>CAWUFW010000943.1:650000-1850000 GCA_963921515.1 Calotriton arnoldi
CAGGCTCGGAGGAAATGCCCATCGGGAAGGGGCTGAGAGGCAGGCGCAGACCCGGGCACCTGGTGGCCCCGGTGGGCGGGCCCGAGTCCTGCCTTCCCCTGTCTTGGAATCGCCGGACCTCACGGAGGTCTCAGTGACCCTCTCCCTAGTAATCCGGAGGTAAAACACCCCCTTTTCTTGTAATCCGTGTGCACAGGGTGACAGAGGGGACCCAAGGCGCGAACGTACCCCACCTCCTGGAAAGCATTGCGTGCAACCAGATGGCCGAGGGGACCGGTGCGACCAGATGGCCGAGGGGATCGGTGCGACCAGATGGCCGAGGGGAAAGGCGCGACCAGATGGCCGGGCTCGAAGGGCGGCCATCGGGTAGCTCTGTGCCCTAACGAAAGGGTGAGCGGCGCCAAGGCATGGTGGGCCGGAGGCCCGGGGCCCCAGCTGGGCCTCAGCCATGGGGCTGCGAGGGGGGGGGGCTGCGAGGGGGGGAGCCGACAGGCCCTCCGACCCGGGGCCCGCGGACACCTTGACAAGCAGGCGAAGCGGGGGGAGGTCTGCATGGGACCGACGGACCCTCGTCCCAGGCCCTTGGCATAGCAGCAGACCGGGGGACAGGGCCCAGGGCTGGAGCACCCGACCCGGGGCCCGGCGGGGCCCCTGGACCCAGCCAGGGCTCCCGGGCCCAGAGGCGCAGGGGGAGCCTCCCCAGGCCCGCGGGACCACGTCCCGGGCACCCTGCCACGCGGCAGGACGGAGGCCGGGGTGGGGAACCCGCCCTCCCCGGGGCCCTCAGGGGCCCCAACCGGAGCTCCTGAACGCAGCCAAGCAGGGGGAGGCTCCATGGGCACGACGGAACCCCGTCTCGGGCCTTTGGCAGAGCGGCAGGCAGGGGGACGGGGCCCAGGGCTGGAGCCCCCGACCCGGGGGGGCCCCTGGACCCAGCCAGGGCTCCCGGGCCCAGAGGTGCAGGGGGAACTTACGCGGGCCCGCAGGACCCCGTCCCGGGCACCCTGCCACGCGGCAGGACCGAGGACGGAGCCCGGGATGGGGAGGCCACCCTTCCCGGGGCCCTCAGGGGCCCCAGCTGGAGCTCCGGAACCCAGCCAAGCAGGGGGAGGCTACCCGGGCACGACGGAACCCCGTCTCGAGCCTTTGGTAGAGCGGCAGGCCGGGAGACAAGGCCCAGGGCTGGAGCAGCCGACCCGGGGCCCGGCAGGGCCCCTGGCCCCAGCCGGGGCTCCCAGGCCCAGAGGCGAAGGGGAAGCCTCCGCGGGCCCCGACCCGGGCACCCTGCCACGCGGCAGGACAGAAGACGGAGCCCGGGGTGAGGAGGCCGCCCTCCCCGGGGCCCCTGGAGCTCCTGAACCAAGCCAAGCAGGTGGAGGCTCCCCGGGCACGACGGAACCCCGTCTCAGGCCTTGGGCAGAGCAGCAGGCCGGGGGACGGGGCCCAGGACTGGGGGGGGGGGCGGGAGGAGGGAGGGTGTCCCAGCCCATACGGCAGCAGACCACTAGGCCGAGAGGGGTTCCGGAGTACCCTGTCCCTAGTAATCCAGAGGCAGGGTACCCCCCTTTCTGGTAACCCGTGCACACCGCTTGACTTGGGGGACCCTAGAAAGGACGCACCCGACCTCCTAGAGCCCTGGCTGGGATCGGGGAGGCAAATGAGCCCTTATCGGGACTTCCAGGGCAGCCCGGCCATCTGGTCACCCCATTGGAAAGCATTGCGCGCGACCAGATGGCCGAGTGGAAAAGTCGCGATCAGATGGCCGGGACCGAAGGACGCCCATCTGCCTGCCCGAGCCTTCGCGGTAGCGGTCCCGCCTGCCCTTGCAGGGCTCGGGGGCTCCGCGTCCCGGGGGCTCGGAGAACCCAGCTGGACTTCAGGCACGGGGAGCCCGCAGGAGCTCTCGGGCCCGGACACCTGGGGGAGGACTGCTCAGGACCGATGGAGCCCGTCCCGGGTACTTTGCCACGCGGCGGGCAGGAGGAGGGAGCCCCGGACGGTGGGGAGGTGTTGTCCGGGCCTAGCCCATCTGGTCCCCGGCTGAGAACCGCCAGCCCCAGAGGGGTTCCGGCGTACCCTGCCCCTAGTAATACGGAGGAAAGCTACCCCTCTTTCTGGTAACCCGTGCGCACCGAGTGAAGGAAGGGACCCAGGGCGCGGAGGCGCCTGACCTCCTGGAGCCCTGGCTGGGATTTCCAGGCCGGCCCGGCCATCTGGTCGCCCCATTGGAAAGCATTGCGCACAACCAGATGGCCGAGGGGAAAAGTCACGATCAGATGGCCGGGACCGAAGGACGCCCATCTGCCCCCCCCCCACCCCCAACCCCCCCGAGCCTTTGCGGTAGGGGTCCCGCCTGCCCTTGCACGGCTCGGGGGCTCTGAGTCCAGAGGGGCCTCAGGCACGGGGCTGAGAATGGGGGTCCCGGCGGACCTCCGAACCGGGCCCATGGCAGAGGTTAACCCATGCCTGGGCCCGCCCGGCAGTCCCGGGCCAGGCCGCGCGGGGTAGGCCTCCACGGGCCTGCGTCGGGCCACCAAGGGCACCGGGCCTATGCTCCTGAACCCATCCAAGCTGGGGAAGGCCCGCCCGGGCCCAGGGCGTGGGACAGAGGCTGGGGTGGGAGCACCCGGCCAGAGCTCTCTGGCCCAGACGCCCAGGGGAGGACTGCCCAGGACCGATGGAGGGCGTCCCGGGGACTTTGCCGCGCGGCGGGCCGGAGGAGGGAGCCCCGGGCAGTGGGGCGGTGTTGTCCGGGCCTAGCCCATCTGGTCCCTGGCTGAGAACTGCCAGCCCCGGGGGGGGGGGGTGGGGTTCCGGCATACCCTGCCCCTAGTAAACCGGAGGAAAGCTACCCTTCTTTCTGGTAACCCATGCGCCCAGAGTGACGGAGGGGACCCAGGGCACGGGCGCCCGACCTCCTGGAGCCTTTGCTGGTATCGGGGAGGCAAACGAGCCCTCATCGGGACTTCCAGGGCAGCCCGGCCTTCTGGTCACCCCATTGGAAAGCATTGCGCGCGACCAGATGGCCGAGGGGAAAAGGCGCGACCAGATGGCCGGGACCGAAGGATGCCCATCTGCCCGCCCGAGCCTTCACCGGAGGGCTCCCGCTTGCCCTTTGGAGGGCTCGGGGGCTCTGCACCAGGGACCCTTGTCCCGGGCAGACGGACCCTTGGCAGGCCGCAGGACGGGGGCTCCGACACCCCAGGCCCTGCCCGAAACCCAGGCCCCGGTCCCCGCTTCTCAACCCAGCCAGGCCGGGGAGATCTGGGAGCCTGCCCGGGCACGAGGGACCCGCGTCCCGGGCACACAGACCCTCGGCTGACCGCAGGACGTGGGCTCCTGTTCCACAGATTTTTTCCATAACTCCGTGGAACTCCGCGTAGTGGCGCTACGCCAACTCTGCCCACCCCTAGACGCCGGGAGTCTCGGCATTCGGGCCTGCATCGGCGAAGGTCGCAGGGGCACGATCTCCGCCAGTCCAGATCCACCACCGGATCCATTGCGGGGCATCGTCGAAGGGCCGGACCCGCCAGCGCGGAACTCGATGGAGCCCCCTCTGAGCCTATGGGGCTCAAAGAGGCGCCAGGAGGGCCAGGTCGGCCAAATATGAGGCACATGGCATCATATAATTCTTTAAGCTTGGCGGAGTTGCTCAGGCTCCTTGAAAGGCAGGGAAGCGCGGAGCCGACCCAGGTGCAGGTTCCATAGAATGCGGCCTAGAGAGTCGAGACTCATCCGTCACATCAGCCGACAGAAGGGGAGAAGTTGAAGCATGCCTCATCTTCTTGTGTTTCTTATGCCTCTTACCTGACTGACCCAACGACTACTTCTAGTGGGAGGACGAGGACTTAGGACACCTGGAGCAGTGTCCAGACCTTCCTCTCAACTGGGATCGGGAACAAGAACTCGGGGGTGAACGGTGTGCAGTCGAACACAGGGCCGCAATCAGCTTTAGGGACCACTCCCTCAAAGTCTTCGGAGCCATGGCCTGGCAGTCGGAGCACGACTTGAAGTTGTAGTTGCGCTCCAGGCACAAGAGACAAGTTAAGTGTGGATCCATCACCGACATGGCGCGATGGCAGGCGCTGCACGGTTTAAATCCAGAAGTCATCTTCGACATTGAGGAAAAAACCTACACAACCTACACTGGATTACTGTAATGCCCTATACATAAATTTACAGTCTAATCAACTTAGAAGATTACAAGCGGCACAGAATGCTGCTGCCAGACTGGTGCTAGATGTCCCTAAGCATCAGTCAATTAGGGCCGGGATACAGAAGCTGCATTGGCTGCCAGTTGCCCAGCGCGTGAAATTTAAGACACTTTGTATAGTGCATAAGGCACTTTTAGAGTAGGTCCACGATTTCTATGGCATGCCTTTAGTTGGTACTCCCCCAGCAGACAACTACGATCGGCTAATGCTTTCCTGATGCTCACCTCCAGAGTCAGGACGATGAACTGGGGAGGGAGGAGTTTCAGACATGGTGCTATTAGGCTATGGAACTCCCTCCCGCTCGCTCTTAGGAAGATATCTTCTTTGATTGAGTTTAGGAAGAATCTTAAGACCTGGCTTTTTTAAAAACTAACTCTCCCTACAGTATGCGGTCCTTAAGCGCCTAGACACCTATGGGTATTAGCGCGCTATAAAAGTTGTTGTAACATAACATAACAAAAATAGTTGACAAAACATCGAAAAAAGACTGTCAAAAAGGGACAGAGGGTAGCTCTCTTCACGGATCTGCGCTAGCTGGCACAGAAAGAAAAGAACGGACGTCAGTGCACAGACGTGGTGCATATATAGGCGACGCTGACGTCACTTCTGGCGCGGATGATGTCACGTGAAGCAAACTGATGCCACCTACCGGTGCGCAAGGGAATTCTTTGAGCAAAAGTCTTCTGGATCCAGCCTGATGCCTGGGAAATTCTAAGGTAAGGAATCTGCGGCTAGATGTCTATCAGATATTACTATTTTAGAAATGCCACTTTTAGAAAGTGGACATTTCTCTGTTCTTCCTGCTCTGTGTACCTTGCAGCCTGTCTGCAATGCACGTCTAGGGTGGGTGACAGTTACTTTGTGCATTCCCTATAGACCGCCACAAACACCGGAAGGGTGGGTGTGAAAGAGAACTCATCTGCATCCGGCTAGCTCTTCCTGGGCAGGAAGAGAGGGGGAGCAAACACCAGAATAGGCAGTGTTCTGTTACCCACACAAAGGGATGATTACTACCCCCCTCTTCCCCCCCCCCCCCACCTCCATAGTCTGGAGCCAGGGTTGGGAAGAAAGGGAGACTTGTGCACTTCAAGGGCCTGTTCTGAAGTCTCAGGGCCATCAAAGACTTATTACAACTCTGCAACAGCACCTGGGCTCTGCCATCTGAGTCTTGCCCTGCCAAGCGGTGCAATCCAGTCTTGGGCCCTTAAGCGTGAGCATCTGCTGTGCAGAACCATCAGAATAAACGCAGTGACGAATTTGAGCTCATCGGAACTGGCGGATTGCCCTTCATCGCCGACCGATGACATCGCTTTGACGGACTGTGCTGCCCGACAACTACACAGCCCCTGCATTGTAAAGGAGTTCTTCAACGGACCCTTAAACATATGCACGGATCGGAACTGATGCATAGAGTCTTCGACGCTTCCTCCATCAAAAAGTACTTTTTCAGTAGGACCTGCAGGAGGCCTGTAGCCGGCCTGCCCTCTAGCGCGGTCGGCCTAAACATTGGATTTACCATGGTCCAGCACGACCTCAAGTATTCTTCAAGAGCTATTGGCTTCCAAGCACTACATTTTGATTTAATCTTTAAAAGTTCATAACTCCAGTTCTACTTATTGGATTGTTGTGGCTTTGGTCTTGTTTTACTCATAAAAAAGGAATATATTTTTCTAATCCTGTGTGGAGTCAGTTTGTCGTGTTATCATTGTGTTACTGCGTGAATGTGTTGCACAAATACTTTACACATTGCCTCTTTAGATAAGCATGACAGCTCTGTGCCAAGCTACTAGAGGGTGAGCACAGGCTCTTAGTTGTTGTATCTAACTTACCCTGACTAGAGTGATGGTTCCTGTTAGTACAGGGTGCATACAACCAGAAACCCCAGTTCTAAAAATTAGCAACTGCAACATGTAATTATGATCCACCGAGGCACTATGAAAGGTGAGGGAGTGAACCTGCAAGTCAGTCTTTTGTGCAATCCCTCATTGTCATGCGATTCCGTCAAAGTGTGGACAAGCAAATAACAGGAGGCTGAAAGACCCTAAAGATAGCCTTTAGAAGTGCACGCCACAAAGCAATAACCATTAGAAAGATGCAAATTAGGAGGGTCTACCACCTCCTCTGGAACCAAACAACAAAACTGGACCGATGTCCAGATTTGGTGGAGGGACGACATGCTTATAAGATGATGTCCACAACCTCTGCAGTAAATTCAAAGGAGAAAAAGCTTCTCAGTTCAATATCCACACAAAAAGGTGGCAGCTTTGGAGACTGAGATGAAGAACCTGTCCCACCTACTGCAAAAGCAGATCTGCTTTCAAGGAGTGGGAAAGGGCCACACTGGAACAACCAAATCAGAGTCCACTACCCGTGCAGTGTGATCGAGATCACCTGCGCAACTTCCTCAGCCCTCGAGCAATTAGAGAAGACAGAACACAGTGTACAGGAAATCCCCACCTCAGATGAAATTAGCTTTCCAGGGATCCCTAAAAAGGAAACTGAAGACCATAGAACATTTGGCAATGCTTGTTCTAACCAATAGTGAAATATTAATCCAGGAGTGACCCAGAGGAAAAAGAAGGCCCTCACCATCTCCGGATGAAACAGCCACACTTGGTCAGCCAGAAGGCACAGACTGTGGTAGTCAGGTCTCATGGTCAGGGAATCCGCAAAAGGGTTGATTACCAGCGAGACTTTGTGAACCTGAACCCAAGCCCACTGCTTCATCCCTTTGTTGGCACAGGGCATACGAGCACTAGCCTTCCTGCTTGTTGACATACCATATTTCTACCTTGTTGTAAGGACACAAACCAACTGACTGTGAAAGGGTTAAGTATAGGAAGCTGGCTCTGTATATACTATACCAAAGTAAGGAATAGTGCGCAGAGTCCAGTGGATCCCTAAAGGTATAGCAGAGGCTAAATTAGGTAAGTACTAACAGCTCTTTGTGGTAGTGTGGGAGAGCAGTTAAGCTAATCCAGAGGGTTTGTTAAGCTTTTATTGTATTCACTCAATAAAGAACTGACTACACACACTCAGACAGAATCCAGTCCAATTGGTTAAGTGTAAAAAATGTATACTTATGTTTTATTTCTAGAACCAAGCAGGACTTGGTACAGGTAGGTAAAATGTACTTTCAATTGTAAAACTTTATACAGAAATGCAATTGGGAATGGATTTGCAATTGTCATAGGTTGGTATTGGTTCAAGAAGCAATTTAAATTACACAGTAATTACTTTTGGAACACTTTGATTACATTCAAATTACATCGACTACTTGTGGTGATATGCCTAAATACCACACTGAGGATATCACAATACAAGGTAAGTGAGACTATTTAGGGTTTACAGTTCAGTTACTTTTTCTAGCATACAAAGTCAGCTCAACACTTAGAACATTTTGGAACAAAAACTCATTACATTAGTTCCTACGGGAGAAAAATGGTTATCGGTTTTACAGCTAGGTAAACGTCTTACGAGTGGGAGTTTTGGGGGTTAGGACCAAGGCCTAGGTAGGCACTCAAATTCCACCACTAGTGGCACTGCGGCAGCCAGGTGCAGAGTGCAGGGGCCCAATGTTAACCAAAGGGGCTAAGGGGGCTTTCGTTCAGGGACTGCTTACGAGCAGGCCACTCTGGTGTGCTTGGGGTTAAGGTCAGCACTGCAGGGGCCAACAATCGGCACAGGAGCTGCACTGGGGCGGCTGGGTGCAGGGTGCCATCACGACGTCGGGGACCCTGTGGTTTCCAATGGGGACCTTCAGTTTCGAAAAGAGGCTGCAGGCTCTGGCAAGGAGACTTCCTGAAGGTGACCACCAGCTGGAGAGGTAAATTGGATTCTTGGGGGATGCCTGGACACCATCGGTTGGGCCAACCAAGGCCGTGGGGTGTAGGGGTGTCTTTTGGCGTCTGGTTTCTTTACTAGCTGCGGTTGCAGTTGGGGGGGGGGGGGGTGTGACCCTTCAGGCCGAGGCTGCAGGCGTCGTCTTGAAGCTTGAGGGAAGTCAGGGATCACCAGATCCCAGGTCAGGATCGCTGGGGAGACCTCCTCCTGGTGTTGGGCCACTCGAGCTCGGGCCAAGGGCAGAGTGGTGCAGAATCGTGGAGCCGCCTGGATCCAGATTCTGTGGGTGAGTCTTGGCTTGAGCAAATCCGGTGCTCACAGGAGACAGTGTTAGATGAGTGCAGGGCAGGTCTGGGGGTTGCTGACTGCTGGACTAATCGAGATTCTCGCTGTAGGAAGGTTGACGTCGGGACAGGCCAGTAGGGCTGTGGCCAAAGCAGTTGGTGTCCTTTTTCCTGAGTCAGCCGGCTCTTTGGTCCTTCTTTCTTCCTCAAATCTGAGGAGGCAATGTTCACAGTTGCCCCCAAATACTAAATTTAGGGGCGTTAAAGAGTTGTGCAGGTCGGGACCAATGGGTCCCTTCCTTGGGGTGGGTACAACCCCTATTATGCCACCCTCCAGTGAGAGGGGGGCGTCCTCTCCCTAATAGGCTGGGTCCCCTCATCTTCAAGATGGAGGGGACTGAGATGTGTGCTTAACCTCACCTCCCCCATCTGAGCGGGTGGGGTTGGCAAAGATGGGCACACCTCTCTTCCTAGCTCTATTTTCCCGCCGATTCTCCTGCGCAAAGTGGGGGGCAGAACCAGTGGGAGCCAGTTGCTGGAGGTAGCAAAAGGCAGGAATAACTTACAAGGGCGGCAGGCCTTTGAAGCTTCCCCTTCCTGGACCCAGCCCAGGATGGGCTTTGTTTCTGGACCCAGAGAGCAGAGGCTCTCTACCCAGGAGTCCAGAAACCTGTCTGGTGGAGAAAATTGCAGGCAGCCATTCAGGAACCACACCAGGGCTGGTTGTTTTTCACTGGGCATCTCCAAGATGCCCTGTGTGTGCATTTTATATTAAATCCCACACATTAAATCCCACACTGGCATCAGTGTGGGTTTAATATGCTGAAAAGTTTGCTACCAAACTTCCCAGATTTTAGTAAAGCCATTATGGAGATGTGGAGTTCGTAATGACCAACTCGCAGACCATATACTCTTTATGGCTTCACTACACTTACAATGTCTAAGAATGGACTTAGGCACTGTAGGGGTACCACTGTACCCTCGCCTGACTGCTAGGGCACCCTGCTAGAGGGGTGGCTTACCAGGGCCTCAGGCAGTGGGTTGCAGGCATGGCACACAGGGATGTGTGCCATGTTGACTTCACTTTTCTCAGCACCAAAACATGATGCCTGCAATGGCAGTGTGTGTGTGTTAAGGTACAGGACCTCTAAGGGTGGAACAATATGTGTTGCAGCCCTTAGAGGCCTTTCCTGGTCACGGTGCCCTTGGTACCCATGGTACCTTTTATAAAGGTCCTACATGTGGCTATAGAGGTGCCAATTGTGAGTACCAATGTACAGTTTTGGTAATGAACACAGTCCCTGGGAAACTGATTGGCAGGGACCCAGGGCACATCAAGTCAAACTGCATCAGAAATCTAGTAAAGTGTGTGCGTGTTTGTGGGGGGGGGGGGGGCGGGGCGGCAGTTACTGCAACAGAAACCCTGCTTTCTACACGGGGTACATATTTTGGTTCGGTGTAGGTTGTGCGCTTCCTTGTAGGCGGGGGTGCTTGTCCTCTGAACGGCTGTGGTCATTTTGCCTGTTTGTCTACCTGCCTGGGATTCAGCTTTTGGGGACATGCTCAAGACATTGTAGTGCTGTTGGTGTCTTGGCGAACTGGATGATTTGTGTTTTTCTCTGGTGGCCGTGAGGATGGCAGGAGGGCAGTCTTTGGCCTGCATGGATTTTAGATTCTGCAGTGCGGCCGTCGCCTGATGTTTGACCAGCACCAATGTTGCTCTGCAGTTTACTTCTGCCCAAGTGCTTCTCAGGTTTCATGCTGTCAGTGTGTGGTGCTTCGCATTGCCTTTAACCTTCCTTTAGAGCAACGTATTGGCATTGCCAATGCTTGTTATCGGTCACCCAACTAACCAGCACACACAATCACTACTTACAAAAACAACTTACTACTTTCCTTTTAAATCCAGTCCCATCATCCTATCCCTACTCAACTAAACACAAGAAATCAAGAGCACAAACCTAACCCAACTAATGCCCCCCCACAAAAAAGAATAACTTTTTTTTAAAACTAATAACCTTTAATCTTGGGTCTAGGAGTAGCGCTCTACTCGTCAAAGCGCTTTAACGCCTCGTCATGGGTAGTAAGCGCTATATAAATACCACTTAAAATTGCAATCATAAGCACAGTCTGCTGTAATCCTTGCCTCGTCTAGCATGTTCTTCTCCTGATGTGGCAAATCAACTGTACCAATTTTGGTAGTTTTGTCTGGGACCAATGCACAATTTCTGGTCATGAGAAATGTGCTGAATGCATGCCAATTGTATGTGGACAAGGACTAATCCAATTAACCCACTTAGACTGGGACTAAGTGGATTAATTGCACAATCTAAACAAGGGTCCTCTGGGACTCATTTGTCTTATTAACAAGATGGCTAATCCAAGGTTATGTTACTAATAAGACACATTTGGTCACATATATGACAATCAGTTAATGAGTGCAAAGTGTAATTGTATGGCACACTGTTCACGGCTGCGGTTATGTGGAGTGGAGAAAGACACCCACAAGATTGCTAATATTTCTCAGGTTCTACTGAGCACCACGTGCCCTCTAGTAAACAGATGACTGTTCTTGATTTTTCCAGTGTTCCTTACTCATTTCGGAGAGGCGTGTTTGAATTTCACTTTCTTGTGAACACATGACTACATCCATATCCAGTAAATGATGTTTGTATGTGCATCTTGAAGCTGGTATAAAAACGGACTGGTTCACTATAGCAAACTCATGACAATGGATTTAATTATTGCAGGGCACACAGTTATGGTCCAGTTGTGTGGACATTTTCCTCACAGAATCAAGTCCCTCCTTAACTCTTTATGCCAATAAATAGCTTTTTGATGTAGATTAGTTGATGATTGATACACATCTTTTTATGCACACTTCCATTCGGGCCTTCTGTTTTCCCTCTTCTTGGGTTACTACTCAGATTACTTTAGTCCTGATGAGACCTGCCAAATAATGTTTAGGTTCAACTATTGACGAGTACACCAATGGCTGTAAAGTGATTTAATGTTTGAGAATAGGGCCCAAAATTGATGGCAGGATCCTGTCTGAAAGCCACACAACTATTGGGTGCAACCAGTGTGTTTTTCTTTTATTCTGTAATTATTTTCACGCGTTCTTGAGCACTGCATAGTCTACTTTATCATTACCTTATGTATAGCACCTTAGTTTTTTGATATGAGAAATATATTCTTGCGAAAAGAGATAGGTGCTTTTCAGTTTGTGTACACTCAATTGATTGTCACTTATGTGACCAAATGTGCCGTTGGCTTGTTCCAATGTTGAATAGGCTATCCTAAGAAAAATGAGTCTCACTGGACCCTTGTTTTGATATATTATGCACAGTAAAGCCATGAACAAGCAGAAGACCAAGTTTTTCTAGGCATGGGCCCCTGAAGAACGCCAGACTTCTCTACTGATCCAGTTCCCACTCCAGATCCACCCTCTCGCCATTGATCAGTAAATAATCCAAAATATTGAAGGACAGATCAAAAAAGCACAAGAAGCACCAAAGAAGGGGATTCCTGCCTGTCACTTACATTTGTGTTAGGACCAGCTGCATGAATCCATGCCCTCGGGCTTTGTCTTCATAGACAGAACTAGTTGGTCACCCTGGCGACAATTCTAGCTTCAGTGCCAGACCCAGTGACACTCCTGTCCTACCCAAAGTTCCCAGCCCATGGAGCGGACGTTGTGCAGTTGGACCCTTCAATTATGCAATGCCGGCCTTATGCGTCCGCTATCCCGTTGATGCATCATTCAGCCCCCTGGAGCTGCCCTGCTTCCTGAATGTTCTGTCATCACCCCAACAGCGCCATCTTCAGGGTCACTGCTTTGAACTATAAACCATCCTGATGCGTTCTAGATGGCAGCAGAACAGTGGACCAATCACTGTATAGTCCCCTGCAAGCTGTAAATACTGTGACACATTGCATTATCAGTTTGGCTTAAACTCCGATCCAACTCATGGCAGTGTGTCATGTGACAATGAAAGCCGTGAGAAAGACCATATTCTCTTGCTTGCAACCGCTGATGCCGACTGTTTAAACCTACAAATTGCAAGTAGCCGAGATACCTCTTCAGAGGTTGACATGGTAGGTAACATTTACAGAAATCTTGAGAAAGGTGACGGAGGTTCTGGAGCTGATCTTACCCATGGAGGAAATCAAAGTGAGCATCACTGACATTTTGAAATGAGCAACTTGACACCCTTGCTCCTGTTCAATGAAGCCTTGATGGAAGCCATTTTAACTGAGTTGGACAAGCTGTCTTTGGGTTGTCGGTGAACCGTCAAGCCACCATTTCTCTTCCCCTGTGAGCCCTAAGCTCCTTATACTCGGTTGTCGTTGAAGTCTGATGGTGCAGGGATGCACCCTTCTCCAGGCAGAACCCTGGCTCTTTCCCTGCAGCTCCCCTGTAGATGGGATACTATTAGGGGGGTCATCAGGCACTTTGCTCCTCAAATGCGACCTGTCTCAGAGCGCGCTACATTCATGTGTTATTGATAATGTTTCAGATGGTTGTGCCTAATTGGCCAGATCTTTGCATGACCATTGTGCAGAGGATGTTAGAGACGGTCATGCTGCAGCTAGATTAATTCTTAGGTCTGGTCTGCATAGTGTTGAGTTGGTGGTACACTTGATGGGTTCATCTACTGCTATCCTCTGACATGTCTGGCTATGTTCAACCAGATTTTCAGGGGACGTCCAGCCTAACCTTATAGTGATGGCACTCGATGATTCCTCCTGTTCAGAGACATGGCTGACTTGGTTCCCTGTGGTTCGTCTCCCTGACCTCCTAGTTTCACAGAGCTTCATACATTTTGCAGATTCGCCAGGGGCATCTTTTCAACAGCATAATCCTTTGGAGCCTGTATAACAGCTTACAGAGGTGCAGTGGCTCCAGGGAACATCATGGTCAACCGCCACCTTCCTTCCCTTCCCCTGCTCCATCTGTGAAACCTCTTTAGTTCGCTTCTTAAGGGTCACGTGTGGCCATTGGGATAGTATGGGGTCATACCACCTGCCATGTAAGAAAAAATCCTCAGAATGGACGGCTGGGTCCTACAGATAAGGCTATGGTTATGCCCTCCCTTTTCAGTAGTTCCCCTTTCTGATTCCCTTAGTTCTGTCCGTTATCTCCTGCATGCTCGTATCCTACAACAGGAGGTTTAGCTCCTATTCAGCAAAGGTGCTTTGGGACTGTTGTGTGTTCCCTATGGAGCCCATTGTCTTTTTCCCTATGTTAGCCTAATTGTGCACGTAGTAGGCAGCTTTTGCTATGCACACATTACCAAATGTCATGCTAGGTTAGGTGCCACATAGGTTGCACATGTTTGTCTTTAGTTCTCTTCCTGGGATTCAGTCAGAACATCCCATGCAAGGTCAAACACTGCTCCTTGTTATTCTCTGTGGTCGGACACTAGCACCTAGACATAACAGATAAATTCAGCTGCTGTTTTCACACACACAATTTTATCATAACCCAGGACTTGTCGTTTTGAAAACACAGAGCGAAGGCAGGCACACAGAGCAAAGGTCCCGAGATGAGAGCTGCGCCAGCTGACATGTAGAACGAACCATCAATGTACGACATGTACAGGGTTCTCCACTAATCCCAGAGATCTAGAATAGAACTTTATTTTCCATAGTGATTCTGAGCCAAAAGTCGCCCTGTCCTGCAGCCAGCGACCTCCAGAACCTGGACTGCCTTCAACAAAGACCGGATCTCCTGTGAACAGCAGCTCCGTTCTAAAGAATCTCCAAAGAAAGACTCCGAGCCTGCTGTGGACAAAGAAACCAGAAGCCTGGAACCACCACTGCACCGACACCTACGTCCGAGAGGCCCACCAGTCCCAGCGAGGTCCCTCAGCGCTCCAAAGTCTGAGTCCACCGTGGGTTGACCCCTCCAGGACTCCCAGACATCGCCTGCAGCCTCAGCACAGACAACACCCCCCCCCCCCCCAAAAAACCATGAGTGGCCCGGTAAGGTGAAATCCGACCTATAAAGACAACCCTGCATCCGGCCACCCTGGAGAAAAGGGCCAGAGGTGAACCAATGTTCCTGTGCCCACCATCTTACCTGCCCAGCTGTTGGTTAATCCTGGAAGACTTCCTGGACCGAGCCTGCAGCTAAAAACCAAAACCGGCAATCCCCATTGAAAACCGGGAACCCGATGCCAAAACAGCACCCTGCACCCGGCCGCCCCTGCGGGTGCACCTTGTGTGCTAACTCGGATACCCCTTTGCCCTGAATTAAACCCTAGGAGCTTGCTCCCATATCCAAGTGGCGTGCCCGTGAGCGCCAACAAACGGAGGCCCTCTATCCCCCATTGGATAACATTGGGCCTCAGCACTCTGCACCTGGCCGCCCGAGTGTTGCTGAGGGTGCTTTTTGAGTGCAACCTAGACGGTGGGGGAACCCTTGTTCTAAACCAAGAAACTCAGCCCCAAAGACCGTTTACTTACCTGCAAACCGATAACCTCATTTTTCTCCATAGGATTGCATTGACTGTTTTCCTCTGACAAACTTGTGTTGAGGGTGTTTGTATGGAAACATAAGAAACTGTGTTTTTGTGAAAACTGTTTTACTTACCTTCTGCTCTAGGAAATGTCCAAGTGTGATATCTAGGCATATCACACATGGTAGATTAAGTACTCTAAAAAGTAATCAAAAGTAATCCAGAAGTAATTACAACTGTATTTGAAAATATTACAAACCTGTAACAAAAGTCATTCTCACCCAACTTGCTTGTTGATCAATCTGTCTTGAAAAGTATAATTCCACTTACCTGTACCAAGTCCTGCTTGGTTCTAAAAATAAAATGCAACAATTAAATACTTTTTATACAATTTGTCTGAGTTCAGTCTGAGTGTGTGACATCATTTCTTGCCTGAGTGTGTATAATAAATGCTTAACACCACCCTTTGATAAATCCTTAATGCTCACCCACACTACCACAAATAGAGAGTAAGGTATTATCTACTTTAACCTCTGTAAGCCTTTGGGGATCCACTGGACTCTGTGCGCACTATACCTTACTTTGGTATAGTATATACAGAGCCAGCTTCCTACAATGTGGCACAATGTGGCACATTCTGTGGCACTTGTACACTAACTACTTCACGAATAACCCGCACATTTTGGCTATATCAGAAACACCAAGCACTACAATAAAAGTAGGACTCTCAGCGAACCATGCCAGCTAAAGCAGAATTTGACAGCTGACCCAAGTCTGTCTCAATGTTACACCTGGAACAACTTGTCCTCTTATCACACTGACAGTACGAGTGGGTTCACCATTGCAGTTTCTGGCAGATAGATAGTAAGGCGTGAGGATTTCATCATCTCAACTGGTCACCGCCCTACATAAAGCTTAAATATTGCACACACGCCTCCAAAGTATATCAACATGGAAGACATTCTGAGCAAAGAAACCCACCCAGGGAAGCTTCACCTGTACAGTTCAAGATGATCAATGTACCTGTATGATAAGCACTAGGAAACTTTAGAGCAAGGTCCAAGGGTTGTTCAGAAGGAACCCGTGTGGATGGGTGGAAGGAGCATCTCTGGAGGTCAGAGAAGGGAAGTTGATCATAAGTATTTGAACCACCCTACTGTGGCATTAATTATAACCCAAGCATAGCAGGTAGCAAGCAAAATACCCCATAGTAGAAGAAATCACAAGTAAAGCTATATGATAAAGCAAGTGAACTTCGGAGTGCTCTTTGGATGAACCAGCTGCGTGAGTTCATTGTGTATGCCAAGGTAGAGAAAAAGGAACAAAATCATGGTAAGCTAAGCAACAGAGAATCAAGCGCTCTTAGTACAAACACTTCAGCAACGTCAGAGGAGAATGACTGAATGGGGCTGAAATAGCAGTATCGAAAATTTGAACTCAATTGCTCTACTTGAGAGGATTTTAAATAAGCCATACAATAAAAGCTCTGCCAGGGAAAGTAAACAAGGGAGTAATGTGCAACAGGACATTAAGCCAAGTAATGTAAATACTCCGCTGCTTGTATAACTTGTGCTTGTATGCAATCCACTACAAGAGCAGAAACTAAGCATCTAAAAATGCTAAAATAGCGGCTGAACCTTGTAGGAAAGATCTCCTTTTTCTTCCAAAAGCTCATCAATCTTTCGCTCATTCTGACTCTTGTCCGTCTTTAACCCTTGGCACTGCTTCTGAGCTTCACGAAGCCGAATCAACAAGCTGTAGGAAACAGAAGAGGGCAGAGAAAGAAGGGGATAGAGGGATGAGAAATCCTCAAGAAATTCAGCCAGTGAAAACAGAAGTGTGCAGCAATATGGCTAGAAACTTGGTGAACAAAACGGAGGTTGCGAAAAGGATTGACAGTCATGCGAAGTTAACTTCAGGAGTTGTGTTTCCATATCCTTTACAGATTAAACAAGAAAGTCACTCATGTGTAATCCTAGTTTGGTATGTAAGAAAATATCCTTTGAAATCAAACAATTACCATCACACATTGATATTTGAAGGCTTGTTTTATTTTCTCAAGGACAAATATATCACGCATACAGCCAGGAGACTGTAAAGCCTTGGGTGGTTCATTGCAGATAGGGGCACATTCAAACGGTTTTCATTCAGCATGGAGAACTCGTACTGCTTAGTTATAGTGCCATATTGCCTTGTACATAAACATGATCCCATCTCAGGCCTTGGGAACAATTCTCACTTCATTGGTGGCAGTGGGACACACACCCATACCATGCTTTCCATTTCATCATAGCGCTTTATAAATAAACACAATCTCATTTAGGACCATGGGTGTTGTACCCAATTCATTGGTGGCTGTGGGGCATAATTACAAGGCCACAAAGAGAACTGAAGAAAACAATCGGACCAGCCCAAGACATATTCGATTTTCACTTACTTCGTCATGGGGTCTGTGAGGAAATGGGGAGTATTATATGGTGTGGTTGTGAGACTTCATGGTGTAATATACTCACCAACCCCTTTAGGACTCTTAGGTTTTGTTGGTCATACCTAGGTAGCTGTGGCTCAAGCAGCAAAGCTTACACAAAGGAACAAGTGTAAAGCATTTAAACAGCACCAACACAATTGAAGAAATCGACAAGACACCCAAGAAATCTGACAATTTATTAAAATAGACATTTTATGTATTTTTAGAAACCACATTGAAAAAAATCCACCGGCGGGTTCCAGAGATATAGATTTTACAAGGTATAGTAAATCACAACATTTCACTGAACCACGAACAAGCACTGGAAATTCAGCAAATTTAACAGTTCGAAACTTCTTTAGTAAAGAGTTGGCAAAGTTATGTGGTCGGTTAGAGTTGCTTGGGGCAACCAATTCCGTCTGGGAGCTAGTCAGGGCCCTCAGAAACAGTTCGCTCCACAGAAGAAGCAGTCTTCAGGTAGTTCCAGGCGCTTTATCCTCGTCCAATTAATTCCTGAGGAAGTGCTTCTGATGCGGACGGTGCGACGCGGTCGATGGGGGTCTTCCTGCAGGGACTCCTCGGTCCACAAAGGTGTTAAGGGGGTTCTGGGCACATGATTTGATGTCCTACGAGGTCCTTTCAGGTCTGACCGAAGACCAGTCGCCACTAGACTACCAGTCGTCCGGTGCCGCAGTCAGAGCCAAATCATTCTCTGGGCTGTAGCTTGCCTTCTGGGCAACTAAGCTGCACTTCAACTCTCTCAGGTCCAGCAGACTTTGGTGCAACTTCTGAACGTAAGGTCCTGGTCTCGGTGCTGCACAATGGTAGGGAACTGCGATCCAGAGATCTGAGCTACCACCTGCCCTTAGCAGGCTTCTTCGGCAATTGTGTCCCTGTGCTGTGAACAAGTGGCCAGTTGGCTGATCCTTGTAGTCTTGTTGCTTTGGCTGGGCTCTGGAGAAAACTTCTCCTTGAGAATGACACAGAAGGCACAGACTCTTCGTTGCTAGCCACCAGGTGCAGACTATCAGTTCAGTCAAGATCTGAGTTCTGGGAGCCAGGGGTGTCCTATTTATGCACACAAACTGCCCTCAGGGTAGGATGCGGTTGCTAGCCAATCTGCCATCAGGTTTCCTCCCTCCAGTTGACCACTTCCTAGGAAGTGCGGCATATGGCCAGGGGATGCACCATTTTGCTCACACCCAAGGTGACAGAACCCCTCTCCTGGCGTTCAGAGCCCTGTAGCCCCACCAAGGGGTGTGGCCACGACACTGACAAAACAGTTTGACAAGGTTTTCCCTCTACTTCCCGGAGGCCAGCCTCTATGCCTAAATAATATCCCCTCTCCCAAGTGTTACCATTTGTCCTTCAAAAGCGGTGTCAGCTTTCACGCTCGCATTTTGGGTCAACACCCGGGGTGGCTTCCTGCAGAAGGGAATAAACACCTCTCAGTGCAGACCCCTATTGTCTCCTTTCCTGGGAGTCATTAGCACTTCTCCCGAGAAGGGCAGAAAGCGGTCTCTTGTTCAAGCTCCATGTGCAACAGTTAAGGGCACAGGGGATTGAAGGCAACAAAGTGGCAACTTAGTAAAAGCTGCACATTGTAACTTGTTACTTTTCTTTCGACTTGAGAACCAAGTCGGGCTTAATGTAACAAGTTGTTTTATACCTTGGAGTATCAACTTAGGTTGCACTGTTCAGGAGTTAGCAGAGCTGAGGGGTCAGCATGTAACACTGCAGTCGTCAACAGGGTGAACAAGTCTTTCCACAGTAAAAATGACAGTTTTGAGTTTTTACTGCCAGAACATGTAAAATACATGTTATGCCCATGGAATAAGCAGCACCCTGCCTTTGGGCTCGGTAGGCCTGCCATAGGGGTGACTTACTCATGTTTCAGGGGATGGTTGACTTTGCTATGGCTTTTAAATGGTAAAGTTTGGCTAGCAGTTCAAAGCTGCCCTTTGTCTGCAATGGTGGACTGGGAGCCTCGTTTCATTCTTGCCATACCAATGTTGGCACAACCAGTGCTGCAATCCCTTGGAGAGGGGGGCTCTAACTTACAGGTCTTCATTACCATATTCTAGGGACTTGAGGTAAGTTAGCCTATGCCAACTGGGCATAGTCAATGTAACATACACGTTTGGGATCAGGACACTGAGGTCTGGTTAGCAGCCCTCCGTCAAAAAAAAACAGCAGCAGTCGAAATACTTAGGGGTGACCATACAAAAGAGGCATTTCTATACAGGGTGCACAAGCTGTTTCACCTACTTTGCCTCCATGCTCCCGACCGCAGTAGTCTTAACAAGGAGTAGGGGGGGGGGGGGCTGATAATTGGCAAAGTTCTACGTAGACGTTCGGTGGATGAACGCCCGAACTATTTTGAGTGTGACGAAGAGTGTTTGGAGTGGAGCCGCAACCGATCCAAGGACCTTCCTCTCGACCGGGTTCAAGACAGTCGCGGAGCCACAGACCGCATAGAGCTTGAGGGACCGCTCCCTTAAGGCTTTGGAGTGCATAGTCCAGCCTTCCCTGCAGATATCCCGGCCACACCAGGAGAAACCGTCAAAAAATCTTCAACAAAAGGTCAATCAAAAAGTGGCCTGCTGTAGCTCTTCTCCAGATCTGTGCTGACTGGCACTGAAAGAAAAGAACTGATGTCAGCATGCTGGGGTGGAACCTAAATGGGCACCGCATAAGTCAGTCACTTCCGGAATGGGCGACTCCGCAACTATGTGGAGCCAAACACCACCACCTACTGGCGCACAAGGGTACCACGCAAGAAAAACTTTCTGGATCCAGTCTGATGCCTGGGGAGAATTCTAAAGTAAGGGATCAGAGGTTAGAAGTCTCTATCAGACGTTGAGTCCTTGGGTGCTAGGTGATGTAGAGTTTTGCTTCATGGTCCTGTATAGCCCTCAGGTTTATCAACATGAAGTCACTGCAAGCCTTGGAGTCATAGCACAACCCTAGGCACATTTGGTGAGGTTCTGTCACAGACATTTGTTTGTGACCATCCCAACGGGGCTTAAAACCTGTCATTTTGGGATGTGACAGAACCCTCACACACTGTAAAAAAAATTTTTTTATTTAAGTTAGGGCCTCAACAAGAAAACATGTAGCTCTGGACCCGTTTGTTGGCGCAGAAAGAAAAGAAATGTCAGCACGCAGGAGTGGTACCTATATAGGCCCCACACGTCATTTCTGGAGCATTCCTGTGACAATCTGGGGCCAGACGGCACAACCTTCCCGGCTCACTGAGGTACTGTTGAAAAGTTTGCTGGTCAAGTCTTACGCCTGGCAAATATTCAATAGATGAAGACTATGCAGCTAGAAGTCTTTCAGAAAACACATTTTGAACAAGCGCTAATGAACACTAATTCACAATTAATATCTGTAGGCAAGTGCCCCTTTATGACATGGTCTCCCCCACTTTTTCCCTGGTAATTGATGCAATTTTGACAAAAGTGCACTGGGTTCCTGACAACCAGGTCCCCGGGTGCCAGATCTTTCCCCAAACTGTACAGTTGTTTCCTCAATTGGCAATACCTTTAGCACCCCCTGTAAGTCCGTAGTAAGTGGCACCCCTGGTCCTAGGACAAGGAGGCTGAACAGGGTCCCCAAGGGCTGCAGATTGTATTGTGCCACCCTAAGGGATCCCTCATCTAACTCACACAGACTGTCATTGCAGGCTGCATTTCTTGGTGCAGACCAAAGTGAAAACACGACATGGCACACAGCCCTGTGTGCCATGCCTGCAGATAATGCATACAGTATAGGTATAAAAAACCCACAGTAGATCAAGACTACCTTAACGTCCGTCCAATCACTAACATTCCTACTATTTGAAGCTCCTAGAGAAATGTGTCCAGGTCCAACTATGTAGCCACATTCATCAATTTCAGCTTCTAGATCAATTCTAATCGGGCTTTTGTCAGGGACATAGCACTGAAACGGCCTTGCCCACACAGTGGATGACGCTTTAAAAATGCTGGATTGGAACGAGGCTTGCTTTCTATGCCTCCTTGACCTTTTGTCAGCTTTTGATACGGCCAAACATGACAACCACCTCCTTCACTTACTTGAATGCAGGATGGGTCTATCAGGATCAGTGTTAAACTGGTTTGCCTCATTTCTTCACAACAGAACTCTAAGAATTAAAGCCAATCAATCCATCTCCAACTCTACTCAGATGACTCTTGGGGTCCCACAAGGGCCTGCTCTCTCACCCACGCTCTTCAACCTGTTCATGGTACCCCTAACGCAAAACCTCAAATCATCGAACATACTCGATCACATGTATGCGGACAACACCCAATTGTATCTGAAAATCTTCTCATTATGGCCCATTCAGCATTTACTACTTAAACCAGGACCTTTATAGCTAGTGTCCGGTAGCTAAAAGTGTTATCTTAAGTGAGATAGGAAAACCGCCAAAACTTCACAAAGGCTAAATATAGCAAAAGGTAGCACAGACAACAGAAGACGGGGGTTGGGATATCCAGTTATCCTTACAGAAGATCAAACCATCCCGTCATCTCTACTTAAGCCATTTAGAACACGTTTAACTTTGCTATCAATTTTCAAAGACTGAAAAAAAACTGCATGAGAAGCTGTTTTTGCTTCTGTGAGTGAATTAGTTTAGAAATCGTGCTGGAAAAACAAAGCGTGGTGGTTCATTGCATCTCTCTCATGTACCTTGTCGTGCAGAAGGAAAGGCTTTGAATTACTTATAAGTACTATGCCATGAATATACATACATTGTAAGCACACTATCATAAAATATAAGCCAATAATAAGACATTCATAAAGTTGCAACAGAGTGTTATGTAATAGCGCATAAATTAGAGGTGAGGAATTATTATAAGCCACAAGTGAACATGACACGGGGCAAGCTTGAGAGAGGACTGAGAAAACAGCATGACAGTTTAAAGACTTGAATGTACAGAGCATTTGGGAAGAGAATAAAATCACAGAGGAGGAAAAAACTGTTAGAGGAAGGAGTTGGGTCTGGTATACCATGATTGCATTGAAGACCAATGGAAATTAGGCAACCTGGACAGATAATTACCTTTCATTTTTTACTCGAAGTTCCTCCAGTTCTGTTGGATCTTGCAGGTCTGCCTGCTTCTCACACAGACTAGTCAAGCGTTCTATCCGCTGTTGCAGCAATAAAATCTGAGATTCTGAGTAGAAAGGTAATGAAAAACTTTGAGTGGAGCGTAATGATTTCTAATTGCAATATATTAAGGCTATCCTGTTTTGGATTCAAACTAGAACTAAAAATCCCACTGAAAGGGAAACAGTCTTCATCAAAGTAAACATATCCACACTGAAACACTTGTACAACCACAAACTAAACTGCCATTCAAGGAAAGCCAGAGAGTAATTTTTATTCCTTCCTTAAGGGGCCAACACAATGTAGCTTTGTTAAACAAGGTAGCAGCAAGAAAGACTGTTGTAAGATTATTTTGCTCGAGTTATGTTGTTTAATAATGCCACTAAGATATTATTGTTTCTTCCTATTGTTTCCTCCAATTTTGTGTGCATGGATTAAAGATGCAGGGTTGAGAAGCACGTTTTAGGTCTGATATAATTATTGTATATACTGTAGAGAATCTGGGAATAATAAAATCATAGCTGATCTTTTGGCAGTGTATAATTATGTAAATGAATGGTAAAGTGGCTAGCTCATAAGAATCATGGCCAATATATACTATCACATTTACCCACAGAGAGTGAGCAAAACGCACAAGTTACTAACTTGTGTAACGATATATCTGTAAGAGACAGTAGTTAGTGATAGATTCCTTACCTTAGAATATCCCCAGGCGTCAGGCTGGATCCGGAAAGTTTTGCGTAGCAGTACCCTTGCGCGTCGGTAGGCGGCGTCGTGCGGCTCCGCGTCCGTCGTCGGCGTCGTGATCGCCGGGATGACGTCGCGGGCAGTACTTAGGCGCCGCCCCTGCGCGCTGACGTCAGTTCTGTACACGACTTTCCGCGCCAGGAACGCATGAGCCATGCAAGAAGCTGACACAGGTGTCTGAAAAATACTAGGGCCCTGAAAGGGATGTCCTTAACCCTAGAAATCAGTTCGCAGAACGGGGAGGATGGGTGGGGCGGTAAGGAATCTATCACTAACTACTGTCTCTTACAGATATATCGTTACACAAGTTAGTAACTTGTGCATCTGAAAGAGACACGTTAGTGATAGATTCCTTACCTTAGAATAGATACCCCAGCAATACCAACCCGGTGGTGGGTCTGCGAACAAAGATCAGACAAGGAAGTCCTGGAGGACAGAACGGCCAAAGAAGCCGTCCCTCCGGACCTGACTGTCAAGGCAGTAATGTTTAGTAAACGTGTGCAGCGAGGCCCACGTAGCCGCCTGACAGATAACCGGCAGCGGAACACCGCGGCCCAAGGCCGTGGTAGCAGCCGTTGCCCTGGTGGAATGGGCACGCAGCCCAACAGGAGGTTCCTTTTAGCCAAAGAATAGCAGGTCTTGATGCACAAGGTAACCCAGCGGGAGATGGTCCTCTTGTGCACCGCCCGACCTTTTTGGCGCCCACGTAGCCAACAAAGAGCTGGTCATCCACCCGGAAGTGTTTTGTGCGGTCAATATAGAAAGAGAGCGCACGTTTTGGGTCCAGACGGTGGAGCCTCTGTTCCTCTCTGGAAGGATGCGGAGGCGGAAAGAAGTTGGGCAAAGTGATGGTCTGCCCAATGTGGAAAGCAGTAACCACCTTTGGCAAGAAGGACGGACGCGTCCGAAGAACAACCTTGTCTGGATGAACAGACAGAAAGGGAGGTTTGCAAGATAGAGCCTGGAGCTCACTCACCCGCCGAGCGGAGGTGACGGCCACCAGAAAGGCTGTCTTCAGAGTCAGAAGACGAAGAGGACAGTTATGCAGAGGCTCAAAGGGAGCGCACATTAAAAGGTAAGAACCAAGTTCAAGTCCCACTGAGGCATTACAAACGGAACAGGAGGGAAGAGGTGAGTAATGCCTTTTAAGAACCTGTTAACAACAGGGGACTTGAAAAGGGAGGGCTGATCAGGGAGCCTGAGGAAGGCCGAGATAGCACAAAGATAACCCTTGATGGTACCCAGGGCAGAACCCTGTTGGGCCAGAGAGAGAAGGAACAGAAGGACCTCAGAAAGAGGGGCAGAAAGGGGATCCACAGCCTTTGCTGTGCACCATGCCACAAATTTGTTCCACCTGCAGGCGTATACCACCTTAGTGGAGGGACGCCTGGCTGCCAGAATCACATCACAAACTTCGGGAGGCAAGTCGAAAGGAATCAACTGCCGCCGCTCAATCTCCACGCAAGCAGGTGTAGACTGGACAGGTTCGGGTGGAGGACCGTCCCCTGCTGCTGCGACAGAAGATCCTCCCGAAGAGGCAGACGGATCGGGGATCTATGCTCATATTGAGTAGCTCGGGATACCAAACTCTTCGAGCCCAGTCCGGAGCCACAAGAATGACTTGGGCCCGGTCGTGCCGAATCTTCTTCAACACTCTGGGTAGAAGTGGTATAGGCGGAAAGGCGTACAACAGACCGCAACTCCACTCGCGACGAAAGCGTCGCCGAGCGAGTGCCGCCTTGGAAATTCCAACGCGCAGAACTGATGACATTGCGCGTTCTCTTCGGTGGCGAATAGATCTAACCAAGGCTCTCCCACTGTAGAAAGAGTCCTTGCGCCACTTCCGAGTGAAGACGCCATTCGTGATCCATCATGCACCTGCGGCTGAGTTCGTGCGCCCTGGCGTTCAGAGAACCTGCCAGGTGTTGAACCATCAGGAACATGCCCTGATGTTCCAGCCATGTCCAGAGGCGCAGAGCCTCCTGACAAAGGGTCCAAGACCCCACCCCGCCCTGTTTGTTGCAGTACCACATGGCGGTGGTGTTGTCTGTGAACACCTGCACTACCTTCCCTTTGACAGAGGGAAGGAATGCCTTGAGTGCAAGCCGGATCGCCCGGAGCTCCAGAAGGTTGATATGGAGCCGGGACTCCGCCGGAGACCAGAGGCCTCTGATCTCCGCCTCTCCCATGTGACCGCCCCATCCCAGAAGGAAGCGTCCGTCACAACTGTATGCTCTGGCTGGGGAAGGGAGAGGGATCTGCCCATGACCCATTGCCGGTTCGAGAGCCACCACTGCAACTGTTTTGCAGTCCCCTCCGAGATCTGGACGTGATCGGACAGGTTGCCCTGGTGCTGCGCCCACTGGAACTTCAGGTCCCACTGCAGAGCCCGCATATGCCATCTGGCATGATTGACCAGCAGGATGCAGGAGGCCATGAGGCCCAGCAGCCTCAGGGTCATCCGTGCCGAAACCCAGGATAAAGGCCGAAAGATCGGAATCATAGCCTGAATATCCCGGACTCGCCGTTCGGGAGGATAGGCCCGAAACTGCGTCGTGTCCAGAACTGCTCCGATGAAAAGGAGCTGTGGAGAAGGAATTAGATGCGACTTCGGCACATTGATGGAGAACCCCAGCGAGTGCAGGAGTTCGGCCGTAGTCTGGAGGTGGGGAGACGACTGCCTGGGACGAGCCCGCCTTCAGCAGCCAGTCGTCGAGGTAGGGGAAGACTGAAACCCCTGCCCGGCGCAGATGAGCTGCGACCACCGCCATCACTTTCGTGAACACCCGAGGGGCACTGGTAAGGCCAAAGGGGAGCACGGTGAACTGAAAATGCTCGGGGCCTACCGTGAACCGAAGGTAACGCCGGTGGGCCGGCAGGACGGGGATGTGGAAATACGCGTCCTGCAAGTCCAACGCTACCAACCAGTCTCCAGGGTCGAGGGCAGTCAAGACCTGAGCTAGGGTGAGCATCTTGAACTTCTCCTTCCGGAGGAAGCGATTGACGTTCCGGAGGTCCAAGATAGGACGCATGTCCTCCTTGTCCTTTTTGGGCACCAGAAAGTAGTGGGAGTAGCAACCACGCCCTACTTCTGGGGTCGGAACATGCTCGATGGCCCTCTTGGTCAAGAGGGCCGTGACTTCCTTCCGTAGAAGCACCAAGTGATCCCCTGACATGCGGTGGAATTGAGGTGGCATGGCTGGGGGTGGTCTCGAAGGGGAGGGAGTAGCCCCTTCGGACAATGTCCAAGACCCACCTGTCCGAGGTGATGGTGCGCCAGTGGGGAAGGTGATGGCGGACCCTGCCCCCTACTGGCGTGCCGTGCACCTGAAAGGAGGGACTAGGAGGGCTTGGAGGCCGCGGACGGGTTGGAGGTGGTGGCCTGACCCGCACGCTGGTTGCCCGATCCGCCACGGCGGAATCCACGTCCTCGGCCACGCGAAGACGCCTGCTGCGCGGGCCGGTGGCTGGGCTGCTGACGTGAAGGGCGCCCCTACCGTGGCCACGATAGGGGCGAAAAGCAGAAGGCAGCGGAGGGCGTGTAGCAGAAAGGCCCAGGGACTTTGCAGTAGCCCGTGAGTCCTTAAAGCGCTCCAACGCATGGTCTGCTTTGGACCCAAAAGACCGACTCCATCAAAGGGCATGTCCATGAGAGTATTCTGGACATCCCCTGAAAAACCAGTGGTTCTCAGCCAGGCGTGGCGCCGGAGCGCCACCGTCGTTGCAATCGACCTGCCCAGCGAGTCGGCGGTGTCAAGGCCACAGCGGATAGTGTATTTGGCCGCATCCCTTCCTTCCCGCAATGGCGCGGGAAAGCAGTGCCTGGACCTCCTCAGGGCACTGGGGCAAAACATCCGCCACCGAATCCCACAGGGAGTGGGTATATCGGCCCAAAGACAAGCGGTGTTAACGGACCGCAAGCCAGCACTGGAGGAAGAAAAACCTTTCTTCCCAAACTGATCCAGGCGTTTGGATTCCCTATCCGGAGGAGCGGTAGGGAAGGCGGTTTGGGAAGCGGAGGCTTGGACAACCAAGCTCTCAGGAGTGGGGTGGACAGAAAGAAACAGGGGGTCGCCCGGAGCGGGGCGATGGCGTCGTGACACGTTCCGATCCACAGGAGCCCCTGTGTTGGGCTTGGACCAGGCGCCCAAAGAACGTCAGTGAGGGCGTCGTTAAACGGCAGCACAGTCTCCGCAGAGGAGGCTGCCGGCTGAAGCACCTCTGTCAAGATGTTAGGCTTGACCGTCAAAGTAGGGAGCTGGAGACGTAAGGCCCCAGCAGCCCTACGCAACACCGTACCAAAATTGGCCCCCTCCTCCGTAGCCACGGGAGGAGACAGCATGCCAGTGTCAGGAGAAGTATCCAGACCACTGGCCTCCCCTAGACTCTCTGTCCAGTCCTCATCATACTGACAGTTGCGTGTCAGAGGGTCATCAGACCCCTCCCAGTCCTCCTGGTCCTCCTCTGGTTCCAAAATAAGGAGGAGGAGGGACATTTGGGACCCAAGGTCCCATCGGCGCCGGAGCCGGCGTCGAGCGACGTCGCTCCGGGTCCATATCCGGGCCGGAAGGAACTGGGGGACGACGCCGCCCGGAGCCCAGGGCGGCGTCGAGAGCGGCACCGGAGACATCGGCGCCGGCGGAGGTGTCGTGAGGTCGACCGGCGTCGATGGGGGTTGTGGAGCCGGGATCGAGGCCGGGGCCGAAGCCGGAGCCGGGATCGAGGCTGGAGGCTCGGGCGACGCCGGGGCCGGAGCCGCCGGCGGCGCCGGAGCAACCCCATCAGGGCCCGCGGGGCCCGAAGGCGCACCGGAGGGGCCTGAAGGCCCGAAGAGGCGGGCCATGGCCGACAGGAACTCCTGTACCTTGGCCGGATCCGCCCCCGAACCCGGGAAGAGGCGGGTATGACGGGGCGACTCCACAGGCAAGTCCGGGGGCGGGGACGGTGCCGGGAGGGGCCTCAGCCGAGTCGCGAGACCGGCGAGGCGAAGTCCGAGAGCGACGATGCTTCTTGGACTTCTTGTGCTTAGACTTACCGGACGAAGAAGTCGACGACCGGTGTGCACTCCGCGAGCGACCCCTGGACCTCTCACGCGACCGGGGCTTCCGCGGAGCCGAATGCCGGGCCTCGAGGAGCTTTCGAGACCGCTCTCGCAAAGCTTTCGGGTTGAGGGCCTGGCATTCGGGACAAGACTCGGTGTCGTGGCCTCGGCCGAGGCAGAAGAGACACTCCCAATGCGGGTCGGTGACGGACATCATCCGCGCACAGGCGCCGCATCGCTTGAAGCCGGGCATCCCTACGACACCTTAAAGTTGGAAAAACCAGTGAAAAAATCACCAAAAAGTATGGTCAAAAATTGACCAGGGCACTGCTCTTCCCGGATCTGCGCTTGCTGGCGCGGAAAAAGAAGAACTGACGTCAGCGCGCAGGGGCGGCGCCTAGAGTACTGCCCGCGACGTCATCCCGGCGATCACGACGCCGACGACGGGACGCGGAGCCGCACGACGCCGCCTACCGACGCGCAAGGGTACTGCTACGCAAAACTTTCCGGATCCAGCCTGACGCCTGGGGATATTCTAAGGTAAGGAATCTATCACTAACGTGTCTCTTTCAGATTCGTTGATACATTAATCCCCTTTTATAACAAGGGGGTATTGATAACAGGTCAACTGCCAAACACCACAAGATTTATACATTGAGCGGAAGATGTAGAGAAAGGTACCCCTGCACATGAGGTAGTGATGAAGACTTTCCTCATTCTAACAAAATTAATAGCTACGAGGTGTCCCATGGTTATGTGCAACACCTTCAGCTAATTTTGACTTTTTACCCAACTTCACTTTAATGGTTGGCTTTTTGAGTCCATAGTTAAAATGTTAGCACCAAAATTTCAAGTCTCAGAATACAATGTGGCGTCTGTTACAAGGTCAGGACATACTTAAAATGAGACACTTGCCTAGAGGAGACTTTGCAGCTATGAATGTCCACCCAAGACCACATTAATGTAGTCCTGCAAAAAAATGCAGAATAGCAGTGGCGAGCATGCTTAAAGCTTCAGCTTTAAGGTGTTTTAAAGTGCAGGGCTACAAAGTAATCTGGTCAAATTCAAAATTGTAATTGTTTCACAAGGTGCTATGCTATTGGCAGGGTTGACTACCCATACAATGTCAAAAAAGCTTCAGTAAGAAGGTGAATGACCTCCCAAATGTGTCCAGGAATGTTTATTAAACCTTTTAATATAGCACTCTTTAAATCCATTAATAGTCATGTAACCCAGACAGAGTCCTGATAGAGTATGGAAGAGGTAAGGAGACGCAAGAGTGCAGTACACACACTTGCTCTACTTAAAACAGTCCAACAAAAGTCCAATAGGAAGGCAGTACATACCATGCATTACTACATCTTTAAATTAGATATGTGCTTATTTACATTCACTGCAAAAAAACAACATGTTTTGTAAACAGTGGAAAAACAATGTTTTGCCAATTTTGGGGGTTAGGAGGCTAACTAAACATGACAAACACGGATTTAAAAAGGTTTGGATAGCCTAAATAAACTAATGGTCAAACAAGCAAGAACTAACCAGAGGGACAAAGATTATTTTGGCATAGCTTAATCTTGTGTCGGTGTGATGAGTTCATTGTAAGAAAGGGCATTATTATTTGGGGAGGACAAGAGTCCACCTCAAAGGATAAGGCCACCAACTGCTAGATGTCACAAATTAAATAAACCTGTGCTCAATCCCTGGAAACACAACACAAAGACGACAGGCTTAAATCAAAACCAATGAGTAAAGTGCTTAAGTAGTACATACAGAGTAGAAAAAGTCACACAAAAGACACCAGGACAGACAATTTGAGGCAAGGTCGAAAACACCAAGTGGATTGGTCCCAGTAAATGTCTAATTCAAAAAAAAAAAAAAGTTTTCAAGTCCTACTGCAGAAAGGAACATTGACACATTTTGAGAAGAAAAATATTCCTAGACTGGACCACTGCTACAATTGTAGCGGCCACCATAGAACCCAAGTCCAGCTAGTTCCACCTGAGCTTTGAGACTTTGTAGGAGGCTGGCTTAGTATATGGTGCATACTTATTTAAGTGAAGCACCTTGTACTAATACCTGCAGGCCTTATTGTGATTTTAGTGGTCTTTGATCACCTTTGAAAGCTCTTAAAGTGGTAGCTGTGGAGAGCAGCCTTCAGGCTTATCTTGTGGAGTGTTAAGCAGCTTGTTTTTCCAGTTCTAATAATGTAGTGTAGGTTAAATGGAAAAGAACCACAAAGTGTAGATATAAAAATATGTCTATTTATTGTACAACACTAATACATTGGTAAATTTCCTACCGGGAGATATAAACACAAATACACAATACTACTTCAATTGCAATAAGGCAAGTACCTCAAAATACGGTGGTCTTCAGGGGGAGACCAAACCATATATTAAGTAAGCGAAATGCGACCGAAGTCGAGACTTGGACCAGGAGACTCAGTAGCTGGGGACACAAGTAACCACCCAAGGAAAGAACCCAGTAACCCCACGAAGGCTGTGTGCAGAGTGGAAACACAGCCGCGTGTCCAATAGAAGTCAATGGGAAAGTTGCGTTTGCAGTTTTGAAGAAGGATCCTTCCCAGTGGACCCCGAAGAAACCCTGTAGAAGACAGAAGGTTGGAGAGTCTCGCCAACCATGGATACACCAGGAACCAGGATACCACACACCCGTTAGACCACAATGGAGGACTTCAGGAAAGATGCCGCTGGAGAAGACAGTGCAAGAGTCCGGTTGAATTCACTGGTGGATTCTTGAAGGGAGAACCTGCAAGCAGAGGGGACAGAGTCTATGCCACTCGGAGGTGACCAGGAGGAAGAGCAGTGTCCACAGATGTCTGTGACCTTTTCGCTGCAGCTGTGGGGACCAGGCGAAGCTGAGGAAGACCAGGAGGAGCCATCCACTAGCTGTCTCAAGTCAGAAGTCGAGAAACAGTGGGTTGGTGTCTGGCGGGAGCCCCAACAAATCTTGGCAGCTGCAACAGGTATGGAAAGTGAAGGAGCAACGTTAGGACCAGCAAGGGTCAAGTGACTCATCAAAAGCAGGAGAGTCAGAGCAGGCCCGAGCAAGTAGGGGAGCCTACTGGAGCAGAAGAAGACACTGAAGATGACCCACAGGCCGAAGTCACAGGCGTCGCAAGAGGACCTCAAGCAGCCCAACAAAGATGAAGACCCACGGTGCAGAGGATGCAGTGAGGACGCTGTACTTGGCAGGAAGAGATGCTGGAGCTTCTTGTAGCCCGAAGATCTCTGGGGTGCAGAGCCAACAAGTCTTGGCAAAGGCAAGTCGACGCGGTGCACAGGGGTGCACTAGCTTGCTGGCAGACCCTGAAAGGCAGTTACCAGGAGCTTCCCGAAGGAGCCCCTCAGTGCATGGAATCATACCTCCAACACCGGTAACGGTCTTGGGGTATGATTACAACTTGTTTGATATCAATCATGCCCCAGTTCGGCACAGCCAATACACATAGTTAGCCATAGCGTAATGACTGATGGCCACTATATGTCTCAAACAGGCTGGCCGCACTTACAAAGCCTGGAGAATAAACTCCGGAGTTTGTAGGTGTGTTCTGCTCATGCAGGGGCACCCTCACACTTATAACCCAGCACCATGCCTTCAGGACTGAAAACCCTGCCTTAGGGTTGACTTATTGGTTTAATTGTAGTGACCTCAGATATAAGTAAACGTATCTGTCCTAAGTGGTGCTAGCACCAACTTACACAGCCTGCAACGACAGGCCTGTAGTCACAGTTTAAGTGGTCTCTTATGGATGGCACAATACATGCTGCAGCCCATGGGAGACCCCTGGTGTACCTAGGTCCTGGGTACCTTAGTACCATATACTAGGGACTTACAAGGGTACACCAGTAGCCAATTGTGGATGTACAGAAGTACTTGCCATAGTCAATTTAGGGATAAAACACAGGAACTGGGGTCCTGATTAGCAGGAACCTAGTCAGACTAGTCCAAAAAAAAAAAAAATGACACCAGTAAGAAAAGCAGATCCTACGTTCCTATAGTCTAAGGAATCTGGGGCTAGATTATGTCTCTACCAGATAAGGAGTTACCGAAGGTAAGTAGCTTGTCCATCTGATAGATACATCTAGCCGCAGATTTCTTACCTTAGAGTAGATACTCAAGCAAGACCATCCCCGGAGGAGGGACAAAGGACACGTTTAGACCAGGAAGTCCTTCAGGACAGAGCGGCCAAAAAGACCATCCCTTCAGACTGGACTGTCCAGGCAGTAGTGCTTAGTGAAAATGTGCAGTGACGCCCATGTTGCTGCTGGACAAATTTCAAGGATTGGAACACCACGTTGCAACGATGTGGCCACAGACTTAGCTCTGATGGGATGAGCTCTTAAGGCTTCAGGAGGCCGTTTCTTGGCCAGAGCGTAGCAAATTTTGATGCTGAAGAAGACCCATTGCGAGGTAGTCCCATTCTGCACCGCACGACCTTTCTTTGATTTTGAAGATTTGGAAGTCCACCCGGAACTACTTAGTGCTGTCAAGGTAGAACGACAACACTCTTTTGGGGTCCAGATGGAGTCACTCTTCCTCGTCAGAGGGGTGCGGAGGACCATAGAAAGTGGGCAAGGTGACCGACTGCCCCAAAAGGAATGGTGTTACTACTTTCGGTAAGAAAGATATCTTAGTGCGAAGCACCAATTTATCAGGCAAGATGGTCAGGTAAGAAGCCTTGTATGACAGCCTGCAATTCACTTGCCCTCCTGGTGGAAGTTACAGTCACTAAAAAGGCAGTTTTGATGGAAAAGCCACTGGAGGGGCAGTTCTTGAGAGGTTCGTTCAGAACGCAAATTAGGAAGGTGAGTACCAAATTAAGGCCCCACTGAAGCATGATGAATGGGGCAGGTGGGAACGCATGTACAAGCCCTTAAGAAATCTATTTACAATAGGGGATTTAAATAGAGAGGGTTGGGTCTGTCTGCCTCGAGAAGGCAGACAAGGCTTAAAGGTACCCTTTGAGAGTGTCCAGACCAGAGCCCTGCTGGGCAAGAGTCAAAATGAAGAGAAAGACTTGAGAGAGGGAAGCAGAAAGAGGATCAATAAACCGTTCGATACAATATTTTACAAATTTCTGCCACCGGCAGGCGTACACAGTCTTGGTAGAGGGAAGCCTGGCTGCCAAAATCACATCACAGCCTTCGGGAGGAAGATCGAATGCTGTCAATCTCCACCCAAGAAGGCATAGTTTTGTTATTTATTGAGAGTAACCCATGTGTTCCACATCAATGATCACTGTGAAACAAAGAATGCGTTAAAAGTGATGTCTGTACCGTTGTTTGTTATAATTAATAAAAAGATTTCTAAAAAAGAAGGAATAGAGTTGACAGGTTCGGGTGGAGGACCCTCCCCTGCTGCAGTGACAGAAGGTCCTCCCGAAGAAGCAGCCTGATCGATGCTCAGTTGGAGAAGCTGGGGATTCCAGACTCTCCGTGCTCAGTCTGAAGCCACAAGAATAAATTGGGCCGATCAATCCTGATCTTCTTGAGCACTCTGGACAGGAGTGGTATTGTCGGAAAGGCACAGGAGCCTGAGCACCACTCGAGACACATCGTTGCTGAGTGCCGCCTTGGAAACTCCAGCATGCAAACTAGCTGACATTACGCATTCGCACTGGATGCAATCAGATCTACCGAAGGATCGCTCCAATTCTGAAAGACAATGCGCCACCTCCGGATAGAGACGCCATTCGTGATCCGCTAGGCATCGACGGCTGAGTTAGTCCGCCCTAGTGTTCAGGGAACCGGCCAGGTCCTAAACCACCAGGGACATGTCCTGCTGTTCCAGCCATGTCCAGAGACACAGGGCCCACGACTCCACTGTGACCGGTTTGTTGCAGTACCATATGGCGGTGGTGTTGTCCGTGAACACCTGAACCAACTTTCCTTTGCTGGAAGGAAGAAAAGCTTTCAAAGCCAAGTGAATCACTCAGTGCTCCAGCAAGTTGATGTGGAATCCTCTCCACCACTGGCAAAACATCACATCGGACAAGTGAGTACTTCAGATAGTACGAAAGGTCTACTCCCTCCCCTTTGAGACTATTCCTCCCTCCATGCCTCCGACTTACGACTGGCTGACGGACGACCACCTAAATTTGCTTCTGGGGGAAGTCAGGACTCTCGGCCATTGGAGCCATAGAGAGGGTTCCGGTGCCAGAAGTAGGCTGTGGTTGCTATTCCTGCTACTTTCTGGTCCCGAAAAAAGACACGGGGCTTTGTCCTATTTTAGATCTGCGAGCCCTCAACTACTTCCTCAAAAAGGAAAAGTTCAAAATGCTCACTCTGCCTCAGGTCTGGTCTGCCCTAGAACCCGTAGACTGGATGGTAGCGTTGGACTTGTAGGATGCCTATCTTTACACTCAAGTCCTGCCTGCCCATCGGCACTACCTGCAAATCACTGTAGGCCACGGGCACTTTCAGTTCACAGTGCTCCCTTTTGGCCTTACCAGCACCCCTCGGGTGTTCACCAAGTTGATTGCGGTGATCGCAGGTTATCTGCGCAGATCAGAGGTCCCAGTCTTCCCCTATCTCGACGACTAGCTGTTGAAGGCGAGCTCGGACCAGACTGTCCTCTCCCACCTCCAGACTATGACGTCAGTTTTCTTCGGAGGAACTTTTCCGCGCTACAACGCGGAGCCCCCAGCAAAACTGTGAGAGTATGGGAACAGTGTGCGAATAAAAAAAGAGAATTGGTGAGAAAGCACCATGAGCGACAGTGAGAAGCACTGTCGACTGAAAGGTGTCGAAAAGGAAAGAGCAGAGCAATACTCGGACAAGCCAATTCGCAAGAGCGAAGTGAATGTCACCCCTGAGGGAAATCGACCTACAAAAAGAAGACCGAGGCAGACGACAAAGTCTGCACCGGATGAAAGGAAATGAAGAGGGCAGAACAGTAAACTGAGAAGCAACCCCGCAAAAGCGAGAGAGTGCCCACTCCTGAGGCAAGACGGCAAGAATGAGCCGAGAGCGACAGGCAAAAAAAGCACCCACCCATAGGATTAAGAAAAGAAGAAAGAAATAGGGAGACCGTGTCCCCTGTGAGAGAATTATCGGTCGTAGGAACAGGCCCAAAAGAGACCGGAACACTAATTGACTGCAGGAGCGTCAACAGAGAAGGCGGGTGGGAGGGTAGAGAACACCAGTAGGCACCATACTGGAAGAAACTGCTGCGTAAAAACGCAATAGGACACCTGAATCCACCGCCCCAGCATGAAAATGGGGGGGTGGGGGGGGACAAGAAAACCAAAGGAAGAGGCCAACGGGGAGCAAGGCGAAAAAACGCCGCCCCGTAGAACAACAAGCCACCCCAAAGGAGGCGAAAGCCGAAAACCCCACCTGAAAAGGTCCTCGCAGATCGGGGAGGATGGGTGGGCGTTAAGGAATCTGCGGCTAGACAACGTCTCTACCAGATACATCGTTACCGAAGGTAAGTAACTCGTACATCTGATAGAGACATCTAGCCGCAGATTCCTTAACTTAGAATAGATACCAAAGCCATACCCCATTGGAGGCGGGTCTGCGACAGAACCCCACTAAGTTCCCAAGGGAACAGAAGTGTCAACCAGCGGACTAAACACAGTGGGGACAGCGCCGCCAGAAAGGCCAACACCGGACCAGGATACTCCGGAGGAAGTGGCCAACAATGAGAGGCAAAAGGCAAAGACTGCCGAGGGCGGCAGGAAATCCCTGTTGGTCAACAGCGGAGAAAATGAGCACAAACCCAAAAGGGGGGATGTGGAATAAGAGTGGACACCTGCTGTAGCCGGAGAGGCACGAATGCAGGATGTGAGGGACCCACAGGATCCGATGGACCGTTGAAAGAGGAAGGTTTAACTAGGGCACAAGGGCGTACCGAGTCCGAGGGCCATGCACGACAGTGAAAGAAACACAGAGTGGGAACAGCAGCGGGAAGATGCTGACTACGCCCAAGATGAGTTAGTGTTACAAGAAACACAAGACCTGCCAATGCACCCGTTACGCAAAGGGCGGACAGCCCAAGGCAGAAAAGAACGGTAACAACCAGTGCCACGCACGTGGGTAACAGAAGTACACCAAGAAACCTGGATGTACCGCCAGAACCACACCATGGAAGGAGAAGGCCCCATGAAGCGCCACGAGCAAGCTGAGACACAAGAGGCGCAAGACCAGGCGCATTGTGTGAACGGCGCTCACGAAAGTGAGGGACCAGACCTCGGCGACTACCCGGAGTAGTAAGCATGTGGGAGGCGTATGTGTGGGTAGCACACTGGTGAGAAAGAAAAAACAACAGAGCCCCAACAGCCACGTAGCAGCGGCACTGGGCAGAACAATGCCCAGAGCGAGAGCAACAGCAACAGCCACCGACGGTGGAGCAGACCCATTGGCTATCGCGAGAGAGGCAAGGAGGCCAGGCCAGCCGTGATGTGTCCAGAATCACAGGATGTAGAGTCGACCCCGAGACCGGAACCACGCGCTCCAGCTCGAAAATCGGCATCTAGCCAGGAGACCACATCAGCTCCCCTAAAACGCCCCATGAGAGAACAATGCTCTGAGGAGACCGCCCCCGCTGAGAGCAGCAACCGCAGCCCGAAGGAAAGCACGCCAACCCTGCGCGAAACGCAACAGGGGCATGAGAAACGGTGGCAGAGGAAGTGCCAAAGGCAAGGCACAAGACAAGGAAGATCAACCACGTCTGGAGCCAGAACGCCACCATGGTGAGCGAAGTCCACCAGGAAAGGGCTACGCAGCATGGATATAGCAGAGTAGAACGAGGCAACAGAAGGCACCAGAGAAGAACGTACCAGCCGGAGACACTAGGGAGCAGGCATAGTATGCCGATAGAACACAGAGGGAGAGTGCCGAGCTAAGTAGGAGTGCTCGGGGACAACGACAGGGCCTTCCGACAGGGCAGCCACAGATGGAATAGCCGCAGCGAAGAACCATGAGGGGACGGGAAGGAGCAGAAAGCCCTTCCGTCCTGAAGAAAGGTATTGGGAAAAATGCAGGCCAACAGCCGACACTCCACCAATGGCACGCAAGAAGGCCCCTGAAGGGCCCGCAGCAGCAGCGTGCAAAACACACAGGCACAGCCGCAGGAGGACCGAGTGAAAAGGACCCCACAGAAGCGAACAAAGGCAACTGTCGAAGGAAGGCAGCTATACAATAGCAAACAAATACCCCACATAGGGTAAGTATCAACCCCAACCTGGGGCTCCTCTGGAGCGGAAGCTCAAGACAGAGGACGTAAAAGTGGAACTTAGAAACCACAGGCTCCGAACACATAACCCGTGGAGGAAGGGTGCAACCTGAACCACCAGGCTATAGGAACTGAGAAGGATAAGCAGCAAAACTGCTGCATAAATGAAAGAAAATACGGCGAGGAGCCGCCCAGGCCGTTCAGGCAGTACAGAATGAACCCGGCCCAACATGAGTCAAGACAACAGAGCAGGGTGACAAGGACCTCAACCGGAACAAAAACTACGAAAGGTGAGACAGAAGGCGGCGAACCGCAGAGTCCGCATGTGCGTCAAACAGGGACACACCATCAAAGGGCAAATCCCGGAGACTGTCACGGACATTGTCGGGGAAACCCCCGTCGCGTAGCCAGGCATGGCGCCGCAAGGCAACGGACCGCGCCATTGTCCTACCCACTGAATCGGTAGAATCAACGGCGGACCGAATCGTAAACCGCGCCATCTCTCTGCCTTCGTGAATGAGACGAGCCATATCAGCTCAAGGACACTCAGGGAGGGCAGGCAAAAGACACTCCACGGAGTCCAAAGGGCAGAAGAAGCCCTGGCAAAAACGCAAACTGTGTTGAGAGCACGTAATGCAGAACTAGCGGACGCAAAAATGCCGCGTCCACATGTCTCCAGCCAACGAGACTCCCTAGTAGGAGGCTGCAGTAGAGGCGGAGAAGAAGGCTGCATGGCGAAAGACACCTGCACCACGAGACCGTGAGCAGTAGGCTGAAGGGACAAACAGGATGGGCCCCCAGGGGCCGGACGATGCCGATGCGCAACGGCCCTGTCGACAGCATCTCCTGAAGAGGGACACGCCCAAGTCCCGAGAAGGGCGTCGAACAACAAGCTGCTAAAGGGCAGCAAGGGCTCAAGATCCACCGCACCTTGGTGGAGGAGATCCAACAACGGATCAGAGGACAAGAGGACAGAAGGAGGGTGCAAGTGCAAAACAGCTGCCGCCCTGCGAACACCCCGTAAAAATAAAGCACCAGCTTCAGTGGGCGTCTGTAGGGGACGGTTGCAAACTAACACGTCCCCCAGCAGGGGGAAGAAGGGGCCACTGCCTCCATGGCGGCGGAGCCAACGGGCGTGGAGACAAGCCCAAGCACAGCGGTTCCGTGTCCTCTGGAAGCGGAGAGCCAAGAGGTACCGGCGACCCTTCCGGCGTCGACCGACGCCGATCCGGCGTCTAAGCGACGTTGAGCCCCATGAGGGGAGACTCGGCTGGACGAGTGGGCGGCAACGTCTCCACCACCGAGAGGTGCGGAGAAAGTGCCTGAGGTCCAGGAGACGACAGGCAGAGTGCCGCCGGTGCCGATGTCGACGCAGGGAGCCGCCAGGGGCTATGCGGGGACAAGGCAGAATGGCTGGGCGTGGGGCTGGAACGCCCATCGGTTGGAACCGACGCCGGCACAACTCCGGAGCCGGAGCCGAGGCATTCGGCTGGCGGCGAGGGCGAACCCGCCGGCAGAGACCCGACCTGAATGCCTACCTCCACTGTGGGACCCGAAGGCGCACCAGGGAGTGGAGGTGACCCGAAGATGGAGTGCAGAGCCTGGTAATAGGCTTCCATCTGGGGCCTAGTCGCACCAGTTCCCGGAAAGGGCGGGCAAAAGGAGGCCGACTCCGGGGGGCACGGCTCCGCGAAGGAGCGGGAACCATGACCGCCACCGTCATGTGGAAGCGAGGACTTCGACTTCCGTGACTTGTGCTTAACTGCAGATCGATGTTCGCGGGATCGACTCCAGGAGCGGGCGCGGAGAGACAAACCCACTGGAGAACGTCGGGGAGACGCCGGGCGGGTCAACCAGGTGGCCAAGAGCTTCATCCACCGCTCCCGTAGGGACTTCGGACGCATCTGCTGGCAGGCGTCACACTCCTCGGAGTCGTGGTGCGACCCAAGACACCACATGTAAATGGCGTGCGGGTCCGACGCCGACATCCGACGCGAACAAGTCCCGCACAATTTAAAGCCCGAAGGCATCGCACACTGTTCCCCGACGCCAACGACGTCGAAAAAAGGGCCTGAATAAAAACAGGCCAGAGGAACAGCTGAATCCCGGATCCCGCGTTGTAACGCGGAAAAGAAGGAAACTGACGTCAGCGCGCCGGGAGGGTCCTATATGGCTCCACTGACGTCATGTCCGGGGACGACGTCAGGGCGGAGCCAGGCGGCGCCGCCCCCCGGCGCTCAGAGGTACTGCTGCGCTAAATTTTCCGGATCCAGTCTGACGCCTGGGGATATTCTAAGTTAAGGAATCTGCGGCTAGATGTCTCTATCAGATACTAGATTTATCCAAAAATAAAAATCAGAAGACGAAATACCTAACTGTATTTCAATCTTAATAACCTGAACTTCACAGTTTAAGTAAAGGCATAGCACTGCTCATCAATAAGCACTATAATATAAGGCTAATTGTCAATCATATACATTTCCAACTTAACTCTCAACTGGACGCAAGCGTATACCTATATACTGATGAAGCAATGAGTACAAATAAAAACTATGGCGAATGTAGCTTCTACCTACCCTTTTCGGTAAGGCACTTTCGGTTCTCGGACAACTCAAGCTCCAGCTCATCTCTAAGCGCTCGCTCATCTGTCAGCTGCTTCTTGAGACGGTGCAATTTGAACTGCGGTGTGTGAAAGACTTCATTCATGGGTGAGGAGGGTGAACTGCAAAGGAAAGTGACCACTGTATTAGGATACCCCATCCCGTGAGATAGGAATACCAAAATATGGGCAATCATCCACAAGCAGGCTTATTTATTCTTTCTAAAAGCAGTTAATGCAGACGTGTACAATAATGCTCATAAACGTTTGTAAGCACACCTGCAGAACCCACAAGGAGCCAGGTGTGATGTTTGCGACTGAATGATAAGTGCTGTTAATATGGCATAGCAGACGTAGGAGCTCCAATTCACAAGGTGTTGGTAAGGTTTGTCATTAAAAAACAGTGTGGAGAAAAAATGCAGCATCTGGCAGACATACTTTCACAAAAACCTTGGCGATAGCACGTTTTCTAATGAGCAAGCAATGCAGGAGTAATGCTTAAAAAATGCACATATGTAACCCACGCAAACATCCTAACACCCTCGCACAGGTACATGCCTGGCAAACGCTACTGGTACCACTTTGCTCTGAAAAAAAATTGTGTACTGGCAGTTGATTTATGGGAAGCCTTTGCAAAATTTAGCAACTGGATATTAAGCAGGAGAAAACCTTAATGCAATCACAGTTGTGAGAAAGTAGGCAACCATATGTAGTGGATAGGTGGTCAGAAGAACGGAGATGGACAACAAAAGAGATTTGCAAACCTTGTTGTCTATCATGGATACATACAGCCAAGTTATAAACCCTGAATAGATCACCCTGGAGTGGAAGCCGAAGGCACTTTCCACCAACGGTTAAATCTCCCCAGACCAACTTTAAAAATATGCATTAGCAACACCCTCCTGCAGGCAATATACATAATTGTGATTATTCCATTAAAAGGAGGCGCAGTGTCTTTATAAACAAGTTGGATAAACTAAATAGTAGATTCTGTAAAAAAAAAAAAAAGTAAAAAAAAAAAAAAAAAAGAAAACAATTGAAATGAGTAAACTGAGCCAGACAGCCAACACTTCTCAGAAGTTGAAAATATTACACTGCACATTCACAGCAGCCACCACCACCTCATCATCAAGCTCCACATTGGTAGTTGGTCCATCCGTACCTTGTCAACTGGACCACAGTATCTTGAACTCCCCCATAAACAAAGTAAGCTACATTGTCAAACGCTTATTACTTCAATGAAGATTCCTGTGACTAAAAACTTGTGTTACAATTATATTTTCCTTCATCACTGCAGCTTCATTTATAAGAATTGAACAGAATAGCATGGCCTGTCCTCAAAAGAGGTAGTCTGCAATGAGAATACCTAACACTAGTAAGGAACATAATAACAAAACGGTTACTTACCAGTAGGAGTAGTTTTGTAGCTTGAAGAATTTCCTGGATTCACATGCTGTGCATTAGTCCACCATGGGTTCAGAAAACTTGTTAGTGCTTTGTTTCATCTCTTTTTTCCCCTTTTGGGTGTCAACTGTAGGCATTTGGTGCTAAGTCCCTCCTCCTGTGATGTCAGACGTGCACCGTCTCCATCTTTAGATTTTTTTTTCCATTAGAGACTCCTTTTGTACTCAATGGCTTCTGTTCTATCCCTGAGCTGTAGTACTTTTCCCTCCTTGTCTCACCTCATTTCATAGTGAGATGCAGAGATGCATGTTAATCCAGAAAATTCTTCAAAAAGCTGCAAAACTACTCCTACTGGTACGTTTTGCAGCATGAATCCTTTCCTGGATTCACATGCTATCCACTGATTTTGTGAAAAAGAACAATTGTTGGACAGAAAGCTCAACAAATGTCAAACTCAACCCAAGTCGGAGATCTGGGCCTAAATCCATTGTTTATTTGCTCACCACGTCATTCCAGTTTGGACCTAGCCATATGCAAATCAGTTTTGACCCTGCTCCTCATGGGAACAGTCTAGCCCAAACTGCCAGGCCCTCTCTGGACCAGAAACATGCATCCTAGGACCCATTTCGAAAAATCAGAACAATTGATTGACAATGCTGGAAAATGTCCAACATTTTGTTCATTGATTTTGTAGCGGTATTCTGGTTCACTGTCGACGGTTGTGTCAAAATGAGGTTGAGCTTGCGAACAGATGCTTCAGTACTCTGTCCCACTTGTGCCTCTGTTTATTTGGATGGTATTTTGTGCTTGTGTGGATAGATGACCATATATGGCTGCCCTCATATGTCGTTTATGGGCACATTTGCTAGGAAGGCCAGGGTGGATCCCTTCTTCCTTGTCGGGTGTGTTCTAGGTTTCTCCTCAAGGCGTTTTCCTGCCTTCTGGTAACACAATTGGATGGTTTTAGTTATCCACCTTGTGATGGTTCCTTTTGTTACCAGTGAGACTTTCAGCTTTGCAAATTATAGGAGGAAATTACTTCCCTTTCTGATCTCCCTTGTCCTGTCAAGGTAGTACATCACAGCCCTGCTTACGTCTAGAGTATGCAGCATTCTATTCGGCTTGAGATTTAGGTTGTTGGAAAAATCCTGGTATCTCGATAGTTTGTTTCACATGGAATTACAATATGAAGGGGAGGAAAAATGGGCTGGTCCTCAACGTTATACTATCATTGTGTATTTTCACATATGGTTCTTCGGCGATTACAGCTCGATCACCCTACATAATGATGCAATTGCAATTGGGAAGGCGGTCTTCCAGGTCAGGAATCACAATTATGCCTTGTACAGCAGCTCGAATGGTGTTTTCTTAAGTTGTGTAGCACCAAATTGAGGTTTCACATTGGAGTCTGTGCCGATCTGGGTGGAGCTTTTCTATTTGTGGCTAGGTGAGGATGGATGATAGGTGTTCCTGCACGGTGTACCTCTTGATGATTGACGTACGAGGACATCATTACTCCCCAGACTGGATGGAGGGCATCCCCTTGTGAGGGTTTACTAGCAGTAAGACAAGGTAGGCTTCACTCTGGTCCTTCTAGTGAATGTTTTTAACATTTTACTACTGATTAGCTGTTAGTCTAGACCTTTAAAGATACTTAGCCCTGACTAATGCCTCAGACCGATGCAGGCAACTTAGAATAGGGCAGAAACATGTTGGCAATAAGAAGATAGTCTGAGCCATTGTGCTTTCATTCCATCGCATAGTTGGCTTTTTTAGATGCACCAAAGGTCAACACAAATAAAGGGAAAACCCAGTTACCTCTATGTACTTTTAACTTTATCTGGATCCCTGTTTCCTCCAGGAAATTATCTTATTTAAGAACCCCCTCCATCGGGTTCACTAGGAAGTAGAGTCCGCCCTGGTGGTATTGACCTACCAGGGTGGGGAGAGTTTGCCTATGATGAAGCATGTCACAATATGTGAGTGGGGCTTCCTCTTCCAATAAGATTGGTCTCTTCTCCCGTCTTCACCCCTATCCATGCCAGAATCTAGGTAATCTAGGTATCAGTGATTTGTACCATAACACAGATTAAAATAGCACTGCAGAGCCGCCATACCTTTGTGTTTTGGGGCTATTCGGTTTGCTCTTTCTAGGAACCTCTTGATAACTAATGTTGTGAATAAACTCCCTATGTGGCGTTGTGAGTAGGTCACTATTACCACCAGGTGCACCTTTAATGAAGTGCACGTCAATTTGTTGTGCAGAAGGTAGGTGAGATACAGGATAACTCATGTTCTCCGTTCTGCTGAGGAATCGACCCTCGTCTTTGCACCATAGTATGCATCCATGCCATTTTGCAGTGTAGCATCTTCTTGTGCTCGGCCTTAGTGCTTCCTTTAGAACGTCCACTTAACATTTTGGGAGATTCAAATGTCCAAATTATATGTCCTCAGGAGCCAGGCACTTTCAGGTAGCAGACCTTTCCTCTTTGCATGGAGAGGAGGTTGCGTCTTTGTGGTAACTTCTTCAAATTTCCCCTCGCCATCCCCGCCAGGTCGGATAACCAAGCTAGTCTTGCCCACTGTGGAGGAATTAGGATTGTCATCTGGGACTGTTTGCACTTATTACTAGGGGTATTAGCGGAATTAATGGAAAAGCGTAGGCAAATTTCCCTGACCAGTCTGTCGATGAGGCATTCCCCTGGAAGAGGAGATGTGCATGCCTGGACATGAAATCTCAGCATTTTGCGTTTTCTAGGGTCGCTCTCTGGTGTACCCCACTGTTGGAAGACATCTTGAAGCATTTTGTCATTTAATTCCCATTCTTGTGATATGGATACTTGTCTGCTTAGTTTATCGGCCTCTCCACTTTCTACACCCGGGAGGTGAATTATCAGATCTATTGCTCTTTAAATGGCCCATTTTCAAAACTCTTGGCCTAGTTTAGACAGCATATGCACTCTTATTCCCCCTGGCTTGTTCAATTAGAACATCGTGGTTGTATTTGTCTGAATTTGCACTGTTGTACCCATTACTTGAATCTGAAAGTCTTTTAGGACCAGAAAAACTGTTTTAGTTTCAGGACATTGATATGTTGGATCGCTTCTTTCACTCCCCACATTCCTCTGACTTGCAGCTCTCCCATGTGCCCTCCACAACCTCTGTAAGACGCATCCATGGTGTTTGTCACTGTCAGATGTATGAATGCGCTGTCTACCATTACGTTGTAGTTCCACCATGTCATCTCCTCTTGTACTCTTTGCGTTACAACCACTAGATCTTCCCAACTCCCTGTTGCCTATGACAATTGGTTTTGGTTCCACTCTTGTAGTGGTCTTGAGTAGTCTTGCATGTGAGATCAGTGGAATGCATGAGGACATCATGTCCTAGATCTTCCCCACCGTCTTTACTGTCCGAGACTGAACCATGCGGTATCGGAAAGCCTGGTCTGTTTTTGTCTGAATCCTCTAAGGATTAGGGAAGACCTTTGCCATCCTGTTGATTGTTGCTCCCAGGAAGATCTTTTCTCTCTCCAACTTCGTAGTTGATTTTTGAAGGTGGATCTTGAAATCAAGTCTGTGGAGAGTGCCCATGACAGACCTGGTGTCCTTTTCGCACTGTGCTTATGAGCTTGCTTTGATTAGCCAGTCGTCTAGGTATGGATAGACATGTATACCTTTCATTCTTTGGTAAGTCGTCACTGCTGCTAGGCATTTTGTGAATACTCTAGGCGCTGACTTGATCCTGAATGGGAGCACCCTCAAGTGATAGTAGGTCTTTTGCACCATAAACTGGAGGTATTTTTTGAGATTGTGAATCATAGGAATGAGCAGGCTAGGTATCCTTTAGGTCTATGGTCGTCATATAGTCTCCTTCCTGCAGCCGCAGGATCACCTCTTGCAGAGTAGACATTTTGAAAATTTGCGTCTTTGTGAACTTGTTTAGAAAGCGAAGATAGAGGATTGGTCGTAGAGTCTTGCCCGGTTTTGGATCGAGAAAGTATGCAGAGTAGTTTACTGGATTGATTTTTGCCATGGGCACCCTCTACTGCCCTCTTTTGCAATAGTTCCTGCACTTAGTTTTGGAGGCAGCACCTTTCCTCTTCTCAATGTAGTCTTTTCTTTGGGCTGATTCGTGTGGCGTCCATCAATTCTATGCAGTACTCATGTTGGATGAGGTTTAGGACCCATTTGTCTGTCGTGACCACCCTCCATTCCTGGAGGAAAGCCTTTAGCCTGCCACCCATTGATGTCATATGGTGGGGCACCTGTTAAGCTGAGTCACTTGGTGGAGGAGCAAGTTCCTCTAGAAAGCTGCCCCCTTCCTCTGGCTCTACCCTGAAAAGGCTGTCATTGCTGTATTAGGAACTGCCAGTGAGCAGCCTAGTGTTGAGTCAGCCAGAAGGACGACTGGTGTTGCAGCGTGGAAGTTTCTCAATCCTGCGGGTGTTCCTCTCCTTGGTTGCTCACGGAACTGCAGTGCCCCATGGCATTTGTGATCATATTTTATTTGCTGCAACGTGCTGTCCACAGCGGATCCAAGCAGGATGTGTCTTGGGAAGGGTGGGTTTATAAAGTTCGCCTGAAGAGTAAGTTTCTTGTGCGATTGTAACGTTGAATTCCCTACATTTACATTACCTGCTCACACTGGCATTCGTTTCTTTCTGCCCTCGGCCCATACCAAAAGACGTGAAGTCTTAAGAAACCCAACTGCAATGTGTATGTTCAGTATACATGTATTGTCAACAGAGATCCAGAATCGTAAATATTTGTAACTTAAACCTCTATGTGAGTCCATTGCACAGAATGGGCAGGTGGGAGGGCAGGTGAGGAATCTGCAATTAGATCGACTTTCTACCAGAAAAGGCATTACCGAAGGTAAGCAACTTCTGATAGAGACTTCCAACTGCAGATTCCTCATCTTTTGAATAGGTACCATAGCAGTACCTCCCTGGTGGTGGATCTGTACACTGACAAACTAGGACAGAACAGATGAGGCAAAATGCCTTTCTCTCCTGACCTGACCATCTAAACAATAATACTTGGTGAACATGTGCAAAAATGCCCATGTTGCACCCGGGCATATATCCAACACCAGTACACCTCAAGCCAAAGCTGTAGTAGCAGCAGCCTTTGCTCTAGTTGAATGTGCACGCAGCCCCTCTGGAGGTTTTTTTGTGGCCAGACTATAACAGATCTTAATGCATAAGACAATCCACCTATAAATTTGTTCTTCGTGTACTGCCTTTCCCTTCTTTACTCCTGCGAATCAGACAAAGTTGTTCATAAAGTCAAAGTTCACTAGTTCTCTCCTAAAAAAAACTGGGAGCTCTCTTCGGATCAAGATTATGTAACCGTTCCTCTTCCTTTGTAGGATGAGGTGGTGCATAAAAATATGACAAAGTGACAGATTGCTGCATTTGAAAGGCTAACTACTTTAGGAAGGAATGTGGCTCTCGTTCAAAGGACCAACTTACCAAGAAAAAAGGAAACATACGGAGGCTTCCACAACAAAGCCTGAAGTTCACTAACTCGCAGACGTAATGGGCATATGGAACACTGTGTACAGAGTTAAACTCAAAAAATTGTGCATTGGCTCAGAGTAAGCACATTATATAAGTTAACACTAGATTCAAATCCCACTGTGGCATTATAAAAGGAACCAGAGGAAACATAGGGACCAAATCCTTCAAAAAACGAATCACAACAGGTGATTTAAAAAAAAATGCTGGTTGATCCGGTAAGCCTAAAAAAAAACAAAAGGGCTGCTAAATTACCTTTAACTGTAGCTACAGCCAGACCTTGCTGAGCCAGTGATAAACAAAACAAGAGAATATCAGAAAGGGAAGCTTGTAAGGGTTGGATCCGACTTATGGCACACCACACCACAAACTTCTTCCTGCGTCCATCATAAACAGTCTTTGTAGATGGGCTCCTGGCTGCTAGGATAACACCAATAACTGGAGGAAGATCATATGTAAACATGCATATAGTTGTAACCCACTTGGACTTGGGTGCAGAACCAACCTTGCTACTGTGACGGGATGCCCTCCCTCTGAGGCAGCTGAATCGTTGGACTGATGCTCATGGTCAGAGGTTCTCGTTACCACACTCACCTCACAGTGTCAGGAGGCACTAGGATGACATGGGCCCGGGCTCTCTTGATCTTCTGGAGCACTTTGGGCAGGAGATTGAGTGGAATATAGGCATACTGAAGTCTGTAGCCCCAGTGTAGTCGAAAGAGGTCGCCTAAAGAGGGCTGCCTTGGGTTCTCCAATGCGCCAAATTCTTAACACTGCGCGTTCTCCGCAGTAGTGAATAGATTGAGCCTGGGTTCTCCCCTTCGTTTGAAGGCACCCCGTACCACCTAAGAGAACAGATGCAATTCCTGATCCGCTAGATATCACTTGGTGAGTTATTTCATTCTAACATTTAAAGATCCCACCACGTGTTGGCTGATCAGACATGCCCGATCGCTCAGCCACTCCCAAAGCGAAGGCACAGAACCCACAAACCACTCCACCCTTTTATTTGCACTACAATATGGTGGTCGTATTGTCCAGGAGTATCTTTACTTGCTGTCATTTGATTCTTGGAAGAAAAGCTTTTAAGGCCAATCGGATAGCCAGAAGCTCAAACATACTGATGTGAGGACCAGCTTCACCCGGAGACCAGAGTTCTCTAATCTACATGTCCCCCAGATGTCCTCCCCAACCCAGCAAAGACACATCCATCATAATGTTCAGCTCTGTGTGGGGCACCGAGGAGGGTCTGCCACTGGTCTAATTTCAGTCTAGTAGCCACCACTCCAGGGCTTTTGCAGACTCCTCTGACACCTGGAGGAAATACGATAGATTTCCTTGTTTTTGAGCCCAGTGAGAGTCACCAATATCCAGGCTGTAGGCTGAAACATCAGGATCCTATTCCATATGTCCTGGACTCGACGGGGCAGAGGTATAGCTCAAAACACTGTCCAGCACAGCACTGATAAAAATAAAAAGTCTTTGTCAAGGACTCGGGTGTGGCTTAGGCACATTGATCGTTAAACCTAAAATAAATCAACAGGTTGTCTGGAGATAGCTGGCAACTGCCTGAGGCAAGCCCGCCTTCAACAGCTAGTTTTTGAAGTACAGGAAGATCGGTAATCCCAACCCCCGCAGATGTGCTGCAACAACTGCCCTTCACCTTTGTGAGCACCTGAGGTGCACTGGTCAACCCAAAAGGGAGTACAGAGAATTGAAAAAGCTCCTGACTCACCTGAAAACACAACGTCTGAGATTACAGAATGGGGATGTGAAAATACGCATCCCACAGATCCAAAGCTACCATCCAATCTCCATGGATCCAGGGCAGCTAGATCTTGGGCCAAAGTAAGCATTTTGAACCTGTCCTTTTTCAAAAAAGAAGTTCAGAGGTCGAAGATATAAAAAAGGGTGAAAAACCCTGTCCTTTTTTCATATTAGAAAATAACAGGAGTAACAACCAGTCCGTACTTCTGAAAGTGGAACTCTACTGCCCCTTTCACTAACAGAGCCTAAACTTCAGTCTAAACAATTGACAAATGGTTCCAATAAAAGCAATTGTGGTAGTTGAGGAATGTTCGGAGAGAACATTTGAAAGGGTAGGGATTAACCTTGTGCCACGATCTGGAGCACCTATTGGTCTGAAGATCTGCTCCGCCAGGCCGGGAAGGAAGCAGGTGATAAGACCCACAACCAGCCAATCGTGAGGCATTACGGTAAACCTAGAGGCTTTAAAGTTTTTGCAGAAGGGGTGGGGCCTATAGTTTGGACTTAGTCTTTAGGTGGCTGTACGCCGTCTACCTTCTCCTGAAGCACATCCTATAAAGGCCTGATTTGCCTGGAAAGGGGAGTTGTTGAGACAACTGGTGCACTAAAGGTGCCAACCTTAAAGAACGAGCAGTCGCTTTGCTCTCCTTAAAGCTCGAGGGATGCATTTGCTTTCTCCACAAACAATCTAGAGCCATCAAAATGCACATCCATCAAAGAATGCTGGACATCTGTTGAAAAACAGCTGAATGGATCCACGTATATTCTAATTACCATAATTGATTCCCAAGACTATATCAAGCCAGTCAGTTATATCTAGTCCAGGTTTTATATAATATTTTGCAGCATGCTACCCATTCGAATCCAAACTTTGCAAGATTTTGCAAGTGTCCTCCGGTATTGCCAGTAAAACATCAGCAACTTTATCCAATAAAGGGTGAGAGTGTCTTCCCAAGAGACAGGAAGTATTACTGAATGTAAGGCCAAACGTGTTGAAAAAACCTTTGTTGCATATACTTCCATCTTTTTAGACTCCTATCAGGTGGAGTGGTTGGAAAAGCATTTGGGTTAGTACGACTTGTAGAAGCCTGCACTATTAAACTCTGGAGTAGTATGCTAAAGGAGAAAATCCGGATTTCCCGGGGCCGGTCGGTGCCTTCTTGCAATCTTCCTGTGTATTGGATGGCAAAATCAAGGCTTAGCCCAAGTTCAAATCAAAACATCTGTTAAAATTTCATTAAATGGCAACAGAGGCTCCTGTGACGCTCTTGACGGATCCAAAATTTCAGTCAAAGAAGTTTTAACCTTGTGTAGGTAAAACTAAATCAAGAGTTTCTGCTGCTCTACAAATTACAGTTGGAAAGGATAAGGTCTCCTGCATAGTCAGAACTGGTGTAGGGGATGATACTATCAAAAAGAGGGGTCATTGATACAAGACAGACTCCATTTTCTGCTTTTTGTATGTTAATTTATTTTCCACACATCTATAGACAGTCAACCCAACTAATATTCTCTTTTCTTTCTCTCGTCTTTCCAGATGACAGGGTGTTCGGAACCACCAGATTTTCTTCGGCCTTCGGAACAAAATATGAAGGCCACTGGTAAGAGCACAAATCTTCTGCATTCAATTATTTGGGGTTTCAAGGGGAAGATTTTGTTAGTGTTGAGAATTCACCTAGAAAGAAAACGTACTTCCTATCCCTTGACCATCACTATGTTATAAGGTTTTTTCAAACGCTGATAGAGAAAAATCAGACAATACAGTCCATTTTGATTTAAAAGGAAACTCCAAATACCTTCTCAATATAATTGTTAACCTTTTAAATGACTGCTCATTGAGTTCACAACATTATCTCTTAAAAAGAATAAAGAAATGAGCACCGTCTTAGTTCCCTCACCGTAGTGATCAGAGAGTTTTCGCACAAAGGATTGTTAGGAGGAAGAGCGAGTAAAAAAATCAAAACATTTTCTTAAAGGAAAGTAAACCCAATTTCCCGCAACTCATGTGAATTTAAGCTTTTCCCCAATGGGAGTCCTCCCCCTCTCCTCTGCTATGCCTCCCAAGGACTTGCGATCGTAACTGGCTGAGACACGCTCCTCCTGGAGCACGGAGGGGCACAGCGTATGTCCAGTGGCCTCCTGGCTCTCCTGTGGAGTTTACCCCTCGACTGTCTTCAACCGGATCGGTCTTCTCGTAGACCTGGTATTTCAGCGGAGTTCTCATAAGCGAGACTTGTGGTTCAGGTCCCTCTGTAGCATATTCGCCCTCCTGCAATGATCTCTTCCTCTCGCTTCTCTTCCGGCTGTCTCCCAGTCGGCGTCTGACGCCTGCTTTGAAGTCGATGAGGATTTAAAGGGGCCGCATCCCATATCCTCTATGGGAGTTACTTCTCACTTCCTGTTTGTAGTACCAATAGCAGAGATTACTGATGTCTGTGTTTCTGCCCGACCTCTCACGGCGGTCTGCGGATGAGAAACAATGGATTTAGAGTCCAGTATGGTTCCACCTGTCCAGTTCCATGGTGGGTCATCCTCCAGATCTTAAGGGGGATTCACATAATTCTTACCCTCGTGACACTTAAATAAGGAGAAGTGTCAACACCACTAGCAATTTGCAAATCCTGCAAAATATTTTGAGGATATTCTGCATCAAAAAGATAGTCTCCTCGAGAAAGAATGAGTTCTGACCTAGCATATACCATAGTAGAAGGTAACTGACCTTCATACTCCAATTAACAATATGACCCGCCAGTGGTGTTGGTGACGCATAACCATTGATCAAGATGTAGTCGGCCTCAAACCAAAAACCAAAGGCACAGTTGTCGTTGAGGACGGATCCATCGACATCTGACCAACCAGAGGCCTCCTCTGGTCCATGGAGCCCAGAGGTATACCAACAAGATCCAGACTAATAACAAATATCGAGTCCATAGCTTTCTTAAGCTGTTGGATCTTATCTGGCATTGCTACCTTATCCATTGGGAGTCGAAAGTGAAAAGACTTTGAAGGCAGATCCCCAGCTTGAGAACAACTTGGAGCCAAAGGCCCTGGTACCCCATGCAACTGAAAATGGCGGGAACGATGAGTGGTGCAACGTGGGAGAACCATGCTTAGATTTCTCATGCTTCTAACGGCTCTTCCTCGTCTTTGACGAAGTTCTATCATTCAACCAACCTCTTGATGGAGAACAAGACCGCACTCTTGATCTCAACCGAGATCAACAAGCCATTGACAACGAACAGGACAGTGTCATCTATTTCCTGAACTCCGCTGCTGAAAGTTGAGTTTCTATCTCCAGAATTGCCTTCATGTTCATCTTGGCACACGGCAAACACAACTTTGAGGTCAGCTCGAAGGCTGTGCATATGTGCATCTGTGACCAACATCTGTCGGTTACAGAGCATACATGGATTAAAACCTTAAAGTTTTGGTGGTATCCTGCAAACCGAAAAGTAATTTCTAGAAGAAATTAACCAACAATCGTCGAATGACAGCTGATGCTCCAGATGAGTGTCTGTTGGCGCGTAAAGAGTAACTGATGCCAGCAGAAGCAATTGATATATGTAGGAAGGCAGATGTCAAAACCGCAAGAGATGGAGACGCACACGGAACCATGATGTCGCACAACGCCACCTGTTGATCGCTGGAGGACATTGTTATGCAAAAGTTCCTGGATCGAGTCTGATGCCTGGAGGTATTCAGCAGGTAAGGAACCTGCAGTTAGAAGTCCCTTTCAGAACCTAATTTTAAAAACCGGACACAACAGCTAGCTGGGACTGCTCATAGATGTACCAGTTACCAGCTGTCAGCGAGCTGAGTCCGCTGCGTCCAAGGCTGATTTCAGGCATGTGTTGGATACAATAGCCTTACCCTTTTCTACTAATGTGACTCCACTATTTATTGTTCACAAAAGTGTTTCAGGAGTTCTCCGACATACCAGTGGCTGTGGGCATAATGGCTCAGGAGCACATTCGAGTTTTCAATCCTCCACTGTGCCGCGGCCCCTCTCTCAACCTTTTGGCCTACCATCTCCACTCTTGCTTTCCTTCTCTGGCAGGGGCCCAATGGATGTTGGGGTGTTTGTCCCCTTTCTTGGCACAGACACAACGATGGAATCTGCCACTGTATTGCCTTTGATGTACACAGGGTCTTTTGAGGAATGTTTGAATTTTTCTCTATCCTCGGTCACAGCCTTTAAAGATGGCTCTCTAAAAGCCTCCCTCTCCTGATCTACGATGTTTGGCAGCATGGGGAGGTACTGGTTGTTGCTCTATGCGGATAGGACTGTCTCTAGAAGTAAACAAGCCTGTGCCCGCTCTTCTAGCTGTACCACGTACTTGTATACAGCCCTCTTCACTATGGTGTTGTACATTGTAATGTCGTCGGGTAGCAAAGGTCATGAGGGGTATGTGTGGATGGCCTCTTCTGGAGAGTTAGTGTCAAGGTCCTGCCACTGTTGGTCATGTCTTTCAGCATCCTGGAAGATCCCTCGCTCATCCAGGTCTTCCTCATAGAGGAACATTTCCTGCTCCTCTTATTGAGGTTTGGGAGTACTTAGCAGGTCGAGCTAGCATTAGTCTTCCTCCCTGACTTTTCCCCCAGGTGACCTTGAGGGGATTTTGAATTCCTTCATGGAAGCCTCAAAATACTCCTTCGGAAGAATTGCCGCCATTTCGGCCTCGAACCTCCATTTCTTTTCCTCGATATTGAGGGCTTGATCTTCGGCATTGAGAATCATACGCCCTTTTCTTTAGCTCCAGCAGGTCCTTCAAGCCTTATTGTACCCTCTCCTTCTCTCATTTGCCCTTTGGCATCAAAGGCAGCTCTGGGGGGGGCCTTCCAACCTCCATCTGGGTCTCTTTCAGGACCGGTGTGGCTTGCTCTTTGCATTTCGCCTTTCCTTCGGTCGCAGAGTGCTTCAACTCTGAGGTAGCCTTATGTTTTACCTGTTGCGGACGATGTGCTCCATTGCTGGGTTTGTTGGCTGCTTTGCCTCGACTTCAATCGATCAATGCTTGTTAAGCGCAGCTACTCACCCTAGAGGGTCTCAAGGCGCGGGGTGGATTGCAGGTCCGACTGGGCGCTGTGGTTCATTCTAAGAGCCTGGTCTTGAGATCCCTCCTGAATTGTGTCAGAGTTCACCGACCTCTACCACAGACGTCCGAGCCATTCTGCCAGGGCCTCCTCAATGTTGTCATCACTCGATAGGCCAGGGCCCTAAAGCGAATGACTCCCCTTCCTCTGTGACTGCATGGTAGACTGCCTTTACCGTGCTCTCAAATTCTTAAGCCAAAACTCAGCGCACGCTTCACAATTCCTTGTATTGTGGTTCTCCGGTAGGCGGAAGTTACACACCTAGCGGCTGTCCTTTTAGGCAAACTTTTGATGGCACTCTTGGAAAAACCTAAAAGGAGTGTTCTCGATTTCCCTTCATGTTTTTCTCACCCCTTCCATGCATTCTTCAACTATGTATTCGACTACAAATTCTACAGTTGGCAGCTTTGGAAATATGCATTTGAAGACCCACGATTTAATTAATATGAAAATCAGAAACCATCATGGGAATTTAAAAAGCATAGTTTTCTTAACTATTGTATTACTGTGAACATCCTTATAAATCATTTTTTCAAATTAAGCACAGCTTGTATGGAATCTGAGTCAGACCAAAAAATGGTGGCCATCCTTCTGAAGAAGTGATGCTTAGGCCAGGAACAAAAGGGGAGTCTACCTCAACAATTGGTGGAGCCTTGGTTATGGTATAGCATGACATAGGATGCACTCGACCAAACCTAGATCTGAATCAGGGCAGGAGCTGAAATCGGCACAGATTAAAGAACAATCGGGGTGGCCAGCAGTATAGCAGTAGACATTTATGTTGACTGCAGTTATGCCTGAAATGTAAAGACCTGCAGTACAGCCTCCTTGAATGTCCACTTGCTGCAGAGTCGACGATGGCCCAGGAACCTCAGACATATTTGCTACAGATTCAACAACTGAACCGAAAAGGAAGTGAAACCCAGAGTTGCAGTTTCTGGAACACCAACTGAAAGAGTGGAAGTGCCTGGATGTCAAAGAGCCTTGTTAAGCATTCTTTGTTTTAACTTTGCTCATGTCATATAAGGCAAAGTCGAAGGACAAGTAGACCAGGAACAAACTCATGTTTTGCTTCCTGTTCTCCAATAGATTTAGCATGCATCAGGGAGCATTTGCCACAGGACCTAGCCCTACACAGGCAGAGGATACTCAGAAGACTAACAAAATGCAAATATTATCATACCTATTTTATCTACCAGTGCTTCACTATTGAAATATTGAGGAAAAGATAGAATAAGTTATAAAAATACACAAATTGGCTTCAAGTAGAGCAACACTTAAAAGTGAGTTTATACAATACAACTTTAACTGTCGATATGCTATCTTCGTTATACATGTATACCCATGTCATGTAGTTATGTATCTATATATTACTTTACTCCTACTGTAGAAGAAAAAAAGAACTACTTTGACTCTCTCCAATGCACCGCTCTGTCTCACCCTATACCGCTTAAAATATACTATCATTGCGAAAATAACCCTTTCTAGACTCTTAACTCCTCTAGCTCTCCTCGGATCACCCCCAAAGAACAAGTTACTTACCTTCGGGATCAATATATCTGTAAGAGACATCGATTAGTTATAGATTCTTTACCTTTAGAATTACCCCCCAGGCGTCAGACTGGATCCGAAGAATTTTTTCGTCAGCAGTACCTCTGCGCGTCGAAAAGTGGCGTCGGTCGGCTCCGCGTTAGTCGTTGGCGTCGTGGTCGCCGGGATGAAGTCGCGGTAGCTACTTAGACGCCGCCCTCGCGCGCTGACGTTAGTTCTTTTACACGACATTACGCCACAAGCGCAGAGCCATGCAAGACACTGACCACTGGTGCACAAAACTTGGGCCCTGAAAGATTCCCTGACCCTAGAAGTCAGTTCGCAGAACGGGGAGGATGGGTGGGGCGGTAAGCAATCTATAACTAATCTATGTCTCTTACAGATATATCGTTACCAAAGGTAAGTAACTTGTTCATCTGAAAGAGACAATTAGTTATAGATTCCTTACCTTTAGAATAGATACCCCAGCAATACCAACCCCGGAGGTGGGTCTGCGAACCAAGTTCACACCAGAAAGTCCTGTAGTACAGAGCGGCCAAAAAAGTTGTCTCTCCGGACTTGGCTGTCCAGGCAGTAGTGTTTTGTGAACGTGTGCAGAGATGCCCACATGTCTGCCTGACAGATGTCATTGACGGGGACTCCCCGTCCCAAAGCAGTGGTAGCTGCAGTCGCCCTGGTGGAATGGGCGCGCAATCCCTCTGGAGGATCCTTCTTTGCCAAAGACTAGCAAGCTTTAATGCACAAAACGACCCACCTAGAGATGGTCCGATTGTGCATGGCCCGACCTTTTTTGGCACCCACGTAGCCAAAAAAGAGCTGGTCATCCACCCGGAATTGCTTGGTGCGATCCAAATAAAAGTAAGCGATACCAAAGGGGATGATGGACGGAACGCTTGAGCAAATCAAACACTAACCCCCAGTCAACTGATCTGGGTTTAATCCATCATCATTCTTTAGCTCACTACACCACCCCAGTTCAGACATGGCCATATGCAAATCAGTCTGACCCTGTGCCTCATGGGAACAGTCCAGCCCGAACTGCCAAGCCATGTCTTCCCTGGACCGGAAACAAGCATTTGTCACCCCGAGTGGGACGGGTATGCCCAGACGTGGGTCCCGTGCTCTCCATGCCACTGGAATCAAGCTATCCTGGCTGAAGAGGGGTGAAACCCCGAAACCGGTCCTAGGATGCTTGTTTCCAGTCCAGGGAGAACCTGGCTTGGCAGTTCGGGCTGGACTGTTCCCATGAGGCACAGGGTCAAGACTGATTTGCATATGGCTGGGTTCAAACTGGAATGGCATGGTGAGCAAAAAACGATGGATTTAGGCCCAGATCGCTGTACTGGGGTGAATGTATGACATTGTTCTGCATTCTGTCCATCAACTGTTGTTTTTGCATTTGTCACCCCGAGTGGGACGGGTATGCCCAGACGTGGGTCCCGTGCTCTCCATGCCACTGGAATCAAGCTATCCTGGCTGAAGAGGGGTGAAACCCCGAAACCGGTCCTAGGATGCTTGCTTCCAGTCCAGGGAGAACGAATAGTTTCTTACCTGTCGGTGTAGTTTTGCAGCTTGAAGACTTTCTGGATTCACTATGCTGTGCATTATTCCGCCATCTCGTGGTTGGGTCCGGAATCGTAGTCTTTTCTTTCTTTTTTTTTTTTTTTTGTTGGCCCAGGTGGGCGGCGACGCCCCCACCATTTGGTGTCCTCGGTGACGTCGTTGCGCTTCCTGCGGAAGCTCCCACCTTTGGTCGCCATCTTCGGATTCTTTTTTCTTTTCCTCTTATTGTTTTTGTCGTCTGTCTTTCTCTTTTATCCTCCTATTTTCCTTTTGATCCCTCTAAACTCTGTATGTAGTCTAGTTTTACCCTTAACCTCCTATGTTATCTTCTTGGCGGAGGCGGGTGGGATCGCTAGTGAATCCAGAAAGTCTTCAAGCTGCAAAACTACACCGACAGGTAAGAAACTATTCGTTTTGCAGCGTGAATCTTTCTGGATTCACTATGCTGTGCATAGACTTTGTAGCGGTTTTCTGTCTTTGCGGTGGTGGGGTGGAAGATGAGCATTGGTTGCTGAAAATGTGCTGTAAGACCCTCTGTCCTACTTGTGCCTCTTTGTTCATCTGGATATCCACACAGTAGTGTTTGGTGAACGTGTGCACGGAAGACCATGTTGCCGCTTGGCAAATGTCTTGGATAGGTGTGTTCGCTAGGAACGCAACCGTTGCTCCTTTCTTCCTTGTTGAGTGAGCCTGGGCGGCTCCCTGTAACTCTTGTCCTGCCTGCTTGTGGCAGAGTTGTATTGCCTGCGCAATCCATCGTGCGATGGTATTTTTGGTTACTGGTCGTCCCAAGAAACTGCTTGCGAAGGAAACTAAGTTGTTTTGTTTTCCTGCATTCCTTTGTCCTTTCTATGTAGTGCATCACTGCCCTTCTGGCGTCTAGCGTGTGTATCGCCTTCTCTGTGGGCGTTGATGGTTTTTGGAAGAAACTTGGTATCTGTATTGTCTGGTTAATATGGAACCGCGACACCACCTTTGGCAGGAAGTGTGGGTCCGTCCTCATGACAATTCTGTCCTTGTGTATTTGCAAGTAGGGCTCTTGTAGTGTAAGAGCCTGTAGTTCACTGACCCTTCGCAGTGACGTGATAGCCACCAAGAATGCCGTCTTTAGTGTGAGCATGTGCAGTGTAGTTTTGTGTATGGGCTCAAACGGTGATTTCATCAACTGTGTTAGCACAGTGTTGAGGTTCCAGCTCGGGGCTGGCATCCTTTTGGGGGCTATTCTTTTAGCTCCCTCCAGGAATCTCTTGACCACCTGGGAGGTGAAGAAACTTTCCCCGCTTCTCCCCTGGTGTAGGCCACTATGGCTGCTAAGTGAACCCTTAGTGACGAGTAGCTTAGCCCGCTGTGTAGTAGGTGCGTTAAGTATTTTAGTACCGTTGATTCTTTTGTGACCTTTCGTTGCAGTCCCTCTGTAAGGCACCATTGCGAGAACCTTTTCCACTTTGCAATGTAGCACTTCCTTGTAGTGGGTCTCCTTGCTTCTCTGAGTTCTGCCATAGTGCTTGGTGGCAGCTTGAGGTGTGTGAATTCTAGGTCCTCAGGAGCCATGCTGCTAGGCTGAGGCTCTCTGGTTCTGGGTGGATCACTTTTCCGTCTTGCATTGTCAGGAGGTCTTTCCTTCTGCTGAACCTGTGCGCTGGTTCCTGCGCCATTTCCATTATTTGTGAGAACCATGACTGTCTGGCCCACTGAGGTGCCACTAGTATGAGTGTCATGCTGCTGCTCCTGCATTTGCTGAGTACCTTGTGTAACAGTGGTATCGGGGGAAAAGCGTATGCAAATTCGTTCGACCAACTTATCCATAGCGCATTCCCTAGGGACCCTTGGTCCGGTTGTCTGCATGCGTAATGTTGGCATTTTGCATTCTGGGGTGTTGCAAACAGGTCTATCCGTGGTGTACCCCATTTTTGGAACAGCCGCTGCACTTCCTGTTGGTTGAGCTCCCATTCGTGGGATGCCGACGTCTGCCTGCTGAGTCGGTCTGCTTCTACATTGTCTATTCCTGGAAGGTGTATTGCCAGTAGGTCTATCCTTAGAGGGATGGCCCATCTCCAAATCTCTTGTGCCAGGCTTGATAGCGGTGCTGACTGTGTCCCACCTTGTTTGTTGATGTAGAACATGGTGGTTGTGTTGTCTGTTTGTATCAGCACTTTCTGGCCGTAAAGCTGCTTGTGAAAGGCTCTTAAGGCTAGGAACACAGTGTTTAGTTCTAGGTAGTTGATGTGTCTCACTGCATCTTGTTATGACCACAGCCCCCTGACGCGGAGTCTGTCCATGTGCGCGCCCCAGCCCTGTTGTGAGGCGTCTGTTGTGATGGTCACTGTTGGAGTTGGCTGTGTGAATGGCTTTCCCTGTAATATGTTCTCTTCCTTCCACCACGCTATTTCTCTCTGCACTGCGTGTGTGACAACCACTAGATCTTCCCAACTCCCTGTTGCTTGTGACCACTGTTGCTGGATCCATTCTTGGAACGGTCTCATGTGCAGCTTGACATTTGGGACCAGGTGGCTGCATGATGCAATCATCCACATTAGTCTGCTCACCGTCCTCACTGTCAGAACTTGCCCCTTGCGGTAATGACGTGTTTCCCTCAGGAGCGCTATAGTTCTCTTCTCGCTGGGGAACACTTTGGACTGTGTGCTGTCGATCTGTGCCCCTAAGAATATCTTGATCTGCTGCGGTTCTGTTGATGATGATTTCTCCCAATGTATTGAGAAACCTAGTCTGGACAGTGTTTGTCTGACTTGTTTGATGTGATCTTTGCAGTGCCTGTATGATCCTGCTTTCAGAAGCCAGTCGTCGAGGTAGGGGTATACATGTATGCCCTTTCTCCGTAGGTGCGCTGCCACTGCTGCTAGGCATTTTGTGAACACCCTTGGTGCGGACTTGAGCCCGCAGGCTAGCACTGTGAACTGGTAGTGATTCTGGCCTATCACGAATCTTAGTAGGCGTTTGTGTTTGTGGTTGACGGGGATGTGCAGATATGCGTCTTTCATGTCTATGGTCGCCATGTAGTCCCCTTGTTGGATTTGGGGTATTACTTCCTGAAGTGACGTCATTTTGAATTTTTGAGTTCTTACGAACTTGTTCAGGAATCTGAGGTCCAGTATTGGCCTTAGTGTTTCGTCTACCTTTGGCACCAGGAAATACGTTGAGTAGACTCCCTTGTTCCTTTCGTTGATTGGAACTGCTTCTATCGCTCTTTTTTTGAGCAGCTCCTCTGCTTCTAGACGTAGGAGGGCGAGCTCCCTTGCGGGGAGTGGGCGGTGTCTTGGTTTTCTGCCCGGGGGGTGTTTTTGGAGTTCTATGCAGTATCCGTGCTGTTTGATGTTTAGTATCCACTTGTCTGTGGTAATCTTTCTCCATTGTGTGAGGAAGTTTCCTATTCGGCCCCCCGCCGGTGTTGTATGCTCTGTGGTTGTTTGCTGTGGGTGTTTTTTAGTTTTTCCTTCTGTTGACTTCTCCTCTCCCTTGGTGGTGATAGGGGAGGGTTTGGTTTCTTTGCGGAGTCACTTTGAGGTGGGCTGCTGACCCCCTCTTCGGGACTGTCCCCGTCCGTATCCGCGTCCTCGAAAGGACCGTCCTCTGAATTGATACTGCCAATTTTGCTGTTGTTGTCCCTGTTGGCTTTGGCCCTGGTTGTTCCCCTGGTATCCTTGTTGGGGAGATTGGTGGGAAGTGGCGGGCGCATTGCCCCCTCTACCACTGGGCCGCCTTGAGGGGGTTCCTCTTCTCATCCCCCTGAACTGCAGTGCTCCCATGGACCTCGCAGTTTCGTTGTCTTTCTTAAGCTGCGTCAACTTATCGTCGACTGGGGCTCCAAACAGTTTTTGGCCGTCGAATGGCGTGTTCAGGATATTACTTTGTACCTCCGGTTTGAAACCCGAGATCCTGAGCCATGCGTGTCTCCTTTCCGTCACCGCTATCATCATCTGCCTGCTGGAGTTCTCTGCTGCGTCCAAGGCTGATTTTAGGCAAGTGTTTGCGATAGCCTTGCCCTCTTCCACTAGGTGATTAGCCCTTTGTTGGTATTGTTGTGGCAGGTGTGTTACGAGCAGGCTCATTTCATCCCAATGCTGGTATGCATGTCTGCTGATGAGGGCGTTGGAGTTGGCGATGCGCCAGTGTATGGCTGCGTTCCTCTCCACCTTTCGTCCTGTGAGGTCTATTCGTTTGCTCTCCTTGTCTGGAGGTGGACCTGTGTTAGAGGGCACATTGGCCCTTTTCATGGCCGTTGCCGTGATAATGGAGTCTGCTGGCACTGACCCTTGGATGTACGCAGGGTCTTTTGAGGAGTGTTAGTACTTCTTTTCGCTCCTATATGTAACAGCTTTGCAGACTGCCGGTTCTTTGAAGGCCTCCCTTCCCTGGTCCAGGACGCTAGGAAGCATGGGTAGGAACTGGGACCTGGTTTGTTGAGGAAGTAGGGTTTCCAAAAGGAAACATGCTTTCGCCTTCTCCTCTTGCATTTCGACCCCATACGTTGCTGCAGCCTTTTGGACGACCACATTGTAGGCTCCAATGTCGTCTGGCGGCGAAGGCCTCGAGGGATAAGAGTCTACCCCTTCTTCTGATGATTCTGCGTCGAGGTCTTGCCAGTCTAAATCTTGTGCTTCCGAGGACGTCGAGTCCCGGTAAGACTGCAGCTCTTCTTCGCCTTCGGCTTCGAAGTAGTAGTCCTCTTCGCCCTGCTCGTCGAGCGGTTCGGGGGTTCGATGTCTTCGGTGTCGCCCTCCCAGAGTGCTTCGCGTGTTGGCTTCGACGGAATGGCGTATAGCTTCATCTTTTCGTCGAAGTCTTTTTTCCGTTGCAGGATGCTAGCCATCTCTGCTTCGAGCCTTCTCCTTTTTTTCTCCATCTCGTGGGCCTTTTCGGCATCGATGGATGAAGCGCCTCTCTTCGCGGTCTCGGACGTCGAGGATGACGCCGGGCCTTCTTTTCTCGGCGTCGAGGCTTCCTTTTCGGAGGTTACCTTCGACGCCCTTGGTTTTTCGGAGGCTTTTGCCAATTGGGAGTCCTTCCCGAAGGATCCGCTCGGCTGTTTGTCCTTGGGTGCTGTTGCTTTCGTCGAGGGTTTCGGCGGCAACACTCCCTTCGAGGGAGTGTCGCTCGGGGCCTTGGCTTCACTCTTTCGAGCGTCGCTTGGGTGCTTCGGGGTCGACGCCTCCCTTACCTCCTTCGACGTTTTCTTGTGGACCTAGACGACTGAGCAGTCCTCCGGTCCCTCTGCGATGTTGTCTTCCTCTCCGCTCGAGAGGCCCAGGTCTCGGAGCGATGGAGCTGGTCCCTGGCCCTGCATGTTGTAGTTCGCCCTGCTTTGCCTCTCTCTCTCACCCGGAGGGTTTTCGGGGTGAACGCCGAACACGCGTTGAAGTCTTCGCTGATGTGGTCGAGCGGCAAGCAGAGGTTGCAGACTGGGTGCTGGTCCTTCTGGGCGTACTTGTGGTGACAGTTTTGGCAAAACTTAAACGGTGTCTTGTCCATAACCGCGCTCAGGGGGCCCCCTGTGAGCGCATTCTCTGTAGGCGTCGAGATTTTGGTTGTGGACCTTCTACCTAGTCGTCCTTCTCGTCGCCTCCGGTACTCGTCTCCTCGTCCGGTGTCTCAGGAAACTATCATCTGTGGTGATACTTGAATTTGAGATTCTTCGTCCAAAGTTTCTGGAACTTCTCGTCAACGATCCAGACCCCACGGCGGAAAAAAGAATCTGAAGATGGCGACCAAAGGTGGGAGCTTCCGCAGGAAGCACGACGACGTCACCGTGGACACCCAAATGGAGGGGGCGTCGCCGCCCACCTGGGCCAACAAAAAAAAAAAAAAAAGAAGAAAGAAAAGACTACGATTCCGGACCCAACCACGAGATGGCGGAATAATGCACAGCATAGTGAATCCAGAAAGATTCACGCTGCAAAACCTGGCTTGGCAGTTCTGGCTGGACTGTTCCCATGAGGCACAGGGTCAAGACTGATTTGCATATGGCTGGGTTCAAACTGGAATGGCATGGTGAGCAAAAAAACGATGGATTTAGGCCCAGATCTCTGTACTGGGGTGAATGTATGACATTGTTCTGCATTCTGTCCATCAACTGTTGTTTTTCCAAATAAAAGTAAAGCGCACGTTTTGTATCCAGACGGTGGAGCCTCTCTTCCTCCTTAGAAGGATGCGGAAAGAAGGTGGGCAAAGTGATGGTTTGACCAATGAGGAAAGAAGTAACCACTTTGGGAAGAAAAGAGGGTCGAGTTCAAAGGACAGCCTTGTCCGGATGAACCACCAGAAAAGGAGGTTTTGAAGACAGAGCTTGGAGCTCACTTACCCTGCGAGCAGAGGTGATGCCAATCAGAAAAGCAGTCTTTAAAGTGAGGAGTCTGAGAGGACAGTTATGTAGCAGCTCAAAGGGAGAGCACATAAGATCAGTAAGAACCAAGTTCAAGTCCCACTGAGGCATTACGAAGGGAACAGGAGGAAAAAGAGGAGTAATGCCCTTAAGAAAGCGATTTACACCAGGGGACTTGAAAAGAGAAGGCTGATCAGGAAGCCTAAGAAAGGCTGAAATGGCTGAGAGATAGCCCTTAAGAGTGTTCAGAGCAGAGCCCTGCTGGGCCAAAAAAAGGAACAAGAGAACCTCAGAAAGAGGGGCAGAAAGGGGATCCACAGCCTTTGCTGTGCACCATGCCACAAATTTGTTCCATCTGCAGGCGTTTACCGTCTTAGTGGAGGGACGCCTGGCTGCCAAAATAACATCACAGACTTCGGGAGGAAGGTCAAAGGCTGTCAACTGTCGCCGCTCAATCTCCACGCAAGGAGGTGTAGACTGGACAGGTTCGGGTGGAGGACCGTCCCCTGCTGCTGTGACAGAAGATCCTCCCGAAGAGGCAGACGGATCGGAGGATCGATGGCCATGTGTAACAGCTCGGGGTACCAGACTCTTCATGCGCAATCCAGAGCCACAAGAATGACTTGGGCCCGGTCGCACTTGATCATCTTCAGCACTCTGGGCAGAAGTGGTATAGGCGGAAGGGCGTATAGAAGACCGCAACTCCACTCGCGACGAAAAGTGTCGCCTAGCGAGTGCCGCCTTGGAAATTCCAAGGCGCAGAATTGCTGACATTGCACGTTCTCTTCGGTGGTGAAAAGATCTAGCCAAGTCTCTCCCCACTGCAGAAAGAGACCTTGCACCACCTCCGAGTGAAGACGCCATTCGTGATCGATCATGCATCTGCAGCTGAGTTAGTCCGCCCTGGAGTTCAGCGAACCTGCCAGGTGTTGAACCACAAGGGATATGCCCTGATGTTCCAGCCATGTCCAGAGACGGAGAGCCTCTTGACATAGGGTCCACAACCCCACCCCGCCCTGTTTGTTGCAGTACCACATGGCGGTGGTGTTGCCCATGAACACCTGCAATACTCTTCCCCGGACAGTGGGAAGGAATGCTTTTAGCGCAAGACGGATCGCCCTGAGCTCCAGAATGTTGATGTGAAGCCAGGACTCCGACGTAGACCAGAGGCATCTGATCTCCGCCTCTCCCATGTGGCCGCCCCACCCAAGAAGTGATGCATCCGTCACCACTAAACTTGTTGGGGAAGGGAGAGGGATCTGCCGTTGACCCAATCCTGGTTCGTTAGCCACCACTGCAAGTGTTGTGCACTGCCATCCGAGATCTGAACGCAATCTGACAGATTCCACTGATGTTGTGCCCACTGGAACTTCAGAGCCCAGTGCAGAGCCCGCATATGCCACCTGGCATGATCTACCAGCAGGATGCAGGAGGCCATGAGGCCCAGCAGCCTCAGGGTCATTCTGACCGAAACCCGGGATAGAGGCTGAAAGATCGGAATCATAGCCCGAATATCCCGGACTCACTACTCGGGAGGATAAGCCCGAAACTGTGTCGTGTCCAGAACCGCTCCGATTAAAAGGAGCATCTGAGAGGGAGTCAGGTGTGACTTCGGCACGTTGATAGTGAACCCCAGCGAATGCAGGAGGAGCGCCGTAGTCTGGTGGTGGGAGATGACCGCCTGGGGCGAGCCCGCCTTCAACAGCCAGTCGTCGAGATAGGGGAAGACTGGAAACCCTGATCTGCGCAGATGAGCTGCGACCACCGCCATCACTTTCGTGAACACCCGAGGGGCGATGCTAAGACCAAAGGGGAGCACGGTAAACAGAAAGTTCTCGTGGCCTACAGTGAACCGCAGGTAACGCCGGTGGGCCGGCAGGACGGGAATGTGAAAGTAAGCCTCCTGCAAGTCCAACGCTACCATCCAGTCTCCAGGGTCGAGGGCAAACAGGACCTGAGCAAGCGTCAACATTTTGAACTTCCTTCTGGAGGAAGCGGTTGACGTTCCCGAGATCCAAGATAGGACGCAGGCCTTTGTCCTTCTTGGGCACCAGAAAGTAGTGGGAATAGCAACCACGACCTACTTCTGGAGCAGGAACTCGCTCGATGGCCCCCTTGGCCAAGAGAGCCATAACTTCCTGTTGGAGAAGGGCCAAATAATCCTCCGACATGCGATTGTACTGAGGTGGCATGGATGGAGGGGTAGTCTCGAAGGGGAGGGAGTAGCCCCTTCGGACTATCTGCAAAACCCACCTGTCCGACGTAATGGTGCGCCAGTGGGGGAGGTGATGGCGAATCCTGCCGCCCACTGGCGATTGGTGGCCCTGAACGGTCGGACTAGGAGGGTTTGGAGGCTGCTGCAGAAGGGGTGCTAGTGGACTGGCCTGCTCCCTGGCCCCCAGACCCATGACGGAGAGTCCCACGTCCAGGGCCGCGCAGGGGCTGCACGGCTTGCGCCGGCCTGTGGCCCTGGGTGGAACGTGGCGGGACACGCCTTCCGTAGCCACGAAAGGGGCAAAAAGCAGACTGTGCAGGGCGGGTGGAGAGGCTCAAGGACTTGGCCGAAGCCCGGGAGTCCTTGAAGCGCTCTAGCGCTTTGTCCGCTTAGTCACCTAACAGGCGACGGCCATCAAAAGGCATGTCCAGCAAGGTAGCTTGGACATCCCTGGAAAAACAAGTCGACCTCAGTCAGGCGTACAGCCGAAGGGCTGCCGACATAAAAATTGCCCTGCCTAGCAAGTCGGCGGTGTCCAGTCCACATCTTATGGTGAACTTGGCTGTGTCTCTCCCCTCGGCAACTGCACAGGTGAGCACGGCCCGGGCCTCCTCCGGGCACTGTGGCAGCACCTGTGCTACTGTATCCCACACAGAGGCGGTGTAACAGCCCAACAGACATGCGGTGTTCACCGACCACAGTCCCAAGCTGGAGGAAGAAAACATCTTCTCAAGATGGTCCAGCTTTTTGGATTCCCTATCAGGTGGTGCGTTAGGGAATGCGCCTTTGGACGCAGAGGCTTGGACCACCAAGCTCTCAGGGGTGGGGTGTTGTAAGAGGAAAGAGGGGTCGCCCGGAGCCGGGCGGTGGCGTCAGGCAATCATCCTATCCACAGGAGCCCCTGTGTTGGGCCTGGACCAGGTGCCCAATAGGATGTCAGTAAGGGCTTCATTGAAAGGCAGCAGGGGCTCCGAAGAGGCCGCTGCCGGTTGAAGCACCTCCGTCAGGAGATTCGTCCTGACCGCCACCGTAGGTAGCTCGAGGTTGAGGGCCTCGGCCGCCCTACCCAACACCACTGCGTATGAAGCACCCTCCTCCGTAGCCACGGTAGGAGGGGACAGCATGCCAAGGTTTTGGGAGGTATCCAGACCACTGGAGTCCCCCCAACTTCTCTCTCCAGTCCAGTCCGGTTCAACTAACTGGTCAGCCAAAGGGTCTACAGACCCCTCCCAATCCTCCTCACCCTCCTCTGGTTGTCAATCTGGCCTGTAGTAAACACCAGGGTCGAACCGCTCTGAGCCGGATCCGGCATTGATCGACGCCGGTCCGGGTCCGTGTCCAAGTCAGGGTGGAGGCCGGGGTCGACGCTGGCTGGGGATCCAACCGGCGTCGGAAGCGGACGTGGTGCCGGTGGAATCGGCACCAGGGGAGGTGTTATAAGGTCGACCAGCGCCAATCCGGATCCAAAGGGACCATGCGGTGCCAGGGACGTAGCCGCCGAAAGGCCAGGGCCCCCAGCAGAGTCCGCGGTGCCCCAAGGTGCGCCGGTGGAGTCGGGCGCCCAAAAATGGCATGCATCGCTTTGTAGAAACTCCGAAGCTGGGCAGGGGTCGCTGCGGCTCCCGGAAAAGGAGAGAAACTCAGTCAACCCTTCAGGCTCCGCACGCGGAGCCGCAGGACAGGCACCGTCCGCATCCCTCGTCGCGTCGGTCGACGGACGAGGAGAAGTCGAAGAGCGACGATTCTTCTTTGACGACTTCTTGTGCTTTGACTTACCTAAGGAGTGCGAAGACTTCGATGACGAGTGGTGGTGACTCCGCAACCGGTCCCTCGACCTCCCACGAGACCGGGTCCTCGAGCGGCGTGGAGCAGACTGCCGGGCCTCGAGAAGCTTTTGGGACTGCACCCGCAAAGGCTTCGGGTTCATGGCCCGGCAGTCGGAGCACGACTTTGGGTTGTGGTCGCGCTCCAAGCACCAAAGGCACACGAGGTGCAGGTCCGTGACCAACATCAGTTGTTGACAGGAGTCACAAGCCTTGAAGCCGGTCTGACATGACATCACTCAGTGCACCAGGAGTCAATTGACTCAAAAAAGTGACTCGAGGTACCACTCCCTCTGCGCTGGCTGGCACGGAAAAAGAAAGAACTGACCTCAGCGCGCGAGGGCAGCGCCTAAGTAGCTACCACGACGTCATCCCGGCGACCACGACGAACGCGGAGTCGACAGACACCACCTTTCGACGCAGGGTTACTGCTGACGAAAAAATACTCTGGATCCAGTCTGACACCCGAGGGTAATTCTAAAGGTAAGGAATCTATAACTAATTGTCCCTTTCAGATCCTGATTTTACTACTATGGCCTCCCAACTGACTTTCTAAATTCTTACCTCATAGCCCTCCTTTGACTCATCTCAAAGCTCATTTTACTATGATTTCCCTATTTCTAGATACTCTTCTCTCCTCCATCTCTCCTTTTACTCATCCCAAACCTCATCTTACTATGATCTTTTAAACACATTCTAGACTTTTCCCTCTTCTATCCCTCCATTATCCTATTTAATCCAACTCGCATGTGCACCACAAATTAATCATATTTCCCTACATTAATCCACCACTAATCCTTTTTGGGTTCTGGAGTAGCATGCTACCAGCCAAAAAGCGCTTCAAATGCTTGTCAGGGGTAATTAGCGCTATATGAATACAATTACAATCCATAACCATCATAATTCCGACACGTGCAATATGGTTTAAAGCCGGTCGGCATCATGGGTGACATCACTGCACATTTCCAAAATACGGTTAAGCATAACGTTTTTGGTAAGTATCCTAAAGTTAGTTGGAGCGAGGCTCTGCCTTCACAAAGGCCATGGTAAAAGAGGAAGGTATGGTTTCTTACCTGCAATCTTAGTTCTGTCGCAGGGGAATGTCCATTGAAATAAGCACTGAATAGTCCGACCCATGTGGGGATCCTGGAGCACTTCTTTTAAATACATCTTAGGTGTTGACCCTCGCCTTACTTCAAGGAAGGCCAAGGCAAGGACATAATTTTGTTTAAAAACTTTTGCAGCCTATAAAGAACAGCTATATAGGCCAATTACTTTAATTTTTATTTTGGAAAATATCAAAATATCATTAGTAAAATAAGAAAAATTCCTAGAAGCAGAGTATTTTTTCTTATGAATGTCCTTATTAAACTTTTTTGAAATGGAATAGGGCAATGTAGACCTATAGGTTGCATTCTGTAGACATACAAACTGATACTGAATCTTTAAGGGCTCACAGCCCTCCAGTGTTCCATCATACCCAGCAGGTGGCAGTTGCCTCAGTTATTTTTTACAGATCCAAGGAGTACAACAAATAAAAATTCAATGTTAATCAATCATCTGTCTCTTCCACAGAGAAGGGTGGGTTGCTTATGATTTCAATGGAGATTCCCCTGAGAGAACTAGGATAACAGGTAAAATACCATTCCTTCTCTATCAGGGTATCTCGATTGATAATCATAAGCACTGAATAGAGTAGCAAGCTCATACCTACAAAAAACGGTGGATAAGAAAAAAAGACAGGCCATAGAAACAACTAAGCAAAAGATTCCTGAGGGAAGTCTGTCCAACTTGAGCAACTGTTCTAGCATGAGTCGAAACAATAGTGTCTCGTAAAAGTGTGAACAGATTTCCATGTAGCTGCTTTGCAGTTTCCTGCAAAAAGAATATACCTCATTAAAGCAGCTGTGGCTGCATTTTCTCTGGTACACTAGGCCTTTGGTCTACCAGACAGTTTTATTTGCTTTCTGGTAGCATTGCAGGATGCAAGAAACTATCCACCTGGATATAGACTGTTTAGATATGGCCAAACATGTACGTACAGGACCATAATTTACAAACAATTGATTGGCCTTATGTATATCTTTTGTTTTATCTAGATAAAATGTGAGGACCCTTCTCACATCCAAAGTGTGGAGAGAGATTTCTGCTGGAGTAGATGCATTCTGAAAGTTGGCAAAGTAATAGTTTGTTTAATGTGAAAATCCAAAACAACTATGTAAGAATTTCAGATGAGTTCTCATAAATACCTTATTGCTAGAAAACATTGTATAAGGTTCGTGAGAATGTAAAGCTTGAATCACTAACCGTACGCGCTGATGTAATGGCAACTAGGAACACCGTTTTCCAAGAAAAGTATCGTGAGAAAGCTTTATGAATAGGTTTGAAACAGGGTGTCATGAGCTGTGAAAGTACTATGTTCAATTCCCAAGGAGGAGAAGGACAGCGTATTGAAGGAAAACCCTTTATACCCTCAAAGTATTTAATTACTGGGACTTTGAAAAAAAGAGGTTTGTGAAGGACATTTTCTGTACGCAGTAATAGCTGCCAATTGGACCTTAACAGAAGGGAATTGTAACCCAGAGTTCGCCAAATGAAGTATGTATGGAAGTAAAGCCTTTTCCTGGCACGTAGTTAGATTAATGTTCTTGTGAGAACACATACAGAATATCTTCCATTTAAAAGAGTAATATGTACGAGTTGATGGGTGTTTAGCTTCTTTTAGAATGTTCATGCATTCTTGAGGTAAATTCAAATGTCCATATTGGAAGTGTTCAGGAGCCATGCTGCCAAACTCAAAGAGGAGAGATTGGGATGGATCATCTGGGCTCCGAACTTCAGGAGAAGGTCCAGTCTGCATCATATCCTCATGTGTGAACGTTCTGACATGTGGAGCAGGTCTGTGTACCACCACAGTCGGGGCCACTCCAGACCCATCAATATATTTCTGACCTTGAGGCGAAGTTTGGCCATTTTTCGTTTTCTGCCGTTGTGAATAGATCTGTGTGAGGAAAACCACAGGTGAAGAAGGTCAAGAACAAGTGCGTCATTTATTACCTGCTAATGATTTTCATTAACCCCTTCGCTGCTAGGCCTTTTCCCCCTGTGCTAAGCCTTTTTTTTGGCTATTTATGGTAGTTCGCGCTTAGGCCCCTGTAACTTTTTGACCACATAAGGTATCCATGCCAAATTTGCGTCCTTTTCTTCCAACATCATGGGGATTCTAAAGGTACCCAGAGTTTGTGGATTCCCCTGGAGGAGACCCAGAAATTAGCCAAAATACAGCTAAATTTTGTTTTTTTTTGTTGGAAAAATGGGAAAAAGTGCTGCAAATGAAAGCTTCTGGTTTTTTCCCTGCAAATGTTATCAACAAAGGGTTTGTGGGGCTGAAATCACCATTTTCCCAGCTTTCAGGGACTGAAAGACTTGTCAGAAAACCAACATTCTTTTACACAGTTTTGGCATTTTACTGGGACATAGCCTACTTTTGCTATTATTTGTGCTTTCAACCTTCCAGTTAATGGTAGAAATGGGTATGAAAGCAATAATGGATCCTGGAAAGCTATACATTTTAGAAAAGTAGACAATATTCTGAATTCAGCAAGGGGTCATTTGTGTAGATCCTTCAAGGTTTCTTTATAGAAACTAACAGTTGAAAATAGGAAAAATTGAAAAGGAGTTGAAAAAAACAGCCATTTGTACCAACGTTTTCACCTGTAACTTCTAATTAATGCAGATATTTGAAAGCAATATACCGTTACATCCGCAGGACCTTTCTGGTTGTGGGGATATATAGGACTTGTAGGTTCACCAAGAACCCGACGAACCCAGAGCCAATAACTGACCAGCGTCTTGCAATGGTTTTTTATTATGTACCGGGTATATAGCAATTAATTTGTGAAAATATATACAGTGAAAAATCAGGATGAGACACCTATGTATTACTGAAATTGGAACAAAATATAGAGTTTAAAAACAGTAGCTATTTGCACATTTCCGAAATTGTGAGTACCCATTCTAGCTCGAGAATTATAGGACATCTTTCAAAGTGACTTCTTTTTTACACATTGTCTTTCATTTGGAAGGCAGAAATGCATCGAAAGTCAATAGGTAATAACCGTTGCTCTACAATTCTGTGTTACCCTAAGTCTCCCAATAAAAATGGTACCTCACTTGTTTGGGTGGGGCAAGGGCCTGTGGCTGGGAAGAGCCAAAAACATAGGGATTAAGGGTATAGCACAGAGAATTCTAAGCGCTACATTTTTTTTAAATTATGTTTTTAGCCAATTCTGCATTGGACACCCACACAAGTGAGGTATCATTTTACTCGGGAGACTAAGGGGAACGCTGTGGGGTAGGACATTTGTTTCGGCACGGTGATTCCACACAAAAATATGTGGAAAATGTGTTTTTTTCAGCTACATTTGAAGTTTGCAGGGGATTCTGGGTAGGAAAACGGGGGATCCACGCAAGCCATACCTCGCTGGACTCCCCCGGGTGTCTAGTTTTCAGAAATGTGTGGGTTTGGTAGTTTCCCAAGATGGCTGCCGAGCCTGGAGCCAAAAACCCAGGGGACCCCCCTTGCAAAACCAGGTTGTTTTGTGATAGGTAATTTTGATGTCTCCGCAATAAGTTTTGGGCCCTTGCCACGCAGATTCCAGAACTTTCCATCACAGAAATGTGAGGAAAATGTTTTTTTTTTTTTTTTTTTACAAAGTTTGAGGTTTGCAACTGATTCTGGGTAACAAAACCTGGTGAGAGCCAGACAAGTCACCCCATCCTGGATTCCCCTGGGTGTCTAGTTTTCAAAAATGTATAGGTTTGCCAGGTTTCCCATTGTGCTGGCTGCGCTAGGGCCCAAAATCCACAGGTAGGCACATTGCTAAAAACAAGTCCGTGCCTAGCGGGCCTTCTGCCGCCCTGAGGGGAAATCAGGGGGGGGGGGGGGAACATTGCCCAGAAAGACTGTGGCTATTTATTTGTTTGGGGGATAGGACATTGGTATGCCCATTCTGGGCAGCCCCCTACACCCACGCATAAAAAAGCCAGCGTAATCGCTGGTGCCTAGTGGGCAGTCTGACGCCCCCCGAGGGGGCAGATCCGGGGCTACTGCCCTCATCTGCCTCCTGGGGGGGGGGGGGCAGAAAAACTGCCATTTTTGGGGGGGGGGGCATTGGCATGCCCATTCTGGGCAGCCCCCACCCCTATGTATATATAAAATAAAAAAATCCCTGGGGCCTAGTGGGCTTTCTGCCCGCCCAGGGGGGGCAGATCAGGGGCCATTACCCCCATCTGCCTCCTGGGGGGGGCAGAGAGTCTTATGCCTTCTTTGGGGGGGGGGGGGTAGGGTGGCGGCATTGGCATGCCCATTCTGGGCAGCCCCCACCCCTGGCATATAAAAAAAATCCCTGGCGCCTAGGGTGCTTTCTGCCCCCCTCGGGGGGCAGATTGGGTGCTACCGCCCCCATCTGCCCCCCAAGGGGGGGCAGAAACGCTGTCTGGCAAACTTTTATGGGGGGGAGCAAACGCCTTTGCCCAAGGGGCCGCTACCCCCTCCCTGGTGGCTAGTGGGTGGATACCTGCTTGGGGATCGCCCTCCTGGGGCGATCCCCAAGCAGGGATCCACCAGGGAAGGGTACCATTGGAAAGGGGAGATACTCCCCTTTCCAACGATACCTCTCCCATGTTTTTCAGTGCTCGGGGGGCTGAGATGGCCCCACAAGCACCAAAACTGTGAAACTGAAACTAAGTTTGTTTCGTTTTCATTGTAATGACGACCGCGCGCCATGCACGCGATCGTCATTACAATAAAAACCCTAACCCTGCTTTGCGAGGTTGGGGAAACTCTTCCCCACCTCCCAAAACAAAAACACAGCAGAGGGATTTTTTTAAAGTGTGCTTATGACTCAATGGTTCCGTTCCGCAAAGAATCCGCTTAGGGAGTCGGATTGTAAATTTTGGAGACATGGTAGGTAGGTTGCAGTGATTTTCAGGTTCCTGTCCAGAAACCAATTCCATATTGTTTGGGCTTTCAGTGATGAGACTCTGGACTTTATTCCTCCTTGCTTGATCAGATAGTACGTGATCATTGTATTGTATATCTTAACAAGCAGGGAGTTAGTCTTGAAGGATGGTAGGAAAGGCATTAGGGTCAAATGAACAGCTCTTAGTTCCAGTCATTCCCTTCACAGACCATGTTCCCAGAGATTGGAGATGATCCATGTGCGCTCCCCAACCTAACAGAGGCAGGCAGACAGTCACTATTGTTTGAGAGGGAACATCCTGATTAAGAGGAATCCCCTGTAAGAGATTTTTCAGTTTACACTACCATTTGAAGAATTGCCTCACTTTGAGGGAAAGTGTGATCTTGTCTTCTCAAATGCCCGAGTGTTGACTCCACTGTTGCTCCAGACACTCTTGTAGTGGTCTCATGCGGAGACGGGCATTTGGAGTCAGAAATGTACAAGATGCCATTGAGCCTAGAAGGGATGACAATTTCCTCACCATTGGATGAAATACTTTCATGAGAGATTGCCATTTCAGACGTATGAATAAAAGTCTCTCCTCCGAATGAAATACTTTAAATTTTATGGTATTGATAGTTGCTCCAAGGTAATGAAGAGACTGAACTAGCAATGAGGCTGATTTCTATTGATGGATATGAAGAACTAGCCAATTGAGAGTAGAGACATGCTAATGATGTGCTTGTCGCCTTGATAAGCCAGTTGTTCAGATAAGGATAGATAAATATTTTGATATTCCCGAGATGTGCAGTGACCACTGCCATTCACTTCTAAAAGGTTCTGGGGGCTGAACTGAAGCCAAAAGGAAGTACTTTATATTGGTAGTGATCGTGTTCCTACTACAATTCTCAGGAGTTTGCTGTGTTTTCTGACTATCAGAATGTGAAAGTACGCATTCTAAAAATCTATGGAACAGAGTCAGTCTCCTTGATGAATTTGAGGATAAATTTGAAGTAAAGCTAGCGTTCGAAATTTCTTCTCCAGATCCATTTGTTTTCGACTTTCAGATCTAGCAGGGGTCTGAATTGGTTTTTCAGACTTTTTCTACCCAGAAATATCGGGAATAAATCCTTGTTCCGAGTTGGTTGAGAGAACGGGCTCCGATGCATGCTTCTGCAGAAGAATGTTCACTTTTTATCTCTGCATCTGTAGGTAATGACTGGATGATTTTCGAGGAGTATAAGGGGGAGTACTTGTGAATCTGAGAATCATTCTGTACAATATTCCGTTCCCAAGCATAGTTTGTGATGAATTTCCACTCTGTTGGATATTTGGAACTTTTTTCCCCTACCGGAGTTGGTAACGGGACACAGGGAAGCAAGGGCTCATTGTTTGGAACCTGGCAGGAGGCTTTCCTGCTTGAGCAGATGGGGGGCAACCTCTTACATTTGGATGGCGCCTTTGATGCCACTAAAAAGGCCTTTGTTGCTGCAGTTGGTGTCCATGAAACCACTGAAAGGTTTGGGCCTCCTTCCGTTTCTCTAGACCAACTGATTTTAAGGTCTCCATTTTACTTTTAATGGGTGCCATATTACTGTCTGTATGGCTTTCAAATATACTATGAACAGAGAAAGGATGGTTGAAAATCCTGTTGAGATTCCAGCTTCAGAGCAGTGAGACGAAGCCAAGAATGTCCCCTGAGGGATAATCCATGGCAACATCTATGAGCTGTTAGCAAAGATGAATCTGCAGCAGTACTGATCACTTGGTAAGAGACAATCATGCTTTTATTTAAAATTTCTAAGTCTTCCCTACGGTCTCGTGAAAGATCATCTGCAAATTGCTGTAGGGAGTCCAATAAGGATGCATCATATCTGCTGAGGAGAGCAAATGCACTGGCAGCTTTCATGTGCATAGTTGCTGTGCTGCATACACTGCATCCCACCAAGTCTAGTTTCCTGTCTTTTTTGTCTGGTGGAACTGTGGATGAAGAAGTGGGAAAATGAATTTTCCTTGCAGCCAAAACAATAATTATTTCAGGAGGAGGATCTGACCGTAGGATGAACGGGTCCTGCTCCGGAGGCTTATATGTTTTTCTGAAGCTTAGATGAAGTTGCTTTGGCTGAAGCTGGAATGAGGAAAGTTCCATAGCTAGTTCTAACAAACCTGGAACCAGAAGAGGTCACAAAGCAGAAGAGTTTCAAATATCACAGATGTAGCCGATGGAGCAGGCAATGTAGTAATATTTAGTTTTGTAGCTCCTCATACAAGTACCTCCTGAAAAGCATTCATGTCCTCAAGTGGTAAGACTCTTGGCTGAGGACACCCCCGCATCAGACCTAGATGCGGAGGTCGTTCCTTCTCATACCTAGCAGAGAAGACATTGAACGAGCTACCCTTACACCTACGAACCTCCCTATCTCCTTCAGAGTTCTGAAACTCCCAGAATACCTGGCTATTCGGCTAATCAACTGTACCCTGCCAGTGCCTTCATACCCTCATGGGTGATAAGTAGCGCTCTACAAATCTGATAGATTGACTACAGTTCTGCAACTTATAGGTCTACATTGTCCCATTCCTTCATTTAAAAAAACAATGTTTCTAAAGGATACTTATAAAATAAAAAAAAACTCAGCTTCTGGGAATTTTTCCTATTTTACTAATGATATTTTGACTTTTTTTAAATAAATATTTAAGTAAAAGGCCAATATAGCCCTCTTTATAGGCTGCAAAACATTTTAAATGAAATTATGTTCTAGAATTGGCCTTCCTGAAGCAAGGCAAACATCAACACTTAGGGTGTATTCTAAAGAAGTGCTCCGAGATACCCAAGTGTGGGAAGGACTATTCAGTGCATATGATTTCAGTGGAGATCACCTGAGAGAGAACCAATGGCCACATGCAGAGGTGGTACATACATATGACAATGTGTCGTCATGTCCTTAGGAGGAAGCCTGAGGAAGGAAGATTGCACCACTGCCTACCCAGTCTGGCAGCAGGGGAGAATCACAAGGCGAGGCATTTGAATTTAGATGTACACATACAAAGGAATACTTTCATACCTGTAATCCTAGTTCTTTTCCAGGGAGTCTTCACTATTAGTCAGAAGCCCTCAATTGTCCCACCCACAAGACCCCGGAGCACTTTTTACAAACATATATAAATATATACACACACACATATACACATAACTACACATACATACACACACATACACACAAAAACACACACACACACACACACACACACACACATATACACATACACAGTGAAAAAAAACAAAGGTTACAGGGACGTTATAGTTCGGCTCAGATGTCACTCGCACAAAACCAGTGAAATTCAGCAGATATAGTTACCTAAGCCAGGGCCGGCTTTAGGGCAGTGCGACCGGTGCGGCATGTGAAGGGGAGCGCTGATCCCAGGTGGTGTGCTGTGTTTAGAAATATCTTATAGTTGGAGAGACGAGGGGTACTTTTGCCCGGTGATGATGAGAAAATCCGAGGAGGAAGTCATGGGGGTGGGGGCGCCAATAATGATTGTCGAACCAGGCGCCACAAGCGCTAAAGCCGGCTCTGACCTAAGCTCTAAGCTATTACTAACGCCCCGCAATACACTGCTTATGACCTCACATATTACATCACTCATGACAATGTTTTGTGAATGTGTGAGGAATGGACCATGTAGGTGCTTTGTAGCGGAATATCGCTAGCTGACATTTGCAGACTCTGGATGTGGGAAGAACACCAGGAGTTCTATAGTTTGGTTAAGATGAAAACTGGAGACTACCTTGAGTAGGAATTTAGGATTGTTTGAGGATCACTATCTTCAAGCACCTGGAAGAAGAGTTCTTCTAAAGTGAGAGCATGTATTTCACTGACACGCCCGAGTAAAGTATTAGACGCAAGGAAGGCCACCTTCCAGGGAAGAAATTGCTGTGGGAAAGAGTGAACTGGGTCAAGAGGAGTACCCATTAGTCTAGTGAGTACTATGGGAAGGTTCCACACTGGAATGGGGGCGCCCATGGTGGGAGAACCCGTTTGGGTCTTTCTATGAAAGCCTTAACTGGGATTCTGAAAAGTGAAGTGTGCTGTCCATTTTGAAGGTAAACCACTACCGCGGTTAAATGAAGTCTGAAAGACTTCTCTAGCGAGACCAGACTTGTGTAATTGAAGTGGGTAACCGAATGTCCTGTGGAGAGGCTGTGAGGGGGTCAACGTGCCTAGGGAGATATTATAAATGAACATTTTCCACTTAGCAGCATAGAAGGCCCTGGTTGTGAGCCGGCGTGCTTCTCAATCTGCAGAGATTTAGGTAGTCGAATTCTAACACATCAGGAGCCAAGTCACAATATTGAGCTGTTGTGGGTTGGGATGCCTGAGAGGGCCTTGATTTTGAGAAAATGTCTGGCCGGTTGGGAAGCTTCTCATGAAAAATTAGGGAGCTTTCGAGCAGAGTGGTGAACCAGGTCTGGCGTGCCCAGGTTAGAGCTACTAGGATGAGAGTGAGGGATGTCAGTCTCAACTTCCAAACAACAAACGGAAGAGTGGGTGAGGCGGAAAACAGTAAGCAAATATCCCGAACTAATTTATCCAAAATACATTGCCTTTAGACTGTGGGAGTCTGGAAACGAAGAATGGGCATTTTGCATTCTCCGCGGTGGCAAACAGGTCTAGCTGCGGGAACCAAGCAAACACAAGGAGATGATGGACTGAGTGCTGAAACTTTTCAGACACTCACCCCCAGTCACAGATCTGGGTTGAATCCATCATCATTCTTTAGCTCACTCCGCCACCCCAGTTCAGACATGGCCATATGCAAATCAGTCTGACCCTGTGCCTCATGGGAACAGTCCAGCCCGAACTGCCAAGCCATGTCTTCCCTGGACCGGAAACAAGCATCCTGGGGCCGGTTTCTGGCTTACAGCCGTCATCAGCCAGGCTATCTTGAATCCAGTGGCAAAGTGAGCAAGGGACCCACGTCTGGGCATACCCTGCCAACTTAGGGCGAACATAGCAAAACCAAAGGGGATGATGGACGGAGTGTTGAACATTGCAAGCACTCACCCCCAGTCAACTGATCTGGGTTTAATCCATCATCATTCTTTAGCTCACTCCACCACCCCAGTTCAGACATGGCCATATGCAAATCAGTCTGACCCTGTGCCTCATGGGAACAGTCCAGCCCGAATTGCCAAGCCATGTATTCCCTGGACCGGAAACAAGTATCCTGGGACCGGTTTCGGGCTAACAGCCCTCATCAGCCAGGCTAGCTTGAATCCAGTGGCAAAGTGTGCAAGGGACCCACGTCTGGGCATACCCTGCCAACTTAGGGCGAACAAAGCAAACACAAGGAGATGATGGACGGAGTGCTGAAACTTTTCAAACACTCACCCCCAACGATGGAAGTCAGGGAGGAGGGATTTTGGGGGTGGAGTTCCCATTCACCCCCAAATGTCAGTCTCAACTTCCAAACAACAAACGGAAGAGTGGGTGAGGCGGAAAACAGTAAGCAAATATCCCGAACTAATTTATCCAAAATACATTGCCTTTAGACTGTGGGAGTCTGGAAACGAAGAATGGGCATTTTGCATTCTCCGCGGTGGGTGGGGGGGTGGGGGGGGGTGGGTGGGGGGGGGGGGGGGGGGGGGGGGGGGGGGGGGTGGGGGGGGGTGGGTGGGGGTGGGGGGGTGTGGGTGTGGGGGGGTGGGTGTGGGTGTGGGGGGGGGGGGGGGTGGGGGGGGGGGGGGGGGTGGGGGGGGGGGGGGTGGGGGTGGGTGTGGGGGGGTGGGTGTGGGTGTGTGGGGGGGGGGGGGGGGGGGGGGGGGGGGTGTGTGGGGGTGAGTGGGGGTGTGTGAGGGTGTGTGTGAGGGTGTGGGTGTGTGTGAGGGGTGGGTGGGTGTGTGAGGGGGTGGGTGGGTGTGTGAGGGGGTGGGGGTGGGTGGGGTGGGTGTGTGAGGGGGTGGGTGGGTGTGTGAGGGGGTGGGTGGGTGTGTGAGGGGGTGGGTGGGTGTGTGAGGGGGTGGGGGTGGGTGGGGGTGGGTGTGTGAGGGGTGGGGGTGGGTGGGTGGGGGTGGGGGGTGGGTGGGTGGGGGTGGGGGGTGGGGGGTGGGGGGGGTGGGGGGTGGGGGGGTGGGTGGGGGGGGTGGGTGGGGGTGGGGGGTGGGTGGGGGTGGGGGGTGGGTGGGTGGGGGGTGGGTGGGGGTGGGGGGTGGGTGGGGGTGGGTGGGGGGTGGGGGTGGGTGGGGGTGGGTGGGTGGGGGTGGGTGTGGGTGTGGGTGGGTGGGGGGGGGGGGTGGGTGTGGGTGGGGGGGTGGGTGGGTGGGTGGGTGTGGGTGGGGGTGGGTGGGTGGGTGTGTGTGGGTGGGGGTGGGTGGGTGGGTGTGTGTGGGTGGGGGTGGGTGGGTGGGTGGGTGTGTGTGGGGGGGGGTGGGTGGGTGGGTGGGTGTGTGTGGGTGGGGGTGGGTGGGTGGGTGGGTGTGGGTGTGGGTGTGTGTGGGGGTGTGTGTGTGTGTGTGGGGGTGTGTGGGTGTGTGGGGGTGTGTGGGGGTGTGTGTGGGTGTGTGTGTGGGTGGGTGTGTGGGTGTGGGTGTGTGTGGGGGTGGGTGTGTGTGGGGGTGGGTGTGTGGGTGTGGGTGTGTGTGGGGGTGTGGGGGTGGGGGTGTGTGTGGGGGTGGGGGGTGTGTGGGGGTGTGTGGGGGGGTGGGTGGGTGTGTGTGGGGGTGTGGGTGGGTGTGTGGGTGTGTGGGGGTGTGTGTGGGTGTGTGTGGGTGTGTGGGTGTGTGTGGGTGTGTGTGTGGGTGGGGGTGTGTGTGGGTGGGGGTGTGTGTGGGTGGGGGTGTGTGTGTGGGTGGGGGTGTGTGTGGGTGGGGGTGTGTGTGGGTGGGGGGGTGTGTGGGTGGGGGGTGTGGGTGGGGGTGTGTGTGGGTGGGGGGGTGTGTGGGTGGGGGGTGTGTGGGTGGGGGGTGTGGGTGTGGGTGTGGGGGTGGGTGTGGGGGTGGGGGTGTGTGGGGGTGTGTGGGGGGTGGGGGTGTGTGTGGGGGTGTGGGGGGGGTGTGGGGGGGTGTGGGGGTGTGTGTGGGGGTGTGTGTGGGGGTGTGGGGGTGTGTGTGGGGGTGTGTGGGTGTGTGTGTGGGTGTGTGTGTGTGTGTGTGTGGGTGTGTGTGTGTGTGTGTGGGTGTGTGGGTGGGTGTCTGGGTGTGTGTGTGGGTGTGTGTATGGGTGGGTGTGTGTGGGGGTGTATGTATGAACATGGCTGGGACAATTCAGTATATATGACTAGTAAAGAACAGTCCCTATAGAAGAATCTTATATACCTTGAAAAAAGTATGTAGAGACGTGGCTTTTTGCAGGTTCACCCCCAATATTTGCTTGCGGTTTCTTGTCTTTCGACTGTAGTTCACAAGGACCTACTGTCCGGGCCCCAGTACATGTGCTCTGACCAGCAAATTGTATGCATAATTGGCAAATCAACGATTGGCATTTTTAACTTACTCATAAGTCCCTAGTATATGGCATAAGAGGTACCCAAGGCTAGTAATTTAAATGTCGCTAGAGGACTGCAGCACTTAATTGTGCCACCACTATAGTGTTAAGGTGAAAACATGGCTCCAAGTATGCCATTGCAGGCTAGTAGCAATTAAACTGCCAAACTCGACATGGCAAAACAATTCCCTTTCCATGCTCAGACCTTCCTTTTCAACATCTGTAAGTCACAACTAGGACAAGCCATGGAGTTACATTAGCTCACGCACTAAGTGCTAACTTCCATTTGGGACCACCAAACAGTATTCTGAGGTATCAAATTAATTATTACATTAAGCCCAACTTACTATTGAAACGTGTTTTAAAATAACTTTAGAAAGTCCCCACTTTGTTTCCCTTGCTGATAATCAGCAGCAGCAGATAGTCACCAGAGAGACTCTGCTGCCCTCCTGCTACGAACTGCAATGTTTTCTCAGGAACATGGAACAAAGACCATTTGGTGGGTGGAGGTCTGACCTCCTCCAGCAGGATGGCTTGAAGGCTATGGCCACAGATGGCCAGTCTTCAGCAAGTCTACCGCCTCAAGATACAAGCATTTGCAGTGCAATAGGTCTCATTTGCAAGAGTTTGAGCTATTTGTATTGTAAATGACAATGGCGTTTATTTATGTTTTGAAAACCTGAAAGTGGTGTGTAAACACGCACTTTGTATTTGTAGTACTTGCTTACAAGAAGCAAGGTTGGCAGTAACTGCGCCTCTTACTGCCAGTCTTGCTTCTCGTAAGCAACGACTAAGTACAAACCGCTTGCTGGTTTTCAAAACACAAATAAAAGTTATTCTATGTCAGGACTGGAGGCGAGGATTATGCCTTCTTTCTTCACTTTATTTTAACAGCAGCCATGTAACTTCAACAAGAAACCACTTTTCCCATGATACATTGGGAAAACTGTAGTTCAAAACAACAACCAGTAGGAACCAAGTTATTGTCCAATCAACACGTAGGTAGTCGAACATAGTCCCTTTTCAGTGTCCCCTTGTCCTCTTTCTTCGCTGCTGCGCAGACAAGATAAGCACCATGTTCATTTTCTCTTCAGATACTAGTGAATAATTGAACTTTAATTGCTGTTTGCGACTCTCGAGTCTTCCTTAATATGAAGTTATTACATCAAAGTATTTGTTAAAGTTTTGTTGCCTTAATGCGCTTTATTTCTCTTTAGGTAAATTTTCGCAGCTCTGCCGCGTTGTCCAATAACGTGGAAACCCTAAGTCCTTCCAACGCACGTGACAGTACGGCCGTTTCGACAGACCGGAAGTAAAAAATAATAAAATCAGCATTTGTTGAAAGGTGAAATGTGAGGTACCACACTTGCTATAAAGTGAGAACCGTATATTCCGCATCACAAAATGCATGAAGAAATTACTGTACAGAACAAACATAGGACACAGAGGTAGTAAAGCAGAGTCGTATACAATAAAGCCAATTTTCAGGAAACGTGCGAGGTGCCACACTTAATATATAGTGAGGACAATATTTTTCTGGTCGACAAGACCGATTGTGGCCAAAGACCGGTGATAAACTTAAGCGAGTTCAACGAGTGGGTGGTCTACCACCATTTCAAAATGGAAGGGATTCACCTTCTCAGGGATGTGTTGAGACCTCTAGATTGGATGGTCAGTTTGGACCACAAGGATGCCTATGTGGTGATTTCAATATTTCCTCCTCACCGCAGGTTCCTCCAGTTCACCTGGAAAGATCAGACATACGAATTTGCACCCCTTCCTTTCGGTCTTTTCTCGGCCCCGTGGTGCTTCACCAAGGTGCTCAAACCAGTGGTGAAACACCTCAGGACTCGAGGCATTCGAATGATGGTGTATTTGGACGACCTGCTTCTTATGGACTCTTGTCCCCGCCAGCTACTCTCCCATCTTCACCTAGCGGTGAGTTTGTTGCAGAGCCTAGGTTTTGTAATCAACGAGAAGTCTCTTTTGTCTCCTTCTCAGAAGGTGACATTTTTATGTTTCGTGATAGACTCCACGTCCTCTACTCTAAGTCTGCCATCCAGGAAGGTGGCAAAAATTCGGCACGAATTGAGACGCACTCTGTCCAAACCACAAGTGACTCTCAGGCAGGTAGCTCGAGCGGTGGGCCTCCTCTCATCGATCCAGGCCATTTTCCCAGGTCCCTTGCACTACAGGGCCCTTCAGCGTCTAAAGGCTTCCCATTTACGCAAAGGTCATTCTTATTCCCACAAGGTGTCGCTGTCCGAGGAAGCTCGAGAGGAACTCCATTGGTGGCTTTGCCACATGGAGGCCTGGAATGGCCAGGCAATCTTCGGGTCAGCACCAGATTTAGTTATAGAGTCCTATGCCAGCAGGACGGGCTGTGGGGCCAGATGTGGCACTGTTTCCACAGGACGCTTGAGGTCTCAAGAAGAGCGACGCTTACACATAAATTGCCTAGAACTTTTAGCAGGTTCGTTCGCAGTTCGTTGCTGGATAAGAGATTTAATTCAGTCATGTGTCCTCCTGAAAATGGACAACATTTCTGCGGTCCGTTACATCAATCATTTAGGGGGCACTCGATCCAAAGCCCTCTTGGACCTAGCAGCCGGTTTTTGGCAATACTGCCTGGACCATCAGGTCTCGGTCACGGTGGAATATTTGCCGGGCCGCGAGAACCAAGAGGCGGATTTTCAATTCCGCAACTTCAGGGTTTCCAGTCTTTGGAAGCTAGATCCAGAAGTGTTTGCAACTCTGTGGAGTCCTTTCTCGATAGATCTATTCGCCTCGAGATTGGACCACCAACTCCCTCGCTTCTTAAGCTGGAGACCAGATCCGCTAGCGGTAGCCACGGATGCGTTTCTCCAAGATTGGAGTCTGGAGAAAGGATATGCTTTCCCCCCTTCGCGATGATCACAAGGGTGACGGCACAGGTCAGGAGACAAAAGGCGGAAGTGGTTCTGGTTACCCCTCTTTGGAGGTCACAAGTTTGGGTTCCACTTCTGGAACTTTCTTGGGATTCTCCAATCCTACTCCCCCAGTTTCCGACTCTCCTCAAGAGTCCAGACCAAATTCCTCATCCTCTGATTCAAGAGAATTCATTGTGGCTCGTGGCGGATTACTGGAAACGTTGGGAAGTCCCAGGACTTTCGGAGACAGCTGAGATCCTCATGTCCAAGGCATGGGCAGATAGTACGGTCAAGAGGTACAAATCCGCCTGGGGCAGATGGTCCGGTTGGTGTATGCGGAGGGACCTGAATCCCCTGGACGCGGATGTAATCCACATCCTTAATTTTTTGGCTCATTTGGCACATAAAGGCTTAGTCTACAGATCAATTAACACCTTCCGGTCGGCCATCTCAGCCGGTCACGCCCCGATCAATGACAGCGGTGGGCGAGCACCCATTAGTTTGCAGGTTACTCCGAGGTATCACTGTCTCTTCCCCCAGAACCTCGATACTCTGCTCTTTGGGATGTCAACCAGGTCCTTAATCTCTTCCTCTCCTGGCAACCTAACCAGTTTCTGTCTAGGAAAGAGTTGTCAGCCAAACTGGCTATGTTACTATGCCTCATATCTTGGTGCCGTGTTTCTGATGTAAGAGCATTAGATATCACAAGCAGAATTTTTTCCCCAACTGGGGTACCTTTTACTTTACACAGGAGGACAAAATGTCACACAAGAGTTATTTCCTACCCGGAATTCCCAGATTCTCCTAAACTGTGCGTGGTGCGATGCTTGAAAACATACGAGGAGATGACTGAGGAGTTTGGTCCTCCCGGAGAACGACAGCTGCTCATTGCTCTTCGTAAGCCCTTTAAGGCTGTCTCCTCTCCCACTATAGCTAGGTGGGATAGATGGGTGATGCAGGAAGCCTGGATTGATCTCTGGATTTTTGGAGCACACTCGGCCAGAGGTGCTATGGCTTCTAAAGCATTTGGCTTAGGCGCCCGTTTAGAGGATATTCTAAATGCGGCGGACTGGTCTTCGGACTCAACCTTTAAAAGGTTCTATTTCAAGCCAGTGCTTAACATGGCTCATCTTGTAGTCAACAAGCTTTAAACTAGCATAATCCTCGCCTCCAGTCCTGACATAGAATGAAACATTTCCTAGCTTTCGTAATGGAAAGTTTCAATTCTATTAAGGACTCGGAGGCGAGGATTATCCCACCCTAGGGATCCCTTCAAGGAGATCACCCTCCCCGTATTGGAGTAAGTAATTCTCACATTTAATCATATATAAGAATGTTGTCTTTGAATACAGTCTATGACTATTTTGGTGATATATTTCTCCCCTCAGGCTTTAGTAGTTGAAGACCTTAGTGGTGACAATCTCCCTTGTCTTGCAGGATGTGATGCCAATAAACAGGATGCCTGACTGTGATCCTTTGGCTGACTCCGCGCTCCGAAAGAGGACAAGGGGACACTGAAAAGGGACTACGTTGGACTACCTATGTGTTGATTGGACAATAACTTGGTTCCTATTGGTTGTTGTTTTGAACTACAGTTTTCCCGATGTATCATGGGAAAAGTCGTTTCTTGTTGAAGTTACATGGCTGCTGTTAAAATAAAGTGAAGAAAGAAGGCATAATCCTCGCCTCCGAGTCCTTAATAGAATTGAAACTTTCCGTTACGAAAGCTAGGAAATTTGTCATTTACAATGCAAATAGCTCAAACTCTCGCAAATGCGAGACCTATTGCATTGCAAATGCTTTTGTTTTTACGAGTGGAAAGAATAAGACTATCTGCAAGACCTCAGTCATTAGGGCTTAACCCAGTGTTTGTGGAGCGAAACAATCTGTTTTCTTCACTTTTATGCATAATTTATGAGTCTCGATAGATGTGTGGGGGTATTGGGAGGGGGTCAATGGAGCGTGCTTCTACATAAAAAAATTACATTTCTAGTGTCCCCTTCATTGCTCTTAGAGTGCAAAACATTCTGTATAAATTCACAAAATGCATAACAATAGTTGCTCAAAGCAGAACATTCATCCTGCGGGTCCTTTTAGGCAGGGATACACTATACTGTTCTACAAAGGTAAGAAGCATTTCTCTTTCAGACCATCAGTATGGCCAAATTGACAGTTTGCCACTGAAACGTGGTTGATGGGTAGATCTCGAGCTATTATCCCACCTATCCAATTACACTTGTCAAATGAATTACAACAAAATTGGGTAATAGTTACACCTGTTATTTGCAGCAGGTATCGCATGCTACATAAATAAGCATTGACAAATCCAGGACATCTGTGTTTAATGTGCTAATGTATGGAAAGTCAAGCATACAAGTGTACATTTGTGAATGCATTCGTAATGAGGAGCTCACAGAAGGACAGGCAGGGAGGTGTAAAAGTTTCTCATGTGTTGAAAGCATGCAATCCTTTGGAGGCGAAAGGATACGCCCAAACAATAGCAGATGACAGGAAAAACGACTCTGGTTTGAAACATGTTATTGGCAGTGCCTCAAAGTGTGGTTTTTTTTTGCAGTATTTCTTAAACCGTAACCTATGCACAAGTGCAGTGGAGGCCTTTACATAAATACCAGTAACATTACTCAGGTCAGATTTTTTTTTTTTTTTGACGGGTTGGAAGATTAAGTGATTTGCCCAGAAACAAAGGATGTTGAGCCGACACTGGGACTCGAACCTGGCTCACCGGTTCCACAGTATGCAGCTCTGGCCGTAACGCCATATCCAGATGGTTGGTAGCAATAGACGGGAAACCCACTGTGTATACATCGAAAACATCGAATTGCACCGTCAAACCAAGACCTCAAAAAAGGTTACAGTTATTAAATTCACTTTTACAAAACAAACGCACGCAAAGAATACAGGCTGTGTGTTCGCGGCTTAGTCCCACCTTTAGAACTGCATCTCACAGCGCTTTAGTCTACAAAATTTGGAGCAACGTCCGGGATTAAGTGAAATGTTTTGAATGAGCATTTCATCACCTGCTCCTTTAGCTTGTCCTATTTCACCTATCTATACAAGCAGTTTCTTATAGTCTAAAAAGGCATTACGGTTTAACAGCTGTCATTTTAACTTGCATTTCAGTGAAACAGGCGTAGGTGGTGTGGCAGGTGTTAGAAAGTGCATAAATCACACATTTTCTCAAGTTTGGTGTACGCGGACAGGACTTTACCATGAAAATATTTTCCATGTAAAGAAAAATGAAGCAAATGGTGGGAGGGTCCAAGCAGACGCTTGTAGGGAGTAGCTGAACGTCATACAGGAACCGATTCTGGACAACACTTACTTGCAGAGAGACAGTAATGCATACTGTATTCCTTCTCCGACAATCCAAGGTGTGTTAAAAAAGAGACGAGTATGCAGAAGACGCACATACTAGCGGGTTCAGCTTTACGCACGCTACGCAGGGGCAAAGGTTAAGGACTTTAAGATGTGTACGTAAGTGTAAATAAAACACATGGTACTGCAGGGGAGGAGCGATGGAGCTTTGTGGGTACACTGGTGGCGGGGCAGGCGCTGCGAGTTTAAAGTGAAGTTGATGGGCACTGCTGAAGCGTGCTGCTGGCGGTGTTTGCCAGGGGGAGTGGCAGTGTGGTATGGCTTTTGCCTTGTGGCCTTGTTAGCGCCATGAAGTGATATAGAGGCTGCATTGTGTCCGCTCCTGGCATGGGGAGAGGAGGGGGGGCCGGGTGGGAGTTTGCTGTGCCAGAACAGCTGCCGTATTGTAATTGCATTTATATACGCTTACTACCACTGATGATGCGTCAAAGCGCTTTATCGGCGAGTAGCACGCTACTCCGGAACCGATCAAGGATTAGGGGTGAATTAGTATAGTGAAATATGAAAGTAATTTGAGTGGTGGATATGTTAGTCAGTTATTTGTATTGAGAAGGTCATTATCAGGTGTGTTGGTCCGATTCCCTCAATTAAAATGATCAAATAAATAAAATAAATAAAGACTACAACTGCCAGAACACACAGGTGAACTAAATTTTATAAAACAGAACTGGAAACATTGTGTTCCAGAGTCACAGAGTCCTCTAGCCACTCTATATATGCAATCGTCCGACCTAAGCTCCTGTGCCAGCTTAACGACTGGTGATTTACTGTGTGTTCCTCTTCATTCCGGCATGCTCAACGTAGTAGAAGTGGTGACTTGTTAGCGCTTTAATAATGAAATAAATAAAGATCTCTAAAGACTAGCTGATAATATGAGACCCTTGTGCTAAGAGTTAAACAACCGGACGTAATATTCTTGGATCACGCGCAGCTCCCTGGACGGGAGATTGAAATCATAAATCAATAGGAAATAAAATGTTTTCTTCCAGCTCATCCATTTCCTCGTCGGCTGTTTAAGTGGGCTCCTCGTTAGAGTCTACACCCAATGCAGGCTAACAAGCCGCATGAATTGTTAAAGAGCTAGTGATAACTGGAAGCGGCGCTTCAGGAATAAGGGGCCCACCGGGGTGGCGGGAAGGTGGGCTTGGAGGAGCACAGTTATTTCTCATGCGCCCCTAATTTATAACCAGTTACCAGCATTTAACAAATGTGCCTCGCCGCCTCCAGCCTGCCGCTCGATGCAGCGAGGTGTTCCGCATAGTCAGTTGTAAGTAGTTAATTCTCTCAGGCAGCTTTACGTCGCCGTTGCTGAAGTCATTAGCTGCTCCTGTGGGGCCAATGGCTGTCGTTCGTGGCCTGTTAATGAGATCCAGGTGAGGATTCGTTCTGGATACCGATTTCCACCCTTGGAGGGTTCCACATGCGCCTGGTGAGGGGTGATCTAAGCGGATCTGCGGATGGGCACAGGGTTTGAAAAGTATGCGCCTCTCAGTCAACATCCATGAAACCCAGAACAGGCTGGTCAAAGTGAGCGAAGGTTTGTCCAATGTGACTTCATTTTACTTAGTGTTGTGGAGCGTGGGCGATCCTGTTTGGTGCCAAGATGCGCTGGAGGTGCCATGATGGAATGTAGAGCAGGATTGAGCCAGAAAAGGAGGGCTCCGTGCTAAAACATGTAGCACGGCACCCATGCATAACGCGCAACAGCGCGAGTGCCGAGAGTGCAAGGACTGGAGGCTGCAGCCAGGGAAAGACTATGGAGCCCATAAACATGAAAACCGGTGTCGTTGTTTAACAAAGCAAAGCGCCTGTTTACATAAAACGTATGCACGGTTGCAGCCTTGGGAAGCAGGCGCGGGCTGCATAGTAATAAATAGAAAAACATAAAAGCGGGCGCCTGTTCTAAATATAAAGCGCAGCGCCCAAATACATACAAGTTATGTGCGTGGCTGCCCGTAAAGCGGGCGACGCGTTCAAAAAATAAACAGGACAGGGTAATACGAACAGGCACACAGTAACACCACCAGTAAATAAAGTAAACAAGTAGCCCCCAAAGGAACACTTAACACATAGAAGTGTAAGAAAACTGTAATTGGCCGGCGCTCCTCACCTAAAACCGGAAGTGATATATGGGGAGCACCAACCAATAAGGAGCCAGGAAATTAAAGCGACGGAGGAGTGAACAAATTGCAAGCAGCAGGATGGATTGCACTCGGTATAACGATTACAGCAGGTCTTACAGACAGTGCATGCACTGCCGCTCAACTTAAACAAGCATTGGCATAGCCAATAGGTCTCGCCTTTGGGACCTTATAAGTGTTTAACCATACAGCATATTACCATGGGTGCTGTGCTGTTACGGATTGAAGAGCTATACAATTACTACACACTGGGTCATGCAGTCTGATTAAGGAATACATGCTTGCCTCAGGAAACAGAATTAAATCTTGGTTAGTGCAGAGGAGAATAGTGACATGTCTTTTTAGCGCTACGAGGACAGGAAGATGGACTCAGAGAGGGAGGGAGTTCCAGAGTTTAGGGGCTAGATAGCTATGGAGCTACCGCCAATGCGCACTTGCTTAACTCTCAGGATGCTGGCCAGCATGGCACCAGAAGATCTGAGGTTCCTAAGTGGAAGGTTTGATAAGGGAATGCAAGTTCTGTGGGCCCTTATTCTGAAAGACCTTGTGTTTTAGCGACCTCGTTACAATACACACCTGTGTATGTCTTTGCACTATAGAGGGAGCGATCTGATTGGCTGCTTTATGTTCAGTAGAGGTTGTTTTTTTTCTTCATCCATTCAAGTCTTAATTTGTCTGACAAGGGATATCACCATAGGACGTATTAGGAGCCGCTATTTTTTTTAACACGTAGCATAAGGAACATAATAAGGGAAGCTTTTTAAGTGTGCAGCATAGAACCAAATAGGTTTGATGTTACGAAGGACATCTTTATAAGTAGCGTTTCATGACATTTGTATAGTTTTATGAACCATCAACAAATACAACGTAATCTTTGAACTCGGATCAACTCTTTCAACATCCGAGGTTTGATTTGCAGAGGTTTCCGGGTTGGATCAGTTTGCACTTCTTACGGATTTACACAGGTTTCTTCCTGGTGCTCGGAAGGTGAGGAGAGTGGCAAGAGGAGGAGAAGAAAACAGAGGAAAGATGAGGAATCGGAAGATGGAAAGAAGGGAGGGAGAAATACGGGTCGAGAGGAAGAGAAGAGGGGAGAAGCTGAAAACGGAGATTCAATCATTAGCTTATGGATGCAGTCTCCGTGTCCTCTTTCTCAAGCCTGCCCTCTCTAGTCCCTCTCTTTGGGTGCGGGTTGTACCACGTGACTGAAAAACAGTTGGGTGCGCTGTGGCGCACCAGTGGGCTACCTAGACCGGTGTAATGATACTTGTTGTGTTATATCTGGATGAATGGACAGAAGCACCAAAATACCAATTGGGCAGCACACTATACTAAGCCCAGATTTAGTGTTTTAAGCCACGCCCTTAATTACAGCACCCACGCCCCTTTCAGAGACCCTCCCGTTTTATCATCCCACTTAAAGCCCTGCGCACAGGTATAGATTTCTCTGTGCTGCTTTTGACGTGGGGCAATCTAACCAGTTCATGAGCCAGCCGGGTACACAGCAACCTTTGGGACAGTCAGAGAAGCCAGTGATATTGGACCATCGCCGCTTCAACCTCGTCTGCCGTTGCAATACCGGGGCAGAGCTGCTCTATAACACTCAGCGCTTTTAACGGAGATGTACTGAGTACCTGCACTAATTTATTTCCTAACTTAGCATACCTGCACCACACCGCAATTGCGCAATACATTTAATCGAATAGCAGCAGGAATTGTAAGTAGCAACCAGGTACTCTACTAGGGTAACTCTAGGTCACTGATCACACTCCATTATACATTTTACAGGGCACTCTGCTATGCCAGAAAAAATATTTAAGCACACTGTTCTCATCTCCTATACAGACTGTACTGCAAACACGGCACATTAGCTGTAATAAATTATTCCGAGAGCCTCCGTAACGCTGTTTACTATGCCTGAAGCAAATGAAAGGATCACAAGGAACAAAACGAAAGTATACACAACAATAATTAGAATACTGTCTATTTCAAAGAAAAGGAAGGCAGTGACAAGCCTAATATTTCCGCATCCACGGGAAGGGTACAATAAAAATATGCGCCTTCCGTTTTAAGTACATTTCTTGTGGTGACTGGGGGGAGGGGGGGACACAGATTACCAACGGAGTTTGGGGCAGGGGGACTAAGGCAGCTACCATTCCTGCCTGCGCGATCACGTACACTCGAGAAGCATTCTTGAGAAGTAGTTGGCAGGATTTTCCCATCCAATACAAAGCTAGAGTACATTCTCCGAGCCACTTCAACCAATGAAAAACGCGACCAAAAACATTTGGCCAATCCTGCCACAAGCAATCTCCAACCAATCCATGATTTCTACAGGTTCCACCCACTAATAGAATATGTTTACTCGTACGTGATTGGTTGGAATCCTGGTGGGTGCCACAAGAAGATTTGGGTTCGCTGTATGATTAAGGTAAAAAGTATGATTAAGGTAAAATCTTTTATACATACAATGTCCCTGGCAGTGATCCCGACAAACATTTCTGCTTCGTTTAACGTAGTGCTCGGGAAAATTCTGCAGAGGTGTTACTCATCTGGTTCTTTGCATAGTATTTTCCTATCGTAAGGGGCGATCTTTCAAGGTGGATGATAAACGACCTTCCCTTTGGGGGTAGCTCCTCACATTTCACACCAGCGAGGGTGACCAGATTCTCTAAACAAACAAGCGCTGAAACACATGCGCGGCCGCAAAGTTACAGTACTCGTGCATGGGACGGGACAGAAAAGCAAGGTTTCAGACGGGGCGAGACTCGCACAGCGTTTCCCTTGCGGGAGCGAGCAGGAACCATCTGTTAATTACAAACAGATGGTTATGAAAGCTTCGTTCCCGCAAGGGAATCGCTAAACGTGCACGCGTTGCTATTGAAAGCAATGCAACGTGTGCACGTTTTTCGGGGAAAAAGCGAACCGATTACTAAAGGTGTCTCCTATGCAGCGCATGCGCGCTGCGTAGGCGAGACCTAAAAATGGGAGTCACATGGTAGGCTGCCCTTCCATTTGTGTAGGTAGACAGACAGGTGATTCCTCTAGAGAGGGAATAACTTATAGACTGTTTGGGTTTTGCTAAATGCTTTACACTTGTTTTTCTATGAGTTAAGCCTGACTGCTCTGTGCCACAGCTACCCAGAGCTGAGCTAAGCATTTTATAAAAGAAGCCTAACTGTACCTGATGGATATTGTGACATTACAGGGTGTAGTGTCACAACACCACATAATTCAGTTTTCTACAGTGCACATTTCTTGCAATGTGATCGAAACTCTGACCTTTAGCATCTGATTTTAAATCGCACATACAAGTTTACAACTCAAGTTGGTTTGTCAAGATTCTCTCCTCCCTTGGGAAACCCAGGCGGCATGTCAGATTTCGAGCTTGCTTACAGCTCTTGCTAAATCACCAAAAAGGAAGCATAAAGAATTCTCTTCACTCCAAATCGTTCATTTACTCTAGAAGTAAATACTGTATGTGTTCCAATCTTTGGAAATGTTATGTTAAGCCTGCCTTGAAAGGCCTTTGCTGGTTACAGTAGTCTCAAGGATAACATTTTGAACTCCGCTTCTCACAAAAGGGGTTTCAAACCAAAACCCTGGATGCCTGCAAAGACTAGCACCAAACTATGTTCCAACAGCAAATCTACAACTTCGCATCTAATTCAACAATGTTACTTCAAATACGGTACTGACTCCGTGAGCATACTGACGGCCAAACTTTTAAGCACTCAATTTCCCTACTTGACTGGATAAAAATCCTCAATTAAAACTACTAAAATAGAACGTTTCTAATGGTCATTAAACAGAAACATGATCACCTGCAAAAAAAAATTGAATAATATTTTGCATTCAAATGGACTTCTACTTGCTTCATCTCCTGATCTGCTGACAATAGTCAATAGTTGAGTGCCCAAAGTAACCAAAAGTAGATGAGCGGTTCTTTACAAAACACCTAAGTCAATGTCTTCGCTCATTGCATCTAAAGCAAAATTAAAAACAATGAAGATGCAAAGAGGACACACAAAAGAAGCCAAAGTAAATCATGAGAACCACAGGGCAAGTTCCAGCCCTCACTCAGTGGCACAAACAAGGTGTGGCATGTAGGGAATGCACAAAGGCTAGTGAGGGGACAAAAACAGTCATTACTGGTTACAGATCACTTGGCAAATTTGAGTGGAATTTACAGGTGGTCAGGATACGGATGAACAAAGAAGCATCAAATACATTATTAGGTGCATAAGCATCGACTTGCATATGCTGTTTGAGGATACTCATACAGAAGAGAAAAATCTTCACAGTGAAACAATAAGCTGTTTATTTAAATGAAGCATGATGAAAGGAATGCACTTCAACAAGAGAAGATTACGTACTTTTTCACGAATGATGTTGACGCTATCTTGTGTAAATCTATAAAGCGGACCTCAGGCTCTCTTCTCCGAATTACCGGAGAAAGCTCTTGATCCATGATAGTGTCAACAGTGTTGCAGGACGACGACAATAGGGCTAAAAAGAATTAAATCTTGAGTTAATTACAAAGATATCATGAATGTGAAAACATTTACATTTAGCACATTGACTTGATTTTGAAAAACCAGAACGCTACATATTTTTTCAACATTCATAACTGTCTTAATCTACGTTCAAATTCCAGTTTACTTAAAAAACAAAAAAAATTCTCAACTGGGCTAAAAGTTAATGCTCCCTATTCAGAATATTTCCACAACCATCTTAATTGCAGAAGCTTGCGTTGAGACCCATCACTCTTCATTTTGCTTAGATTTCCTAATCTGTCGTATAACCCAAACATCTTAAACATAAGAGTCAATTCAAGTATCTGTAAACAAGATACTTATCCAGCACTGCATTCCTGAATGAATGAACGAAAGAGCATTTATAAACCGCACAGCTACTCAGAGAAGTGTGTCCCGCCGCTGAAAGGGCTCAATCAGACCTGCTTCTGCCCCAACGAGCGGAAAGACCCGGGGTTAGTTCCGGAAAAGCCAGGTTTTGAGCATTTTCCTAAATGTGGATACATTAGACAACTGTCTGAGTGTCAGAGGTAAGAGGTTCCAGGCACGTGCACCCTGCACCTGGAAGGAGCGGCCGCCTGTGCGGACGCAGCAGATCTTAGGGATGGAAGCCAGATACAGTGTAGAAGACCTCAAGGTTCTAGGAGGCACATAATGTGTGACTCTCCTTCTGAGGTACTGTGCACCGGTTCCCTGCAGGGCCTTGAAGACGAGAACTAAGGCCTTAAAACAAGTTCTCTTTCTTACGGGAAGCCAATGTAAGGCCTTCAGGTGAGGTGAAATATGGGTCCTGGGTTTGAGCAGGAGGACCGCCCGTGAGGCCGCGTTCTGACCCACCTGTAAGCGGTTCCTGTGATCAAGAGGCAGGAGGGGGAGGAATTTCCTAAGCATGCGTAAGAGGCCAAAACGGTAGCCAGCGATTGACTGGACCCGTGCTTTCATTGACAAGGCGCTATCCATCTTGATGCCCAGATTTTTGACCGTGCTAACAGAGGAGAGGGGCGGTGACATCTGATGGCCACCACCCTTTCCTCACCCACTAGAGTTAGCCTCTGATGCACTGGTATGAGGTTGAACAGATAAACTTCACACTTGGGAGTTGATTTAAGTAGAAAGTCTTAGTCATGTCAAATTTTGATTTATTAGAAAAAAATCCATTTAATTCATCATGAGGTCCACACATCAAATCAATAACCGTTATCGTAGTTAACTGAAATATTTTCCACTCATATTCTGAGTTGCAACAGCCAACATGTGTATCGCGGACAAACCGCTTCCTCAAGGATCTTAGAATATATATAAACAATCAAAACATATATACAACAATACATATAAAAACATTTACACAGTTCCATTTTAAAATCTCGATCACTATCTTCCACATATTTTATAGAAAGTACTCATTAGAAAAGAGCACAAACTGGGAAAGGGAACATATCGATATCCCCGACGATACATGGTGTGCCATATGGCAGAGAGGTGCCAAATTTTCAATTTGCATTCGCTACAAGAAAAATGCTTTTAAGATACTGACTGGTTGATACCTCACACTCAGAGTGGTAAAGCTGTTTGAGGACTCCTATAGGAGTTGGGAGGGGTGTGGTGACTGAGGCACGTTTCTACACACTTGATGGTCCTGCCCAATAATTCGCTCTTTTTGGGTGGAGAACCAAACTACAATACAGGCCATTACAAATATCCTACTGCGCTCGATCCACTCTTGAATCTGTTGGGCGATCCTAAACCGGATAGGCTTTTTCCCCACAGCGACTCCACAGGGCTGCCTGCTTACACACTTAAAATGTAAATGTAAATCCGTATTTGTAAAGCGCGAACTACTCACTCTTACGGGTCTCAAGGCGCTGGGGGCCGTCGTGGAAATTAAGTGAGCTATTGCCCAGAGTCACATGGTGCTGAGCTGCCGCCGGAGCCGGGGATCGAACCGTGAGCCCTGTGCTCCGAAGTCAGCTGCCCTGGCCACTGCACCACACCTCTCCAGTACTTACTGTATGTAGGGAGCACGACTGGGTGTAACCCAGATGTGGAAACAACCTCTGCCCCCATGTATACATTTGTGGTGGGGAAATATATGGTCACTATATGCTATGGAAAAACTAGCTGCTACTGTACGGAATCGAGTGGCCAGGTTTGAGGTCATTTGGCACTCCTTCACTACTTATATGACGCCTTCAAAGGGCGGGTGGGCTCCACATGACAATGTCTAAAAGTCTAAGGGCGACTGGCATACACATTATGTCCCCTTCTGATACCGAAGGGGGCGCATCGGGAACGGACCTTCCACCTGGTTGATACTTTATTGGGGTTTTATGAAGATAATGTTTTTCTATATACACTTTATACATGAATGATATCCATAAATGTTAACTGTCTAGGGCGGGGAGTGCAGGTCGAGCTTCCCATTTCATGTGCCATATACTGCTTCAATTGTAAATGTACTGCATGTCTTCTTCCTCTTCTAAAAATGCAAAATAAAATCATTAAAAAAAGGAGTACAAACTAGAAAACTGCATATAGTAGATATTAAACAGATCCCCCTCCAGGATGTTGCGGCATAGATTTGCAAATTTTGCTGCGCAAAACGAGGCATGTTTAAAGTGTCAGAGTGAATGTCTAGGGATTGTAACGGGACTGTTCATTATGGTACTTTCACCCGTGACGTACAGGTGCCTTGTGACTGGATTGGACTTAAGGATACGTTATTTTTTATCAAGATCGCATTGGAGGCACACCCTGGAGAAATACAGGCAACAAGAGAGTCATATTGGCATACCATTCTTGATGCTAGGGCTGCTTGTCAGCAGCCACCTAACACGCCTCAAGCCTGCTGCCATTAGCTGCTCAGAGGAAGGAATGCACGGAGCTCATTGTGCCCACCTATCAAGCCGTGGAGAGCAGCCAGGGTTTTGTAGTGAAGGAGAGGGGAAATCTGATCCAGCGCGGCTAATATAAATTTCTCCTTTGGACACAAATCCAGGTAAATCATTCACATCAACTATACCATATGACGGTGGGGCCCATAACACCGCATATCATACACTCAGTCGTTCACTGGATTACACACTAAGGAGAAAATTGAGTTGCTGGAGGAACGGGATACCTTATTAAATTTGACAGATTAATACTTTAAACATCATATACATTTAGCTTTTAATCCTGTCGGTTCTAAACATCAAGGTACTCCGCTCATTGATCGATGGACCAACTAGTAGAATAAGTTGATGGTGATTAAGTCCAGCTCAATCATTTAAAACCCTGTTAAAATGTCAAACTTATTAATGAACTAAAGAACCACAGACTCATAGTTAATTGAAATTTTATCTAAATTCTTGCTTGCACGAGTGAGATTCTTAGTTTATTAATCACCTTAATACATTCATAACATTTATATAAGAAATTTTTGAAAAGAAATTAAAATTTATGCATTACCCATTTAGATGCAGATAAGAATGGTTCACCAAAAAGAAGATAAACCGTAGATCACAGAATAGACTCCCAAACTGACTGACTGTCCCGCTAAATGGCCTCCTCGACGGGGACCTCCCGTACAGATTTCCCGCAACGGTCTCGTTCCTTCCCAGTCAAGTTCGAAGTCGATGGCAGCAATAGGTTCAAAAATCAGCATTCACCTCCGCATCAACCCCAGCATTAACCCCTCCCCTCTAAGAGCAGTCCCTCTTATACCCTACTTCTAGCTTACTACACAAAAAGTTGCAATGTTTGGGGGCAGGAATCACGCTAATTGGTCCATTTGAGGGGTGGCGAAGATCACCTCATCGCCTTCCTTGTTCTAACTGGTTTCGGGGATGGTTAAGAGTTCAATGTTTCCCATGTCCTTTGGGTAAAACAGTCCAAATTGACTATTCATAATGTTGCTATTCTGATGGTCACAATTTTGTCAGTCCATTGTTTCTCAATACTTTCTTTTCCCCATTCTCACGGATACGCGCTGAGTCTTTCTTGGCACTCTCCTCATGATAGGTCAATGTGTCCTTGACATCTCTCACTCCGTGCACAGGCCGTACCCACGTGGTTCAGCTCCATTATTTCTTTCGCTTAGAAGCCATCTTTGATTTCTTGCATGACCTCATCAGTCTCGGCAGCCATTTTTGCAGCATGGCCTAACAGGCCCGAACGAACTATCATAAGAACAAACACAATTGAAATTAAAACAAAGAATATAAGCCTTTCTGTTTACCACCCGTCATTCTAAGAACCCGCGTTAGGTGTTACCTAGCAGAAGCGACATTTAAAGCCATTCTATTTACCATCCGCATTCTTTGCCACAATACAATTTTACTACATAGCATGAATCATGCGATTTTACTCTAATTAGTATGCAAATCACAATATTAGTATTAATTTACTTCACGATTGTAAATAAGTTAGATTTTGCACAAAATAGCAGTTACCGTTTATGTAATGTTTATTAAAGGTGCATTTGTTGGTTAATTTAAACAATTCGTACCGTTAATTTATTATTCTTATCAAGGGGGTTCCAAATTTATTTCATTTACCTTGCTCCATCAGGGCTCTGCAGCATTATCTCGCAGGCAGCCCACTAGCTGCTTGCATTGTGAGACAGTATGGACGCGCAAGCAGGGTATCTGCGACGGCAGCGTGGCTGAGGTCTGTACCCCCAGGGCAGCTGCTGAAACCTCACCTCCTCAGGGTCTGGTGTCGCTTCTTAAAGCGTCTACTGTGTTATTACGTTGGTCTGACAGCCAGACTTCGTGATTAGAGAGCAGAGGTTCCGAAAAGAAATCTGAGACGGATTAGTTTATGGGCTTCTCAGGCAAACTAATGCGGCAGGAGGAAGCCGCTATTACGGATGTACAGCGGCACGTAGTGACGTGTGTGCACAGCCACAGCGAATAAGAAGTCACTATTATTTGCTATCTGCCGGGACACCTTTTTTGCAGTCAATATGGTAAATATAGCATTCATCGCACTCAGATGATTCGATTTCACAATTATTTCACGAACAGAAAAATCGCTAAATGCTGGAGGGTCTGATTAAAGATATATCTAGTATTTCAGGAAAAATGTAAAAGCAAAGCCCAACACTTGTCATTCGTCCCCATTTATACGTGCATTGTAGTCCCATCGTTTTTATACACATATGGTAACAGGTCTCCATCAAACATTATAGAACCTTAATGAAGTTAGTTACTTACCTTTGTTAACACTGTATATACCCTAATAACAAATCCCTCGCCTTTTGAATATTCCCTAGGCGTGCGACTGGAGCCGGAAACTTAAAAGCATTTCTCCTGCATGCGGGGAGGTGGGTTTGTCTGGCACTGCCCCACCGGTGTAATTCCGCTCTAGAAGGGACGAGCAGGGCGGCATTTAAGCGATACCCAGGTGCACTGACATCAGTTGCTTTCAAAGCCTTGTCTGAGCTCCCAGATGCAGAGCCCGTCAACAATTTGGCTTGACCAGAGTGGAGATCTCTAGGTTGAGACCTTCTTAGATAGAAAAGTTAATTCCACACAACAGGGAGGTAGGAGGGCGCTGATTAATCTGCGGTTGGAGTATCTACCTGAAAGATAGTTACCAAAGGTAAAAAACTTGTTGTTCTGATTGATACTTCGAACCACAAACTCCTCATCCTGCAAACAGATACCAAAACAGGACCTCCCCAGGTGGTGGGTCTTTGAACTGGCACAGAGCAAAAAACTCTTGCAGGACCAAACTGGCAAAATACTCACCTAGAAGGTTAGACTATCAAGGCAATAGTGCCTTGTGAAAGTGTCCACTGATTAAAGCAGCAGCCAGACAGATATCCAGGACGGCACTGAATGTGCTAATGCAGTAGTAGCAGTCTTGGCTCGAGTGGAATGAGACTTTAATCATTCAGGTGGAACCTCCTTAGCAAGCGCGTAGCAGATTTTAATGCAGAGGACTATCCATCCAGAGACAGTCCTTTTTTGCACTACCTTGCCCTTATTGTTACAGAGAAGCCACAAAGAGTTGACCATCCACCCAATGGTCACTAGTACGATCGATGGAGAAACTGAAGGTTCTTTTGGGGTCCAGAAGATAAAGTCTCACCTCCTATTTCGAGGGGTAAGGCAGGGCAATGAATGTGGGAACAGTGATAAGTCTACCACACATGAAAAAGTGCTACCACTTTCAGCAGAAATTCAGCTCTATTTCTCAACACCAGCTTGACTGGAAAACATGTGTATGGTGGTGGGAGTGCCAGCAGCTCACTCACATGATGAGCTGACATGACCAGAAACAGTTTAAGGTCAAGAGACTTAGTGCACAACTCTTCATTGGCTCAAATGGGGTGCACATTATTAAAGTGAGAAACAAATTCAAGTCTTATTGTGCATCACAAAGGGAATTGATGGAAACGTGTACACATTTAAGAAATCTCATCACAACAGGACATTTAAAGAAAGAAGGCTTATACACCAACACAAAAAAAACCAATACAAAAGCTGACAAATAGCCTTTAATAGAGCCCAACGCAAATCCTTACTGAGTGAACAACAAAATGAACAACTACACTGTAGACAGCATAGCTTGCAGCGGGTGAATCTAATGGGTAAGGAGCAAGCCACCATCTTGACCCAGCGCCCACTGTAAAACTATTTTGTAGATGGGCGTCTGGCTGCCAGAATGACCTCTACCGTTGATCAAGCAAGAACGAAGTAAACTAGTTGCTGCTACTAAATCTCCACACATGAAAGTGGATAGTCCAGAAGCCAGGTTAGAAGCCCATGCCCTGTTGCTGCGAAAGTAGATCCTTCCGAAGCAGCAGCTTGATCGGAGGATCAGATCTGTGGGTTTGCCCAACAGGAAAATGGAAATGTGTCATGCAGGTCAAACGGAACCATCCAGTCTTTAGGATGCAGGGCAGACAAAACCTGGGCCAGAAAGATTCTCAAATTTGTCCTTCCTTATGAAGGAGTTAGGAGATCAAAGATCTTAAATATGATTAAGTCCTCAGTCCTTGATCACATGTAAGTAGAGGCAGTAACACTCCGTTCTTACTTATGAGGCCAGAACTCAAAAAGACCTGAACATCCTCCTTCAAAACAGACATGTGCTCCTCCATAAAGAGAGCTGGTTCGGGATAAGGTATGTCAGGGTAAAATGAAATGGAAGGGTGTAGTCTACTAGGCAATTTGGAGAACTTGTATCCAAAGTGGTGTCTTGCCACCCACAGAGGAGATATCTGATCCTGCCTCCTAAAGGGTGGGTGTATCAAAGCGGACACAAAGGGGTTTTGCAGTTGTGGTCGCCGGAGGCACGGGGCACTGAGCTGGATGTCGTACCTGATGCCCTGAACATGGTCCCTGAACTGTGGCCACGAGATGGCAAAGAAGGTAGTTGTGCCGCCAGCGGGTTCGGACCTGCAGTATCGGCAACCTCCGGCATACCCACGAAAGGGCACAAACATTTGAGGAAATTTCCTGATAGCAGCAGACAGCGCAGGGAACAAACTGTGGCACAATTTTTTTTATTTTTTAAAGCATTCCAAAGCAGAGTCTACTTTATCACCAAAGAGATGAGAACCATCCACTAGCATGTTTATTAAGGATGCATGGACATCCCCAAAGAAATCCATAGACCAAATCTAGGCATGGCGTTGAAGCACCATACTTGTGCTCATTGCCCGACCCAAGCAATCTGTTGCGTCAAGAGCAGACTAAACTGTTATGTTTCGTAGGGTACCCCGATATAGGCCAGAGTATTCTCCTGACCCTTCTCCAACATTTACCGTACCATTACACTACATAACGGGTTTTGGTATTGACCTTTTAAATAGTTAAGCGCTGCATAAAATGTCATGTGGTTTCCCCCAAAAACTAGCCTCATTAATTATGCATGAAGATTCTCAGAATCACAGCAGGATTACCATCTTCTGCTTTATAACTATGTATAAGGGTCATCCTCGACCGACATGACACAGCAAGGTAGACTCCCCTGAGGGTACCGTTTGGGTATGTATACACCATATCTTTGCCAAGGCAGGCAGAGGAGAAAGACTTCCATGCTGACACACTGACAGGAGACGCTGAGGTTCCTCCACGCAGACACTCCAGCTCGCAGTGGTCTGACATCCCTCGCGGGGTGTCCATCTCGAGACCAAGGCGGGGTTGCACAGTCTCTCACTTCAGGTAATGGGGTTGGCTTCAGCCCAGGGGGATTCTTGGCTCTACACCTTCCACTTGGATACACCTAATTAGGGCTGCATTGTAGGAGTACGCATTATTACTGTCATGTATTTATATTCTTGCAAATCTCCATTGTTTTAGCACTATGGTAGAAATCTACCATCCATTCACTATTGGTACTTAATATCGTTTATATCTGTTTCTGTGTTATGGTTGTTTCAGCACACCCATTTTACACTAGAATGACGCTGGTTCAATAAATACTTATTGAAAAACGTCCCCACCGTTTATTCTGTGTTGCTCTCCGAGACAAAGTGAGCACGAGTGACTGAGCGAAAAGTACTGTTTCCACGATGGGACAGATTTGTCATGTCTGATAGTTGCCAGGAACTGTTCTCTCCTTGGTAAGAGGAGTTTACAGTGGCACTGTGAGCTAGCTAGGTATACAGGTGAGCATACCCGGTGGAGGTGTCTGGAATCAGTCTGGACACCAATCCCACAGTTTGTTGTCTAAACGCGCAGATCCTATATAGGTTTATAAGAACTACACAAACGTTTTGCCGCATCCTGGCCGACTTTCATAGTTTGGGCTAAAGACGCCCATAGGTATCCCAGAACTGCCAGCAGGCTTTGACCAATCATGCCCAAAAGCATGGTTGTAGCCACCCAGGAGCAAGCTTCCCACAACAGAATATATAGCAAGGCTGCAGAAGAAACACGCACTTGCCAAGAGTCTCCATGTGTTTGCATTCACTGTGATGGAGCATGATTATTTTAGTGAGTTTTTTGCTCGATCAATTCCTGCTCATTGGATGTGATACTAATATATACCTAAGAAACATGACTAACAGTCTTGTGAAACACGTGAAAGTTTAAAACTGCATTGTAAAAGCATGCAGAAGGGTCGTCAAACTGGTTTGAGAATAAGTTGCTTATGGCAGGGAGAGACAAACTACTAATGTGCAAAGACGAATAATATAGTTGGGAAATGGAATAATGAAATCTATACTTTTTAGCTAAATATGTTTATTAAAATGCACAATGATATTTGCTAATGTTCTTCTAGCACATAAATCTGAAAGAAAATGCTTGTTTGATTATTAATGAAATCGTAAACAGACTATGCTTATAAGTATAATGAAATGGTGTACTAATATAACATTTTTTATACATTTCTATTTAGCTAAATGTTAGCGAAAATAAGCGTTTTCCTTAAGAAAATGGTGATTTAGCTTTCCATTGTAGGCCTCAAAAATGTATTTTGTCCTTAATTGTTTCCTCATAATAGACTAAAAATGCTGACCAGATTGCATTATAGCTACGAGTATTATCGTTGGAGTTTCTTTCGTACTTCTTGAATAATGGATATTCTCTCTCTTGGTATAAAAGTGTGACAACCTTGTTGCAAGCTCAGAAGAAAACGTGTGGAGCGGACATAAGTTACAAGTGTATTTTCCTATTTCTGTGGGGAAATGATATTGCCTGCTCTTGGAAACAGTGAACTAAGATATTGCATATAGGTTCCGGACGATTTGGGATAGAGAACGATCACACCATGATCGAGCCATTGATTTTGACCAATAGAAATCATGCAAACTGCGCAAAAGTTACTTTGTGGGCAGGAACCGTGAATGTTTGGAGGTATAATTGCCCCGTGGGAACAGGACGTGTGCGGCTATTTTCCTTGCAAAATCTGAGCCCGACATGCTGTCGGACTGAACTCTGATTTCCCTGAACTGAACTCTTCAGTTTCCCTCTGCGCTTTACCGGCTGGTAAAGTCAAGCGGACCAAAACCCTTTGGCTGAAAGGTTGATGACTCTAGCTTTCGCAAGCTGTGCTCTGGTGATCAACTGGGTCCTTCTCGTGTCCTGGTCCTGTTAAATGTACAACCGAATCTTTAGTTTGTATGATTCTAAATTGCATACTGTAATTGCAATGCGCATTTCTCTCTCTCCTTCTCACCCTATCAGGTATTGAATTTGTGATGTATTTGCTCTGAACTGTGATGTTTTGTGATTTTACCTGTATACAGATAAATAACTATTACATGATTCTAATGTATTATTGTGGTATGACCATTCACTTTGAAGTTTAGATAAAAGTTTCTTTATAACTATTTCATGTTTGTTCTTACTGATGATTTCATTAATATTGTGTGAATATTGTTGTTAGACAGGCACTTCTTTATTATAGGTCCTCATGAAAGAGTAGCTTTCCGTCTCTAATTACCCGAGCCCCTATTAGCTCATACAAAGATCTATCGGAGGACCTTGTGGGTTGTGAATGTTTGTAGAGTTTCTATGGGCCAAACTCTGATGTTATGAATTGTGTTGCTGTGGAGTGAAATTACAGTGTGGTGGCTAACTCATGTTGGCGCTCACAAAATTTACACCACCTCCGCTGGATCAGCTGTCAAGAGAGGTCGTATGAAAGGTGTTTGGGTGTTAGAGGCAGAGGTGTGGCGCAGCAGCCAAGGCGGCTGACTCCGGAACACAGGGCTCACGGTTCGATCCCAGGCACCGGCGGCAGGTCAGCCCAGCACCATGTCACTCTGGGCAACAGCTCACTTAATCTTCCCGACGGCCCCCCATCGCCTTGAGACCCTTAGGGGGATTAGTTTGCGCTTTACAAATACTGGGTTATTTTATACTCTCCTGTTGGAAGCCTGTACTACCAGAGACTATAGCATTGGATATTGAGTCAGGATCTCCTGGCACTGGTCTGTAGCGAAGAGCTACCAGATTGACTGGGTGCCCGGAAGGATAAGTTACTTACCTGTAATCCTAGTTCTCTTCCAGGGGTATCCTCATCAAAGTCATAAGCACTGAATATTCCCGCCCACGTGCGGGGACCCCGGAAATATAAAAATTATATATGGAAATCACATATATACAGCTCTACATATATGCATATACATATATCATTTTTTCTCATACCAATGCAGCTCTCAATAGGAGGCTAAACAATGTAATTACACACATAAAAAACTACTTTTGCCAATATATAAAAACACCAGAGGACAATTAGTACTTGAACTCGGTTTTTAATGAGCAAAATACTCATAAATAGTAAAAACTGCAAAATAAGTAGACATTGTTAGCCTACAGGCTGCATTGTAAACCAATAGCATAGAAAATGAAAACATTTTCAACAAAAACTGGCACCGTGCCTTTAAGGCAGCCATGACCCCTAGCTTCCCATCATGCCTCAGGGGTGACAGTTAGGTCAGTTGTTCTTTGCATAACCCTGAAGGTCAGGGCACAAAGATATCCTTTAACACTTTAGAAATCTCTCATTTACCTGGGGAGGCGGGTGGGTTGCTTATGACTTTGATGAGGATACCCTGGAAGAGAACTAGGATTACAGGTAAGTAACTTATCCTTCTCTTCCAGGGGATCCTCATCAATAGTCATAAGCACTGAATAGAATAGCAAGCCCATCAACCACCTGCAGGTAAATGAGAGTAAAGTGACCCAACACAAAGAAACATAACAGCCGAAATCAGCTGTTGAACAGATTCCTCAAGGAGGCCTGGCCTACTTGGGTGTCTGCTCTGGTGTCTGATTCCAGACAGTAGTGCCTCGTAAATGTATGGACGGACCTCCAAGTTGCCGCCTTACAGATTTCAGACATGGGCACATTTTGAAGAAAAGCAGTAGTAGCCGCTTTTCCTCTAGTAGAATGCGCTCTGGGAGTAAACCCCAGGAGCTTCTGCGCTAATTGATAAGCAAGCTTGATACATGAAACTATCCATCTGGAGATGGAGCGCTTTGAAGCTGCGAACCCAGATCTGATCGACCCATAGTTAACAAATAGTTGATCAGATTTTCTTATAGATTTGGACCGATCCAGATAGAATTTTAAAACCCTTTTGAGGTCCAGAGAATGCAAAGCCCTCTCAGCTGGAGTGGAGGGATTGGGAAAAAGGTGGGTAGAGAGATGGTCTGATTCACATGAAAATCCGACACCACCTTTGGAAGGAAAGAGGGGTGCGTCCTCAACACAACCCTGTTAAGATGGAAGACTGTATAGGGCTCTTTGGAGCAGAGCGCCTGTATTTCACTCACTCTGCGAGCTGACGTGATCGCTACCAAGAAAGCCGCCTTCCAAGAAAGATGCTGTAAGGTTGCTTTGTGTATGGGTTCAAAGGCGGACCCATCAATTTTGATAGCACCAGGTTAAGCTCCCAGGGTGGTGAAGGAGGTCGTACCGGAGGATAGACCTTCTTTAAACCCTGCAAAAAATCCTTAACAGCCTGTAACTGGAAGAAGGAAGGTTGAGAAGCTGAACGCCTATATGCAGTTATAGCTGCTAAATGCACCTTAATGGAAGAAAACTTCAAACCTGCTTTCGCCAGATAAAGTAGGTAAGGAAGGATGACCTCTTCCTGACCTTTGATTGGGTTACAATTGTTCTGCATACACCACATGTAAAACCGTTTCCACTTGCATGCATACGAATGCCTCGTGGACGGTCTTCTTGCTTCCTTCAAGATGGACATGCAGTCCTGCGGCAGTCCTAAGTGGCCATACTGGAGGACCTCAGGAGCCATGCCGCCAAGTTCAGTGAGGGAAGGTTGGGATGATGAATCCTCCCGTTCATCTTGGACAGCAGGTCCGGTCTGCACGGCAGCCTCTTGTGAGGACACTCTGATAGGTGCAGAAGGTCCGGGTACCACCATTGTCTCGGCCAGTCCGGGGCAATTAGTATCATCCTCGTGCACGAATGGGACAGCTTGGTCACCACCTTCGGGATCAGCGGAAGGGGTGGAAAGGCGTACACAAATGCCCCTGACCAGTCTATCAAAAGGGCATTCCCTTTCGATCCTGGTCGGTAGAACCGTGAGGCGAAGTTTCGGCATTTGGCATTTTCGTCGTCCGCGAAGAGGTCGATGGTGGGACGACCCCATGTCTGGAAGATGTCTTCGACGACCTCGTCGTTGAGCACCCAGTCTTCTCTGTCTTCGAAGTGACGGCTGAGTGCATCCGCTCTCACGTTCTGTTCTCCTGGCAGGTGGACTGCTGTGACTGCCAGATTCCGAGCCAAGAGCCAATGCCAGAGTGCTTGAGCTTCCAGGGAAAGTGTGCGTGAGCGAGTTCCCCCTGTTTGTTCAGGTAGTACATGGTGGTGGTGTTGTCCGTCTGTACTAACACTGAGGTTGCCTGAATCGAGGGGAGGAAAGCTTTGAGGGCTAGGTGTACTGCTCTCAGCTCTAGCATGTTGATGTGATAGGATCGCTCCTTTGGAGACCACAGTCCTTGAGTCTGGAGAGAACCCATGTGGGCTCCCCAACCCTGCAGCGAGGCGTCCGTGATCAGTGTCTGAGCAGGCGGAGGTTGATGGAAAGGAACTCCGACTTGCAAATTTTGTTTTCTCATCCACCAAGGTATGGAAGCTCGAGCCGCGTTTGATGGACTTATTTTTTCGTCCCAACGAGCGGTCTGCTGGTCCCACTTGTCCTCCAGATCCTGCTGAAGAGGACGCATTCGTAGTCTGGCATTGGGAACCAGGAAGATGCAGGATGCCATCGAACCTAGCAGGGGAGGCAATCCGACGCACAGGTAGTTTTCTGTTGCGCATAACCAGCTGGCATTTCTGTATGAGGGAACACTGTCTCTCCTCCGAAGGAAACACTTTTCCTACCGTGGAGTCTAGCAGAGCTCCTAAAAAATGTATTTTCTGTGTTGGCTGTGAAGTTGATTTGACGAAATTCACATGCAGGCCCAGCCGGTGACACAGCTCGAGACAGCTCAAGAAATGCATCCTCACACTGTCTGGGGAAGGACCTTTCAACAGCCAGTCGTCCAAGTACGGGTATACGAAGACGCCCCTGCGGCGCAGTGCGGCTGCCACCACCGCCATGCACTTCGTGAACACTCTGGGGGCTGACTTCAACCCGAAGGGTAGAACCTTGAACTGGTAATGAGCGGATCCCACTAGGAATCGCAGGTACTGTCTGTGATACTGATTGATCGGAACGTGAAAATATGCATCTTGCAGATCCAGCGAGCACATCCAATCCCCTGCCTGAGATGTGGATATATTTGATGGAGAGCCAACATGCGAAACTTTTCCTTTTTATGGATAGGTTGAGTGACCTGCAAGTCCAGAATGGGTCTGTACTCTGCTTTTTGGCCTTTTTCTTCACCAAAAATATCTTGAGTAAACCCCTTTTCCTCTTTGAGATACTGGCACCCTCTCGATGGCTGACTTTCTGAGAAGGGTGGCAACCTCTTTCTGCAAGAGTTTTAACTGGTGACACGACGGAGGAACTGGAGGGATTGATGGTGGGCGATGTTGAAAACGTAGAGAGTACCCATTCTGCAACGTGGCTAGTACCCACCGATCCTTTGTGATAGCTCGCCACTCTTCGAGATGATCTGCGATACTTCCCCCACTGGAGTGGTGAACGGCGACAGGGGAAGTGAGTGTTCATTGTTTCGACTGCGTCTTGGCGGAATTGTTGCCTTGTTGCTGGTTTCTTCCTCCTCTGGAGGAGCGTCTGCCCGATACTGCGTTTTTGCTGGCCTTGCTGATCCTGATTTTTCTGCCAATGAGGGGTTTGAACCCTCTGTTGGGAGGATCGTCTATTGTAAGGACGGAATCTCCTACGGAATTCCTTTCTTTTCTCCAGGCCCACCGCTTTAAGCGTGTCCAGTTCCGTTTTCATCCGTGTCATCTCTTCATCCGTGTGAGTCCCGAACAAAGAGGAACCAGAGAACGGAAGATTGAGGATGCGTGACTGCGCTTCTGGCCTGAGTGCTGTAAGACGTAGCCATGATGTTCTCCTTGCGCATACCCCATGAGCATAAGCATGTGCCGAAAGGGTAGCTCCATCCGCCGCAGCACTGATGACCTGGTTAGACACCTGACTGCCCTCTGTTAAGATTTCTTCAAAATCTTTACGGTCTTCCTGTGGCAACTTTTCAGTGAATCTCTGTAGTGAGTCCCACAGAGATCTGTCGTAGCGGCCCAGGAGTGCCGCTGCATTGGAGACCTTCAACATGGAGGCCGAAGTGCCACAAACCTTCCTTCCCCAGGAATCCTGCACCTTGCTCTCCTTGTCTGGTGGGACAGTAGAGGAGGATGCCACCGCATGAGTCTTCTTTGCCGCCGCAATTACGACTGAATCCGGAGGAGGGTCAGCCCTGAGGAAGAGCGGATCGTCCTCTGGTGAACGATACTTTTTAAGATCCTCGCTGGGGCGGTCTTAACACTCGCTGGCGTGAGAAAGATATCCATCACTGGCTCTATGATGCCTGGTACCAAGGGAAGCAGAGGTTTAGTTGCTGCTCTTTGGTGTAGAGTCTCAAAAATCACCGAGGACTTGCTTTGACGAGTTGGCATAGGGATACCCAGCTTTACAGCTCCTCTGCCAAGAATGTCCTGAAAAGTGTAGATGTCGTCCACCGGAGAGACCCTCGACGGTGGACTGTTCGTCAAAGTAGGCGAATAGTCTCTATGGGATGTATGAGTGGAAGAAGAGGACGGAGTAGGCGATCTGTGTGCTCTCCTCCTGCTTCTTGATCTAGACCTCCTCCTGTGTGAGTGCACCGGTGTGCGGCTGCGAGCTCTTGTTCTTGAAGGAGATCGCTCTTTATCCTGAGTTAAACGAGCCAACGGGGATCTGTTCTGATGGCTCGAGTAATTCCTGTCCGTAGCCCAGTGATGTAGAGGCCTGTGCCATCGTGGCGATAAATGGATGGAAGGCGATCTGTGGCTCTCTCTTTCCTTAGGAGACTGAGCAGGAGGCGTGAAGCTCAGCTCTTCATGCCTTGTTGGAGAATCTTGGTGACCCCCTGACACTGGGCTGTTGGACGTCGAGATAACCACCTCCGGGGATCTGGACGAACCTGAAGGTGACGAAGACAGGCTCACTGGAGGTGAGGTGTTTCCAGAAGGGCGCTTTGACCTAGAGCGTCTAGCGTCGACTGCCCTCTCAACGGAGACGTATGTCTCGACGTTGACTTTCTTCTCTTAGAAAGTGGACTTCTCGGCGACGAACGTCTCTCCAACACTGGTGCAGTGTCCTGCTTTGACACTCCCTGCACCCTTTCAGGAGATTGCTGTGTCGACGTCGACCGGCGTTGGACTGCCGGCGACGGAGGTCTTGGTCTCGACGTCGAAAAATCCACTCGGCGGAGTCATCCGCCTCGACGGCGTGGAATGATGGATCGTCTGCTTCGACGCCGAAGGAGGTGTCCTGTGTCTCGACGCCGAAGATCGTTGCTTTGATCCCGGCGGAGATCTGTGTCTCGACGTCGATCGCCGATGAGGAGGCGACGACGGAGAGATGCGCCTCGACGTCGATCGCCGCTGACGAGACGGGGAGATGTGCTTCGACGTCGATCGCCGTTGATGATGCGACGACGGAGCGCTGTGCCTCGACGTCGATCGCACCTGCGACGACGGAGCACTGTGCCTCGACGTCGATCGCGCCTGCGACGACGGAGCGCTGTGCCTCGACGTCGTACGCCCACCCGGCGCCGACGGAGACCTGTCTCTCGACGTTGAGCGCCGCCTGGTTGACGTCAACGGAGGACCTGTTACCTTCGTCGACGAAGATTTCGTAGTCGAAAGATGATGCGCCGGCATCACCGAAGTCTTCAACGCCGATTTCTTCGTCGCCGATTTCTTCGACGTCGATACCGACGCCGACGGAGAACAGGTCGGGACTTTTCCTCTCGACGTCGACCGAGTTCTCCTCTTCTTCTGCCTCACAGGAGACCTACCTCTTTCAGAGAGGCCATAGAGACGGATCCTGTCCCTCTCCTTGATAGTCCTTCTTGATAACTTCTTACAATGCTGGCAGTTGTCAGAAGAGTGGGACTCAGGGAGGCAGAGAATACACACAGGATGTGTATCTGTTCTGGCCTTCTTCTTGCCACATGACGGGCAAGGATCGAATAAAGAAGGCATTTCCAAAAATAAACCTTTTCTGAAACACAAAAAGGTGCTACTTGCACTCTAGGACCAAAAGACGTCGAGTGAAAGTAGAAAAAACTAGATCTTTATAGATATTTTTTGACAGAAAGTCAAAAAAGCAAGAGCTGAAAATCCAGGGTCCTGACTGAAGGAGCCGGAAAGAACAACTGACCTAACTGTCACCCCTGAGGCTATGATGGGGAAGCTAGGGGTCATGGCTGCCTTAAAGGCACGGTGCCAGTTTTTGTTGAAAATGTTTTCATTTTCTATGCTATTGGTTTACAATGCAGCCTGTAGGCTAACAATGTCTACTTATTTTGCAGTTTTTACTATTTATGAGTATTTTGCTCATTAAAAAACCGAGTTCAAGTACTAATTGTCCTCTGGTGTTTTTATATATTGGCAAAAGTAGTTTTTTATGTGTGTAATTACATTGTTTAGCCTCCTATTGAGATCTGCATTGGTATGAGAAAAAATGATATATGTATATGCATATATGTAGAGCTGTATATATGTGATTTCCATATATAATTTTTATATTTCCGGGGTCCCCGCACGTGGGCGGGAATATTCAGTGCTTATGACTATTGATGAGGATCCCCTGGAAGAGAAGGTAGTTTTATCCACATGGCCAAAAGGGTATCCGTAAGGGAATAGTGAATGGCAAAAGAGGCTCTGAAGGTGCCTGGCAGGCTAGAGAACCTGTTCGGATGCTAGTCTTTACTTCTAAGAAGGGAGCTGCAGGTCAGGGACCTCCACAGCCTGTGGCATAACCATGGCAAAAGAAGCTCTGTCCTCTCTGGCAGGGTAAGAGGGAGACAAGTCCAGTGTATGGGGAGGTACCTAGGGCACTGGCGGCATAGTCTAATTCTGCAATACAATTGTCTTCATACTGGGAGATAAATTTGTCCCCTTCTTCATAGTCAGAATTAGAACCAAAGAGTTGGTGTAAAGTATGAACTCTGCTACATGTGAAAGGTAATGTGTCAGCCATAAGGGCTTGCTATTGGCTGTGCTCTGGTGAGATAAGAAAACGCTCTGTCGAGGTTGAGACAAGGCCGGCTTAGAGTCCGAAACCACTATACTCTTCCGGCGGCGTCAGCACTAGCATCAATGTATGGAGAACCGGAGCATACAGTGGCACAAAAATCAAAGTTCGACAACACCAAAGCTAGTGCGGAACCCACAGCGAATTCAAGAGGCACATACAGCGCAAAAGGCGAGCCCATCGGCCGGACCCCAACTGATGGCATCTATTGATCCTTGGGCCCCAAAGCAGACCAGAGTGAACTGGAAGCTTGACAAATATGCATGCCACAGTCTTCGTACAGGCCTTGATTTGCTTGCACCTTCGACAACAGACCCTGAAATTCGGGTTGCTCAGGTCCATATGAAATATCAGCTCTTCAGGAGTGAGGCAGAGTGGCACGTTGAAACGCTCAAGCCCCAGCTTGAGTTCGAGAGGTGTGGCAATGGGAACATTTCTGCTGGACTTTTTGGGAATCTTCGACCTTCCAGAAGACTTGGACCTCAAAGAGGATCTGCCGCTGGATCGACTTGGGGAGTTAGAAAGGTACTGTTAAAGATTGCAGGAATCGCTGTTAGCATGAGCTGAAAGCCATTTTGTACTTGGCAGCCATTTTAGTTAGCCATGTGCTCGCCATGTGCTTTCTCCCTCTTCCAGAGTCTTGCACATGCTCAGAGAGGCCTAGCTGGTAGAATGCACCTGCTCCTAGTATAGAACTGTCAGGCTATTCTTACTCATGTAAGCAGTTTAGTCTCCCCTCCCACTTTGTGGAGCAAGCAAATTTTGTATACCCATATTAGTCAATAAGCATGCTTGTATGTGCTAGGACCTCCCCTTGATTTTATGCTGACTATGTAACAAATACATATATAAGGACCCTGTTCTCTGCACTCATTAGAATGCCTCCTACAGTGGCCTGCGGGTACCGTAAGATGCAATCTCCCTCATCTGAGGTTAATAAAACATGTTTTTTGATATTACAGCTTCTGTGCCAATCTCTTCCTTGTTGGTCTTAAGGACCAGATGTATCAGTGAACCCCTAAGAAGGTTTTTATTTCTACAGTACCTCTCTTTAGACTTTGACTGGTCACTGTGCAGTCTTACAATTTTTGCCAAGAAAGTTTCTCGTAGAGGGCCTCTATACCCTTTAGGTTCATCTGAAAGCAGTCACAGCAGGTCCTTGAGACATGTTCCAACCACAACAGGCATACTCCGTGGAGGTCCGTCACAGACATGTTTGCGACAGTCCTTAAAAGTTTTGAACTGTTTTGGGATGAGATATAGTTCCCTTGCACTCTTGTAAATAAGACAAGCTTTTGAAAAGGACTCGTTAGAGGCAATAGAAGTAGAGCTCTTGATCCACGCCTGAAGGAGCAGAAAGAAAGGAACTGATGTCAACATGCATGTGGTGGCACTTAAAACAAGGGCCCACTTGTCACTTCAGGAGCATAACGCCAGTGTGGATCCGCACGACACCACCTACCAGTGTGCATAGCACTACTTTGGAATTTCCAGATTCACTGAGGCCTGGGGAAGTATTCACAAGGTGAGGAATCTGTGGTTAGAAGTACCCATCAGAAACCAGAATACCCTCACATAATTCAGGTGTTAAATCCAGTTATATATGGCAGTATCATAGCAATTAAGATATTCAAATATTTCATGTTCTCACAAAGAACAAGGACATCTCAAATTTCTGGCAAATGTGAGAACAAAGGAAATCAACTACAAAGTGTTAAACACACGAACTTCATAGTTTGTATCTGCTTCACACTCGCATTTATGAGGTAGTTCAATTTCTCATACTTGCTCTTCATTTCTGCTGTCCCTCACAAAGACCATTGATTGGGAAACTATAATTTCACTTTAACATAAGGAACATAATAGTTAAACTTTTTTTGTACTACAAAATCTACCTACAAAATATAATGCGTCATGTGAGATCTTAATGCATTCTCTACTTTTAAGACTCATTAGAAGCACTATATTTCACAGTTTCAAAAAATTAATCATACCCAGCTTAGGGAATCAGGAGGAAGAGAAGTATCAAAACAGCTTGTTTGAGACCATCTAAATTATAATATAAAATAGAACGTTAGCATCTATTGATAACCTATGTGAAACAATCACATACAGATAACAGTCTGACCAGATGCAGTCTTTAGACAGTAGAGCCCTAGATACAATGAGATGCAAAACATCAGCAGCTATTTTGCGAGCCCTATTTCAACTTGCTTACTTTCACACCAAACTTCAATCGCACAGTCTAAACTAGAAGAAGCAGAAAATGCTTTCAGGTGTGGTTCATTTCGGCCATCTGAAGGTAACATATATAAAATTATGCTCCAACATGATCACGGCAACCAACAAAATACTTAAAAAAAGCAGCAATTAATGAGAAAAGACTACTCACTCTCGCACTTAATTTTTTGAATTTTCATAAAACAATACATTGGCATCAAATAAATACGTATGCATACATTTCGTTGATAGCAATAATAATCGCATGAGACACAAGGCCGCACCAAGGAGGGAAGGGACAAGGGGGACAGAAGAATCATCCACAAACATGTCCCTGTGAGGGGAGGGTGGCAGAAAAGGCACCCCTTCCCAATACAGACCCTATCAGAGTTAATCCTCGTATTCCCCACCAGAAACAGACCCCCCGGATATATCCGAGTCACTGTTCACTATGAGTAGCGTCCCGTGAGGACGGCTCCCCCTCCGCTAACCCAGTGGCACACAGGGGCCATCAGGTCATCCTGTAATTTCTCATCCCGTCGGCTAAGTTTCATGTGTGCCTCTTCAGCCAGCGACCACTCTCGAACATCTTTGAGCCAAGCAGGAAGTTCAGGGGCCCTCTGCCCCATCCAAGTTATTGCCACCCTGCGCCTGCCAAGCACCAACATTAACTGTAAGAGTTTATAGGGGAGTTTCTTCCCCTTAGGCCTGCGAACCATCGCGAGTAGACATTGCAAGGGTTCGAGAGCCACCCGAAGCCCCGTGGCGCTCACCACCCCCGTCCAGTACCCCGCAACCAATGGGCATTCCCATGCCAAATGCAAAAAGCCTACATTCTCTGCGGCACAGAGGACAGCCAGCGCCCCTGCTACTATCAATGCGTCTCAGAGACACCGGGGTAATGTAGGTGCGGTGTAGGTAATTAAAGTGTGTTAGCTTAAATCTGGCATTGCATGAGACAGTATGTGTAAGGGAGCCAATGCACGCCCACTGTGCCTCCTCCAGCGGGGCAGCAAGATCCCTCTCCCAGGCAGCCCTAGACGGCGGGACCGGGGGGGTGGAATCCTGTTTCATCGCTTTATATAGGAGGGATATCAAGCCGCGCCCCTTGCCACACGTGAGCATAACATCCAGTGTATGTGTCAGTGGTGGAATATCTGGGTACTGGGGCCAGGTGATTTTCACTACATCTTGCATTCCCCTGAAATGCAAAAATTGGCCTTGTCCAAGGCCAAAGTTCTCTGCCGCCTGCTCGTAGGTGAGAAAGGTTTCGTTGGGATATAGATCGGCGAGGACCTCGCACCCTCCCTCCCTCCAAATTTGGAAGGACATATGACGTGCCATATCTATAAATGGAGCCAGTATCCAGAGCGAGAGCTCCCTATGAAAGGGCGACCTTCGAAGGACCCTCTCAACAAAGCGCTGCCATATGCCAGCTGTATGTCGCACAGTATAGGGGAGACACGCATCTGATCCCACACCCTGCATCAGCGACTCCTGCAGCGTCTGGTTATCTGCCCTACCAAGCATAAGGCGCTTCTCCCAATTGTCTGTGAACCAACGGGCCGCATGCTGGAGATGGGCGGCATAATAGTATAGGTCAAAGGAAGGGGCTTCTAGACCGCCCTCCTCGTAACTGCGGACAATAGTGCGAAGGGCTACCCTACTGCGCCGACCCGCCCAGAGCAGACGTGGCAAAGGGCAAAATGAGTTCTGTAGCACATAGAGTACTCTGGGGAGCATCACCATCTTCGAGATGGCGAGACGGCCCATCAGTGAAAGTGGAAGAGTATTCCAGAAAGACACGGACTGCCGCAATGCCGCAGTGACGCGGTCCACATTCCGGGCCAGCGCTTGTGCGTCCGTCAGGGTCACCTGAATACCCAGGTAACGGAACGCCGTCCGCTCCCAACGCAGTTCCAGATCTGGCAAATCCTCCGGAGGCACCGCAGCTAGTCCTGCCAACGGGAAAACGAGGGATTTACCACGGTTCAGCCGCAATCCAGAGACCTCACCAAACTGATCTAGGTGGTGCAACAGCACCGGCAGGGCCTCGCAGGGAGAGGCCAAGTAAAACAAGGCGTCATCCGCGTATAAAGAAATGATGTGAGTCATGTCCCCCAATTTAATACCCCACTGCGCCATATCTGCTCTAATCCGGACCGCGAAGGGCTCTATAGCCAGGGCAAACAAGAGTTGGGAGAGGGGACACCCCTGTCGTGTACCCCTCCCCAGTTGCCACTCTTCGGACCGCGCGCCCCCGAGCTTAACTCTAGCGCATGGGGCCCTGTATAGGATACGAACCTAGCGACAAAATTGGGGCCCCATCCCCACAGCGCGCAAGACCTCGAGAATATACCCCCAGTCCACCGTGTCAAAAGCTTTGGCGAGGTCAATGGAGACCAACACCATCTGCTCCTGAATGTCCCGCACCTCATGCAGAATATGAGTCAGTCGCCGTAGATTCATAGCCGTGTTCCGTCCCGGTATGAACCCACATTGATCCTCGTGGACCAGGTGGGTCATGTGCGGTGCTAAGCGAGATGCCAAGAGCTTGCAGAGGATTTTTACATCCGCATTTATCATCGTAATCGGCCGATACGATGAGGGCTCGTGTGCATCTCCCCCTGGTTTTAAAATCATACAGATTTCCCCCTGTGTCATACTTGGCGGGAGGATTCCTCGTTTAAAAGCCTCAGTGTAAACTTGCAGGAGGGGGGGGGGGAGAATATCGGGGAATGCTTGGTAGAACTCGGGCGGAAATCCATCACTACCCGGAGATTTGGCTCGCGGGAGATGCTTCAACGCGGATTGAACCTCGCATAGCGTCAGAGGCTCGTCAAGTTCCTTCAGCGCCTGTTCTGACATGGAGCTCAGGGTCAACCCATGTAGATACGGGAGATAAGACGCCTCCCCCACCACGGGATCTGCTGTGTACACCGCCTGAAGATGCGACTGTAGGACCCGCAATAATCCCACCTGCGAATGCACCAGGCACCCAGTGGAATCCCGTAAGGCCTCAATTGCAGCAGGAGCGTGTTCTCGGCGGAGGATCCAGGCCAAGAGACGACCTGATTTATCCCCTTCTCTGTAAAGGCGCTGTCTGTATTGTGCGAGCGTGTATTTATCAAGCCTGTCTAAGGTGTCATGGATGCGCTCCTGGATCTCTCGTTCCCCATCCCTTTCGGTTGCGTCAGTAGCTATCGAGGTCTGTACCTGCAACAGGCGGCGCTCCTCGTCTTGCAGCTCTTGTTGGAGCTGCTTCCGAACCCCGTACGTTACACTCATACATGCCCCTCTCACTACCGCTTTCAGGGCCTCCCATTTGGTGGCCTGCAATAGGTCTGTCCCACCCCAGTTTAGATCAACATAATCAGTAAGGGCAGTTTCTACATGGTGCCTCCCCACCTGATCCTCGAGAATCTCTGCCTGCAATCTCCAAGTCAGCGGGCGACACCTCGGGGCTCCCCATTCCATCACGCATGCTACAGGGGAATGATCAGACAGGAATCGCGCTAGATGAGTCACCTCCAGAGACATGTTGGCATCGGGATTCGCGACTAAAACCCTGTCGAGGCGGCTATAGGTGTTATGAGTAGATGAGAAGCATGTGTATACTTTCTGGGTCGGGTGTCTTTGACGCCATACATCTTGGGCCCCTAGATTCCCCATGACCTCCCGGAGTTTCACCGTCATTCTGGGTTTCGTGCCAGTGCGGGGGGAAATCTATCCAGGACAGCATCGAGGACAATTAAAATCTCCCATCCAAAACAGTGGAACCTCTAGTTCCGATACTAGGACCTCCTGCAGGGACTGATAAAAGCCCGGGTCATCCGTGTTCGGCGCATAGGTGTTCACCACGGCCACATCTCTACCATCTAGCTTGGCTCTGAGGAGTAGATACCTCTCCTGGATATCAGCTTCCACATATTGGACGGCCAAAGGAAACCCGGGCGCCACCCACACAAGGACCCCTCTGGCATAGCTAGAAAAGGAGGAATGAAAAATCTGGCCCGCCACTTCTTTGCCAATTGTTGAGCCCCTTCGTCCGTGAGATGGGTCTCCTGGAGGCATGCTAATGAGAACTGATGTCTACGAAGGAAAGACAGAACCCTGTACCTCTTGGTGCATGTACCCAGCCCCCTCACATTCCAGCTTAAAAATTTAAACCCCATAGTGGTTGTAACGCCCAATCTCCGGGCAGTCCATGCCCCATGCAGCTACCTAAATTCTGTGCCCCAACTGTGATGCATACGATGCCAACAAACACCCAACAAAACCCCCTTAAAGCCCCGATGCCAATGAGAACCCAACAAAACCGCCCTAAAGCCCCCCTCCCCCCACCCACGAGCAATTTACTGTCAACGGAACATGCAGAAATGCCCTTCCCGTGCTGGTGCCAGGACGTGCACAGCGATACCATGAGCCCAACTGGGCCAAACTACTTCAACAGAAGGAAGAAACCCCCCCACCCCCTCCCCAAAAGTCGACACCCGTCCCTTAACAGCCGCACCCTAAATAATTCAATGTCACGGGCCACCCAGCTAGGTACTTATACAAACTAACCAGGGCAGAGCAAGCAGCGGAGCCCCGCCATCCCATCCATCATCATCACTATAATCATGAGTAATGCACTCAGGCCCCCAGAGCACCACAGTCCCAGGTCCCCAACAATCCCACCCCCACCCACCCCGCAATATGAAAAAACAGGGGGATATTAGTCACCAGGGGATACTGGGTCCCCAAGAATCCATTGTCCGGAGCAGGATCCACACAGGCAGTAGACAAGTGAGGCACTGGCATCGGATCCTCCCCAGCCGTGCAAGGAGGTGCCAGGCCACCACGATCCAGTTCCCCACATTCCGAGAGTTAAACGTAGTAACACAGCATCATCAGGATGGGCCCGCAGTGGCGGGAAGCTGGTCTAGGTTAGTTTCTGGAATCACTTGATTGGTAGGCAAAAGAGTATCCGGGACCAGGCTCTCCTCGGAATTTTCTGCCATTGTCCGTGGGGGAGAGCCGTCTGAGTCCGAGGAGTCTACTCGCAGAGCTCCATCGTCCCCCACCATGATCCGCTGTCTTTCTCCCTGGTTGACATCTGACCCGGCCCCTGCGCCTGCTCCTGCGTCGTCTCTGTGGTCTGGCCCCCCAGGTGCTCCGGGATCCCCTCTGGTCACGCTGTGGGAGGGCCTCCCCCCGGACTTCGAGCCACTCCCATACTTCCTCGGGTTAATCAAAGAACTGGGCTTTCCCCTGGAAGATCACCTTAAGTTTTGCGGGGTACAGTAGCGTGTACTGCAGATTGAGCTCACGGAGCTTCTGTTTAACGCCCAAATAGGATTTTCGCTGTTCCTGAACGTGGCGGGTATAATCGAGATAAATGGACATCCTGGCGTTATCATAGGTGAGGTTCACCGCCTCTCTCGCGGCCTTCAAGATACAATCCCTGTCCAGATAGTTCAGGATTTTGACACTCGGTCAGGGCCCGGATCCCGGTCACTCAATCGCAGGCCGCATCCCCGGCCTCGCGTAGTCACCACCGCCGGGCTGCCAGTCGCCGGGGCGAGTCGGTTGATTTCCGGTCCGGAATCGGCCCCGATGGAAGTCCGGCGCTGCGCCAACACTCAAAGCCCCGGGCGCTCACAGAATGTTGTAGTGGGCGCCCGTGTAAGGATGTTTACAGGATATTGGCGGCTGGCAGGACGGGAGCCGAAGGAGCTTACGTCCTGTCGGCCATGCTGCTTGGCCACGCCCCCCTGGCTAGTAATCTTAACCTGGACTGGGAAAGATGTTCTTGGAAGCCGAAAGATCTCTTATCAGTATAGGAACATAATATCACAGCAAGACGGTACTTACAACTAGAAATCGCAACTTAAAGTTAACCTAACAAATTATTTCCCAACATTCTATTTTCTCTATTTTTATGTATATTTTCAAACATCATTCGGAATCCAACATTAAGAGAGGCACAGTTTCGAACATTTAAGCTCTATAGTATACCAAGGACTTTGCCAGTCAATGCTGTATCAAGTTAAAATTCTACTTTACTGATTGGCCTAGAAAAATAGAAAGAAAAATAGAAAGAAAATTAAATTAAAATGAAATTTAAAAAAATCTTATGTACCTAAAAATCCACTCAATTCAAAAATAGACTGAAGAAAGCTGCAATATATTCATAAATGGCAAATAACTTGTGCTCATAATAGGACAGAAAATACAAAAGGGACTAAAAACAGTCTGGCAAGATCACCGAACTTACTTGAATGAAAATCAGAGCAGTCACAAGTAAGCCATAGTCGAAGTGTATATTGGTAACGAAACTTAACATGTCTAAAGAATTACCTGAACTAAAGATGAAAAATAAAACGGGAAACTACATATAAATATATCTTCAAACCACCATGCTACATAGTTCAAGCATTCTTTTTAAATATGCAGGCTACACCAGCAAAATACTCTACCTGTATTTAAACCTAATTCAAAGGTTCTGTGATCATTTATCCAGCATGCTTCCCTTGTTCCCACTCTTGATTCAACCTCTACGAATCTGTCAAATATGTTCTAAACACACTAGTTTCACCTTTCCACATACTTTTTCAAATATTTATATTTGATATGAATGGCCATTGGATGTTTGATTTCCCAAGTGTTTATACACTTGTTTGTTATTTAAGTCTTTATCCTCGTGGTAGACCCCACATATTGTAAACTACAAACAAACAATCATATATACACCATTTGTAGCAATGACCTGGCAAAGGTGAAACTAGTGGGTACATAACATTAGAATCGACGAGGTGGAAATGTGGATTTAAGAATGAGAACAAGGAAAACATACTGGAGAAATTATCTAACAACTGTTGAATTAAGTTTAAATATAAATAGATGATTATACACTTTAGGTCATTTGGCTACTCTGTTCAACTACAAACTCAAGACCCATTACTCTGCATCAAGAAATGCTGGCAGTAGCCTGTATATACTTAAGAATGCTCAAAATGTGCAATGTCATGGTTGGAAATATTTATGCTTTTCCTGTTTTTTGTTTTTTGTTTTTTACCTTTGGTTCATGTTTCCACAGATATGTTGATTACTATTATCAATGCACACTAGCATACTGGCTTATTTATGACTGCTCTGATCTTTAATGACATGGGTTGGGGGTTCTTGCTTGACTATTTTCAATCTGCTCAGATTTTCAACCCCATTGTTTGTTTAAGATATTAATATATATCGCAACTTTGTTCAGATGTGAGTTTCTGAATGGAGTGCATTTTAAGTACACCAGAACATTTTTAATGTCCAATCTTGCCAATTACCTTTTAAGTCAATATATAGTAGAATTTAAAAGAGCGTTTAGGCTGCCACATTACACCAGGGGATCGCTGGTGAGGTTAGAATTCGGCCTTGAAGGCCTAAAATGGACCAACATGGGCTCTATCCTAAAATATTACCATAGATGCATTACGGCCAGGAACGTTGAAGTTTGTCTTTTAAAAAATATTCAAAACCAAAAACAGCCCCTGGAGCACATATTTAATGGCATCAGCACACGCCCTTCAAATAGACAAGCGCATTAAATTCTCCTTCGCTCTCGCACACAGCAGTGAAAAGCATACTGAAGAAACAGACAAGATTTCTCTCAAAATTTGCTGATGTGGAAAATATGAAGACCATCCCACTCTTACAAACCCTGGCAACCTCGTACGGCAATGAATACCAGGTTGGTCTAAAGGCCACAGCCATACCTTAGTTGTTCAATTGGGAAAGCCTGCGTCACTCAAATCTTGGCTGCAAGGATAATCACACTACAAAATAAAGATTTCAACCCAAACTGGTCGCTACTCTCAAATATTGTGAAGTGCAGGCTGTGTGGCAATAAACTTGAAACTTTCCCACACTTACTCTGCTGCTGCTGCCCGTAGCTACTGTATTCTAGGTTGACATTACTAAAGCCACTCTTTTTAACCTATGGCTTAAAGACTTGCAGCAATGCTACAACCTGGATTTTTACAACCATGGTCCCTTCAGAACTAGCAAGAATCGGCAAATACTTCAAGGTGGTGCAGGACCGGCTAGAAAAAAAAACTAAGTGCAGCAATGACTGCCGATTAATAAAATGCACCCTGGCTTATTTGCAACAGAGTTTTTAAACAATTACATGATCTTCTGATTTTAAAATATGCATTTTGTTCTTTAACACCACAAGCTCGTGACGGTTACATGGCTCACAAAGATCCATCTATCCCAACGCACTGTGCACTTTGGCTTATTTGCAATTGACTTGAAACAACTACATTGTCATCAAGACAACTATAACTGATTTTGAATCACCTGTCCTATTTTTTACTCCTGTATGCCATATGGCATTATAATGAACTAACTAACTTTACATTTTCTTTCAATGTTCTATATTGTCAAGGTTTTAATTAATCATACAATAAATTTAATATTACTACTAGGATTTTTCTTTGATACAGCACTGACTGGACAGATGGCACTGGGTCAGAGTGCTGGGTTTAAAAGAGCTGCTTAATGGATCGAACCTGCATTTTTCAGAATATAAAATTCAGATTTGTATATGAAAATATATATGAAAATAGATGAATCAAAGAATGATGGGACATTATGTTAAATTTAAATTTCTAATTGTAAGCAGTCTTGCAGTGAGTTCCAGTACTGATGAGTGATCTTTCGCTTTCAAGAGGATCATTCCCAGTCCAAGATTAGATTAATAGCACTCAATGTCTTTGGTATCAGGCAGGAGAATATATACAGCTATATCATCAGGGGAATATATACAAGAGTGAAGGTTCTTTTTGAATTGATTGGAAGAATTCTCTACTTCTGGTTCAGACTACACAGGATTTGAGTTTGGCGGGGATTCAGGCAAGTACAAAATAGGACTTGTAAAATGGAGGCTGATGTTTTGCATTTCACTGTATTCAGGACTCTTCTGTTTAAAGACAGCATATTGTGAGAGAAGAACAAAAGTTACTTACCTGTAATCTGTGGTTCTCCAGTATTGGTATCTTTCATAGATTCACATGCCTGAATCCTTCCCAGTCGTTGGAGTGGGAGTCCCACGGTACATAAAAATAGCAATATATATGCATATGGAAACCATATCATAGACCTAGAACCAGGAAGTAAAGTAGCCAGAAATCAAAAGGAAAAAATCATCCACTTTCATGACTCGTCCAAGTCATTATATATAGTCCAAACTACAGCCAATCAGGCGACAGCACCACCCAGAATGTTCTCCTCAGAGGCTCAGGCTCTCAGATTTTCTAGCACAAGTGTGATCCAGAGTGAACAGAGCATACAAGAGCCTCTGAGGGGAGGTGGGTGGGTTGCATGTGAATCTATGAAAGATACCAATACTGGAGAACCACAGATTACAGGTAAGTAACTTTTGTTCTTCTCCAGTATTGGGGTATCTTTCATAGATTCACATGCCTGAATCAGAGTAGAGAGCAGTAACTCCATAACAATACTAGTGATATCATCATCACAACATAAGCATATGCATATCACAGGCAATATGTAATCACAAATATAGATATTTCTATACATATATACACATATAGATATAAATATCTACGCATATATATACACACCAACAATCATAGCAGATCTGTATGTCAGAAAATAGCAAGAGGAGGGAACAACAGAGGCTCACCTTATTTAAAAAGATTACGGAGAACCGCCTGTCCCACAGACGTGTCGGCATCGCTGGCAGCTTCCAAACAGTAGTGCTTGGTAAAGGTGTGCCTGCTGGACCACGTAGCAGCTCTGCAGATTTGATGAATAGGCACACCAGCAAAGAGAGCGGTAGAGGAAGAGATTGCTCTAGTAGAATGTGCTCTCGGAGTGGTCTGTAAAGGTCTGCCTGCATGCTGATGACAAACAAATTGCAGCAGAAATCGAACGAGCAATGGACTGTTTGGATATTGGGTGTCCTGTACGCATCTTTCCATAAGCTATAAATAGCTGATCAGATTTCCGTATTGAAGATGTCCTCTGTAAATAGAAATTGAGACACCTCTTGACATCAAGAGTATGTAAAGCCCTTTCCGCAGGTGATTGAGAATTGGGAAAGAAAGTTTTTAAAATGACCGGTTCGTTGAGATGGAAGTCCGAAGGTACTTTAGGCATAAAAGTGGGGTTAGTGCATAGCACTACCGAATCTCTGGTGAATTGAAGGTAAGGCGGTTTTATAGTGAAGGCTTGAATGTCACTGACCCGCCTAGCAGATGTGAGGGCTAATAGTAGAGAGACTTTCCATGAGAGAAATTTTAAGTCTGCCTTATGAATAGGTTCAAAAGGATGGCGCATGAGTTGTGAGAGCACAACGTTCAGATGCCAGGATGGAGGTGGACGGCGAATGGGAGGAAACATGCGAAACAATTCCTTGAAGAACTGCTGAATGATCCTAGAAGAGTAAAGAGAGTTGGAACCATACTGTCGGAATCTGGAGATAGCCGCTAAGAATACCTTAAGGGTAGAATGCGAAAGGCAAAATTTGTTCAGTTTTTGCATGAATTGGATGAACGTTGGCGTCATGGCACCAAATGCAAAATCGTTTCCATTTAAGCCTGTATGTCTTGATTGTGGAAGGCGCCCTAGCATTGGCCAAGACTTCTGTACAGTCAGAAGGAATATCTAAGTGAGCGAATTCAAAGTGCTCAGGCGCCAGGCCGCTAAGTGCAGGGATGCAGGATCCGGGTGGCAGATCTGACCGTTCTGAATGGATAGAACGTTCGGTATTGCTCGCAACTGAATGGGATCGCATTCGGAGAGAAGAAGGAGTTCGGTGAACCAGAACTGGCGAGGCCACCTGGGAGCTATGAGTATTAGGCGACAAGGCTCCTTCATTTTCCGGAGAACCCTGGGAACCAACGGTATCGGTGGAAAAGCATAGGCATAAATCCGCGACCAGTTCATCAAAAAAGCATTCCCGCACGATCCCTTGTGGGGAAGCCAACTTGCGAAGAATGGGCATTTGTGGTTCAGACTGGTCGCGAACAAATCCAGATCGGGCCGACCCCACTCCTGAAAAATACGATTCAAGGTTGGTTGATGGAGCTCCCACTCGTCATTGGAAGTTGTCGATCGGCTGAGGGAATCCGCGAGAACGTTGGAAACTCCCGGGACATGGATTGCTGTCAGACTTATCCGATGTTTGATCGCCCAATCCCAAATCTCCTGGGCTTGCTGAGACAATAGTGCGGATCTTGTCCCTCCTTGTTTGTTCAAGTAGTGCATACTTGTTGTGTTGTCCGTCCGGATCAACACTAATGCTCCGAGAATGATGGTGCGAAAAGATTTTAGGGCTAGGAAGATCGCCAGCAATTCCAAGAGGTTGATATGCCAAGTTTGTTGCTGAGCATCCCATCTTCCGCTTACCGTCAGTCCTTGCAGGTGAGCTCCCCATCCTTCTAGGGAGGCGTCCGTGGTGATGACGAAGCTTGGAGCTTCTATTAGGAATGAGCAGCCTGCTGCTACATTTTTCTTGTAAGTCCACCATCGTAGAGTGTCCCTTATTTGAGGAGTGATGTGGATGAGATCGTCGAAGGATCCCGAAACTTGTAGCCACTGTTTGTTGAGTTCCTCTTGCAGAGGTCTCATACTGAGACGGCAGTTGGGGACCAGAGGAATGCAGGATGAAAGCATCCCCAGAAGCGACTTGAACTGCCGGACTGAATCGCACTCTTTTGATCACAGTAGCTGGGCAAGTTTGCAAAGTTTCAGTTGCCTTTCGTTTGAGACAAAGGCTTGTGTTCGCAAAGTGTCTATGGTGGCTCCCAAGAACGTTCTGTTTTCCGATGGGACGAGGTGAGACTTGTCGAAATTGATGGAGAGGCCCAGAGATTGGAAAAGAGATGGACATCTCTGAGTATGGACGTTTGCGATGTTGAAAGAATTCGCCTTGATAAGGCAATCGTCCAAATAAGGAAAAATTTGAATTCCCTCCAGCCGAAGGTGTGCAGCCACCGGTGCTAAGACCTTGGTAAAGACCCTGGGTGCGGAACGTAGTCCGAAAGGGAGGACTTTGAACTGAAAATCCCTGCCAGCCACTCTGAACCTCAAGAACTTTGTGTCTGGGTAGAATTGGTACATGAAAATAAGCATCTTGGAGGTCGAGGGTGGTCATATGATCACCCGCAGTGAGAAGTGGAAGGATTTCTTGCAGAGTTAGCATCCGGAAGGATAATTTTTTGAGATATTTGTTGAGGAGCGAAGATCTAGAATGGGACGCCATTCTCCCGATTTCTTCTTTATCAGAAAAAATCTGGAATAAAAGCCGGTTCCTCTTTGCAATCGAGGGACTACTTCGATCGCTCCTTTTCGCAGCATCAAATTTATTTGGGCAAAAAGCTCTGAGAGGTGAGCTGGAGGTGGTCCTTTGGAAGGAGAATTCGGAGGAAGTTTTACAAATTCTAGAACGTGGCCTCTGGCTACAATGTCCAAGACCCATTTGTCTGTTATTTTCGACCAGTTTGAGTAGTAACGGGAGATTCTTCCTCCAACTTTTAACGGGGTAAGCGGTAGAGCAGGTGGCAGTTGTCACTGCTTCTTAGACGTATCACGCCCGCGGTAGGTAGACTTTCTTCTATTTTGCGAGTAGGAGGTAGATGGTTGCTGTCTGAATGGTTGTTGGCGCTGGGAAGAGTAACGGTTACTTTGATAGGACTGATATTGTCTGTTGATTATATCCTCCTCGATTAGAAAAGGATCCGCGGCCTCTTGCACCCCAAAAGGGCGGTTTACGAAACTGAAGCGTTCCGAGAGATCTTGCTGTCTCAGTATCCTTTTTAATGGCCTGTAGGGCCTCGTCAACATGCTGCCCAAAAAGAGACTCGCCATCAAAAGGCATATCAATTATTTTAGCCTGAACCTCCTGGCGAAATGATGTTGATTTTAACCAGCCCTGCCTCCGCAGGACTGAGGCACCTGCCAGTTGTCGAAAACCTGTAGATGCAACATCCACCGATGAATCAATAATCTCAGCCGAGATTCGTTCCCCTTCCTGAAGGATCTTAAGCGCCTCTGAATTAGAGGGCTCAGGCAACATGTCGATGTAGGGAGAAATGTCGGACCACATTTGTCTATCATATCGTCCTAAGAAAGCCAGTGAGTTAGCTGCACGAACTGTCGTCGCTGCCATAGTGGACACCTTCTTTCCAATAGCGTCCAGACGTCTACCATCCCGATCCGGGGGAGCGGACAGCGGAGAGGAGGGATTCCGCGCTCGTCGTTGAGCTGCTTGGGCGATAACTGAATCTGCCTTTGGTTGGCCTATCAAGCATGCAGGCGAGGCGGGGCAGGACCGCAGGAACAGAAGCCGGAGCTTTCATAACTTTTAATCCTTCTTGCCAAATGAAATCAATAATCTGAATAGACCGTATTTGTTTTCTTGGTTGGTCTTTAAAATCATAAAGGAAACAATCATCCTTTTTTGTTTCCATAGAAAGTAGAAAACGCTGTGTAGCCCTCTCCATAAGAAGGTGAAAACCTCCAATGTCAACAGGAGGAGAGTCGACAGGAGCAGGAGTTAAAGGCGACGGAGTTTGAATTTGGTAATCATCCGATTCCGTGAGGAGTGATCGGTCATCCAATTCTCCTTCCTCTCTATCGTCGTCAGAGGTGTGAGCGTCCTGAGAGTGATGCGAAAGTACAGGAGAATGTGGCCTGGGCGACCTCAAAGCTGATGAAGATTGAGGCACAGGTGTGGGTGGTATAGAAGAAGCCGATTCAGATGGAGGGAAACGGCGATAGTAATCGTCCAACATGTACTGCAGATTGTTTAAAAGAGCCAAAGGCATTTGGGCCGTAGGAACTGGATCTGGAGCTGAAGCAACTGTCTCCGGACAAAATTTGTCATCTTGATCCACATCTTGGTACTTAATGAGTAGTTCAGAAGGGCTCCTGGCGGTACGGAACCTATCTCCCTCATCTGACTCTTCATCATCCTCTTCAGAATCCAGTAATTGTTCAGGTAACCTAAGAGGAACCTTAGCAGGAGAGATTGTAATTGGAGAAAGCACCTCCAATGAAGATCCACGTCTTTGTAGTAAAGAAGACGTCGCTGTCGACGGAGGCAATTGTATAAATGGTGTCGTAGACGGTGTAGAAGATACTGCAGGCGTAGACGAAGACCAAACCTGAAGAGCCGTACATGAAGACACTGGTAACGTCGACGAGGCAACAGTCGACGAAGTAGTCGTCGACGAGACGGACTTCGTCAACGAGACTTTTACTCTTCGTAGTCGGAGCGTCGACGGTAGATATAACCTCTTTCGTCGACGGAACTGGTCTGACGGAGACGGATACCAGCGTCGACGGCGAAGACGCCAACGACATTATCATCTGTGGCTTCGGCGACAAGAAGGTTGCAGTCGGTGTCGTCGTAGCGGCGACGGAAGGCTTCGACGACGAAGGCGTAGTCATCGAGCACGTCGACGAGGGACCCCGTTTCTGAGGTAAAACCTTGTCAGAAACCTGCTTTGAAGATTGAGACTTCGCAATCTTTCTCGGGGGCGTAGAAGGCATAGTTTTACTCTTAGAAGGTGGAAGAGCCTTTTTTGAAGTAGAAGGCAACTCAGCACTCTTGGAGGTATGCCGTTTCTTCGACACCTTAGCCCCAGGAGAAGATAAATCTGTGTCAGCAATCCTCTTTCTAGAGGACGTAGACTGGACAGAGGCAATACTCCCAACTTCAGATAAGGGATTGCCCTGATCTTTAATCTTCTGTAGCCCCTCTCTGTCCCTCAGAGTCTTTTGTGGGAAAGTTCTGCAGATCTTGCAGTCTCTCACCTGGTGGTCAGGATACAAGCAGTAAATGCACTTCTTGTGGGGATCTTCTGAAAACAGCCGGAGCTTCCCACAAGATCGAAAGAGATTTCTTCGAAGACATCCTAACAGGAAAAATTTCCAAAGAAAACTAAGAAGAACTGAGCAGAGGTTAGGGAGACTCCCTTCACACGACGTGCGGTAGAAAATCTGAGAGCCTGAGCCTCTGAGGAGAACATTCTGGGTGGTGCTGTCGCCTGATTGGCAGTAGTTTGGACTATATATAATGACTTGGACGAGTCATGAAAGTGGAGGATTTTTTCCTTTTGATTTCTGGCTACTTTACTTCCTGGTTCTAGGTTACCTATGATATGGTTTCTATATGCATATATATTGCTATTTTTATGTACCGTGGGACTGCCACTCCGACGACGGGGAATGATTCAGGCATGTGAATCTATGAAAGATACCCCAATACTGGAGAAACATTTGTTTCTGAATGAGACTGCTTTATAGAGAATATCAAATCGATTTTAACATTCTATTACATAATATCACAAATTAGATGGTTGCAAAAAAGCTTTGATACATCTTTACTTACAGATATCCTAAGCCACAGGGTGTTCAAATTCTTTCAACTCGTGAATGGTACTGCTTATAATTAATTTTATCAGTGAGCTTTTTAAAATGATGCTCATCTTAGCTAAAGGAAAAGAATGCATTAAGAAATCACATGATGCAGTAAATTTGGTGGTTGCATTTTTAGTGAAAATACACAATGAAGTCTGTGTTCCTTATGTTTATGTGATATAATACATTCCCAAATCAATGACCTTTGTGGGGAGAAAGGAGAAATCATACACAAGTATAAGTTGAACTAGCTCATAAAAGCGAGTGTAAAGCTTTTACACAAGTTCTTTTGCTTTGGTGAGATTTTCTAGGCGAGTTATTTTGTTCTCAGTTACCAGATAGGTGAGAACTTTCTTTGTTCTTATGGTCATTAAATAGATGAGAAACAAAGACTAAAATAGGGAAATGTTTGTAAGGTAACATGAAATCTATGACTATCTTACTTACTATGATCCAGCCAATAGGACAGAATTTAACAAATGAATTACGAGAAGCAATTCCTATATTAACGGTCTATTCTGATGTTTGATGGAGGAAATGCACACACACTCATATAAATCACCTCCTGTCGGATATCTACTAGGCACACACCTCGTTCCTTTTCAAAAAATGTCTTTATTTTGCCATTTCTGCCGTACCACATTTCAGTCAACACAGTGCCCTTGTTCACACAAGGCCTGGCGGTTAAGTGCCATTTTAAATACCGATTCAAGTCATCGCCCAAAAGAAAGACTTTGCAGTTAACTTGTAGTTAAACACAAAAATACAAAATATTGAACTTAAATATAAATTGAAATAAGAATAATATTGACTCAAACACTCAGTTGCAAAAAAAACTAAAAGGGAAACTATAAAACATTTTCCAACTGGTTTCCAAGTTGTTGTTTCAGTCTATTCATGTTAACAATTTCTAACAATGAAATTTGTTCATTGTTTAAATACAATAGTAATTAACACACTCCTACTCATATTGGACTTTTACACATACAAATCTACACAAATACATACATATATATATACACACACACACAGATATATACATACACACACTTCGGCAAAAAGAAATAGAACCACAATGTGCGCTCACGATGGGGGAAAACGACAAATGCTGTCAAATAAGTTCTTTGATGTACTGGATATTGTAGCGTCCTTCCCTGCCTGGGTACCGACAAAGGACTAGTTTTACAAACTATATATAGATGGGCATATACAATCAAATCTTTCCAACCTTCTTGGTGTTTTAACTGTTTGACCGGAACTTGTTCTGGGAAACTGGGAAGTATCATCATCTATGTCTAGGATCTGTGTCAACAGCGTAGAGCCAATAGCAATTGCTGATGTTTCAGACCCAGTCTCTCCTTCAACAGTTAGATCTGATGAAAAATTAGTTAAGTGCCTAAAAAGACCAGAGTTTCTGGTAATAGACTTCCCAGGGCGCTGGGCAGTCACCATGTATGCCTTTGTAGACACCACTTGAAAAGGTTCTGCATCAAAGGAAGTATCAGATTTTCTTATCTGCATTTGTCGTACGAGCACTGGATCCCCTTTCTTAAAGACTATGTTTGTCAGCATAGGCTTTCATCTTTTCTTTGTTAACCAAGTCCTTCTCACAAGTGGTCGTCTCATCTTTCTTTCTCCGATCGGTCCATTGATGTAACCTGGTGTTCATTGCTCTCCCGAACATCAATGTCACAAGGCTTTCACCTGTGGTCCAGTGGGGAGTTGAACGATAAGCTCCCAAGGTAGAATTTACCACAGTTTTCAAATTGAGCTCATCAAGAGTAGCACGCTGCACTGTTTTCTTTAGCGAACTCCTAAAATGCTCAAAAAGTCCATTCAACTATTGAAAGGAGAGCCATTGTCAGACTTCACTATGGCTTGAACACCATTCATCGCTCGTGAGTAGCAGATGAAAGATTTTCAATTAATGGAAATTGTGAGTATTCATCTATAACCACCAGCAGGTGATGTCCATTGTTGACTGGACCGAAAAAGTCAATGGCTAATCTCTCCCATACACGCTTTGGGAATTCTGACATGTATAAGGTGTGGCGAGTAGATTTTGTAGAAAGGCAGTTGCACACAGAGAGAGAGAGAGAGAGTGAGTGAGTGAGTGAGTGAGTGAGTGAGTGAGTGAGTGAGTGTGTGTGTGTGTGTGTGTGTGTCAAAATGCCCCAGCTCGCTCGTCAACTGCCTCAACTTTCATCATGTTGCCGACGCGTTTCGAGGCTGGAACGCCTCTTCATGGGCTCTGGAAGGAAACCGGCATTGAAACATCACTCCCATAAGCAGATTTTAATTAACAAACACGCCCTCAGTGGGCTAGGCTTGATGTGAATATAGTAATCACGGCATTGTGGGACTCATGGTTCCATGGAAGTGAAATTAAGTTCCTTAGTAGGCTCAATGTCAGTCCTGAATTTAAAAGCATTTTTCAACCTTAGTAGGTAGGCAGAGTCAGTGCGGGCTTTAATCTGCAGAGGACGCCGTGCTTACAGAGAGGAACTCAGGGCCCGGGAGGGGAATCGTCTGTAGTCATTTCGTCAAGACGGATATCCCGCTACAACCTACTGGTCCCGGCTGCCGGCGGGATATCCGTCTTGACGAAAGTGTGACTACAGACTATTCCCCTCCCGGGCCCTGATTTCCTGCTAGGCACTATATTCTAGTGTTACCTCAAGTGGGGTCGTAAGTATCGACTCCCTTCTTTTTTTCCAACTCACCTTAGAGTGTGTGTTGTGATTTTTTTAATACTCACGTGGCCATATTTTGCCACTCATTCACTTTTCTTCACCCGGTCCTGATGAAAGCCCCTCTATTTCTTTGCAGGGGCTGAAACATGTAGACCTATCACAGACAACTACGGGTTTAAACAACTTCATTAGTTGCGCTCTTGGATTTTAATATATCCTGGGCCGCCACAATTAAATACATTTGGCAAGGATACCCAGAGATATTTTTAATTTGCACATCTCACATCACACTATCACACTACACCAGCTCCGCTGTAATCAGGCGTTGAAGCACAACCGGGCGGCATTAGGCCACCCGGTTGGGACCCCAATGATGAAGCATGACACCAATCAGGTTGGTGTGTGAGGGGTCTTTTAATAAAACCTAAGGGTTGTGTGGCACTGCTGCTAGCACAGTGAGTCCTGACTTTCTTTCAGTGGGTACATCCACATTGTTTGTATATGTGTAATTATATCCTTCAACTTTAACATGTCACCATCATGGCAGTGATCTGCGCTAACGAAATGAAGCTTGAGTGTTTGATTTTACAACAACCTTGATATAGGCCTCAGCCGTCCTGGATGGAGTACAGTGACCTTGTATAGGCACTCTGGAAAAGTAGTCAGCAGGGTTCTGATCCTTCTCTAGACGATGAATAGTGGCATAATTATACTCTTAACAGTTGTCCCCATTGTTCAAAGCGACGAGGCATTTTGGCCATTGGCTTTCCAAATATAGTCAGTAAAGCTTGATGATCAGTTACCAGCGTAAAAGGTTTTCTGTACAAGAATAAATGGAAATGTTCACAAACCCACACCAGAGCAAAGCTTTCTGTTTCAGGTTGTGAGTAAGCACGTTCTGTTTGGGACAAACGTCTACTTGCATATGCCGCAATATGGCTTTGAGTGTTCTGGTGTCGGCTGTGCTGTGCAAGGATAGCGTCTAACCAGACTGGACTAGCATCAACAGCAACCTCTGTATTAAGCTTCAGATTGAAGTATGCCATTTCTGTAGCATTCTCAACCGCTTCTTTGATTTTCTTAAAACTTTTCTTACATTCAATTGACCAATGAAATGTAACATTCTTTTTCGTCAAGTCTCTCAATGGAGCACTTAAAGTGGTAAAGTCTTGTATGTATCTGGAACAGTAAATGGCCATGCAAAGAAATGAACGCACCATAGAAACATCTTGTGGTGGATCAGCATTTGACAGTGCTTGCACATCCGCAAGATCTGGTGTCACACTCCCATCAGAAAAGATCTAGCCAAAGAATTGTAGATTTCCCTTATGGAATTCACACTTATCTGCATTCAAAGTCAAACCTGCTTCAGCAAATGACTGCCATACTTGTGCAAGAGCTTTATCATGTTCTCTGTGTGGCTCCGAAAACCAGTATGCCATCGCTGTAATTGATGGCATTGATGACAGGCTGTACGATAGGTCGAATTAGGTCTTGAAACAGTTCAGAGAATGAAACACCAAAACGTAGTCTTTTGTATCAAAACAGACTAACATGTTAGGAAAAGGCTCTAATGTACCTGCAATCTTCTTCGAGTTCCAACTGATAACCTTTACTTAAATCAAGAGAAGACCTTTGCACCATTTAGTTGCGTTATGTTAGCTATGTGTAGACCTGGATGTCATTCTCGTTTAATTGCCTGGTTTGCCTGACGCATGTCAACACATATGCGTACAGCTCCTTAACTGTCTTTTAGGCAAATTGACTTTGGACCAGTGGAAGGCTCAACAATATCTTGCTAAAGTAACGATTCAAGTTCTTTCTCAACAGCTTCATGCAAATGAAAAGTAGTTTGTCTTTGAGCAACAGGACGCAAGTCCTCATCAATACGCAACTTTACTTTCATAGTTTTAATCTTTCACTAACAATGAAATAACAAACGGTACTGACTTATTTTGTGGTGAGCATTCATGTTGTAATTCACAGAAACCAGTCCCATATCAGCAGCTGTGCTGAAACTGAGTAGACAGGCACTTGACGCCGTGCCTTGAAGCACATGGATGAGTGCTTGCACCTTCGTTTTGTGTTTCATTGTCGTCGCTACAAATGAACATTGACTTTTTAAGGACATCTATGCAGCCCATGTATACACTTTGGTTTTCATTGGCGCAAGTTGCAGCAATGGAGATAATTAATTGTATTTCTCCTCAGGCATGTTTATCGATGCACCACTGTTGATAATAAAACTTATCGAACCACCATTTCCTTTCAGTGTAATCTTCGGACGATGTTTGAATGACTTTGGTGCTTTGACATGTCGATCTTTCTTAGACTGACATTTTTATTCACAAGCGCCCAGACCAACATGTCCACGCTTTTTTGATGTAAATATGGATATGGCACAATCATTTTCTTCACTCTCACTTGATACTGATACAAAAGAATGCCTTGACAATGATTTAGACGACGATCAACCACATTCGATGTAGATTTGCCTTAACTGATGTAGCCGCTTGGCCTTGTGGGTGTGTGACGAATGTTGCTTCTTGAACGTTCTGGTGGCCATTTTCTCCTTGCATCGCAATGCACTTAATTTTTCCTTCGCTTTACAAACTGTCACAAAATTGTTCTCCTTCTCACAGCCTTTACATATTTGTCCAAGGCGAGACATTTACCTTCTTGTGGAAGTGTAAAGGCACATCTAAAACACAACCTTTTACCTCACTTTTTTGTCCTTCAGTTTTTTGTTTTGCCCTACTTTTCACACTCATAACCGATTCATTCTGGGCATCTCCATGTCAGCAGCTTGTCTGTCAGCACGCTCTTCAGCTCTGGCAGCCATTAATTCACTCCAGATTAAGAGTTTCTCTCAGCATTTGTCTTCTAAATGAATCTGGCAAATATCAATTACTCTGAAGCATAGCTTCTTCATCATTAAATTAATTGAACTTACAATGTCTGATGTGTGTCGAGTCTCTCCTCAAACTCATCAATGGTTTCGCCACCTTTCTGGCGTTCTTGATTGAAGATGTATCGTTCGTAATCCACATTTGGCATTTGATTAAACTTGACATTCAACACCTCTTTAATGTGATATGTGACTTCATCAGTTCACAGCATTTTCGTTTCAACTTTTTACACCATCACCAGCCAGATTTTTGAGATACTTGAAAATCCTTTTGTTATCAGTCTTTTCAAGTGCATCAATTAAATCATCAAATTTCTCTATCCACGCAGTCCATCTTTCACCAAAATTTTGATTTTTGGTGGGATTGAACAGTGGTGGTGGTTTCAGAAAAACAGCAGGGTTGTGGCCATTTCTGGGAGTGGCTGACATGGAGGGGGGGGCTCTCTCTGACATGGTTTGCTGTCCGCTAGGACCCGCTTCATGCATACCACCTCTAAGGTCCTGTGCTGTTCCAGCCTCTGGGTAATCTTGGCCGATTGATGGAACAGTGACCTCCCACTTAGTCTCCATGGAAGCCCTTCGCTTTTCTGGAGACCTCTGGAGTTGTTCCGAGGCTCCATCCAACAGCTTTGATGGCTTGCCACTTCGGATATGAACAGCTCCGTAAACACAACTTGGGGCACTTCTGGTGCTACTCTGCCCAACTCTGATAAGACTCATTCAGTTCTGGTAAGCAAATGGCCGTTCCGTGCATAGGTCTTGTTTTTTAAAGCATCTCTTTGTACTGCGAGACACCTGGTTTACTCTGCCTCGCAGTACGTCTGATTGCAGCGTTATCTTGAAATTTGCTGTCGCTATTTGCTGCTCTTTCAAAACCTAGTTGCATCCGCCTTTAGCGTCATCACTCTGTATTACATGTGACTGTATATTGCGTAGCAGCGATGTACCTTTATGTACGGTCTGACCATCAGGTTCTCAGTCATCAATATGAAGATTTCTTTGCAATGCTTCAATTGTTTTCAACTTCTTTACAGTGGCTGGAGTTGTGCTTTAACTTCACTTGCGTTAAGTGTCTGTTCGTACTTCGACTGTAATACATGTGGTACGCACTAACAGTTTGCTTGTACCACGGCAAACTCTTTGCAAGACCACTGTCAATCTTTGGGTTATTTATCGCCTAACTCGTTGCCAGTAACAGCATCCTCCCAAACAGAGTACCCTCAAAGGACTACGCCACACACGGAGCTTAGTATCACAAGTATTTATTCATCTGCGTGTAACTGCAAACTCAACATTCAAAACCAGCCTTCATTTTATTCTGCTCCAACACTTGGTCAGTTCTATGAAATCCATCTGAAGCCAAAAGGGTTCCATCATTTCTATCTCCCAAGGTACTACAGATATATCTCTAAAACACTCTGTAAATTTTTTCTAGTGTATATTCTTTTCTAATATATACTTTCAATGAAACATGTAACAGATGCACGTGGTTTGATTACACGCTGTGTAAATGTTTTATGCCTACATTTTGTATCTGTATTTTTGTATATATGAATTGATTGTATTGTATGCTCTATTGAAAGACATGAAGGGCTGGTTAATTAGTCTTCAGCTGTATAAGACACTTATGTGTAATCGTACAAGATATTGAAAACGATATGCTATGTTTTTGAAACTGGAAAATAAAGTTAAAAAAAAAAAAAAAAAAAACGAAGCGGATTGTCTGAGAAACACGTGTTTGTAGCAACCCAGAATGCAAATGAAAAATGTGAACAGACAAGTTAACAAGGATACTTTGCCTACCATCTCTGATACAATTTGCTGTAGCAGTTATTTGCTCCAACCTCATCATAGTGCATAAAGGTCTCATAGCGAGGAGTTTAAAATCAGCTCATATTGGTAAGAGAGGGATCTGAGACGTCAGTAGTGAGGTTATTTAAGCAATCCCGGTCCTCCTCTGAAAGTTGAACCTGTATTGTAGAATTCTGAGGGGTTGTCTGGGTCATTCACCCTTGTGCACGGTCCATAGCCTAGGTTGTACTGTCACTGAGGTAAGTGCCATTATAACCTCAGTCTCTATTTTTACTATCAGTTTGTTGAAAAGCAGGTGAAACGGGCCAACCAGCAAGGCAGTAGAGGTGTCGGAGGAGGCATTCTCTGGAGCAGCTTCCCCTCAAGCTCCAATGAGTGACTCACCAGAAATGTCAATCCTTGCGGCCGATCTACGAGAGGCCTGCTTCCTTGTGGACCAGGAGTGTTTCAGCATGGCAGCTTGCACATCAGTCAGTCAAGGTTATGTCAGCAAATAGGGGACACGGGTGCGCACTCACGGCCGGCTCAGCCAGCTGCCATTTTTTTCCCCCGAAGCCCCTACATTTGGTACAGGATCACCAGAAGAGAGGTGCCGATGCTGCTACCAGCATCTATCTTAAGGGCAAATTAAAGAGCACGGAGACTAGATGGGATATGCTCAATCACATTAGTAGGAGGATTTGGAAAATCATACACGGCAGAATAACTTTAGAGTCCTAAGAACACTGAAGGCTAAAAAAGGTGGTGATCCTAGCAGTATAAAATCAGTTTATTTCAACAGGCTTTTCCCAATTGGTGGACTGTAGTTGTAGCAATACTTTATTTGTTTCAATTAATTTAAATTGTTACACAAAATGTCAAAACATAAAATACCAGTAAAAGAACCACATTCATCACCCTAAAAATGAACAATGTCTTGTGCATCAAACGTATAACGATCACTGGCACAATCAATAAAATGCCATTCATGAATGCAGTGCATCTTGTCGGCCCAGTACCGAAACCTACTTGGGCGTGCCCATAGAATTACACATGCTCCAGAAGAGCAGTTGACAATGGGGAGTCTAGCTGTGCAACCCAAATCCGAACTGTCAGATTGCTTGTGGATCTTTTTGGTGGCCAGCTACAGTGGCAAAGTAAAGAAAGTGCTAAGTATAAAACATTGTCTATGCTTGTGGCTTAGTGGGCCGCCGAAAGGTTGCACAGGGATTCTGAAGGGCAAAACTGTTAGGAGTATCCAGCAAGGGGAGAGCATCTAAAGGGGCCTAACGTACAAGTCCTGTATTTGTGACACTTTTAGGCAGCTAGTGGGGGGCACAGAGTAGCAAAAGGCTTAGACTGCACTTTGAAGTTTTGCGGGCTGTTGACTGGCCACTAAAGTGCTAAGTGTTACTTGTAAAACAAATACTACATCTGATAGAGACTTCTAGCTGCAGATTCCTTACCTTTGAATTTCCCAGGCGTCAGGCTGGATCTGGGAACTTTTGATGAGCAATACCCCTTCCGCGCGAAGTTGGGTGGCTCCATTCGGCTCTGCATGACGTAGACTGCGTCGGTAGCATCGGTTATGATGTCGCGGTGCCTATATAGGCACCACCCAGGGGGCGGACGTCAGTTCTTTTCTTTCTGCGCCAGTTAACCGCCAATCCGGGAAGAGATACCCCTGTGCCGCTTTTTGGCATGTTTTTTCTCGACTTTTGTCGAAATGTTTTGGATTGACTTTCTGTATGAGGGATGTCTTCGAGAAAGACAGGTTTTAAACCATGCAGGACTTGTTCCCGCATGTCGGTCACCGATCCCCACCGCGTATGTCAGTGGTGTCTTGAACGCGACCACGATTCGAAGTCGTGTTAAGACTGTCAGGCGATGGCCCCGAAGACCTTGAGGGAGCGAGCGATGAAGTTGCTTGCGGCCCGGCAGTCAACACCATCAAGTGAGACTCCGAGGAGGTCACGGTCCCGTTCAAAGAAGGAGGTCGCAGGACCGCTCATGGAGCCCTAAGTGCTCTTCCTCCCATTCGAGGTCCTCTGGACACTCTGGGAAGAGGCACAAGAAGAAGAAGGCGGCGGCCAAGCAGACCTAGACTTCGCCTCAACTGACGTCCGTCGTTGAGAAAGGTAAGGAGCACAGACGCTCTAGGCACGGTTCTGCGGAGACAGTCGACTTCGCGACTCCCACCCTTTCCGGGAGCCCGAGCGACTCCCGCTCAAAAAAAGTTTTACGAGGCCATGCGCCGCGTATTTGAGTGGAAGGCCCCACTGGTGAGCCCTCGGGCCCCACAGGGTCAGCTGGGGCCCTATCGGGTTTGACGCCATCGGCTCCGGTGGGGCCTCAGGGATCCGATCCCGGATCAGCACCGGTCGTGCCATCGCGACTCTCCCCGGCGTCGAACCTGAAGTCGGTGCCTGCGACGTCGCCGATGCCCATCAGTGGCGCAAGCCCCATCCTCATCCCCGACGACACGGAGCTGGAACGGCGTCGAGCCGATTCCGACGTCGAAAGAACCAAGGGGTTCTATGTTGTCGCCTGAGCACTTTGTGGTCGTGCTAGGCTCAGGAGAGGAATGGAATGAGTCTGGAGACCCTCTTGAGAACCAGGATGTCTGAGGAGACAACGGACTGGTATGGGGAACTTGGGGATGCCAGTGGTCTGGATACTTCACCAGATGCTGGCATGCTCTCTGCCTACACTCGATACAGAGGAGGGGGCGTCCTATACTATGGTGGTTAAGAGGGAAGCTGAGGTCCTTGGACTGGAGTTGCCCTCAGTGCAGGTCAGGACTAATCTCCTGACCGAAGTGCTTCAACCTGGGGCTTCCACTTCTGAACCCCTCTTGCCCTTTAATGAGGCACTTACGGACGTCCTTCTAGGAACATGGTCCAAGCCTAGCACAGGGGCTCCTGTGAATAGGACGATTGCAGGCCGCCATCGCCCAGCTCCGGGCAACCCAAAGTTCCTCAGCCAACACCCCACCCCTGAAAGTTTGGTGGTGCAGGCCTCTATGTCCCAAGGCGCATTCCCTTCCGCCCCTCCGGATAGGGAATCCAAGAGACTGGACTCATTTGGGAATAGGAGGTATTCTTCCTCCAGTCTGGCATTGCGGTCGGTGAATACCGCATGCTTATTGGGCTGTTTCTCCCACACCCTTTGGGAGACTGTTGCGCAGGTGCTGCCACAAGTCCAGAGGAGGCCCGGGCAGTGCTCTCCCAAGCCGTCAAGGACGGGAGAGATGCAGCAAAATTCACCATAGTGTGGATTAGATACGACCGATTCGCTGGGCAGGTCGATTTCAACGACAGTGGCCTTGAGACGCCACGCCTGGCTCCGTACAACTGGCTTCTCGGGGATGTCCAAGCCAATTTGATGGACTTGCCCTTTGATGGAACCCACCTTTTTGGGGAAAAGGCAGACTCGGCCCTGGTCAGGTTCAAGGACTCTCGAGCTACGGCCAGATCCTTGGGCCTCTCCTCCACTCCTCGTGGCCAGTCTTCCTTTCGCCCCTTTCGTGGCAACGGAAGGGGTTTCCAGCCCAGTCAGCCCTATCCTAGCCACCTTCCCGCTCAGACAACCCAAGTCGTGCGTGGACGCGGTACATTCCGTCCTCGGAATGGAGGCCAGAAGTCGTCTACTGCACTGCCCCCAGCAACCGCAGCCTCCAAGCACTCCTAGGCTGATTCTGCAGGACCACACTACTCCAGTGGGTGGGAAAATTCGTCATCTTCTCCCTCGCTGGAGATCTATAACAGACAAGTGGGTCTTGCAGATCGTCCAGGGGGGCTATTCTCTTCCTTTCCTTTCCTCCTACTATTCTGCCAAGTCAGGAACGGCTGGCGGAGGATCATTTAAAGTTGCTCCAAGAGGAAGTTACAGCTCTTTTGGCCAAAGGAGCTATAGAAAGGGTCCCAGCTTCAGAAGTAGGCAGTGGCTGTTATTGCTGCTACTTTCTGATTCCGAAGAACAAGGGGCTACGGCCCATTTTGGATCTTCAGACAGTCACTCTTCCTCAAAAAGGAGAAATTCAAAATGCTCACTTTTGCTCAGATCTTATCTGCACTAGACCAAGAGGACAGGATGGTAGCATTGGACCTGCAGGATGCGTATTTTCACGGGCCACAGGCATTACCTGCGGTTCATGGTAGGCCGCGAGCACTTTGTTTCCCGTGCTCCCCTTCGGTCTTACCAGTGCCCCTCGGGTGTTCACCAAGGTGATGGCGGTGGTTGCAGCTCAACTGCGCAGGTTAGGGGTGTCAGTCTTCCCCTACTCAGGCAGTCGTCTCCCACCTTCAGACTTCGGTGGACCTTCTGCATTCGCTGGAGTTCTCTGAACGTGCCGAAGTCACACCTGACTCCTTCTCAGACACTCCCTTTCATCGGAGCTGTTCTGGACACAGTGCAGTTTCGGGCTTATCTTCCCGAGCAGCGAGTCCAGGATATTCAGGCTATGATTCCGATATTTCAGCCTCTATCCTTGATTTTGGTGACACTGACTCAGAGGCTGTTGAGCCTCATGGCCTCCCGCATCCTGTTGGTAAGACACGCAAGATGGCGTATGCGGGCTCTGCAGTAGGACTTGAAATTCCAATTAGCACAGCATCGGGGAAATCTTACCGACGCGGTTCAGATCTCGGAAGGAACTGCGAAGGATCTTCAGTGGTGGTTAACATACCGCGATTGGGTCTGCGGCAGACCTCTCTCCCTTCCCCAACCAGATTTCACAGTTGTGACGGACGCGTCTCTACTGGGATGGGGCAGCCACATGGGAGAGGTGGAGATCAGGGGTCACTGGTCTCTGGCGGAGTCTGGGCTCCACATCAACTTTTTGGAGCTCCGAGCGATTCAGTTGGCATTGAAAGCATTTCTTCCCTCTGTCAAGGGGAAGTTAGTTCAGGTGTTCACGGACAACACCACCGCCATGTGGTACTGCAACAAGCAGGGCGGTGTGGGGTCGTGGACCCTCTGTCGAGAGGCCATGCGTCTCTGGACATGGGTGGAACAGCAGGGCATATCCCTGGTGGTTCAACACCTGGCAGGTTCTCTGAACGCCAGGGCGGACGATCTCAGCCATCGATGCCTTCCGGATCACGAATGGTGTCTCCAGTCGGAGGTGGCGCAAGGTCTCTTTCAGCAGTGGGGAGGACCTTGGTTAGATTTGTTCGCCTCTGAAGAGAACGTGCAATGTCAGCAGTACTGCACAATGGAATTTCCAAGGCGGCTATCACTCGGCGACGCGTTTCTTCGCGAGTGGAGCTCAGGCCTGTTGTACGCCTTTCTGCCCATACCCTCCTGCCCAGGGTTCTGAAGAAGATCAGGAGCGAACGGGCCCAAGTCATTCTTGTGGCACCGGACTGGGCAGGGAGAGTCTGGTATCCAGAGCTTCTGAGCATGAGTGTCGATCCTCCTGTCAGGCTGCCCCTTCGGGAGGATCTTCTGCCCCAGCAGCAGGGGAGGGTCCTCCACCCGAACCGGTCAACTCTGCGCCTCCATGCGTGGAGATTGAGCGGCGGCAGTTGATAGCTTTTGACCTTCCTCCTGAAGTCTGTAATGTTATTCTGGCAACCAGGCAGCCCTCCACTAAGACTGGTTACGCCTGCCGTTGGCAGAAATTTGTATTCTACTGTACAGAAAGGTCCATTGACCCTCTTTCTGCTTCTCTTTCTACTGTCCTTTTATTCATTCAAACTCTTGCCCAGCAGGGCTCTGCTTTGGGAACTCTCAAGGGTTACCTCTCTGCTTTTTTGCGGCTGCCAGACCTGCCTTCTCTCTTTTAATCTATTGTAAATAGATTTCTGAAAGGGCTGGGTCATTTGTTTCCACCTTCGCCCTTGGTTATACCTCAATGGGACCTTAATTTGGTCCTCACTTACCTAATGTGCGCTCCTTTCGAGCCTTTGCACAATTGTCCCCTCCGGCTGTTGTCCATCTAAACAGCCTTCTTAGTGGCGATTACATCGGCCCAGAGGGTGAGTGAATTGCAGGCGTTATCCAGCTCGCCTCCTTATCTTATGTCCTTTCCGGACAAGGTGGTGCTTCGCACCAGGGCATCATTCTTACCAAAGGTTGTGAGCCCATTCCATCTGGGTCAGTCCATTACTTTGCCCACCTTCTTTGCTCCCCCACATCCCTCCAAGGAAGAGGAGCATCTCCACCGACTGGACCCAAAAAGAGCCTTGTCGTTCTACCTTGACCGCACAAAAGAGTTCCGGGTGGATGACAAACTATTTGTGGGGTACGTGGGAGCGAAGAAGGGAAGGGCAGTGCAGAAAAGGACCATCTCTCGCTGGGTCATTCTCTTCATTAAGATATGTTACGGCTTGGCGAAGCAGCCCCCTGAGGGATTAAAGGCCCACTCCACCAGGGGAAAGGCTGCGACTACGGCCTTGGCTCGGGGTGTCCCAGTCCAAGACATCTTTCAGGCAGCAACATGGGCATCATTGCACACGTTCGCAAAACATTATTGCCTTGGTCAAGTGCGCAGGGACGGGCACTTTGCCCGTTCAGTCCTGAAGACTTCTTAGTCTAGATCATGGGTCCGCAACCCACCGCCGGGATGGTATGGCTCAGGTATCTGATTCAAAGGTAAGGAATCTGCAGCTAAAAGTCTCCAGATGAACAAGTTACTTATCTTAGGTAACGCATTATCTGGTAGAGACCATCTAGCTGCAGATTCCTTACAGCCCCACCCATGCCTCCCCGCTTTGCCGACTGATGTAGTAGGACTAGGGTTGTTCCCTCTTTTCAGGGCCCTAGTTTTTCACACGACTAGGTCGGTTACTTCGTGGCTCTGCGCTTCTGGCGTGGAAAATCGAAAAGTTCTGACGTCCGCGCGCCTGAGTGGCGCCTATATAGGTACCGCGACGTCATAACCGACGCTGCCGTCAATGTCACGCGGAGACGAATGGAGCCACCCGATGTCGCGCGCAAGGGGTATTGCCCAGCAAAAGTTTCCGGATCCAGCCTGACACCTGGGAAATTCAAAGGTAAGTAATCTGCAGCTAGATATAGTCTCTACCAGATAATGCGTTACTGAAGGTAAGTAACTTGCCCTTTACGGTCAGTTGTACTGACAAAAGTCCAGAGTTCAATTATGATGAAGCTGCATAGTATGCCATTCAGGTTTGCGCCACGTGCCAAAGTGCTAGTTGTACTTCCAAATATCAATCTGCTGAGACCACCTGGCCACACAGTGTCACGAAGGTGCAAAATGCCATTGTGGGAGCGTAGTCTACACTTAGGTTTTACTAGCAGCCAGCAAGGGGCACAAGGCCATTAAAGTGCAAAGGGCTATATGCAAAATCATGGACAATGCTTTACGTTCAGTTCAACAGGCCAAGACCCTGGTTAAATTAAGATAATGTTGCATAGTAAGCCCTTAAAGTTTGCGCCATACTAAAGTGCTGAGTGGTAATTGTGTTTAGAATGTTAGTTTGCTAAGACACCCGTTTTCAGTTTTGTATTCGCTAGGGAGCCATTGGAGTTTCAGTGCGTAGGCTATTTATCAGCTTTAGTGATAAATGAATTAATTTAGCAAATCTTGCCAGCACTGCAGGGGTTTCCAGGTTAAAGAGCAGTTTTTGACTTTCTACATGAGCCGGGCACTGTATTTTGGCAGATTGGGACTGTCAGATTCAGCATGCACATAGGTTCCAATTGCTGTGGAGGCCAAATTTATTACTATAAACAGGTCACATCCCATATTGATTTATATATGGAGTTTTCTTGTCTGTCAGGCCATTTTTATGAAAGCATGATAATCTACTCCAATACCTGTGGTCTGTTTATTCTTTTGTGTGTTCTGACTTCTGTAATCCGACTATGGATCGCAGGTGTAAGCTGAGGCAGATAGATGATCCACTTAAAGCAGTTGGTGCTCAGGTGTTACTCTAGGAACCGGTTTGTCTAAAAATAAATTAGTGGCAAAACCCAGATTTGGTTTGCAGGCTGAAGCCATGGATACACTTCAGCAGTGACAAGAGCAAATAGGGCTGAATGTTTAACTGTCAAGACGATTGTTGGTATGGAATCCAATACGGGAACTTTGCTGCTAAATGTAATTTTGTTTTATGCATTATTGGCACCTTAGATAGCTTGCATACCTACAGATTCACTGTTTGGAGGGTGAGGGGATTTGGGCAGTTTTCCTCTCAGAGCCAGTGAGTTGGGATTTTATTTATCTAAGCGGCTGGGGCGATTGGAGGGGGGTGAGGTCATGGGGAAGGGGTGGGTTCAAAGGTCTTTTTTTTGATACATGTGGATGTGGGAATTGTGGGCAAACAGATTGGGGTGGTCAATAGGCCTTAGTTTACATGTTTGGGCTGGTTGCAATACTGCACGTACGTATATCTGGGTGAGATACAGAAGTAATTTCAAATCACTCATTCAAGGAGGGGATGAGTCTAGGAATTATCAATGTATCAGTTTATAATAATGAGCTGGAATGTGGCAGATCTAAAACACCAAATGAAACTGCATCTGCTTAAGGAAGAGGTACTAGAATACAAGCCTCATATGGAGTCTTATCAAGACTCAAGCATTGTAAGAATAGGACAATGCTTTGGCTATTAGGCTACAATGTCATTGATTGCACTATTCAACAAGTTTCAATTTAGGGCAGGGGAGATTGGAAGGGGGTGGGAGGGGGGGGGGGAGAGAATAGATATACTAAACCTCCAGTCATTCGAAATAAAAACTCTTAAAACTGCATCTGACCTGGTTGGTAAGTGGGCAATTGTTCATTTTAGAGTTGCATACACTCGTCATGGGTGCCCCTTATTTCAGCTATTGTTTACTTTGTATTTAGAGCCCTATTTGAGGTATCTAATTAAAAATCAGGAAACACTACTGGCTACGTTGAATGGAACGGAGATTAAAATTAGTGCCTATGCAGACGATGTTGCTGTATACTTGTTGGAGCCAATTCAAGCTATTCGAGAAATTGCAATTGAGGCAAAGAGATTTAGGGCTCTCTGGATATTGGCTCACCTTTATTAAAAAAATACAATCTTAAATTATACACCAACTGAAAAGGAATCAAGTATTGTTTCAGTGACTACTTATTTAGGGGCTAACATTACTCTTGCAAAAATCGTTTTATAGATTTAAATTGTGAGCAGTTGTTACATCAGAGTCAAGGTGCGGGCATGGAATCGGTTACTAATAGTCATCATTGGCCGCTGCAACATCGTGTAGATGAATATTGTGCCTACATTTTATTCTTTTTCGGACTATCGCATTACAAATGGTTTTTGGGAAGCTTGATGGTGCAGTTAGTATTTTTATATAGTGACATAAGAGGGCTAAGAGAGCTATTTGACTTGTCAAACTTCATCCTCACAAAGGGGGTTGGTCAGCTCCAGATTTTAAGACATTTCGGGGCAGCTTTTGAATCTCAAATCAGGTGGCTTCTCACCAACTGTAAAACTGATCACAATATGTAGGAAGCTGGCTCTGTATATTCTATACCAAATTAAGGTATAGTGTGCACAGAGTCCAGTGGATCCCCAAAGGCTTACAGAAGCTCAAGTAAATAATGCTAAAAGCTCTATTTGTGGTAGTGTGGTCGAGCAGTTAGGCTTATTAGAGGGTGATGTGTTAAGCATTTATTGTACACACTCAGGCAAGAAATGATAGCACACACAGACTGAATCCAGACCAATTGTTTCGTATAAAAAGTCACTATTTTGGTATTTTTTTTCTGAAACCAAGTGGAACTCAATTGCAGGTAACAGTTTCAAAAGCAGTAAAACCTTTCAAGTAAAGTAAGAATTGTTTGGCGAGGCAGTAAAAAATGCTTTACAGGTTCAGAAACACTATTGTAGAATAAGATTAGAACAGTACAACTGTGCAATAGCAGTAAAAAGACTTGTGTGCAATAGGATTTGTAAATGTAAAACGATTTTATGCATTAACAGATGAGTATTTCACTTGCAATCCCAGTCTCCGGGGTTTTTGACCAACACTGGGCAAGGTTCAGTTTCAGGTAGGTACTGCATCACCAGCGGCACAGGGGTAGCCGGGTTCAGAGGTCACTGGGTCCAATGTAAATTAATGGAGGTTGGGGGCACCTTGAAGAGGCACGGTTTGGAGGTACGTACCCGCCGTTTCAGGGCCCAGGCCCCGGGGTTTAAGATCAGCACGGGGGCCACAAAACAGCACCAAAGCTACGTCACCAGTGGCACAGGAGCGGCGGTTGCAGGGGGCAAAATCAGCATCGGACGCCCAATACGTTTCAATGGAGGTTGTCAGTTACACAAAGAGGCTGCAGGCTCTGACCAGGAGGATGGCTTAAGGTGACCACCGGCTCGGCAGCTAAGATGTAGGGCTGGGGGAAGTCGAGGCATAGTCGTTTGAGCTCCCCTAGTCCGGAGGGCTGAGGATGTAGGGGTACGTTTTGGTGTCAGATCTCCTGGGCTGGAGCCGGTCGCGGCCATGGGACCCTTTGTGTAGAGGCTGTACGCGACTTTCGTGGGGTCCAGAAGAGGTCAGCCACTGATGGAGACTAGGTCAGGATCGCCGGGGAGACTTCACTGGACAGATGAGCCACTCTCTAACTCGGGTAGTGGGCGTTGGATGCAGAGTGGGCAGGGATCGTGGATCTGCCTGGATCGGAATACTTGGTTTTGGAGTATTCTGGACTGGGCTGCTGTCCACGGGAGATCTGGTCTTTATTGAAGAGTGCGAGTCTTCCTGGGGTTCTTGGAAGTCACTGGCCACGGAACAGCCATCGTCTTCCTCACAGGCTTGAGAAGCAGGAGACAGGCCGGCTGGGCCCAGGCAGTAGGTTCTTCCTGCTTTGCTACATGGCGTCTTTGTCAGTCTACTTCTTAGGTTGCAGGAATACGAGGATCAAGGTTCAGTGGTGCCCCTAAAATACTGAATTTAGGGGCGTTACAGGGATCGACAGATGGTAGCGAATGGGCGACTACACCCTTAGAATCTCCCCTCAATTTGGGGAGGTAGCATCCCCCTAACCTGGTTGGGTCTAATCCTTCCATTCAAGATGGATGATTTCTTAAGGAGGGGTCACCTCGGTCCAGGGCACCTTAGGGGTGGGCCTGGCAGAGAGGGGACACCTCTGAATATTTTTCTGCTGACCTTGCCGCCAAAGTGGGGCTTGGTCATGGGAAGAGGGGGGGGGGGGCATCTCCACTATCTGGAGAGTTCCTGGCCAGCATATCAAAGGGCAGGAAGCCTTTGAGGCTCACCGCCCTGTATGCTGTTCCTGCTTGGGGTTAGGGGTGAAGCACCTCCACCCGAAGCAGCCTTTGTCCCTGACCCATGAGAACAAGGGCTCCCACCTCAGGGGGTCAGAAACATGTCTGTGTGTGGCAGGCTGGTGCAGATCAGTCAGCTGGACACAGGGTTGGTTGTTTCTCAGGGGGCATCTCTAAGATGCCCTCTCAGTGCATTTTGTAATATATCCAACACTGGCTTTAGTGTGGGTTTATTATGCCGAAGAGTTTGATAAACCCCTTAGCATTCAGTAAAGCCATCATGGAGCTGTGGAGTTGATAATGACAACCTCCCAGCCCATGTACTCAATATGGCTTAACTGCACTGTCTGAATGGCACAGACATTGTAGGGGCATACTGCACTTGCAGCTATGCCCTCACCTGTGGTATAGTGCACCCTGCCTTAGGGCTGTAAGGCCTGCTAGATGGGTGACTTACCTATGCCACAGGCAATGGTTTGTGGGCATGGCACACATGGATATATTCATTCAAAAGTAGTGGCCCGCTGGTTTAGCAGGTCACACATGGATATATGCCATGTCGTCCATTAGGTTTTGTCTGCACCAAAACAGTCTGCAATGGCAGTGTGTATGTGTTTGGTGAGGGGTATCTGAGGGTGGCACAGTACGTGCTGCAGCCCTCAGAGGCCCTCTCTGGTCACAAGGCTCTTGATACAACTGGCACCCTTTACAAGGGACTTGCACGTGAGCCAGAGGTGTGCCAATTGTGAAAACAAAGGTACAGTTTTGGGAACTAGCACAGGCACTGAAAAACTGATTGGCAGCGAGTCATAGCATACTCAAAGGGAATCAGATATCAGGCAAAAAATGGGGGGTAACCATGCAAAAAGGGGCACTGTCCTACACAATACATTTGAGTATCAAATAGCCGTAGGGGGAGATTTACATTATTGCTATGCTAAGAGGGTACGTTTTGAGACAATGGATATACTTAAAATGTGGGGCTTCATCTTCTCGGCACACCAGATATCTATACATTTTCATACACCCCTTTGAGGCAACCCATTCTTAACACCAATCTTTTTGGATGCAGTTGCTTTGTCTTTGCACTTTAGAAGTCTTGGCAGTAGGCTAATTATACAATCACTAAGGTTTTAGTACTCTTGCTGCATCACAACTCGAATATAATCTTCTGCATAATACTGGAAGCATTTACAAGTAAGAGACTATTTGCGATAAAGTCTCTAGTAACACTATACGCTGGAGAGGAGTAAATGGGGTAATGAAACCAGCAACGGGAGTGGATGTCCAAGACGTGGGTTGCATGCTGCAGACATAATTCAGATGTTTGCTAGCTCTCAACTTCTAAATCAATACTAGTTGGATTAGTCACCCCGAGTGACAAATCCAGACGTGGGTCCTGCGCTCTCCATGCCACTGGAGTCAAGCTAGACTGGCTGATGAGGGAAGATTCCCCGAAACCGGTCCCAGGATGCTTGTTTCCAGTCCAGGGAGGGCCTGGCAGTTCGGGCTGGACTGTTCCCATGGGGAACAGGGTCAGGACTGATTTGCATATGACTGGGTCTGACCTGGAAAGGCATGGGGAGCAAAAAAACGATTGATTTAGGCCCAGATCTCTGTACTCAGGTAGTGTTTGACATCGTGCAGCATTCTGTCCTTAAATTGTTCTTTTGCATTGGATATAGCTCAGCAGTTGGCAGTATCTACAATGTGATCTACAGTTGATTGTAAGAGATATGCTGGGCCTTAAACAAGATGCTAGTTAACATGCAGCCACTATTATTTCTATTCCAATTTTAACTGCTCGCTTAGGCTTTGCCAGAGAATGCATTAAACAGACCTCTTACTCTATAAAAGCAGTGGCCATTTTTCGGTTAGGTTAACGAAACAGGCTTCCATTCTCCGGCTCTGGGGTAAGGGGGTGGGATTTGGCCAGCCATGTGTCAGTGTTAGTTTGTTTTATTGTCCCACTCTTACAGCAAATATGAAATGTGTTACTGCTTCGCTGCTTGGTACATATTTTTATGTGTTGAGCATTTGAGATAACATCCAATTTTTATTAAAACTTTTTTTTTAAAAAGACAATGTGAATAGAAAATGATAGACTTCATCATGAAGTAATTTTTTTATATAAAAAATAAAAAAAAACAGCATGACAGACTAGAACTTCAGTGCCCTCAAAAGTATGTATGTTGTTAAATTTAGGCTATTTAAAACAAGGTAGCAGTATTGAGCTCGAGTCACCCTGTTTCAATCCTTAGTTCATCAATTGAAAAACTATGGGGGTCTTAAAATAGTTTACAGACATACAATTTAAATTTGATATACAAATGTTTCATTATATGCAGAAATAAGATTTTACTAAATGGAGGTAGCAGCATGGCCACTAGAGCCGAAATTGTTTTATTAAGCAACTTCTGGTGAAAGGCTTTAACATTCTCCTCTTTGTAAAAGTTGTACATGGTTGGGGGGCCAAATGGTTAGAATGGTAAAGAATGGTACCCATTTTTTTTTTTACATCACTGCAAGCCCCATACAACAACAAATGTATCCAAACATTAAATGCAACATTACTGTCAATTTCTTGACTTTGACAAAATTCTATCTAAAGTAGCAAGTGGCAGTCAACTTCAGAGTTGGTTTGAAGGTGGTCCCCAAAGAAACCTATCAGCCATTGCTTTCCACAATCTAGCTTCGCCTTAAAATACAGCCTTACTGTGGGAATCGACAGAAATCGCTGTTAGCATAAGCTGAAGCCATTTTGTTGTGGAAGCCATTTTAGTTAGCCATGTGTTAGCCATGTGCTTCTTCCGTCTTCACTGTTGCCTGCTTTTCTATTCTGCTCGAGTCATCAACTATAGTTAACTCCTTCAGTACTGAGCCAGAGCACTGCGCATGCTCAGAAAGGCCTGTAGCTGCTAGAATGCATCTGTCTTAGAGTGTAACTGTCAGGCTATTCCAACTGACATGAGCAGTAATATCTCCCCTCCCACTTTGTTGACCAAGCGATTTCTGTATACCCATGTTAGTCAATAACTATTCCTGTATATGCCTGTACCTCCTCTTTGAGTCTCCATGCTTACTCAGCTGTAAACTGGGTATATAAGGCCCATGGCCTCTGTATTCGATGGACTACCTCCTACAGTGCCTGAGGGTGCTGTATTGACGTAGTCCTACTCATGAGTAATTAATAAACTTGTTATTTGATATTCCAGCTTCCGTGCCAATCTCTATTTTGTTGGTTTAAAAACCTGTGGACAATTATGGGTGAACCCTGCACCGATGGGGCCTTGAAAAGGCTCATTTCCACAGATTGGCGCCCAACTTGCGGGGCTCATCGGAGACGCGGCCATCCGAGGGAGTGGTCTTGACGGCAGACCGGAATCTACTGAGGAGGTACCCTGCACGAGGAGACCCTTTGTCTTTGCAGACCAACGTGTTTTCCGGTTTTCCCGATCTGACCCTCCAGGTGTTGGCCTGTCCCGACTGAGATCTCCCTTATTGTAAATTTTTGCTAGAGACCATTAGGTCAACCCAGAGCTTGGCAGGTGGAGGTTGGAGCCTTTTGTTTGGTAAGGTCGCGACACTTGACTTTGGATTTGCTTGGCCAAGATTTTGGTTTGGTTTGGACCTTTCTATTGCAATAAAAAGGGGCAGGTAATGTGGAGATTTTTCTCTATTTTTGGTATATTCAGATCTGTACTATATTTGGGGATAGTACTATTTAACTGATAATATTATATTTATTATAATATTTTTGGCATGCCTGCTAGTAGCGCACTTCGTAGGATGTGTTGCTGTCTTGGTGGTACCAGAATGGATTTAGAAAACAGTCAGCCGGCTCCCCCAGAGGGGACACCCAATAGACATATGTATGTCAAATATGGTATTTCTTCCATAATGTATAGTACACTATGGAACAAATATCCTGATCTACGATGGCCAGTAAATGGGTCATTTGATTTTAAGAAGATTCAGTATGTTGAGCAGTGTCTGTTTCAGAGAAAGTTGACAAGATATGTTTGATTGTGTATTTACAATTGGTTTAGTTTGAGTACAGTCTGTGGGCTGCCTCTTGTTTATAAGCTCATTTTGGTTTGTTGTCGTCATTGTGTTCTGCAGATGCCATTGGAAGAATTACACTTTAAATGTCAAAGAATGAATTATATAAAATATGTTAAATAGCTGCACGCTACTATAAAAAGTAAAGCAGTAACAAAGTATAGATGAGTGAACATTCATTATATTGCCACAATGGTAAAAAATTAGAATTAAAACTCAATAGGAAAAAGTAGGCTTCACAGAGAAAAACGAATGTGTGTTTTACTCAACTAGGACTCAATACAAAATGTTACAGCATTATCCTTAGATACATCATATTAAATATTAAAAGGCATTCACATTATCTGAGTAATTGGTTGCTGCTACAATAAAAGCGTCCTTCTTTTACCACACTACAAAACGATAGATTTTGACTGGCTTGGAATGCCTGGGTTTTTAATAGAATGAACCGTGCTCATTTCTAGCACCAGAAAAGAGAGCTTTTAATAGCTGCTCACGCTGTCTGTCGAAGGAAGTTGTCTGTCAGAGCACAGGGAGGTACTGAGTGGTTTATAAACTTTTTTAGGTTTCTGTGAGGACATTAGAGTACAGCACATTGCTGTCATAGTGGAACAGATGGCATTATAAGGGGCCCTGTGCCATTAAATATCAGACAGGATTGATCAGTCCCAGAGCACAAGGCCTTTTCTCCTGAAAAAGCGTAGAAGTTAACGCCTGCTGGTTATAAAACACAGCTGAGTAAATAACACATGGCTTTACCCAGGCACAACTTACGAATAAACACTGTTTTAAGTTAGTGCAAGATGGCATAAAAGCACGTGCGTTAAAGACTACTAATTTTGAAAGTTAGAAATACAGCTTCATTATTGTGGATAAAAGAGAAAGGATAAAAGTAAGGACTTTCTTTTTTGTTGCTTTCCTAATAAGCACATCTGTGGATCTGATGGTAAATAATTACTGCTTTTTAAAAGACAAAGTGAAACAAACTTTCTGTTTCAGTAAAGCTTCTGTGCTTAGTTTCAAAAGAAGTTTTGTAAACTGTTCTAAATAAATGCATTTAAAGACAGAAGGAAAGGAATAAGGCTTGCTTTTCATATGTAGAAAGAACAAAAGGGTTAGTGATCATTATTCAAAAAAATGACTGCATGAAAAAAAATTGTTAAAAGTCATTGCACTAAAATCGTTTTTGCATTATTATGATCTGTATAATGTCTAATACAATTGTGAAAATTCAATAATATTTAGCAATGTAGAAAATTACCCTGTGCAAAGTGTGCGTTAAGATTTCAATGTTTAAATGGTTAGATATATTGTGCATCACAATTAAAAAGGTGAGTATTAGTTTCTCTGCCAATGACAATATTACTGTATCTTAGTGACAAACTTAAAATATGATTTCTAGTATGGCCTAATGGCTGCAGTCTCAAATACAATTAAAAGTTAAACAAAAAGAGTAGCTCTAGAGACATGTGAATTACATCGCACACCTTAATGCACAAGAATTCTGGGTGCATTATGGCATTCTGAAAACTAAAATTTTGAGCCAGTTTTTTTTTTAGGTGCTGGAAGGCACAGTGCACAAGAATAAAAAATGAAGCGCAAAAGTTACATCCTACCTTTAAATTATAAGCACACAGGCACGGAGCAGGAATGCCCTTCAGTCATGCTTCTCGAGAGTTACTTTGAGCTGTGATGCCCCCATGGGAATAGCCTTGCTCAGACAGGGGACAACAGGTTTAAGGGTCAGAGGCCAAGTTCTGTATTCAGAACTGACCAGCACTACTGAAAGCTAAATGTCCACGCAGGGAGTTTTTGAGCATTTTTTTTATCTGAGGTTAGCCACTGTGACAGTGTGTGATTTCTACATGTACATATATAATTGTGTAAATGCAAGTTGTACATTTAGTCTATAGCCCTTGTAGTAATAATACAAATAAATAAACAGGGCTGTATTTGATTGAACGGGGAACGTATTCCTTTTCAGCAGATTTGCTTCTATTTTGGTCTACAGCAAATAACCGGTTTTAGGTAACATTAGCTAAAGGAAATATTGCATATTCTGTTAGGAGTAGATGGGGATATCACTGTTTTCTTGAGACTACTGAATAACGTTATCACAGGGCAGCAGCGTCTGTGGGCCATGTGCAGAAAGCAGCTCTGCCATGTATACAGACTAATCGTTTTTAAATTAAAATTGTTGTGCTAGGGCCAGATAAAAAGGCCATGAAATTAAGCTTGCATTCATGCGCCATCATGTTAAAATAATACAACAGCTAAAGGAATTGGTAGTTGGTTATTGGATTAATGTGTTTTAGTTAGCTCAATGTAGCTATTTACCTCCTACAAGTCTGTTTGTGCCCAGCTGCCAACAAGGGGGTAAATATTGTCGACAGGAGGTCACCTGCTTAGGTCACCTACTGTCGAAGGGGGGTAGGAGACTAGCTCCTGGGCAAATTAAGGGTAAGCAACATTAAGTAACACTATCTGTTTTTGGTTTTTGTTTGTATATGTGTTCTCTCTCTCTCTCCTGTCTAAGCGGTCTAGGAGCAGCCATGAGACAATTGGTTGGGCTCGCTTTAGTCATTCATTTCACAGGATGCTGTGAATATGTTCTTGAATAAATAGAGGCAAAGCACCTCACCAGTGCACATCTAATTAGCTATTAAGTAATACTGTTTGAACAAATTGTTAGAATTAACAAAATGAATAAATAAATACGCCATGTTACTGCCCATCCTGTCTGTAAACTGATAAAATTGGAATTAGATAAGGATGAAAGGATGTGCTTGTTTTCTTGTCTGCCACAAACAAGTTCTGCTGGAGAGATTTATATACTTACTATGTTAGGATTAAATTGTCAGTTATTCATGCAATACAGATATCTGTTACGTTCGCAGTTTTAGGGTTTCCTGTTACATCTATAAACATGAGCATGGTCATAAGCGCAAAATGTAGGTGTTTTTACGTAAGGAAAATAATTCTAGTAGTGTCTGCAGTCCTGTACAGTAGTGGAAGGCTCACAAGTAGAAGTGTTGTGAACTATATGACTTATGAAACACAAGCTTGCTAAGACAAGAAGCACAAAAGAATAGTTGTTTTGAAAATTCCCTTTTTGAGGTTCTTCAGATAAATAATATAGGAATACACAAATGTAAGGATGTATGTCTGTATTGTTTTTCTTTTTCCCTCAGAATTTAGTAAATGAACACAGACTTCCTTGGCTGCTTGGGATTGGGAGAAACAAATCAAATCGTGTAACGTTTTACTCTTGTCAGTTCACTAAAAGTTCCTTTTATACTCGCTAAAAAAGGTCCAGGGTGTTTTTACTCTCAGATAGATGAAGTGGTTCTTGGGCGTCCTCCTAATATATGGGGCGCCCCGAGACTAAAGAAGTTTTCTGAAATAGAGTATACTCCGTTGATAGATTATTTGTATGCCTTGTCTAAAGATCTTTGTTCTGTTCACCAATAGATATCTGCTGCCTTACAACCATTGCCAGAGGGGCCCGGACATCAGATCCAGCCTGGGGAGTCAGCGCCAGTCCAGCTTGGAACCGAGGTAAAGGGAACCAGCACAGGCGTTGCTGGCAACTATAACAGCGGTGAAGGTGAAAGACGGGGTCACAAATCAGGACGGCGAGCGGATTCCTTGCTTTGTTCCTCTTTTTCTGATGTCTAGCTGAGAGAGGCACAGACCGACAAGGACGGCAAGGAGGCTTTGCTTGAGGTGACCCCCTCTGAAACAAGGGTTGCTTCAGATACTCCAGCATCAGGCCTCTGAGTTTCGGTCCCCAACTGAAAGTGAGCCTGCACCTTTGTTTGTTGATCAAGAGGTGCCTGGGCATACTAGGTACAATCTGTGGCCCAGACGAAAGAGCAGTGCGCCAGCGGAGCAACACAGGAGTTAGGGAAGGACTTGAGATTAGGGTACAGGTGCTGTGTGTCTGGTGCCTCTTAGATTAGAGTGAAGAATACTGGTGTACTGCCTGAGACACTGGACAGGATCGTTGAGGGTGTTTGCCCTGGAGGGTGATTGCCCTATCCTGAAAGAAGAAACCTTTTTCCTTAGCCTGGGCCCTGATTGTTTTTCTGGGTTGAAAGTTGTGCAGCTCCACCGTGGGAGAAGTGAACACTTGATGAACAATAAGAGCCTGCCTGTGAGGCTCAGACGGACACAGGGAGAAGACTCCCCTCTGGCTGGTTGTACAGTGGCTTCAATTCCTCAAGTACCTTTTTTTGTTAACAATGTACCCCTTTGGTCGTCCCATTCGAGGAGGAGCAGCCCTTTGCGGCTCCTCGTCCTAATTCCCATGGCCCCGTTTGGTCCTCCTGGTCCCCCAACACAAAGATTGTTTTTGTGATATGTATATTTGCTTTAATATTCGCATTTGAATACTGTTTTTTCTGCAAGGCAAATATTTGTGCACATTTTGATAAATACTACTCTGCCCCCTGAACATATCATTGGTACTCTAGCCCTCATAAAGAAGAACATTAGAAGGTCTATCAAGATAATGTTAAACGAAATGTTCAGAATGTAAATGCCCGACTAGTAACTGATCAAGAAATTAGTCAACTGATGTTAGTGAATATAGGAAATAACTTTAATGTTTCCTCTATTGCATAGTGAATGTCTTCAGCTAATGCTAAAAGGGCCATCTGTGGGAATTAACAGAAATCGCTGTTAGCATAAGCTGAAGCCATTTTGTTGTGGCATCCATTTTAGTTAGCCATGTGTTAGCCATGTGCTTCTTCCGTCTTCACGGTTGCCTACTTTTCTATTCTGCTTGAGTCATCAACTATAGTTAACTCCTTCAGTACTGAGCCAGAGCACTGCGCATGCTCAGAAAGGCCTGTAGCTGCTAGAATGCATCTGTCTTAGAGTGTAACTGTCAGGCTATTCCAACTGACATAAGCAGTAATATCTCCCCTCCCACTTTGTTGACCAAGCGATTTCTGTTAGTCAATAACTGTTCCTGTATATGCCTGTACCTCCTCTGAGTCTCCATGCTTACTCAGCTGTAAACGGGGTATATAAGGCCCATGGCCTCTGTATTCTGTGGACTACCTCCCTGGGTGCTGTATTGACGTAGTCCTACTCATGAGTAATAAATTAACTCGTTATTTGATATTCCAGCTTCCGTGCCAATCTCTATTTTGTTGGTTTAAGAACCCGTGGACAATTAAGGGTGAACCCTGCACCGATGGGCCCTTGAAAAGGCTCATTTCAACATTACTGCAAGATGATTTTCTCACAAATGTCCATGGCAAGAGGGTTCACAACTACCTGTGACCCTACAGTAGTGCTGTGCAACACCCATCCGCATACAAGCAGATTTGGGAGGAGAGGGGTAATTGCTAGCATGCCCAACCACCACACACTTCATCTCACCATAGCTGGTGGTACAATTATTTTTTAAGACTGCCAAGAAACAGTAGGAAAATTCAGGAAGTCAGACCCCTGCAACAATGAGATCTGGCAAGCAGTCAACTGTAAAATGCTCAGAAGATTCCAACCATTGAGATTCATGGAAGATAGACTTTTCTCCAAAGGAAATACATTTGCCATCTGTATATAAAGCAATTATCATTGGCAATTGTTGGATTAACCTAGGGTTGAAGTAAAGTTTATGCTGAAGTCCATTGCGAGCAGCTACGGTCTTTTGGAAAGGCAGCATAACAGATTTCAAGGCTTTCATTAGCGAAGAGTCTCTGTATGGTGCTCTCTCAGTTGAGTGGTAACCACTGCCACACACTATGAAAAATGTTACTGGGTCAGATTTTAAGCCAAATGAAGGACTTGGTACTGGCAATGTTTATTTCCAAAAGAAAACCTCAGGAGACTTCGCACTTCTATATTAAAATTTTAATGTATGCTTCTTGAAGGTCTATAGAACACATCCAATCCTGTTGAAAGAGCGGAGGGGCTCCTTTGATGGAGTGCATGAGTGGCATTTTAACTATCTTTTTAACAATTTGCTTGCTAATTTCAATTAATTGAGGGGCTTAAACTTTCCAAGTACCTTCTTTTGAAACAGAGTGCAATTGGAATAAATTCAGTTTTCCATTTGGGAACAAGGGAGCGGTCCCACTGTTTGCTTCACTAAATGATTGTGTACTTCTTGAGGGAGCTTGTTCTGTTGCGTTTTGATAAAGCTTTTCGGAGGAATGGCTACAGGAGAGGATATGATCCTCAAAGCATAGCGATTCTGCACAATATATCACACCCAACTATCTCTTGTGATTTTTCAAACACTAGATTGTTCATAATGCTTCCCTGTACAAGAGTGGTGAATGTAAGAGGGGGAATTAAAGGGATCAAGGATTTGAAGGCAGCTTTACTGTTGAAGCAGATGGTTGTTGACCCTCACTCCCTTTTACCGGCTGCCTATGCAGGTATTAATGCTTTTGGTGCACCTTCTGGTATTGTGGCACCATAGAGGGGTTTGAACCCTCTGGTGAATAATGGCACTCAAAGGAATTTATTTTGCCGTTTGCTGAACTTTTTCCCTTTCTATAGAAAGTTTTCCACTCACTCTACATTTGCTGCATCTCCTTTTCAGCATGTGAACTCTAATGTGTGAAAATGAAAGGTTCTAAATTCTTGCAGTGCTTCAGATTTTATTCCACAAATATAAAGGCTAGAAATGTAATGCAAGACCATTATAATTGCTAGCTGTATAAATCAGCAACAGCACCGATTACCTGATTTGCAACCACCATGACCTCATGCAAGACTTCCTAAAAGCCTTCCCTTTCTAGCGAGCGAGCTTCTCCATCAATTGCTGAATTCCATACGAATCTATCATGTTTGCCAAGCAGGGCAGTAACACTGGTTGTCTGCATCAGCCACTGAGGTTCCACAAACTTTGCCTGCAGACAGTCTGGCTTCTATTCTTCCACTGCTCACTTTCAAGAAGCTAAATTTTTCATTTTAATCACTCAATGAAAGTTTCCAGCTGTCTCCCCTCGTGTGCTACTCCTCCCTGTTCCCACCCCTCCCTCACCTCTGCCGAATGGTGCTGGTGTTGCAAACTCTCAGATGTCTTTTCCTCCCAACTCATGCACTGCTTTCCCATTTCCCGTCCAATCTGTTGCTTCCACCCCACTCTGTTGCTTCCCCCCTCTGCCCACTCTTCCGCTGACCCCCAAGACCACAACTTAGGCACGCATGCATAATACAAAATGACAACGCGTCAGCGCTTTTAAATTCAGTGCTTATAATAATTACTGGAGATTTCTTAAAGAACTGCAAGCACTGCCTCTGATGGACTTTTGACCATCTGTTCTTTTTGGAAGCTTAGCAGCTGGAGCTTCAGCCCAGTGAGCAGTCCATTTTCCAGCCAGACTTTGAACATGGAGGGCTAAATTTGCTACACTGCATCTAGTTGACTGGCACTTGGTTTACAGTCAGACTTAACTCAACAAGCCGCAAGAAAGCTGAGCTGATGAACATTGTCCAATAAGATTACATTGGCTATAGTCTTCAAAGTGAATTCTAGTATCAACCATGCATAATACGACAAATGTTTTATTGGTCTCTAAGCCCCAAAAGACGCTACCACTTTGTTTTAAATAATTTACCTGTTTAAGCATTTACATTAGCTGGGTATTGAGTCGATCAACTGCTAGTGACCGTGCCAAACTGTATAACAGTTTCTAATCTGCCATCTCTAAATATTGACTGACTTGCTTAGTAGAGTAGTGAACCAATGCCCAACGGGATGAATCAGGTTGTCAAAAGAGGATAATAGAGGTGGTAGTATGTGGACTTCAGTGGTGAATTTGAGTAGCAACACAAACTAAAGGTTTTCTCTAGGATTCCCAAGAAAAGGCCTCCCTATGGAAGGAAATGTCCTGGTAGAAAAAGAGCTGAAGGGAAAAAAAGCATTTGCCACTTAAATAAACTGCTTATTATACTGGATGAGATGTTCATCTGCTTTAGTGGAGGTTGGACAAGGGCAAAAATGTTAACCATATGGCAGACATCTGAACTTCAGAATTTCCCAGTCATCTTACCGAAGATGAGGAATATGTGAATTCTATTCAACCCAGAACTACCGTTCATAAAACATCCCCACACTTTAGCCCTACACATCCACATTAAATCTGCTTTCAATGTGCGAGTCCTCGAATAAATGATTCACTGCTCACTCTACAGCCCAAGGGATGCGCCCATGTTCAGTTCAGCCCTTCACCTGCTTCACAGCTTCTGGATTGTGCCAAAGCACCCGCACTCTGAGTGATAAGCATCCTGGCATCACAAACCATCTCAACTTAGAACAGACCAAGGAAAAACATTCTGCTCATCCAAAATAGTCTTCATAGCGACCTCCCCTCTGCATGATGTGGGACTGTCCCCAGCTCGGGACGTATTGGGAGGAAGTGGTTTCCCTATTGTGTGAAGTAACCGAGAGGGAGTTGGAACCCACTATAGGCCCTTGCTTGCTGCATTGGTTTCCCCACACATCCAAAACCAAGGTCACTAACAAAATATTGGATTTGGGTCTCCTATTGGCCAAAAGGGACATTACAGCAAACTGGAAGTCTAGGCGAGGCCCCAGTTTGCAGAGGTGGAGAGCTGAACTTCTTAAGTGGGCGGACTGCGAGGGCATTGTTAGATTGCAGTTAGCTACCCGAGCAAAAAGCGATTCAGCCTTAGAGGCCGCGAGGGCCTGGGAGGCAATGGTGATCTTACTGAAAGCCCCAGATGGAGACTCGGATACTGAATCGGCGACTAGTGGCCCGCCTGTAATGCTTTAATTATTGTCTCCTAAATACCTGGCTGCCAGTGCCCACCATGCCTCTATATAGATCTACCCCTGTCGTTGCAATGTTGCAATATTCCCTTGGTGTATAACCCAAGTTATTTGTCTGCGCACTTGTATGCCCTACTATTATTTTTTTTAATTTATTCTTTATTGCTACTATAATGTTTGCTTTAAGAGACACGCCGGGGGGGCGGGGGGGGGGCTTGGATTGATTTGGTTTATTTGGCCCAGGGCTACGTAATAGTTCTTATGTCCCTCAATGATCGTTGCAGGCTGATATGTTTCCTCATTTCTCTGTATTTCATGAACATACATTTTGCATTTGGTTGTGATAAGGGACCGCTATTGTTTACATAAGCTCCTGTTGGCCTTTGTATCATATTCATGTCCAGATGAGTTTGGTTGAAATTAATAAAAATATATTTTTTTTTTAAATAGCGACCTCCCCTCTTTTTTTTTTTTATCTTTGAAGCACATTAACATCCAGACCCAAATCAAAATGGCTTCTACAGGAAGGTAATCACCTTGGTAAGGAATAGCCTTAAGGAGCATCGGGTGATTGTGACCACTGGGTCAGCTGCAGTAGGGTCATTTAACTTTTTATTTGTAGTAAAGCACTAAGCATTATGCATGTTCTTTTGGGCCAGATGTATTAGATAAAATGGAAATATTCCAAAGCTTTCACCAGCACAATCACATTCAGTTTAGTAAACTTTCTACGTGAATAGAATAAATGGCAACAAAAATAGACAAATTTAGACTGTCAAAATCAAGGCCATGCAAGCATACTGATCTAGTATCACCAACACACATTTGCCTCCATAAATGCTAGGATAAACGTTTTATTAGAACACGCACTCCTACTGTAGGTGGGAAGTTAGTTTAACTGAAATCAAAGAATTATTTGGACGGCTTGCAAAAATATCATGGCTCCAAGTAACATGCTCCAAACATGTAACACTTAAACACCAACATTAGAAATTATTGCAAGAAAAAGAAATTCAATTTGAAATTATGTCCCCCGAATGGTTTCTTATAAGACATAAGTTAACATTTGCTTACAATTTTAATATTTTAATTTGTGTAAAACATATCCAATTTTTGTGGTTTTATTTTATTGTTTAATTAGGCACTATCTCTCAACCAGGCCTTTTCACAAGGAACCTGAACATCAAGGGAGAGAAAATAAAATACTCAAAAGGAACAATTAAACATTAGGGCAAACAAAATAACATGCTTAGTAAACCAGACAACCTTGAAGAACATTCATTCCAATACTCATGGCAAAATATTTATTGTCTCTTACCTTCCTTCTTCAAAAAGGTTGTCAGGGTGTCATTCAAACATAGATGATCAATGTTCTCCACAATAAAGCGCAGAATGGAGGCCAGCTCTGCCTAAATGAGTAGACAAAGTAGGAAGAGTGTTGAACTGAAATTCAATTTATACACTTCCACTAAAGGAAAGAGTAAAATGATGAATTTAAACTAATTTCAAGGACAGTGTAGTATTGAGCAACTAGATGTTAATACAAGAACCACAGATATACACTTCCCCCTTGTTGTACCTATACAAAAGCACCACTAGGTGTCTGCAACACCTTCTAAATTCATACTGCATTCAAACATTGTGGGGCTCCATCAGGGAAAGGACAGTGATTGGACATTTGGTGAGCCCTGCTAATAATCAGAAAGAAATGCCCATTTACACAAATTATTTAAACCGCAAAATATAAAAGGCTAGTAGCAAACGTGAGCAGGCAGAATTCTCTGCAGACAAGTTAAAGGTGTTCAGAAAACTTACTACTTGTCCCTCTCTTCACCCCGAGAAGCAGAGCCTCAATGAAATGTTGGACAGTCTACTCAACGCTGACTATGCAAATTTTTAGATGAGAGAAAGAGGACACACAGGGGGGGGTGGGGGGTCGGAGGACAGTGAGAGCTATCTGCGGATAGAGTAGCCACAAAAAAACATAACCAAAGTTAGCTTGTTCTTTTGATGGATACTTTTCGAAAGGTTTGCAGAAGCAAGTGGATACAGTGGCCTGCCAGACTTGGATGTCAAGACATTAGTGCTTTGGGAATGTATGCACCAATACCCACATCGCGGCCGGGCACTGACATGGCCACCGCAGTGGTATCAGTCATCTCCCTGATGCAATGGGCTCACTGTTTTTCTGGAGGCTGTTTCATGGTCGGTGCAAAAAAGATCTTGATGCAGAGGACTCTCCACATTGACAGGTCCCCCCTCTTCTCAACCTTCTCATTCTTTGCTGTAGCGCCCCCGCACAAAAAGCATCCACTTGATGGACCTTGATGTGAGCAATGCAAACTCAGCCCTGTTGGGGTCCAACCGATGGGAGTCTCTATATGTTTGAGAAGTGATGAGGAGCAAAGAAGAGCAACCGACTGCCAAACGTGGGAATCACAACCTTACGCAAAAAAGTTGCCAGAGTCCTCAGCATCAATCTGCCTGGAAGGTGGTTGTGTATGATGGTTGCACTGAAAGTGCTTGCAGTTGACTCATGAGACAAAAAAACAATTACTATTGAGTAAGATAGTGTTCATGCTCAAGAGGTGCAGCATGCATCTATGCAAAGGTTTGAAGAGCGTACACATAAGAAAAGTCAAGGAAAGACCATGAACACCATGGCCTCCAGAATCATCTCAATAAATAGAAGAGGTAGAACTTTGGCACGCCTATGATGTACCCAAACAATGTTAGGAGTTCCTCCATTGCCCAGAGGTGGTCTACAACTTATTGTGGCAAGTCCACCTTCAAACAGTCTACAAAGAAATAGGAATGCAGTGACTACAAACCTTCATGGGTGGGCAGCGATAAGAGCCATCACTTCTGTGAACACCAGCGGTACTCAGGTGAGACCGAAAGGGGACCACAGAAAATTGAAAGTGTTCCTGATGTCCTTGAATGGCAGTTAACGTGTGGGACTGCACACTCTGTAAATGAAATTATGCATCCTGCAATTCCAAGGACACCATACACTCTGCCAGGTCCAGAGCACTCAGGATCTGAGCAAATGTGAGTACTTTGAATTTGTCCATTGCAGGAAGGCATTATGGTGGTCGAAGGCACTGGATAGACCCGAGGATCCAGTCCTTTTCAGGACAAGGAAGCAGCGTGACCAACCATTGCCTTTTTCTGACTTCTGTATCTGTTCTACTGAACACTTTGAGAGTAAGAGGTGCACCTCCTGCAGTAGAATGGAAATGTGCTCCTTTGCAATTCGCTCTGCTGCTGGAGGAATATTAGGTGGGGAAAAATGAAATGTAAGGCATAACACTCTGAACAATTGTCAAGATCCATCTGCTGGTGCTTACCCTTCCAAGGCTTTTATATTTTTTCACTGCCTTACACGCAATAACCCCAAGATCATTTTTTGCTGCTTTATGAAGTTTAGAATCTGAGCTTGTCTGGAGACCTGCTCGGAAAAGAGTTTTTCTTCCAATAATTCAGCATCCGATGCTCGAGTGAGGGTTTGGGGTTCCTGACCTGGAGCTATATTTCACAGCACCCAGTTAAAAAGTTAAAATGGCCTATGCGCTGGCTGGCTGGCGAAAAGGCTGAGGAGGGTAGACTCATTTGAGCGGACTTAATGGATGTGAATATATTAGACTGGCTGTTATCTCCAGGAGGTCCTGCTAGGGGACTGGGCAGGCTTCAGTGTATGGCCAAGCTGGTCTGGGTTAGTTACATGCGCCCTCGCTGCGCACTGGTCCCTTACACACCACCACTACTACCCATATGGAGCCTGCCTGCACTCAAAGCCTTGCTTGAGGCACATGCCCCTTAGCCCTTGCGGGAGTCGGGGATGACTCAAAAGGGCGATCTGTACAAGAAGGGCGCTTTGTTCTCCTTAAAGGGCCTATGGGAACTCTACAGATTGGTGCCTGGCTCCTTTCTTGCCCATAATGTAATTGTGGCCACGATCAGGGATACATGTTCGACAGAACAGGTCGAGCCCCTATTGCATTTAGGATTGCAATGCTTTGTAACGCATGGCCTAGGCCGCCTGGCAGTATGGGCTCTATACACTGCATTACATGTGGGTCGTACTGATCTCCAAACATGAGACAAGCCCAGATGGGAAGAGTGCTTAGCGAAGGACTTGACGACCAAACAATGGGTCATGGCCTTGGAAGGGGTGAAACATTTCCCACAACGCCCGTCTGAAATTTACACAATTTAACTACCTGCATCAGACCTACCTTACACCACACCACCTCCATAGAATGTGCCGGGGAGTCACCAGGTTGTCTGCATTGTGGACAAACCGACGCTACATTTATGCACATGGGGTGGGACTGTCCTCCATTGCTCCGTGTGTGGACCCAGGTGATGGACAGGCATCAATTAGGCCTGGGCGGAGTACGAAGTGACCCAAAAACTGTCACGCTATGCAGAGTTCTGAAAGTGACAGAGTGCATTATGTCGCACGGTTCGTGCTGATTTTTAGCACCGGGTGTTGTGTCGCACTGGAAAAATCGGGGCGAACAGCACCATGCGCAGTGCAAGAGGGTGCTGCTTCTTTCTGCCGCTCAAGTAGATGGTCTAATCACGAGGCAGCTTCCTCAATGCAAACGGAAGGCTTCTCAATGCAAGTGGCTGAGGCCACCCCTGACCGCCCGCATTAAGAAATCTCACCAGGAGATGGTCTGGAGTAAGATTTTCCTCGCTTGCCAACTTAACGTTGGTGAGCGCAAGCAAGGAAAAAACTCCGCAGAGGAGTTTTTCAGAACTCCTTATGCTATGTGTAGCAGGAAATAGATTTGAAAATAATATTGGTATTCATCAATTACGCCAGTTTTTTTTTTTTGCCACAACTGTGTATCACCTGGACATATACATAATATATAAAAATTGTGTCACAATAGACTCCAAGTGGTCTGACAACTCAGAGCTTCACTGGCCCACATTTACAAAGCCTGAGCCTGCATGGCCTTTAGTGTCATGGTCCAAAAGTCTGAACATGACTCCGAGCCGTGGGCATGCTCAAAATACCAAGCCAAGAGAAAGAAGAAAAGGGAACGCAACTATTAGTACAATATCAAAACATTAAATAAGGAATAAACAAAACATTAAAAGGAAATGATATATAAAAAGAATCCTTGTTAGCAACAAGCGCATGCAACAACATTTGTGATACAAAACACAATTTGATCACAAGTCCGCCTCAAGAAGTAACAGCCATGAATTCCCAAGGACTTGTAAAACAGAGAAAACAGATACATACCCCAAAATACAGGTAATATATAACCCCAGACAGATGCAAAAAGCATTGTGGGAGAACAACAAGAAGAGCTTCTTATAAAGCCTAAAAACTCCAACCATAATTTGTATGACCGAAAACAGTTAAGGAAAATGCAGCTAGAAGTCACCATCAGATTATTTCAGACACTACTTTTCACACAGCGTAAGATACAGAGTTCACCTCATTATGTTCTAAGAATGAACAAATGAATCACATATCCCCTCCACAGAGGAGAAGGCAACTAACTTATGTCTTCCAAAGAATACACAATAAACTGAGTTTACTCACAATTTTCCAAAAAGTGAAGCACATGTAATAAAAATGTAGCTATGCAGGCCACTCAGAAGGAGAAAACAACCAGCACCATAAAACACAGATCGTGAGCACTTTAATGAAGGATGAACCACAAGAACATGTATTTAAAAGAATACAAAACATAGGCCCTGAATCCATCAACGCCATAATAAATATGCACACCACAAGAGTAGTGAGGACATACTATGGGGATTACTTTAACGAGTAAAGACCAGAGCGTCCCTGTATACCAGACTTACCAACATGTCCCTAAGAGAGACAACGAAAGGTCGAAAACATGCACATTGTAGCATACTGAAATGCTTCAAAGAACCTTGCATCAGATAATCTTCCATACAAGAAGACATCTCTTGACAATAACCTCTTAAGCACAAAGCTCATCCTCAGAGGCCACGGGACAAAAGGAAACCTCCCTCAGTTATCTAAACCAATCCTAAACAAGGAAAAAATGGTACTGAGAACAAAACATCTGCTCTCGCAGGACACCAAGTGGTCAAACCAACAACGGACATGTAAAATGCCCTCACAAAGCTTACTCGCCTATTAAGAAATAGTCTGCATATCAAGATTAAAGACAAGTTAACCAGTAACAAACAACGAAATGCTATGATTCTGAAGACCTCGGTCTGTCACGGAAGCGTCTTAACGATACATCAGCTTGACTCCAAAAAGGTGGGCACCATCAAATGGCAAGTCGACCGGAAAGCCTCCGAGAAACCCGAAGTTGCCAACCAAGCCCGACGCCTTAATGCCACTGCCATCGCTCGACCCACAGAGTCCATTGTGTCCATATCACACCTTATGGTAAGCCTAGCCGCCTGCTGACCATCTTCAATCAAATCACCAATCTCTGAGCGGAGGTTATCCGGAAGAGATGGTAACACATTCTGTAGCGAATCCCATAAGGAATGGGAATATCACCCCCGCACACAAGATGTATTTATGGATCTCAAGGCTGAGCTTGCCGAAGCAAAAATGTGATAACCACATGCATCACAACTCCTAGACTCCTTACCCACTGGAGTTTTAGGAACAATCTACATCCAGTGAAGCAGTCGCAACCTGAGTCACCAAGCTACATGTGGAGGGGTGACAAACTGGGTCTCCAGACAATATCCCGGTCCACTGAGGTCTCCGACTCAGGCCTGGCCCAAGTACCTAAGAAGGCCTGGCCCAAGTACCTAAGAAAATATCAAAAAGGGCTCTTCCCCAGTCTGTCCCTGAAAAAGGATCTCAATCAAAGGGTCTGTGGACCTTTGCACCGTAGGAAGTGACACGTTTAAAACTGTATAAACTTTTCTTAGCATGTCTGCAAAGGAGGAACATGCCTCCGAAGCAAGTCCAGGGGGAGAAAGCAACCATGAAGAGGATGATGAATCCAGGCCACAAGCCTCTCCCAGAGCAGAAAAACAGCTCTCCTCCATCTGAGGCACATTGTCAGAAATTGGCTGAAAGAGCCCTGCCTCAATCGACAGACTGTCTTTCCACAACCTCTTCCTGAGAAGGAATCAAAAACTGCATATTTCCCTCAGTCTGAATAGTCGACTCCGCGTCAGTCGTCGTACGACGCCAAGACAGAGGAGGAGAGGCAACTTCGACCAACGCCGCCGTCAGTGTCGGAAACGGCTGATCGAAGACCGGTGTTGTAGGTCGAGATCCCGAAGGACTGTGGACTTGCGCCAAAGCTCAACCATCACTGAGGGCAAACCATCCAACGGCACCCGACTCACCTTCTAAAGGCGCTCCAGAGAGAGCTGGCGTGACAAAGAGGAGGTGCATGCAATTATAATATTCCCTCATCTGAGCCATCAACACTCCAGGTCCCTGAAACACGGGGAGACGCGGTGCGGAGTCGCTTACGGCCTCCTCAACCATCAAGCGGGAGGAGCCAAGGGAGACTGCGTCTCCATGCGGTGAAGTCTGAGAATGCCGCGACTCCAACCTTCCCTTTTGACTTCCCCCGAAGAAAGACTTCCTCCAGAACGGCTTTGGCTCCTAGATCGACCCAGCAAAAGCTCTTCTCAGGACGACGAAGACCCAAGCTGGGAAGCCTCAGTGGACCGTGACATGTGTGCTGCCATGAACTACAAACACCGCTCCTTTAGCGACTTTGGTTTAAGCTTCTGGCAGGAGCCACAATCCTCAGCATTGTGGTACTCGCCTAAACACCACATACAAAATATATGCGGGTCCGTCAACGACATATGTCGGCTACAAGACCCACAAGGTTTGAAACCTGTAGACATAGGAAAGGCACACTGTTCCACCGATAAAGTTATCGAGGTAGGTATAAAAAAAAAAAAAAGACACGACCAGAGGCACTGCTTCTGCAGATCCACGTTTCAGCACGGAAAGAAGAAACTGACGTCCGCGCGCCGGAGGAGCCTTATATGGCTCCACTGATGTCATGACGGAGACAATTCAAAAGTTAAGGAATCTGCAGCTAGATGTCTCTATCATATTTATTTGACAAACTAGACGAGCCCCCAACTACGCAATAGAGTTCTATATACTGCCACCAGGAGATACTAAGAGGGCTTTGGGTGCCATGGGACTCACCGAACTTGCATGGGTGATGGGGCCCATGTAGATTCCTGGAGGGGGCACTGTGGAGATGCCCCTTCATTCCCTCCTCCAAGCTCCCCCCTCCCCCACCCACTCGTGAAGACCTGTCGACAGTGTTGGCAAAGAGCTCCAGATTAATCCCTTGTCGCTCCCGGACCAGCTGCCTCTAAGCGGCATTAGCCAAAGGCTTTTTTAAGTTGTTAGTTTGTTCTCATTTTCTAATAGGGAATTTGACTGCTTCTCTATTGGATTAGGTGCAGTATGTAACCGTGGGTTTATCCTGTTTCATGTGCCACATTTCTTTGTTTTCACTGTATGATTGCTTGCAGGATACTGTCCTCTATACCAGATGGGCCATAATTGAGTACTGACTCCTAGATGATACCTTTTGTTGCATTTTCTCTATTGTACGCTGTTTTGCATTAAATATCAATAAAGATTTTTTTTTTTTAAATCCATCTGTTTGACGTGATGGATTACCAACCTGGGAGAAAGTACTGAATACCACCTCTCAGCGGTTGGAGGACTAGTGCATCTGCTGACCTATACAATGTCTGCCAGAGTGACGTCCCCGAAAGGAATGGCTGTCTGCTGCTTCACTAGGTGTGAAGACTCTCAGCCTATAGACTAGCCCCTGGATGAGCCTCTAAATTTGCAGAACTGGTGTGGGAATTGTTTTTGCAGAAGTCAACCCTGGGGAATGCACTGTGACCAGACTACCCTTAAACCATACCAGTAAGGAGCCCACCACCTTTTTGTAGAAAAAAAGACCAAACAATAGGCATGTCAATCAGCGATGCCAGTACATCGCCCGATAATCCAGTTGACCTCATCCAAGCGTATCTGTGGTACATATGGACATGTCAATGCAAACCTTGGTATCTAAGCCTGTGCGGACAATTGCCATCAAAATATTACACCCCATGTCCCATAAGGCATATGTATAGCAACCCAACAGACAGACTGCATTTATAGATCTCAGTGCCGGAATGGCAGAATAAAATATCTGCTAGCCAAATGCATATATCATTTTGGAAGCTCTATCCAGAATAGGGTGCCTGGTGACAATCTGTATTACAGAGCACAGGCCTGAGTCACCTAGCAATGTGTGAACTGACAGACAAGACATGTGCAAGGGTGTCACTGAATAATAACAGCTCCAATGTCATTGCGGAACACTATAGAATCTGTTAAAACATTTGTCTAAGGCAGCTGTATCGAATACCTCAGCTGTCTTCCGGACCACCACTGGAAATGAGAACTTTCTTCCATCAATGGTCCATGTGGAAAGTAAAGAGGTGTTAACATATTGGTGTTTTGTAAATCGCAATATAGGAAATTATCAGAACAGAGGGAGGGGAGAAAGCGACCCACCCTTCACTGTGATCATCAGTATCTTGGGGTGCATACTCTTCTGGACCAGGATCAGAATCTAAACAAAAAAGAAAATGGAGCCTCTGCGGATATTTGTTTCGCAGTAGAGGTCTAGATTTAGGCTGCAGGAAAACGGACTATACTTTTGTGATTTCCTAGCATATTGGTCTAGATCAGATATTGTGTTAGAACCAGTTGCTCTTTCAGCACCAATGGAATTAATATCAGATACGGGAACCAGGGAGGATATCGGATCCAGGGTGTAAATCTGTACCAGTAATGAGTCCCATGGGGACAGACAGTGGAGGGTGGGTCCAAAGGCAACTGGAGGCAACTGCAGTTCCGTGGGGCCCAAAGGCACGCCAGAGAGCAGGAAGCAATCTTAAGAGGTGCACCACCGCGTCACTGAAGGCCTTGAAAAACCAATGGATTGTTGACATGGTGGAGAACTCTGCACGACGGAACCAGCAGAGGTACCGATTCCGTAACTCGTGACCTTGATGGGGAGCAACCCAGACCTTGAAACGTTCTCACTTTCTATTTGGATTAAATAGGAGGAACAGGATAAGTCCTACTTCATTTTCTTATGCTTGCACTCAAACTTAAAGTGATCAGCAGATTTCTAGCAGGAAATGGAGCAGTCATAGAAATGGCCATGGGACCATGCCTATGCCCTGCGTGAAGATCACAACTACTACTTATGTTCAGTAAAGAAAAGATTTGCCTCCTGGTCTCAATTTGCCTTCAGGTGCATTAGGGCACAGAGTTCACACAACAGGTACCAAAGACACTTATTGCATATCTGTGATGGACAACTGCTTGCTGCATTTTCAGTGGAGACATTGTTTCCTAGTACACTGTAACGTTTTTGATGTCGTCAGAAGACCAGCAAAGCTGGGAGCAGATACATATGCATCTTGAAAAAGGAATTAACATCCACGTGCAGGGGTTATGCCAATATGCAACCTTATTCTGTCACTTACGGAGCTGTATGCAATCAGCACAGAGCCAAAGACACCTATGGGCATGCGGAGCACTGCTGGATAATTCCCCGGATCCATTCTGGTGCCTAAAGGATATCCTAAGGTGAGGTATCTGAGCTTAGAAGTTGCCAACAGATATTTATAAATGTAGTATGGCACTTTTAACCGATGACATGCATGATTTCATGTAGAGGGTAGATTCTGAGAGGACATTCACCAGAACAGCTGAACTTCTATCAGTGTGCAGTACTATGAATTATTTAAGCTGCTCAAGTCCATCAATAAATTTGCCTCTATAAATCATGCACTTGAAGCTCTGCAGTAGGCTAAGTAATCATAATTTTATTTAAACTTGTGTGGTCACAATAAGGCCTGGGCGAAACAGAAATTAAGCTAGAGTAATTTAAGAATTTTGCATTACTCTTCGCATGCAAAATCACCAAAATTGCGCCATTAAGCCACTTTGCCTAATAGCGCACCAATCACAGTAAAAATTTGTCACGAATCGCACAATTCACAGAGACCATTTACACAAATGCACAGTAACAGAACGAGTGGTTTTCAGTGCTTTTATTTAATGCTTCCTCAAGTCTAAAATGGATACAATACATTTTGCGCTAAGATAGCACAAAATGATGGATATGCACCGTGTGTAATTTCACGTAACAATGTGAAAGCAAATTACATTAATTTTGTCCTAGTTGCAAGCTCACTGCCTTATCTTGGCTGTGATGAATAGAGAGGACGTTCCTTAAAATACGGTCATCTTAAACCGCCTCATAAGAACTGGCAAAACGTTCAAAATAATAAACACTGGTGACATCATTTTCAAGTTAACTTTTCACTTGACCGTGCGTAGTTTTAAACTAAATGGTTGTATTTTTCCAAGCAATCTTTTCCCTTCAGTGAGTATAAGAATGCCGCATGTAAATCTACAACAGATACAAGAGGCAAAAAAAGCAGGCCTGTAACTTTCCTCTGCAGCACACCATTGCCAATTCTGTGAGCCCTAATCCTCCTTCTGTGTGTTCTTGAACAAGTTACTTACCTTCGGTAACGATCTATCTGTAAGAGACAGATTAGTTATAGATTCCTTACCTTTAGAATTACCCCTAGGCGTCAGACTGGATCCGCAGAATGTTTGTCAGCGGAACCCCTGCGCATCGAAAGGTGGCGTTGGTCGGCTCCGCGTTATTCGTTGGCGTCGTGGTTGCCGGGATGACGTTGCGGTAGCTACTTAGACGCCGCCCTCGCGTGCTGACATCCGTTCTTTTACACGACATTCCACGCCAGAAGCGCAGAGCCATGCAAGACACTGACCACTGGTGCACAAAACTAGGGCCCTGAAAGGGATTCCCTGACCCTAGAAGTCAGTTTGCAGAACGGGGAGGATGGGTGGGGCGGTAGGGAATCTATAACTAATCTATGTCTCTAACAGATATATCGTTACCGAAGGTAACTAACTTGTTTATCTGAAAGAAACAATGAGTTATAGAATCCTTACCTTTAGAATGGATACCCCAGCAATACCAACCCCGGAGGTGGGTCGGCGAACCAAGTTCACACCAGAAAGTCCTGGAGAACAGAACGGCCAAAGAAGCCGTCTCTCCGGACTTGGGTGTCCAGGCAGTAGTGTTTTGTGAACGTGTGCAGAGATGCCCACGTAGCTGCCTGACAGATGTCATTGAGGGAGACTCCCCGTACCAAAGCAGTGGTAGCTGCATTCGCCCTGGTGGAATGGGCGTGCAATCCCACTGGAGGCTCCTTCTTTGCCAAAGAGTAGCAAGCTTTAATGCACAAAACTACCCACCTAGAGATGGTCCGTTTGCGCACGGGCCAACACTTTTTGGCGCCCACGTAGCCAACAAAGAGCTGGTCATCCACCTGGAATTGCTTGGTGCGTTCCAAATAAAATGAAAGCGCACTTTTGGATCCAGACGGTGGAGCCTCTCTTCCTCCGTAGAAGGATTCAGAAAGAAGGTGGGCAAAGTGATGGTTTGACCAATGTGGAAAGAAGTAACCACTTTAGGAAGAAAAGAGGGTTGAGTTCGAAGGACAACCTTGTCCGGATGAACCGCCAGAAAAGTAGGCTTTGAAGAAAGAGCCTGGAGCTCACTCATTCTGCGAGCAGAAGTGATGGCAACCAGAAAGGCAGTCTTTAAAGTGCAAAGCCTGAGAGGACAGTTATGTAGCGGCTCAAAGGGAGCGCACATAAGAAAAGTAAGAACCAAGGTCAACTCCCACTGAGGCATTGCGAAGGGAACAGGAGGAAAAAGAGGAGTAATGCCCTTAAGAAAGCGATTTACAACAGGGGACTTGAAAAGAGAAGGCTGATCAGGAAGCCTAAGAAAGGCGGAAATGGCTGAGAGATAGCCCTTAAGAGTGCCCAGAGCAGAGCCATGCTGGGCCAAAGAAAGGAGGAACAAGAGAACCTCAGAAAGGGGATCCACAGCCTTTGCTGCGCACCATGCCACAAATTTGTTCCATCTGCAGGCATTTACCGTCTTAGTGGAGGAACGCCTGGCTGCCAAGATAACATCACAGACTTCGGGAGGAAAGTCCAAGGCTGTCAACTGTCGCCGCTCAATCTCCACGCAAGGAGGTGGAGGCTGGACAGATTCGGGTGGAGGACAGTCCCCTGCTGCTGCGACAGAAGATCCTCCCGAAGAGGCAGTCTGATCGGAGGATCAATGGCCATGTGTAACAGCTCGGGATACCAGACTCTTCGTGCCCAATACGGAGCCACAAGAATGACTTGGGCCTGGTCGCGCTTGATCTTCAGCACTGAGCAGAAGTGGTATAGGCGGAAAGGCGTATAGTAGACCGCAACTCCACTCGCGACGAAAAGCGTCACCTAGCGAGTGCCGCCTTGGAAATTCCAACGCGCAGAATTGCTGACATTGCACGTTCTTTTTGGTGGCGAATAGATCTAACCAAGGCTCTCCCCATTGCCGAAAGAGACCTTGCACCACCTCCGAGTGAAGACTCCATTCGTAATCCACCATGTACCTGCGGCTGAGTTTGTCCGCCCTGGTGTTCAGTGAACCTACCAGTTGTTGAACCACCGGGGATATGCCCTGATGTTCCAGCCATGTCCAGAGGCGAGCCTCTTGACATAGGGTCCACGACCCCACCCCACCATGTTTGTTGCAGTACCACATGGCGGTGGTGATGTCCGTGAACACCTGCACTACTCTTCCCCGGACAGAGGGAAGGAATGCTTTCAGCGCAAGACGGATCGCCCGGAGCTCCAGAAGGTTGATGTGGAGCCTGGACTCCGCCAGAGACCAGAGGCCTCTGATCTCCGCCTCTCCCATGTGGCCGCCCCACCCCAGAAGTGATGCATCCGTCACAACTGTGAACTCCGGTTGGGAAAGGGAGAGGGATCGGACGTTGACCCAATCCTGGTTCGTTAGCCACCACTGCAATTGTCGTGCAGTGCCCTCCGAGATCTGAACACAACCGGACAGATTCCCCTGATGTTGTGCCCACTGGAACTTCAGGTCCCACTGCAGAGCCCGCAAATGCCACCTGGCATGATCTACCAGCAGGATGCAGGAGGTCATGAGGCCCAGCAGCCTCAGGGTCATTCTGACCAAATCCCGGGATGGAGGCTGTAAGATCGGAATCATAGCCCGAATACCCCGGACTCGCTGCTCGGGAGGAGGAGCCCGAAACTGTGTTGTATCCAGAACCGCTCCAATGAAAAGGAGCTTCTGAGAGGGAGTCAGGTGTGACTTCGGCACGTTGATAGTGAACCCCAGCGAATGCAGGAGGTCCGCCGTAGTCTGGAGGTGGGAGACGACTGCGTAGGGCGAGCCCACCTTCCACAGCCAGTCGTCGAGATAGGGGAAGCCTGGAACGCCTGATCTGCACAGATGAGCTGCGACCACCGCCATCACTTTCGTGAACACCAGAGGGGCGCTGGTAAGGCCAAAGGGGAGCACGATAAACTGAAAGTGCTCGTGGCCTACTGTGAACCGTAGGAAACGCCAGCGGGCCGGCAGGACGGGGATGTGAAAGTAAGCGTCCTGCAAGTCCAACGCTACCATCCAGTCTCCAGGGTCGAGGGCAGACAGGACCTGAGCTAGTGTCAACATTTTGAACTTCTCCTTCCGGAGGAAGCGGTTGACGTTCCTGAGATCCAAGATAGGACGCAGGCCTTTGTCCTTCTTGGGCACCAGAAAGTAGTGGGAATAGCAACCACGACCTACTTCTGGAGCAGGAACTCGCTCGATAGCTCCCTTGGCCAAGAGAGCCGTATCTTCCTGTTGGATCCGACATGGATGGAGGGGTTGTCTCGAAGGGGAGGGAGTAGCCCCTTCGGACTATCTGCAAAACCCACCTGTCTGACGTGATCGTGCGCCAGTGGGGGGAGGTGATTGCGAATCCTGCCGCCCACTGGCGATTGGTGGCCCTGAAATGTCGGACTAGGAGGGTTTGGAGGCTGCTGCAGAAGGGGCGCTGGTGGACTGGCCCGCTCACTGGCCCCCAGACCCACGACGGTGGGTCCCACGTCCCCAGCTGAGCAGGGGCTGGACAGCATGCGCCGGCCTGTGGCCCTGGGTGGAACGTGGCGGGACACCCCTTCCGTAGCCACGAAATGGGCGAAAAGTAGACTGAGCAGGGTGGGTGGAGAGGCCCAAGGACTTGGCCATAGCCCAGGAGTCCTTGAAGCGCTCTAGCGCTTTGTCTGCTTTGACACCGAACAGGCGACGGCCATCAAAATGCATGTCCAGCAAGGTAGCTTGGAAAACCCTGGAAAAACCAGTTGACCTTAGCCAGGCATAGCGTCAAAGGGCTACCAACGTTGAAATTGTCCTGTCTAGCGAGTCGGCAGTGTCCAGTCCACATCTTATGGTGAACTTGGCTGCTTCTCTCCCCTCGGCGACTGCATGGGAGAGCACGGCCCGGGCCTCCTCCGGGCACTGTGGCAGCACCTGCACTACCGTATCCCACACAGAGTGGGTGTAACGGCCGAACAGACATGCAGTGTTTACCGACCGCAGGCATAAGCTGGAGGAAGAAAACATCTTCCCAAGATGGTCCAGCTTTTTGGATTCCCTATAAGGTGGTGCATTAGGGAATGCGCCTTTGGACATAAAATAAGCCTCTATTTTTATTTTTTTATTTTGAGAGTTTAATATAGTGCGAACAAGAACCTTGCAGGTATCAGAGCGCTTTACAAGAAAGACGCAAGGAGCAGATAAATATATAGTAGAAAAATATATGATTGAGTCTAGGACACAGAAATAGCTAACAGTAGATAAACATATACATTACAAGGTTATATACATAGTTTTTAGAAACATTCTCCCTGGGAATATAGTTCAACTCTTGTTGAGGGAGGTCCAATACAAGGTAGTAATTAAAAACCTGGATATAAAAATAGTTCACGTAAACTTAGACATGAGAATCGATTTCACTTCTTTTTTGAAAGAGGCAGTAGAGGGGTTCTGTCTCGTTTCTGGGGGTAAGGCATTCCAGATCCTGGCAGCAATTCCCGAGAAGGATCGGTTATATGTTTTTTTCTTGGACCACCAACCTCTCAGGGGTGGGGTGCTGGGAGAGGAAAGAGGGGTCCCACGGAGCCGGGCGGTGACGTCGGGCAATCATCCTATCCACAGGAGCCCCTGTGTTGGGCCTGGACCAGGTGCCCAAAAGATGTCAGTAAGGGCTTCATTGTAAGGCAGCAGGGGCTCCGAAGAGGCCGCTGCCCGTTGAAGCACCTCAGTCAGGAGATTCGTCCTGACCGCCACCGTAGGTAGGTTGAGGGCCTCGGCCGCCCTACGCAACACCACTGCGTATGAAGCACCCTCCTCCGTAGCTACAGTAGGAGGAGACAGCATGTCAAGGTCTGGGGAGGTATCCAGACCACTGGCTTCCCCAAACTCCTCTCTCCAGTCCGGTTCATTTAACTGGTCAGCCAAAGGGTCTACAGACCCCTCCCAGTCCTCCTCACCCTCCTCTGGTTGTCAATCAGGCCTGTAGGAAACACCAGGGTCGAACAGAGGTACAAAAGTACCGCTCGGCGACGGATCCGGCGTCATCCAAGTCAGGGAGGAGGCCGGGGCAGACGCCGGCTGGGGATAGAACCGGCGTCGGGAGCGGACTGGTGGAATCGGCGCCGGGCGAGGTGTTACAGGGTTGACCGGCACCGATCCAGATCTGGAACCAAGGGGATCCTATGGCGCCGGAGGCGCCAGCGTCGAAGGCCCAGGGCCCCCAGCCGAGTCCGCGGGGCCCGAAGGTGCGCCGGCAGAGTTGGGCTGCTCAAAGATGGCATGCATCGCTTCGTAGAAACTCCGAAGCTTGGCAGGGGTCGCTCCGGCTCCCGGAAAAGGAGGGAAACTCGGAGTCGACCCTTCAGGCTCCGCACACGGACCTGCAGGACGGGCACCGTCCACATCCCTCGTCGTGTCGGCCGACGGACGGGGAGAAGTCGAAGAGCAACGATGCTTCTTCGACGACTTCTTGTGCTTCGACTTACCCGAGTGCAAAGACTTCGAAGACGAGTGGTGTTGACTCCGTGACCGGTCCCTAGACCACCCACACGACCGGGACCTCTAACGGCGCGGAGCGGACTGCTGGGCTCGAGAAGCTTTCGGGGCCGCTCCTGCAAAGACTTCGGATTCATGGTCCGGCAGTCGAGGCACGACTTGGAATCATGGTCGCGCTGCAGACACCACAGGCACACACAGTGCGGGTCCGTAGCCGACATCAGCTTACGACAGGTGTCGCAAGCCTTGTAGCCGGGCTGAGGACGACTGGACATCCCTGCGTGCACCAGGAGTCGATAGACTCAAAAAACGGTGTTGACAAAAGTCGCAAAAAAGTCAGTCTAAAAGGGACTGGAGGTACCGCTCTCTCCGGATCTGCGCTGGCTGGCGCGGAAAAAGAATGAACTGACGTCAGCGCGCGAGGGCGGCGTCTAAGTAGCTACCGCGACGTCATCCCGGCGACCACGACTCCAACGACGAACACAGAGCCGACCGACGCCACCTTTCGACACGCAGGGGTACTGCGGACGAAAAAATTCTCCGGATCCAGTCTGACGCCTGGGGGTAATTCTAAAGGTAACGAATCTATAACTAATTGTCTCTTTCAGATTAAACAAATACTAATGCTTAGGGACATATGTAAGAAGCTCAAGGCTGCAGTCTTACACAATATATTATGCTACATTCTCTATGTAAGCTAAATGACCATCATGGAGTAATGTATACCAAATTTATGAGCAGACCATCTGGCAATATCCACCTCACTGATGCCACTGCCCTTCTGCAAGCTATATTTAACTAAGCATTTGGCAGATTTTCTGATTTAATACATTATTCTTTCGGCCCTGTAGAACGACGATTAGGACATATTGAGTGTTAGAGCTTATAAAAGCAGTCCAAAAAGACAACCATCTTAAATTGTGAACTAGAATAAATAGGGCTTTCTTGTGGTAATGAGCATATTTGACCGTCATTCTGTAGGGGACTTAAGAAAAGAGCGACAATTCAATAGGAAAAAGAAAACCAATGGGAGAAACTTATTGTAATCTGGAGTGGAGTACAGCATAGAGTTACATATCTGGAAGAACATGTAATTACTATAATTTATAAGTGATGTAACTGTTACAGAGAAAGGTTATTAAGTTTCTAAGGTGCACAATTGTGTACACATTCATGAAATAAGCTTAACAAAGGTGGTATATGAAAGTCTCATTTAGTATTGTCTGTATAAGGTGGAACCATTGCTTTTAGCATGAGAGAAACCCGCCCAATTAATGTTCTAATCATGAAGCCACTTTTTCCCCTCCTATGTTGGTCAATTCAGTTAATGTAATTTATTTGATATTATTAAATAATATTATTAACAGGCAAATAATGTGCATACAAATGAAGGAAAATTCACGATTTTAAGATGAAACTGTAGGCTAAAAATTAAGTTAATATCCTCAGATGAATTTGTCGGAGCAGTGCAAGTGCATCAAAACAATACAGTATGAAGAGTGGCCTTCATTAAATTTAGAAAAGTTGCAACCTTCCTATTAAAATTTAGATATTTTTATATTTAACAAATTATTTGTGCTGGTTTGATGACTTTCTGTATATTTTGTGGGTTGTTTTGCTGTTCAAATCATTGATCATGCTTAGATGGGGTCCCTGGCTTCCAGTAATGACTCAGTCGGGGTCCCAGATTTCAATACAGATTTAGTGGGGTCCCCAAGCTTCCAGTAAAGACTAGGTGGGGCGCCACAGAAGTCAGAAGGTTATGGACCAATTGTAAATAACTACAATACTAAGACTTCATGAGCCAGGCAGCTAAGCTGGGTGATTTGGAATCTGACTGAGCTAGACTGTTGATTCACATCGGTTTGATATGGATAGGCTGACAACTTGTAATGTTGCATAAGGTTAAAAGTCTCTGGCACATACTGTCCGGGGCCTCTCCTCTGAGGTAGCCCACCTCTCGCACTCTACTAAATCCGATGGACCCATCCTCAGGTTTATTGGTTTCCCAAAGGGAGCAGATGGCTCAGCCTCAAACATTCTTGGAGCAGTGGATCTGCTCCTAGCTGGATAAAGGAGACTTATTCCTCTGTTTTATTCTTTGAAGAGTCCACAGGTCCTTGGCACACACCTCCCCTGCCCGAAGATGGCAAGATTTTTTAATTTGAGACCAAGATGATTTTCTGAAAGGCGCAAGGGAAAAAGGGAAATTGCTATACCAATCTGTCCGCATCTTAATTTCCTGTGACCACACCCGCAAAGACCCGACGCACCACAAACCGTAAGACCAAGTGAAGCAGAAATTGCTCAACATGAACCTATCCTATATGCCACTCTATCCAGCATGGCTACGTGTGCTGCATGACTCCAAATCCTTTTTCTTCAACACCCCGAGGAGAATTGGGCCTGGCTTACTGAACAGCTACCCCCGACCACACACCGGCCCGGAGGTGGCAGTCTGACACCGTTACAATGGCCTTGGAGTGAGTTCTGGAGGAGACCATGGATACATAAAGGCAGAAACTCTCCCAAAGGCGGAGGAAGGGCCCATCGGATGCTGATATCTCAACTGAGTCAGTTTTAAGCGTCAAAGCCTGGGTGCAGCTTAAGAGCTGCTGACCTGGGGGTGCCCGCATTAGGGCCCGGAAGAGCAGGGACTGACATGTTGAGTCCCTAGGGTGGGTTAAGGCCTGCAATTCTATTGTAAAAGCACGTTGTTTGCACTGTATCGTACCATACTGTTCATTGATTTAGTTCCCCATACGGGGCGGCGGATGGGTTAGCTATCCACACCATCCAATTACATCATCCCCAATTTAGTCCTGTGATAAAGTTGGGGTTTGGCCGACAGATGCTTGCTTCTTCAGGGTGGGAAGTATAGGGAGAGGGGAATTGGGGGGATGGGGAGTGTGGTGATTTTCTTTATGTTGCTCAGTCTCATCTGGTAAGGCACCCGTGACCCACAGGCCCTTGTTCTCCACTTCGACCACCCTACAGGTTCTGATATCCTTCCTTGAGGGTTCTCTATCCACACAGCTGACCAGCGCACTTCGGAGCTCCAACAATAGGAGAACGCCCGGTGTGGTGGTTCAATGCTTGGCTTCTCACAGACCAGCATTTTCCCCAACTACTTGATGGATGAGCTGAGGGCGTTCCTCAACATTATTAGAGGTACTGTGGACTAAGCTGGGGTGCTACTGGGAACATGAAAGGCCTCTATAAGAAGTACTGCCCACTCCGATGCCAGGGGCAAGTACTGCGAACGGCTGGTCAAGGTTACAGAGTTGAAGACTTATATACTGTCAGAAAAACCTTCAGAGACGGGTGACTGGACGGCCATGATGCAGCGCCGGCTGGCCACAGACAATGCCTACCTGAGGCAGTTGTGCCTGAAGGAGGCCCGCAACTGCTGGATGGCCCGCAACTGCTGGATTGCCTGCAACTGCTGGATGGCCTCCGTGCGGAAGGTGTATGAATGGGGGGACAAGTCAAGCAAGCTCCTGCACTGGCTGGCCATAACTGGAGCCTTAACCTTCGCCTCTTGGTGCAGAGCAACCGAGAGGACATGTACCGATGGGACAACCTGCCCCTTAACCTTAAAGTGAGATGCAGGTCTTACCTGAACTCCACTGTGAGCATTGCCTACTGGCTCTCCTAGGTACATTTGTTTACTATCTGTAACATGCACAGCAAATACATAGATACATGTAGGGTGGTTGGGCCTGTCCTTGCACTGCTCTCAGATTGCTCATTCGCTGAATTCATGATAAAGCCAAGTGCACTATTTGGTTTGCAATATGCAATCCCAGAAAGGACCTTTTTTCCACTGACTAAAACTACGGTACCATTTCCAGCAGATCACTGGGAAACCTAAGAGTGTATAGCACTGTCCAAGTACAAGACAAAGATGTGGCCTGGTAGCTTAGGCAAATAGCACACACTTCACTGAAAGAAAAAAAGAAACTGGCTGATGCCCCCATCCCTTATCCTCTGTTCACAGAACCTGGCATTCAGAAGCGCTAAGGTAGCAGTTTCATCCCCAACAGTTTGCCTTGGAGAGCCCACTACTTGAAAGAGTACTGAAGTCTACAAGGATTGACTCCCCAGAGAAGTGTGGGGTGAACTGACATCTGCTACTGCCAATTCAGTTTCAATGTCCCCAGGACTAGATATAATGCAGTCTCTTAACTATCCAGGGTACTCGTTTTGATTTGCTGAAGCTCTGTACACCCATGTAGAGAAAGGACTGGATGAAACCGGATCCAGGGTAGTCTTCCTTTAAGGTGTTAGGACCCAAACCCTAGGGCTACAGAGAAGTTGCTTAGCCTTGCTGAGAAGGTAGCCTGCCTTAAGAAGCTAGAATCGGCCTTGCACCATTCAAGACTGATCCAGGTTCCTATTCCAACACCCCACACCGTGTCCTCATACCCCACAAACTACTTTACAATGGCAACATGGTAAGGTACAGAATGAATATCCTGTCCGGGACCCATCACACGTCCCTCACTAACCTGCAAATGCCCTTTGCTCTAACTTTAACACCTCTGATAACTTTTCTAATTCTCAAATCTCTTCCGAGAACCATACCAATCGACAAACTATGCAAACGACATTTTAATCTCTTAAGCTTGCTACAAATTAGCCATACTTAACCTCTACACACTACCCAAGTATGCATAGGAGCTACACAACTTCGTTCTTGACAAATCTTACATCAATTACAGAAACTTGGCTAGCCACTGTCTACGCCCAAAATAGCCTATCCCGCCTGGTTTCAAAATCTTTCATATTCACCTTACTGATCCCCCCTCCCCACCACGGTGGTGTAATTACTGTTATTACCTGTCAATGTTCTACAGCAAGCCCCTTCCCCTCTGCAAACTTCCTGATGGGTTTGATCACTCATTTGCCTTCTCTAAACTACACTAACAAGCGTTATTACCCCCACTGGCTCCCATGGGGCTTTCTGCCCAGACCTTGTTATTTTTTCGGCTCCATTTGTCCCAGCTGCAGCTAAATGTATATTTCTTAGAGACAATAACCTTAGGATTGAAAATACTTCCCACCTTTATTAGCAATGTCAACCTCAGGCAGTCCTGCTAGGCAGCAGAACAGGGAACCTGACCTTGCTTATAGGATGCCTGCGGCTGCAGGGGAGTGGCGAAGCACTGGCAGCCCTCCGAGTTTCTTGGAGTCTGCACAGCAGCACAACGAGTCAGTTGCTCCACGAGGGTTGGGAGCAGCAGGCAGGCTGGCAGAGTTGGCACCAAGTCAGTTGTGCACCTCTGTTCTCAGGTCAGCAGACTTCATCCACTCCTCTGTCCCTGTTGAAATCCGAGGTCCTGGCATCAGGGGTGCCACCTAAATACTGTATTTAGGGTGTTACAGAGAGCATCAGGTAGTAGCCAATGGGCTACCTACCTTTAGAGTGACTACACCCTCTATATGGCCACTTCCTATGGGAAGTGGCCATAGCCCTGACCAAGAGCACCTAATTCCACCAAAAACCAAGATGGTGGAATTCTACTAGTTGTGTTCCCTTCAGGTAGCCCAACTTAAGGGTGGAACTAGCCTGAGGGTGAACACCGCTCCTGACTAGCTAATTTTCCCACCGGTCCTTTTTGCCAAATGGGATCTGCACTGGGGTTGGTGTTTCCCTCGTCTGGGGGGAAGCCAGGTTTGCATATCGCACGAGGAAGAGGCCTTTGGAGCATCCTGCCTGGATATGCAGATTACTAATCATATTGCTTGAAGGAGGTGACAACACCTCCTGCCAGAGCAAGCTTCGTTTCCGACCTCAGAGAGCGTGGGCTCTCACCCTCCAGGATGTCAGAAACACATCTGTGGAGGCAGGCTGGACAGGACCAGTCAGCCAAAACACTAGAGGTCGGTAGGTTTTCAGGGGGTACCTATAAGTTACCCTCTGGGTGCATGTATTAATACATCCATCATTGGAATCAGTGTGGGTTTATTAATACGAGGTGTTTGATACCAAACACCATAAGTTTCAGTGAAGCCACTCTGTAGCTGGGAAACTCGTTTTTACCAGTGCCCAGTACATACCTCAAGATGGCTTCCCTATTGGCTTGTACTGTCAGTAACAGAACTTGCCAGCACAGGGGCATATCATATTACGCAGATAAGTCCTCAAATGTATTATTATGCACCCTGCCTCAGGACTGTCAGGTCTGCTGTAGGGATAACTTACAAATATTACATGCAGTGTTTGGGGTCATGGCACACAGAGTGCTGTGTTTTCAGTTTTTAGAGCACCTTGTCACGCAGCCTTCAGTGGCAGCCTGCATGAGTTTGGTGTTGGGTCCCTTGGAGTGGCACAATATATGCTTAAGCTCTTAGGAACCCTCTTTAGTACCATCTAACGCCTACTTGACCCCACTGGCTGATATCGTCCGTACCCACGGATTCAACATCTCATATGCTGACGACACCAAACTGATCCTCTCTCTCACAGAAAACACCACAACCAGAGTCAACTTCCAAAACACCATGACCAACGTCGCCGACTGGATGATTTCCAATTGCCCGAAGCTGAACACAGAAACAACCCCTTCATGGAACAACATATGGTGGACCACTGCATTCGGGCCCTCTCCCACCCCCACCAACCATGCCCACAACCTCGGCACCATCCTGGATAGTGATCTCTCCATGAAGCACCAGCTCAACGCAGTAGCCTCTCCTGCTTGCATACCCTTCACATGCTTCAGAAGATTTCAGGTGGATCCCAATCAGCACCAGAAAAACAGGGACTCAAGCCCTTGTCACCAGCAAACTGGACTACAGAAATGCATCTATGCCAGAACCACCACCAATCATCTCAAACGACTATAGACCATACAGAACTCCGCAGCCAAACTCTTCCTCAACCTGCCCAAACAGACCAGCATCACCCTCCACCTCAGAAGCCTCCATTGGCTCCCCGTCCAGAAGATATAACAGTTCAAGCTGCTGAACCTTGCCTCCAAAAGCACAAAGAATAGATGCTGTGCGGAATGCTGAACAAATGAAACGTTCACCCCCCCTCCCAGTCACAGATCTAGCTTTAATACATTATTTTTTTTCTTTTGCTCACCACGCCACCCCAGTTCGGAATCAGCCATATGCAAATCAGTCTTGAGTTCCGATTGATGAATCAAACATTTCAAAGTAAAGCAGCCTTTGTTAAGTTGTGCTGGAGACTGCACGCATCTGAAAGAGACACTATTGATAACTTGTGCTGGCAGAAAATAGAACAAAAACTGATCAATAAAAAAGGATCCTGGGGATCTTACCTAATGCAGGCAATTGAGGAATTAGGCGTGCACAAAGTTTGGACGGCGAGTATAGGAATTTTTTTAAATATTTTTTCTTTATTTTTGGCTCGGATATAAGATATTGGGTGTCTTCACCACCAGTGATTAGGGTGAAAAGTATATTGTCAAGAATCCTTGTGGCTTTATAACTGGTTAGAGGTATATATGTTTTATCTCCATTTGATTTAAGATCTAATGGATAAAAATGTTGACATATATGCAATATTCTTTTTTGTTATATTCTGGCTTGTCATTGGGAGTACCCCACTTTTTTTCTTCTTTTTTCAACATTGTTGTCTAATACACATATATATTATCAGACATTGGATTATTCCAAGATGGCGGCTGTACTCTTTAGAGATCATGATAAATACGAAGCTATTACAGATTTGAGTCTATTAAGATGACTATCTATAGGATTGTATATATCTTTTTATACTAATTTTAGATCGAGTAAATAGAATATGTTTACATATTCTTAAATGTTGGCATTTGGTAAATTCGTCCAGTCAGAACGTTTTTTGGATATATATATATTTGTTTCACCAAATTTCATTGTGAATACACATACAATTTATTAGATGTATGCTGTTTTTTAAACGCAGCTCTCAAAATGAACATTTATGTGAATAGACGATAGAATTGTATTTTCGTCTTCTAATTATTGGCCACTACAAGATGGCGGCTATATATGGCGTTCCCGTGAGTTAGTAATCTTGACTTTCAGCGTGCTGAATAAATATTTCAGAATTCGTTGTGAATGAAGACTTAATCTATTAGATGTATGCCGTCTCTGACCGCAGTTCTTAGAATGAACATTTATGGCAAGTAGTACATGGAATTGTACCCTTTTCTTCTTGAATTATTGGCCACTACAAGATGGCGGCTATACTCGGCATTCCCGCGAGTCGATAACATTGACTTCCGGCGTGCTGAAGAAAATTGCAGCTGTGTTCAATTTAGATCTCAGCATGGGTTGTATAAATGAAGCGGCGTGTGAACACACTATGTACCGTCTTTGTCCTCAGAGGAGATTGTTCGAGGTCGCCGTATTTTTTCAGCCATATCAAGGTAAGGAGACATCTTTCAAGGGGTCCGGTAGCTGTTTTGCTTTACTGAGTATACCCACTTGTGAGTGGGGGGGCTTAAATTCTACCATATGTGAACTGCTCTTGGATGGGATCGAAGTATGATTACACTCTGCTTTGGGTCTAAGGGTGTGTTTTTCCGGGTGGGAGTGAAGCGTAATAAAATCTCTGCATCTGATTTTAAACGCCTTAAATATTATTATTACCTCCCATGGGCATGTCCCTGTATATATAAGGTTCATACACACTACATAAGAACCGCTGAGGGATTTAAGTTGTTGGTTTTGGTACTGAGCAGTTATTACTGAGAGTACCTCCATGGACTCATAGCAGATAATGGTGGGAATCTTTTAGGACTATCATGGATTATAGTCTGAGGCGAGTCCGTGGTTGAATTTATGTTGTGCCTTTTGCTCCTATGTGTACTTGGTGATACTGCGTCGTTTGCTAACATAGGGTAACCATCTTGTCAACTGATTGATATATTGCCCACGGTTTCTCTTGTAGGCTGTTTTGGGAGATTGCCCGTTTCAACTGTTGGCCCACTATATCACAGTGAGGCGCACTCCGGAAGGATTTGTGTAGAGGGTACTATTCCTATGAATAAATCCTGCCTTTTTCGGATTAAGGAATAGTTATCTTGATCTTATTGAGTAAGTAATTGTTATATACTATCCGTTACAAATAGAAAGATTAGCTCAGTAGGATTATATGGTGATATTGTATTACACATTTTCCTTTTGGCACAGCACACGGAGGATAAGAACTTTTGGGCAATCTCAGCGCAACATACACCCAGGGGGTGGAACTCGGATGCTGATTTATCTCCAGGAGTGTCCGCCTTTTTTGCCCCAATGGTGGGTACCTCTATATGAGTGATGGTCATAGTCTTCCTGCTTTCTCTTGGTCTCTCTGAGTATTGTTAGCCCTTTCTTCCCCGTCTTTTCCCGTTTACCTTTTTTTGGTTATTAATCTTGGGTTATACAGGGCTATTGTTTAGAACAATACAGGGCTATTGTTCTAAATATTCATTTCCTCATATTATTGATTGTTCAACCACAGGAGGAGATAATATGATATTTTATATACTCTTTCTCATGAATTTCTACAAATTTCTCTGCGATCTCTCTCCCCCTTTTTTTAACTCATTTATATAAATGTAATTCTGTTTATGGTTTTATGTAAATAGTATGTGATCTATAGTTGTTTAAATATTGTATATAAATGTTAAAATTAGGTGTTTGTTTTAAAGATAGAAGTCTTGTTAGTCGATATATGTTGTGAAATTGTTATACGTTAAGTATAATATCTATGTGATTTTTTGTCCTGTCTTTATGGTTATTATTTTTCTGTACATAAGATGTACATATATATTGTCTGAATGTGAATATTGATGTTGGTGATGTCTTTTTATATATATATATATATATATATATATATATATTTATGTACATATATATGTTTGTCAAATTTACAGCCCTGAAGAAGTCCATTATTGGACGAAACGCGTCGGCTGTGGTTTTTTTACATATCAAGAATATTTCGAAAAATAAAAGAAGAAAATATATGGAAAATATTATGGACACAGACTTGATGCTTTGTGATGTGTCTGTTGTTTCTTGCTACGAAGTGGTGCACTCTTGCGCTTTAGTTTGTTTGTTATAATCCTGTTTTGGATTGCACCGCGGCAGTGGGTGTGTTAACGGTGTGCACACACTATCATTGGAGAAATCCTATTATACTAATTAGGGATAGTGGGTCAGGTGCTAGGTCTTTACGGGGTACACTGCCAAACTTGTGTGTTTTTATAGGAAAAGCAGCCTTTAATCACGCAATTAAAGCCACAGCCAAAATTTTGTCCCATACAACTGACAAGAATATCCTCACACGAAGACGCCACGACTGGACAGTGATCAATTCCTACAAAAAGTGGCAGCCACCGAAATAACTCATTTCTCACTGAACATAAAACAGTTCATGCAATTACGCTTCGGCATGTGGGAAATCAAAGATCTCGCTCCCAATTGGAAATGTCAGTTTCAAAATCAAGAATGTCGGATGTGTAAATATAAGAAAGTCATTGGCGCATATTTTCTGTGTGCGCCCAAAGTTTGGGTTAGAAAGAAAAAAACTATATAAAAAATTTTTACTATATTGAAAATCCGTACCTGCAGGCAAGCGGTAACAACTTGGCTGGGAGGAATCGCACTCCCACTTGTCTGCAGAGGGGTAACATTTTTAAAAGTTAATTTACAAGAAATAGCCCAAATAAAGGACTAATAACACAAAGTATCTATGTAAAGTTCAGTTGGATTACAAATCGACCAAGAGTTAAGCAATTCTAAACTAAATGATTAAGGATGGTACCCTATTGAGAAGAAAATTCTGGATTCAAGGACAATACTGAAATTAATCACGAACAATGATCTTGACAGGAAACAATCCTATACACAAACTTTGAGAGAAAAAAAAAAAAGGAGTTGTTTTGTATCTTACTCTGACTGTAAAGAAACATCTTTTGCCAATGTTTTGTCGCATGAGAGATATGTGAAGTATATTATGAATTTTCTCTTATATTTATACTTATTTTTTAAAAATGTGTAAAATAAGTGCACACAAGGTTTTATACATGTTTTTTATAGTGTAATGGTTTTTAAAGACTAAACACTAGAATAATAAACTTGAACAGTCTTGACCCTGCCCCCCATGGGAACAGTCCAGCCTGAACTGCCAGGCAGGCCAGGTCCTCCCTAGGCAGGAAACAAGCATCCTGGGACTGATTAAGGGGTATACAAATACCGATTTATTGAAAGCAACCAGCTGTATCCCATCATGTTTAAACAATGGTGTCTAGTCAGCATGGACCCTCAGCATGGGGAATGTAGTAATGGAAAACCACAAGTAACCTGTAGCAAAATTGAAACCATCTGTCAATTAAGCCAAATAGAAAACCAACTGGACTTACCTGTGGTTTTATAAATTTGTGTATGTAACTGTTGTGAGAATACACAATGAAAACAACTGAATAGCAAGTAATTAGTTTGCAATGAGATAAGAAAGTTTCGGACTTGCAAGACCCTGTATGTGTTTATAGGTATTTGCACTAAGATTTATATTGGCTCAGCGATCAGAGGATTACAAATCAGAATGCCAGAACATTTAATAGCCTTACAGCAAAAAACATAAGAAACAGATGGCAGAGCACTTTATAAAGGAGCACAATACAATAAATCAAGAACAAATTTGCAGCAATTGCCCTGTTCTAAAAGAAGCAGAGAAAGCAAATCGAGATCTGAGACTTTACAAATGTGAAACTTTGTGGATTAATAGACTCTGCAGCGATAGAGATAGTTAGGAAATAAAAATAATGTTAAGTATTCCTCAGAGACCACAATTACATCTATAGTATCCAGTACATCTTCTGATGTACAGCAGCTTTTTAGGAAAACTGACTGAGGTATAGGATTTCTATAGAACAATGTACAAAATGCAGGGATGGTGGCAGACTAATGTTTACTGACAGAGCTCCAAATAAGTCCTAAATTATCCTATCATGTTTGTTTATATTAAGAAGTACTTTAACAGCATTAGAATAGAGTTAACAAATTGATGTAAGAATCAAAGTTAGCAGAATAATGAAGGAGACTCAAGTTAAGTAACAGGATCACACTATTTCATACAAAAAATGTAGTTGGTACAAATAACAGTTGCGAGGAAATGGGGTGTATTTTATGACGTGGCTGTGCGAGCTCACTGTGTAAACACCCTTACCAACCCCTTTAAGCCCCATCGGTTTTGTTTTCAAACCCTCAGCTCAATCCCGGGCAGCAGTGGCACTTAACAGCAACGCTTACACAGAGGATCAATTGTTAAGTAGTTAAATGGCACCAAAACAATTTTAGAAATAATCGACAACACAAGAAATCCAACACCAATTTATAAAAATAGACTTTTTTTGTAAGTATTCAGACACTAGAACAAAAACGATTCATGGGAGGTTTCCAGAGACATTGATTATACAAGGAAGGGAAAATCAAAGCAATTTCACTCAACCGCCAACAAGCCTTGGCAAAGTCATCGAATTGGACACTTGATTACTTTTTCAAAGAAAACTTAGGCAAGTGTCAATGCGGTTGGTTAGAATAATTCGGGGAAAATAACTCCTTCAGGGAGCTAGTCTGTTAACGTCACAGAAGAAGCAGTCCATCAGCAGTTCCAGGCCCTTTATCCGTGTTACAATGGATTCCTATGGAGTGGTCCTGATGCAAGAGATTAAGGAGGCTGTAGATGCTCTAAGGATGCTGTGGACGCAATGTCATTAACAGGGGTCTTCCTGTAGGGATTCCTCGGTCCACGAAGATGGTGAAGGGGTCCTGGTTGCAGTGTTAACATACCACAAAGTCATCTCTGGTCTGGCTGAAGTCCAGTCACCACTGAACTACAAGTCGCCGGTTGTCACCGCCACAGGCTAATCCTTGTTGGGTTGACAACTCGCCTCCTGAGGGTCCCAGCAACTCTCAGACAGCACTCCCAGATTCAGCGAGTTCGGTTACAACTCTGTGCAGCGGGTCTTGGTCCCCGATGTTGCATAGCGGCAGTGGTAGCAACTTTAACACTTTAGGCTACAAATTTGCCCCAGAAGGCTTCTTTAGCTGGTGTGTCCCTTTGCTGTGAACAGGAGGCCAGTCAAAAGGCCCTTAGAGTTCTTGTGGCTTGACTGGGCTCTGGAGACAACTTCTCCCTGAGCAGGACACTGCACGCCCAGTCCCTCTCTTTACTAGCCACAGTGCGGAAGGCGGAGTATTTTACGGAGCAGCCTCTCACTTGCTGGTCCATCGGTGCAGCAGAGCAGTCCTTTTTCATTCCTTCTTCCAAGTCAGTCGAGATTGGAGTTCTTATGCTCGAAAAATGCCCTCAGGGCAGGATGCAGTTGGTAGCCAATGGGCTACCAGGTTCCCTCCCTCCTGATGACCACTTCCTGGGAACTGTTGCATCTGGCTATCCCAAGGGAGATTCACTATTCTGCCCTCTTCCAAAATGGGGAGAGACACTCTCCCAACACTAAGAGCTCCCAAGCCCAAACCCAGAGGTGTGGCTACCAAGGAGCTACACGACCCTGGAAATAAAGGTTTGACAACTGGCTTCTCATCTCCTGTCCCCAATCCCAGCCTGTCTGCCTAAACAATAAAGAGCCCCTCTCCTAAGTGTTACCCATTTGCCCTTCAACGATGGCTTATCCTTTGAAGATCACCTTTTGAGCTAGCACCCGCGTTTTCTGCAGGAGGGAGAGAGCACCTCCCTCCCATGAAGGCCTCTATTGTGCCCTTTCCTGGGAGTCATTAGCACATCTCCCTACGAGGACAAAGCTGTCTGCAGGACGCACCCCGCATACATCAGTAAATGGGCACTGGAAACCTTGAGCAACTAAAGTGGCAACTTCTAAAATTGAACTTTGCCCACCAGTGACATTAAATTATATTCAACCATTAAATCAGATTTAATGCACTGATTCTTTTGATACTAAGCAGAACCAACCTTTGTAGTTCAGACTGGGAGTCATGTTTTACCTTGTCCCACTCAGGGTGGCAAGGTGGTGCAGTCCCTGGGGGACTAACTTACAGGCCATGGGTACCCCTGATACTATATACAAGGGACTTGCATGTAAGTTAGGCAATGCCAACTGGGGACATTCTAACAAACCATTTTAAGGGTCAGAGCACATGCAGAGTTCGGTTTAGCAGGGCTCAGGGCATTTCAGAGTCATTATACCAGTATCTAATAGTTAAAATGGGGGCAAAAAGTGTGGGGATAAACTTGCAAAAGGTTGGTGTCCTTACATCAGTATAATCATGAAAATGACAGCAATGTTTGAAATGAAGTCTCAAAACACAGATTTAGAACTCTTAAGGTGCCTAAATAGAAAGGAACATGAGCACTCTGTTCTTTTGCTCTGGACAACTGGGAATTCAAAATGAAGTTGAAGGCATGAGAATATCATTAAAGTAAGGATCTAGAATCTTAAACATAATTTCCATGATTTCATAATCTAATATTCTAAAAAGTTGAAACTGTATGAGACATCAAATGTAGTCTTGATTAACCAGAGGCAACCAAAGAAGTCATTTGCAAAGAGTACATAAAGGGTATTCTCGTCGGTAATGGGTTGCTGTCACAAAAAAACAGGACCCAAAAGAGTTGAAAAGGCTCGAATAATCAGGCATATCAGACACAAGTCTTTAAGAAACAAGCAGACTAGGTCTGAGGTCTACAGAAAAACAAAATGTCAATACTTTTTGAAGAAAAATTTGTATACAATAATACCTTTGAGATGAATATTGGCAGCCTATCTTACATTTCCATAACAAAAAAAACTTTTCAGCTGATCAACTCAAACTCAGAAAACAGCAAACATGTTTTTCGTGACATTCAAACCACTTCTTCAGGGCAAGTCTTTAGTCTAGTTAATAATTAGCATCCGAATCCTTCCAAAATATGCAAGTGTGCCTGGCAGCAACAATACAGCCAATTCAGTGTTTGATTAGTTTAGAAACCCATTGGGAAAGTTTATTAATAACTCACTTTATCTCTATGCTGGTGTAGGAAACCCACCTCTATATAGTGTACCATAATGGAGTACACTGTGCAAATAGGTCGAGGAGACACTTATTGGTTTACAGAGGTAAAAGTTGACAATAGTAATGCCATATTTAGTGGTAGTGTGGGCGAACAGTTAGGCTTTTTAGAAGGCACTGTTGTACACACCAAGGCAATACTTGATGCACACACTCATTGAATGAAGTCAAGACCAATTTAGAAAAATAGCACTTCTTTTTATATAAAGTTTTAGACCAAGAACTTCAGGTACAAGGTAAATACTTTTCGCAATACAAGAAAATCACAGAAAATGTAATATATTTCCTATGGAAGGAAAAGGGCAATTGGAAAAAGCAATGCAGTACAGTAATTGTGTGGTAACCCTTTTGGAAATCGGAAGGCTCGAGCCAAAGTCCAAAGTGGCAAGGCCAAGTTCTCTGGAGCTTCCCGGATTTCTCGGGAAACAAGGAAAAAGTGACTTTGTAGCTGGAGCGCTACGAAGGAAGGGGGCCACCTGTATAAGCAAAGCAAAGGGGGACTTACAGGCAAGCCCGAGGGCTCAAGGGAGAGTAGAGGTGGCAAAGGCTCTGGGGCCTCGGGAGCACAGCTGGCTTGAAGATGCCCGAACCAGGCGGGTTGGGTGCAGTGAAGATGTGCAGCTGAGCAAAGGCGCACAAAGTTAAACCTCACAGTCAGGGGCTGTCACCTTTGAGCGACAATTCTGGAGCTGCTGGGCCACTGTGCTGAGGTGGCTCTCTGGAGTTATAAAGTCCCTCATCGGGTGATGGCTCACTGTAGAGTTGGAGTCGGCCTGGACTCTGCTTTGTAGGTTTTTGCAGCAAGGGGTCCGGTACCCCGGGTAGTAGTGCCTTGCAGCTACGGTGGGTAATGGGGCTTCAAGACTTGGTACAGAGGCAGAGTTGACCCTCGAGAGCAGGTGTACCTTTTGCTGGTATTCTGAGATGCCGGTTGGCCTGGTGGCTGGACGGCCCTGGACCGGACTTTGCTGTTTATGGTGCCTGCGCTACAGGAAGAATGTACCCCTATATCAAGGGAGTTCTTTGGCGATTTGTGAAGCGCTGATGGCCCTCCGGAGTTTGTGGAGGCCACACAGCGATGAAACGAGCTGAACGATGGCGATTGTAGAGTTCTGTAGCAGCAGGCAGGAGTTTGCCCCCAAAGCCCACCACGAGGTCTGCAGTTCTCGGTCCAGCAGCGGTTCTTCGCTCGTCTTCTTGTTTTCTTAGAATCAATGTCTAGGGTCTGGGGATGCCACTTAAATACTACATTTAGAGGCGTTTACAAGGGAGTGACAGGTAGTGGCCAATGGGCTCCTTACCTGGGGGTGCCTAACCCTCTATTATGCCCACCTCCTAACAGCAGAGGCTGGGGTCATGTTTCAAAGGCGACAAAGCCTTTGAAGCTTCCTACCACAGACGGCTCCTCCTGACTGGGGGAAGGTGGGAACACATCTGCCCAGGATAGGCTTTATCGACTTCGGAGCGAGATGGTGCTCACCCCATTAGGTCAGAACTCTCTGGTGGTGACAGTCTGGCTTCGACCAGTCGGTGACCACACTAAAAGATGATGGGTTTCAGGGGACCTCTCTAAGGGGTCTTCTGTGTGCAATTTGTAATAAATCTGACACTTGAATCAGTGCAGGTTTATAAGGCTGAGATGTTTGGTACCAAAAAATCCATTATACAGGGAAGCCATCATGGAGCAGGGAAACTCGTAATGACGAGTTTCCAGCCCATGTACTCACATTACAGCTTCCCTGTTCACTTACAATATCTAAGAATCGACAGATATTGCAGGGGCATATCTGCTCATGCAGACATGTTCTCACTGCAGAAATAGTGCACCCAGCCCTAGGACTATAAAGCCTGCCTGAGGGGTGTCTTACCTATATCCCATGCAGTGGCTGTGGGCACGGCACACAGGGGTGTGCGCCATATCGACTCTGGTTTTGTCCGCACCAAGGCACACAGTCTGCAATGGCAGTGTGCATGTCCTTGGTTAGGGGACCCCAGGGTGGCACAATTTGTGCTGCTACCCTTGGGGTTCCTCTTCAGTACCAATGACCTAGGTACCAGGTGTACCGAGGGGTACTGAAGTTGTGCCAATTGGGAAACAAAAGGTACAGTTTAGGGAAAGAGCATCGGGCACAGGAGACCTGGTTGGCTGGGACCGTGTGCACTTCTAGTCTAAATTAAATATTTTCCAGGCAAAAAGTGGGGGCTAACCATGTCCAAAAGAGGCACTTTCCCACAGCCGGCTTGATAACGGCTTTCAGCACGCATTTCATGTCAAGTCAAAATTAGGTTCACTTAACTTGAAATGTGTGCTAAGAGATCAAAGGCTTTTTTTGTTCTGGAAAAACCATCTGAAATAAACACCCAATATTCATCTCCAAGAAATTATTGGATACTAATTTTCCTTTAACAAGTAATGACATGGTTTTCCTGTAGACCTCAGACCTAGTATGCCTGTGCCTTAAAGCAGGAACCATGACCTGAATCTTGGCCTCAAAAAAGGTAAGAGGTGAACAAATAAAATAAGACGACCGGTTGGGTTTATTATGGGGAGAAACAGAGTATAATTCTAATAGGAATACTTACAACTACGGAATAATAGTTACAAATGTTTAAACACAACTGAATTACAAGATATTTATACTTGGGTATTGATTTTTACCAATAAAAATCATGTCTAGGGTTTAATCTCGACAGAGGTAAAAAGAAAGTTGAAGCAATGACTAGCAAAGTGTATTACTTATTGTGTATTGGATACTGTTTTTGGTTTTGGAAAGTTGAAGAATGGTACCCAATGGTTGTCAAATATTTTGAAGTGAAGGCGAGCAGGGGCAGTGTGTACAAGATGATACTCTGATTTATTGTGGTCGATATATTAGAAGTGGGAAAGTATTTAAAGATGAAGCACTGTAAGGAAATGTTTAGTTGGTGCAGGGATTTGAACAAGTTTAAGATAGTATCGAACTCCTAATGATCTGGCTATTAACACTGCAGAAACCATTTAGAGACATAACATTGAAATTAAATGCATAGTTGGTGTGGGGATTAGAAGCAATGAGTTATTACTAAAAGCATAATAATGGAGAGGTTAGATTATACTAGGGTGCTCAAAAAATAATAAAATGGAAATAAGTCAAAGATGGAAGATGAAATTGAAATAAAAAGCTAGTGTTAATACCAGAACGAGACAGAAGTTGAGAACATTAGACCATAATCAGCATATGTATGTTGGAAAAAAACATTGAGCCAGACGCACAAGTTACTTACTTGTGTAACGATATATCTGTAAGAGACATTAGTTAGTGATTCCTTACCTTAGAATATCCCCAGGCGTCAGACTGGATCCGGAAAGTTTGTCAGCAGTACCCCTGCGCGTCGGTAGGCGTCGTCGTGCGGCTGCGCGTACGTCGCTGGCGTTGTAGTCACCGAGATGACGTCGGAGCAACTTAGACGCGCCCACGCGCGCTGACGTCAGTTCTGTACACGACTTTCCGCGCCAGGAACGCAGAGCCATGCCAGAGACCGACTACTGGTGTAATAGAACTAGGGCCCGGAAAGGGACTACCTGAACCCTAGAGAACAGTTCGCAGAACGGGGAAGATGGGTGGGCGGTAAGGAATCCATCACTAACTAATGTCTCTTACAGATATCGTTACACAAGTAAGTAACTTGTGCATCTGAAAGAGACACGTTAGTGATGGATTCCTTACCTTAGAATACATACCCAAGCAATACCAACCCCGGTGGTGGGTCTGCGAAGTGAAATCACACCAGAAAGTCACGGAGAACCGACCGGCCAAAGAAGCCGTCTCTCCGGACTGGACTGTCAAGGCAATAGGGCTTAGTGAAAGTATGCAGCGAGGCCCACGTGGCTGCCTGACAGATGTCTTGCAGGGGGACACCGCGTCCCAATGCTGTAGTAGCCGCTGTCGCCCCGGTAGAAAGAGCGCGCAGCCCTAACGGAGGTTCCTTTTTAGCCAGAGAGTAACAGGCTTTAATACACAAGACAACCCATCGGGAGATAGTCCGCTTGTGTACAGCTTGGCCTTTCTTGGCACCCACGTAGCCAAGAAAGAGCTGGTCGTCCACCCGGAACTGTTGTGTGCGGTTGAGATAGAATGAAAGCGCACGTGTTGGGTCCAGACGGTGGAGCCTCTTCCCGCTCTTGAAGGGTGCGGCGGCGGAAAGAAAGTGGGCAGAGTGACAGTTTGCCCGATATGAAAGGCAGCGACTACTTTTGGTAGAAAGGAGGGACGTGGTCGAAGCACAACCGTGTCCGGATGAATCGCGAGGAAGGGAGGTTTACATGAAAGAGCCTGAAGCTCACTCACTCGCCTAGCGGAAGTGATGGCCACTAGGAAGAGAGTTTTGAAAGGTAATAACCGTAAAGGACAGTTATGAAGAGGCTCAAAGGGAGCGCACATTAAGTATGTGAGAACCAGGTTCAAGTCCCACTGAGGCATTACAAAAGCCTTTGAGAAATCTATTGACAACAGGGGACTTGAAAAGAGAGGGCTGATGAGGCAGCCTGAGAAAGGCTGAAAGAGCAGAAAGGTAGCCCTTAATAGTACCCAGAGCAGAGCCCTGCTGGGTCAAAGAGAGAAGGAACAACAGGACCTCAGAAAGAGGGGCAGAAAGGGTATCTACAGCTTTCGCTGTGCACCATGCCACAATGTTTTCCACCGGCAGGCGTATACAGTTTTAGTTGAGAGACGCCTGGCTGCCAGAATTACATTACAGACTTCAGGAGGCAAATAAAATGGAATCAACTGTCACTGCTGAATCTCCACGCAAGGAGGTAGAGGCTGGACAGGTTCGGGTGGAGGACCGTCCCCTGTTGCTGCGACAGAAGATCCTCCCGAAGAGGTAGTGGGATCAGGGGATCCACGCTCATACTGAGTAGCTCGGGATACCAAACTCTTTGAGCCCAGTCCGGTGCCACAAGAATGACTTGGGCTCGGTCGCGTCTGATGTTGTTTAGCACTCTGGGTAGAAGTGGTATAGGCGGAAAGGCGTACAACAGACCGCAACTCCACTCGCAACGAAAAGCGTCTGAGCGAGTGCCGCCTTGGAAACTCCAACGCGCAGAACTGCTGACATTGCGCGTTTTCTTTGGTGGCGAATAGATCTAACCAAGGTTCTCCCCACTGCTGAAAGAGACCTTGTGCCACCTCAGAGTGAAGACGCCATTTGTGATCCATTATGCACTGGCGGCTGAGTTCGTCCGCCCTGGCGTTGAAAGAACCTGCCAAGTGTTGAATCATCAGGATAACGCCCTGGCATTCCAGCCCCGTCCAGAGGCGCAGCGCCTCCTGACATAGGGTCCACGACCCCACCCCGCCTTGCTTGTTGCAGTACCACATGGCGGTGGTGTTGTCTGTGAACACCTGCACTACCCTCCCCTTGACAGAGGGAAGGAATGCTTTCAGTGCAAGTAGGATTGCCCTGAGCTCCAAAAGATTGATATGGAGTTCGGACTCCACCGGAGACCAGAGGCCTCTGATCTCCGCCTCTCCCATGTGGGCGCCCCATCCCAGGAGGGACGCATCCGTCACCACTGTGTGCTCCGGTTGGGGAAGGGAGAGGGATCTGCCGCTGACCCAACGTTGGTCCGTGAGCCCCCACTGCAAGTCCTGTGTAGTGCCCTCCGAAATTTGGACGTAGTCTGACAGATTTCCCTGATGCTGCGTCCATTGGAACTTCAGGTCTCACTGCAGAGCCCGCATATGCCATCTGGCAGGATTGATCAGCAGGATGCAGGAGGCCAAGAGGCCCAGCAGTCTCAGTGTCTTCCTGACCGAAACCCAGGACCAGGGCTGAAAGAACGGAATGTCCCGGACTCGCTGTTCGGGAGGGTAAACCCGAAATTGCGCCGTGTCCAGAACCGCTCCGATGAAGAGGAACTTCTGAGACGGAATCAGATGCGACTGCGGCACGTTGATGGAGAACCCCAGTTCGGTCGTAGTCTGGAGGTGGGAGACGACTGCTTGGGGCGATCCCGCCTTCAACAACCAGTTGTCGAGATAGGGGAAGACCAAGACCCCTGATCTGCGCAGATGAGCTGCGACCACCGCCATCACTTTTGTGAACACCCGAGGGGCGCTGGTAAGGCCGAAAGGGAGCACGGTGAACTGAAAGTGCTCGTGGCCAACCGTGAACCGCAGGTAACGCCGGTGGGCCGGCAGGATGGGGATATGAAAATAAGCATCCTGCAAGTCCAACGCTACCATCCAGTCTTGCGGGTCTAGGGCAGACAAGACCTGAGGAAGCGTGAGCATTTTGAACTTCTCCTTCCGGAGGAAGCAATTGACGTTCCGGAGGTCTAAGATAGGACGCAGGCCCTTGTCCTTCTTTGAAACCAGGAAGTAGTGGGAGTAACAACCACAACCTACTTCTGGCGTGGGAACGTGCTCGATGGCCCCCTTGGCCAAGAGGGCCGCAACTTCCTGCCGGAGAAGTGCCAAGTGATCCCCCGACATGCGGTGGTACTGCGGCGGCATGGCTGGAGGGGTAGTCTCGAAGGGGAGGGAGTAGCCCCTTCGGATTATCTGCAGAACCCACCTGTCCGAAGTGATGGTGCGCCAGTGGGGGAGGTGATGGCGAATCCTGCCACCCACTGGCATTCGGTGGGCCTGAAACACCGGACTAGGAAGGTTTTGAGGCAGTGGTGGCAGGGGCAGTGGTGGACCGACCCGCCCACTGGCCCCGTGATCCATTTCGGCGGGCCCCCCCCCAACCGCGGCTGCTCTGAGACTGTTGCTGCGCATGCCGGCGGCTCTGAAAGGAACGAGTTTGTGCGCCTCGACCTCGAAAGGCAGACCCCAAGGAGTGCGCGTGGTGGCAAGAGCCAAGGACTGGGCCGTAGCCCAGGAGTCTTTAAAGCATTCCAATGTGCCATCAAAAGACATGTCCAACAAAGTGTTCTGGACATCCCCTGAGAAGCCAGTTGTTCTGAGCCAGGAGCTCAAGTTTTTTGAATTCCTTGTCCGGAGTTGCGGAAGGGAATGCGCTCGGAGAGGCAGAGGCCTGGACAACCAGACTCTTAGGCGTTGGGTGTTGCGTGAGAAAACTGGGGTCGGCCGGGTGATGGCGTCCAGGTGCCTAACAGAATGTCTGTAAGCGCGTTATTAAAGGGTAGTAGCGGCTCCGCCGAGGAGGCCGCCAGCTGCAGCACTTCAGTCAGGAGATTGGTCCTGATAGGCACGGATGGGAGCTCGAGGTTAAGAGCCTCAGCTGCCCTACGCAACACCACAGAAAAGGACCCAACCTCCTCCGGAGCTACGAAAGAAGGGGACAGTGTACCAGGGTGCGGAGAGAAATCCAGATCACCTGGACCCTCCACATCGCCCTCCCATTCCAGCTCATCCTCACACTGAGCTGCGAGGGGGTCCTCAGACCCCTCCCAGTACTCCCCTTCGCTGGTAAGGACGAGGGGCCTGGGGAAAGAAAATCCAGGCTCGACATAGTCCGGGCCCATAGGCAACGGCGTTGTGTCCGGCGCCAGCCCCGATGCCGGAGGCGGCGCCGAGGCCGTCGCCGCAGGGTATCTTGCCGGCGTAGCCGGGGCCGGTATCGGCGGAGGCGGCGGCGCCAGCCCGGCGTCTGAGGCGGCGCCAAGGCCGGAGCAAACGGCGCCGCAGGGTATGTTGCCGGCGTAGCCGGGGCCAAAGGCGGCGGCACGGGGGCAGAACCACCCAACGGGTCTATGGGGCCCGAAGGCGCTCCGGAGGGACCCGATGGGGCAAATAAACGGCCCATGGCCGACAGGAATACCTGTATCTCATCCGGAGTCGCGTACGGCCCCGGGAAAGGCGGGTAGGCCGCAGGCAACAATGGAGGCTCCACCGGAGCCGCGGGGGAGTGACCGCCCGCCCCCTCCACTGCGTCCCACGACCGGTGAGGGGTAGACTAAGAGCGACGTCGCTATTTCGATTTCTTATGGCGCTTCAACTTACCTGTCCCTGATTCCGACGAACGATGGTGTTGGCTCCGCGACCTGTCCCTGGACCTCCCATGGGAGCGGGACCTTGAGTGGCACGGAACAGATTGCCGGGCCTCCAACAACTTTCAGGAACGCTCCCGCAAAGCCTTCGGCGCCATGGCCCGACAATCGGGGCACGTCTCGGGGTTGTGGGCGTGCCCCAAGCAGAAGAGACACACGTCATGCGGGTCTGCCACCGACATGGTTCCCTACTGCACCAGAAGTCGAGTTCTCGACAAAACAAGTCTCAGAAACCAAGTTAAATATTAACTAGGAGTACCGCTCTCTCTCGGATCTGCGCTTGCTGGTGCGGAAAAAGAAAGAACTGACGTCAGCGCGCATGGGCGCGTCCAAGTAGCTCCGACGTCATCTCGGCGACTACAACGCCAGCGACGTACGCGGAGCCGCACGACGCTGCCTACCGACGCGCAGGGGTACTACTGACGAAAACATTCCGGATCCAGTCTGACGCCTGGGGATATTCTAAGGTAAGGAATCTATCTCCAACGTGTCTCTTTCAGATTGACAGCCTTGCTTAATATGACAAACTGAATTGAAGCAGCAAAAAAGCCGAAATACGAGAAAAACTGCATAACTAATACATAACGCTGCTTTAGAGGGGTTTATATATATTTATTTTGAGATTATGTAATAGATAGGCTGCTGTGATTACCTTTGATTATTTTATAGTACCTCTTGATCTGATTAGAGTCAAACTGGCCCTTAAGATCTCTTGGCCTGACCACTTCCTGATTCAATTGATATTTTGTCCCCTCACTACAGGTAGGCACAAGGACCTACCTGGAAAACGTCTAGACCATGATCCAAGATAATGGAAGCATCCTTTGTGCATGCTTTACAGTCTAGCACCTTTATCAATAATGGAATCCTGGAATCCAATGTCGACAATTTCAGCAATTGGCTGATTTCAGCATTACACACCATTGCCCCATCAGAACGAGTTCCTCTAGTAGACTCTATCCCTCCAGACCTTGGTTCTCGGAGGCTCTTAAAATACAAAAATGTGGCTCCAAAAGACTAGAACGGCGTTGGAGGAGGGCCTACGACATTGAGGATAAAGTAACATATTTAGCGGTGCTGAAAATGCTACCATTCCACTTTCTAGAAAGCGCAGTAATCATTTATTGCCACCTCCATTTCTGAAGCAACTAATAAACCCTGCGCACATTTTAAAATTGTAAAAAAAAAAAAAATCTTCCTCCGCAACAGAAACTGTTTCTACTCCCACTATAAAGCATTGTCAGGAGCTTTCTGATTTTTGAGAAAGTCCAAAACCTTTTCAACCAATTTTCTGTTTTAACTGCTCCCACGACTGCCCCAGTCGCTACATCTTCAGGCCCTTTGTTCATGAGGTTTGCCTAGATTTCCTTGGCTGACTCCGCGATGGAACTAGCAAGGTGCAAATCATCAGACCCCTGCCCCATTCTAAACATGTTGATGAATAAATGTCTGGAATTGGGGGAGGTTCCTCTCGGTTGGAAACATGCTCTCCTACTTCTAAATAAGCCATCAGCAGATCCTAAGGTCCTGAGCAACTTTAGACCCATTTCTCTTCTCCCCACGGTAGCTACACTTCTTGAGAAAAGGGTCAACCTACAGACCTACAGGTGTTGCATTTTGACACACACACACACACACACACACACTTTGCCAAAGCGTGCAATCTTAAAGTATTTTACATCTGTTCAGGGCACGTAAAGTAAACAAAGGAAAAAAAAGAATTTCCCATTGAGTACAGAATATATAGAAAAGAGTTAATACATATGCATTTCAAACGACATGGGAACAAAAGAAACAAAGGCAGAGAAAACGGAAAATAAAGAAAAAAGACAATAAGAGAAAGACTATTTAAATCGTAGTCTATCGCATGATTCAGGCAAATCTGTCCCATATGCGATCGAATTTCTGTAGTGAGCGCACACCTCTAGTTCGCGCTAGCGCGCGCTCCCTCTAATATCTTTCATAGTTGCCCACCATTCGAGTGCTACTGGGGGATTTGGCGAAATCCATGCCCTCGCGATGCAAAGTCTAGCCGCAACATAAATGATGGAAAGGAAAGACCTCAGACAAAGGTTGGCTTCCACCTTGTAACCTAACATGATCTCTTCTCATAGGAGAGAGGTCCAGCCCCAAGCGACTACTAGTAATTTGCATAACTTCATCCCAAAATGTTTCGAGCTTGGGGCAGCTACAAAACCTGTACAATATCAGCTGCCAGCATTCCACATTTCGGACAGAACCTCCTATCTCCCCCATCTACTCATTCTGTTTGGGCCCATTTCGCAATCTTTTCAGGAGTGTAATATAACGTACAGATAGTATGAAATTGCTGCAGCTTTTAGCCAATAGAGTAAATTGCCCCATCCAGAGCATCTAATGCAGAGGTTCTCTCTATAGGAGCAATATCTACGCCTAGGGCTTGGCTCCACTTAGTAGACAGATGCTGGCTATCATCCATCCTATATTGACAGAGCTGTTGATACATGGTGCTAATTTGTGATTTCTTAGTCGTATCTAATAGACATGCCAATAATTCGGAGCTCTCCAGTGGTTTAATCATTTGCTGTCTTGCAAAGTTGTCTCTGATCTGTAAGTACTTGAAAAATAGTTGTTGTGGAAGTTCATACGAGGTTTATAGATCAGCGAATGTTCGAAAGCCGTTAAGATCGTACAGTTGCCCAAGCCGCTCAATACCATAGCCTGCCCAACGTTGGCCAACTGCATCGTGGAATACTTCCGGGAGCATTGAATTGCCCCAGAGAGGGAGATTGGAATCACAACAGAGATCGCTTGAGGACAGCGAGCAGTAGCCTAAAATTTTGTGCCATATGTGTATTATGTCCCAGATAGTCTTGAATTTAAGGATTCGGATTGCTCAGCGTGCTTGCTTGTACCCCAATATATAGCTATTTATTGCTCCTAATTTCTTGAAGTAAAAGTTAGGCACATTTAAAGGGATAGCACAAAATAAATATACAAACTTGGGTAAGACTCATTTTAACAATATTACATCTACCAATTATGCTAATTGGGAGTTTGTACCAATGCTTTAAGCTTTGAATTACAGACTGCAGCAGTGGTTCGTAATTAAGCCTCCATATCTGCTCTACACGAGGAGAGATACGCACACCAAGATAGGTTGTAGTCGAGCAGCCCCCCATTATCGGTACTGCTGGGAGAAAGTTAAAAAGGACTTGAGTTTTATTTACGTTGAGTTTATAACCGGAAAGGCGGCCTAATTTTCCTGCCTCATCCTGGATTAAGGCAAGTGCAGTCACTGGATCGGAGAAAAAGACGGCTATGTCATCAGCATAAGCGGTGAATTTTAGTTCCCGTAACTCAATGCTAAATGGTGGAATATGAGCAATAGAATTAAGTGACCAGATAAAAGGTTCAATATATAATGCAAATAGCAGTGGGGAGAGAGTACACCACTGCCGAGTACCACAATGTATTTGAAAAGGGGCCGAGTGCAAGTTAGTGTATATTAATTCAGCCTGCGGGTTGATATATAATGCGCTGACCCATTTGCTATATCGGCCACCCAGACCGTTAGCCATAAGTGTTGCCCATAAGCAATCCCATACCACTTGGTCGAACGCTTTTTCAGCATCTAATGGCACCATCCCCATATTTGGCGATGTCAAAAGCAGCAATAGCAGTGTTGACAAGAGCCGTGGTGTCTCTGGCTGCTATGAACCCGTGTTGCTAGCTCAAGACTAATCAAGACGTGAAGGGAGCTAACCGGTTTGCCAAAACTTTGGCAAAGATTTTGGCATCCGTATTTATGAGGGATATGAGGCGGTAAGATCCGCACTCCTCAGGTGGCTTTCCCTTTTTTTTTTTTTTAAGAAAATATTAGTCATGTCCCAAGAATTAGGTACCTCCATTTAAGTCCCAATCTGGAGTATTACTGCACTTAATAGCGGTAAGATGAGATTCTTAAACGTTTTGTAAAACTCGATTGGCAAAGAGTCATCTCCTGGAGCCTTGCCAGAGGGTAAAGCAGCCAAGGCCATCAAAATCTCATTGTTCGTAATATTGCAATGAAGAGCAGCATCTTCATTCAAATATGGAAAATTACAACCTTTTAGATAGTTAAAGTTCTTATTTTGGTCAGGTGAGCAGGATAAAGTGTAAAGTCTGATAGAATTGAGAAAATTGTTCTATTATTGAATGAGGATGTGTATATATTGATCCATCTTCGCCCCTTACAGCCTTTATTTGCCCTTTTGACTTCTTATCAGCTAGTTGATACGCCAACACTCTCCCACCCTGTTCTTCATATTGCAAGGAGCGGTGTTTGTTAAAAGTAGCTGTGGTCCTTTCTTTTAACTTCCTGCCAATGAGGGAGCGTTTATCTATTAGTGAAATATTTGAGCCCCCTAACCTAATCTCTTCGGCATGGACAGTTTCTAGTTGTGTTAGCGCTTGGCAACCTGCCCTCATATCATTCTCCCTTGTTTTATTTTGATGCAAAACATACTGTTGAGTAATACCTCGTACATAGGCCTTCACTGTATCCCATACTATGAAGGTAGAAGCAGTGTCTATGTTAGAGTGTAAGAACTCAGATATTCGAATAAATGAAATAAACTCGTCAGTCAACAAGTATGTAGGAAATGAGAATGGCCGTCTAGTCCTATCAGCCGCTGATGGCTGAAACCAGAGTAGGATAGGATTATGGTCTGAAGTGATCAGAGGACAAACCTCAATGTTGGCCGTTGCTAGTATGTTATTATTGACAACAGCTAGTTCAATTCTGGAGTACTGCTTGTGTGGAGCAGAATAGGTGTACTCTGGTAGTTTAGGATGAAGTGTCTGCCATGCGTTTCTCAGACAGTGTAGTCGGGCCATCTCCAGAGTTGAGTTTCTAACCTTGGCCATTCTCGGGGAAGCTGCCCTATTAGTAGAATCAATAACATAATTCAAGGTGCAATTAAAATCCCCCATGATTAATAAGTCGCCCTGCCAGTCCAGCAGCTCTAACATCAAAGTTAGAAAGACAGTAGGGTCATCAACATTGGGCCCATATACAGCGTAGAGTACATATTTAGTGTCATGAATTTCAAATTGCGTAATTGCCCATCTACCATGATGATCAGCAGAGACCTTGAGCATTTCATCTGTTTGTCTTTTAAGATAGCTACCCCTCTAATCGAAACAGCCTGGGACGTACAAACAACTGTTTCAAAACCTAAATGTTGGCGCAAGCCCCCCATCTTTATAAGCCAGGTGAGTTTGTGAGAATTACAATATGGGGCTTGTATAATTTAAGTTCCTCCCTTACTAGCTTGTGCTTATTTGCCACATTCAAACTGGCTACATTCCATACATCAAATTACCCCCATTACTGAACACTAGTGCTTTCGAAGAATGCAGAGAATGGAACGGAGCTACACCCGGGCCCCAACCAAGTGGTTCACCAGGATTCCTTAAATAAAAAAACTGAAAAACAAGAGTGCCCCATATCTAAAATAAATGCTGGTTTCTTGTGGATAACGTTGTTTCTTAAAGCCCTTTGGTGGTTACACCGCCCCCACCCCCCGGCCTGACCACAGGCCCCTCCTTTTATTTATAGAGTTTAATATAGCGCGAACCTGACCCAAAGGTATCGGGTATCAGAGCGCTTTACATAGCACCAGTTGCGTTACATGAGGACACATTCATTTTTTTGTTAGGCACGGGGAGATTAAGTGATTTGACCATTATCACAGGATGTTCAGCGTCATTGCCGAGACTCTAACCCAGTTCCCCAGATTCGAGGTCAACCGCCCTAGCCGTTAGGCCAACTCCTCTCCCCAGACTTGTAATGGTGCAGAGTATTTACTTCCACCTTTCTTCACCTTGGAACCAAGTTTTTCTTTAACCCAATCCCCAATATTTAAATCAGCATCTTTAGTACTGTGCTTCTTGTCAAAGTGCATTTCGTAAGATTCATGCATTTTTCTTAAATTAGATCGAACCACAGCAGTTGACCATTTGCCATACACTCATAGTGTTCCAAGCCATGCTGTCTTTTGTAAAAGGTTCTCTACCCCTCAAAATCCTGAAAGGACTATAACTGGTACCCGTGGGTGTGATTCTGTAAGCCCATATAGTTTTAAAAAGTTATTTTTCCCAATCTTTACCTGCATTTAAAGAAGCTTGTACGCTCCCCATGATAACCCTATTAAAACATTCTACAAAACCATTTCCAGCTGGGTGATAAACTAGGGTTTTCTTTTCAGAAATACCATTCCTTTTTAAAAAATCTAAGAATTTTTCTGAGGAAAATTGAGGACCATGGTCACGGAGTATACTTTTGGGAATGCCTTCACGTATAAACAAATTTTCTAATTAGCTGATGACCTGTTTGGTGTTAAAGTTCTCTGTAATTTCAATCTCTGGCCATTTGGAACAATTGTCAATGACTACAAGAATGTGTTTACAATTACCATCAATATCAATAGGGCCTAACCAATCAATGCATAACTCTTACCAAGGATATTCCGGAATATGCCTAGAGCCCAAGGTAGGTCTAAATAAACGTTGTGTTTTATCAGCTTCACGACAAATAGAACATTGTTTGACAAATTTTTCTGCATCCCTATCAATGCCAGGCCCCAATATGACATTTTGATCTTATTTTTTAATTTGACAATGCCTAAATGACCCTCATGATTGATTTCCAATACTCTTGTGCGTAACTTAAAAGGAACAATAATTCTTTCACCTCTGCGTATTTAATTGGTTCTATCAATGTACAATTCATCTTTGATTTCCCACATGGCTTTCAAATCACCTTGAAGATCACTTTTATTAGGCCACCCCTTAATGACAAAATTACACACTTTTCTCAAGATTTCGTCTTGTAAATATTCAGTGTCCCACTCTTCCCTAGAGATAGCACAAGCATCATATATGGCTGCTACGTTAAAATCATCCCAATCGGCACACTGTATATTCACAAGGTAGAGGGGATCTACTGAGGTAGTCAGCAACTTGATTCCTTTTTCCTGGTAAATACTCAACTTCATATGTAAAGTCCAACAGTTTCAGACTCATTTTAGCAATCCTAGGTGTAGCTTGGAGTAAACCTTCCGAAGTAAACACCTTGAGCAATGGATTATGGTCTGTACACAAAGTAAACTCCTTACCCCCCCCCCTTCCCTTTCCACAGCCTTGCTCCAGAACCCTCCCCCCAAGTGACCTGAAAAAGAAATCGACCCCTTTTCCGGCTATTGACAACCACCGAGGAACACAGTGCCCAAGAGCCCGCTCCTGTAAATGCCTATATCAAGCAATTTAGACAATATTTAGGCAAGAAAAAGAATTAAGCAAGACAAAAAAAAAACGATAGAAAGAGAGCTACGAGTAATAGCTGAATTAAGCTTACATCTGGTTATAATTAGTCAGTCAGCGGAGACAGAGAACCAGCCTTTGGCCATAATGAAGGTCCTTAACCATTTGGCGAGACCTTCATTCAGTTAAAGTTATTTCTCAGCGAGTTGAACAAGTTACTTACCTTCGGTAACAATATATCTGTAAGAAACAGAGGTTAGTTATAGATTCCTTACCTTAGAATTACCCCCAGGCGTCAGACTGGATCCGGAAAGTTTTTCGTCAGCAGTAACCCTGCGCGTTGGAAGGTGGCGTCGTGGTAGCCGGGATGACGTCACGGTAGCTACATAGATGCGCGCCATCAGTTCTGTACACGACTTTCCACGCCAGAAGCGCAGAGCCATGCAAGACACTGACCACTGGTGCACAAAACTAGAGCCCTGGAAGGATGTCCTTAATCCTAGAAGTCAGTTCGCAGAACGGGCAGGATGGGTGGGGCGGTAACGAATCTAACTAACCTATGTTTCTTACAGATATATCGTTACCGAAGGTAAGTAACTTGTTCATCTGAAAGAAACAGTTAGTTATAGAGTCCTTACCTTAGAATAGCTACCCCACCAATACCAACCCCGGAGGTGGGTCTGCGATCTAAGTTCACACCAGAAAGTCCTGGAGAACAGAACGGCCAAAGAAACCGTCTCTCCGGACTTGGGTGTCCAGGCAGTAGTGTTTGGTAAACGTGTGCAACGATGCCAACGTAGCTGCCTGACAGTCGTCATTGAGGGGGGACTCCTCGTCCCAAAGCAGTGGTAGCTGCCGTCACCCTGGTGGAATGGGCGCACAGCCCCACTGGAGGCTCCTTCTTTGCCAAAGAATAGCAGGCTTTGATGCACAGAACGACCCACCTGGAGATGGTGCGTTTGTGCACGGCCCGACCTTTCTTAGAGCCCATGTAATCAACAAAGAGCTGGTCATCCACCCGGAATTGTTTGGTGCGATCCAAGTAGAAGGAAAGCGCACGTTTTGGATCCAGACGGTGGAGCCTCTCTTCCTCTTTTGAAGGATGCGGAGGCGGAAAGAAGGTGGGCAAAGTGATGGTTTGGCCAATGTGGAAAGAATTAACCACCTTGGGAAGAAAGGAAGGTCTAGTTCTTAGGACGACCTTGTCCGGATGAACAGCCAGAAGAGGAGGCTTGGAAGAAAGTGCTTGGAGCTCACTCACTCTGCGAGCAGAAGTGATGGCCACCAGAAAGGCAGTTTTCAAAGTGAAAAGCCTGAGAGGACAGTTATGTAGTGGATCAAAGGGAGCGAACATAAGGTAGGTAAGAACCAGGTTCAAGTACCACTGGGGCATTACGAAGGGAAGAGGAGGAAAAAGATGAGTAATGCCCTTAAGGAATCGATTTACAACAGGGGACTTGAAAAGAGAAGGCTGATCAGGAAGCCTAAGAAAGGCTGAAATGGCCGAGAGGTAGCCCTTGATAGTGCCCAGAGCAGAGCCCTGCTGGGCCAAAGAAAGGAGGAACAAGAGGACCTCGGAAAGAGGGATCCACAGCCTTTGCTGTGCACCATGCCACAAATTTGTTCCATCGGCAGGCGTATACCGTCTTAGTGGAGGGCCGCCTGGCTGCAAAGATAACATCGCAGACTTCGGGAGGCAGGTCAAACGACGTCAACTGCTGCCGCTCAATCTCCACGCAAGGAGGTAGAGGCTGGACAGGTTCGGGTGGAAGACCGTCCCCTGCTGCTGCAACAGAAGATCTTCCCGAAGAGGCAGTCGGATCGGAGGATCGATGGCCATGTTGAACAGCTCGGGATACCAGACTCTTCGTGCCCAATCTGGAGCCACAAGAATGACTTGGGCCCGGTCGCGCGTGATCTTCAGCACTCTGGGCAGAAGTGGTATAGGCGGAAAGGCGTATAGAAGACCGCAACTCCACTCGCGACGAAAAGCGTCGCCTAGCGAGTGCCGCCTTGGAAATTCCAACGTGCAGAACTGCTGACATTGCGCGTTCTCTTCGGTGGCGAATAGATCTAACCAAGGCTCTCCCCACTGCTGAAAGAAACCTCGCACCACCTCCGAGTGAAGACGCCATTCGTGATCCATCAGGCACCTGCGGCAGAGTTCGTCCGCCATGGCGTTCAAGGAACCTGCCAGGTGTTGAACCGCCAGGGAAATGCCCTGATGTTCCAGCCATGTCCAGAGGCGGAGGGGCCTCCTGACATAGGGTCCACGACCCCATGGCGGTGGTGTTGTCCGTGAACACCTGCACTACTCTTACCCGTACAGAGGGAAGGAACGCCTTGAGTGCAAGACGAATTGCCCGAAGCTCCAGAAGGTTGATGTGGAGCCCGGACCCCGGCGGAGACCAGATGCCTCTGATCTCCGCCTCCCCATGTGGCCGCCCCATCCCAGAAGTGATGCGTCGGTCACCACTGTGAACTCTGGTTGAGGAAGGGAGAGGGATCTGCTGTCGACCCAATCCTGGTTCGTCAGCCACCACTGCAATTGCTGTGCAGTGCCCTCCGAGATCTGGACGCAATCGGACAGATTCCCCTGATGCTGCGCCCACTGGAACTTCAGGTCCCACTGCAGAGCCCGCATATGCCACCTAGCATAATCTACCAGCAGGAGGCCATGAGGCCCAGCAGCCTCAGGGTCATCCTGACCAAAACCCGGGATAGAGGCTGAAAGATCGGAATCATAGCCCGAATATCCTGGATTTGCTGTTCGGGAGGATAAACCTGAAACTGTGTCATGTCCAGAACCGCTCCGATGAAGAGGAGCTTCTGAGAGGGGGTCAGGTGCGACTTCGGCACGTTGATGGAGAACCCCAGCGAATGCAGGAGGTCGGCCATAGTCTGGAGGTGGGAGACGACAGCCTGGGGCGAGCCCACCTTCAACAGCCAGTCGTCGAGATAGGGGAAAGACTGGAACCCCTGATCTGCGCAGATGAGCTGCGACCACGGCCATCACTTTCGTGAACTCCCTAGGGGCGCTGGTAAGGCCAAAGGGGAGCACAGTAAACTGAAAGTGCTCGTGGCCTACCGTGAACCGCAGGTAACACCGGTGGGCCGGCAGGACGGGGATGTGAAATTAAGCGTCCTGCAAGTCCAACGCTACCATCCAGTCTCCAGGGTCGAGGGCAGACAAGACCTGAGCAAGCGTGAACATTTTGAACTTCTCCTTCCGGAGGAAGCGGTTGACGTTCCTGAGATCCAAGATAGGACGCAGGCCTTTGTCCTTCTTGGGCACCAGAAAGTAGTGGGAATAGCAACCACGACCTACTTCTGGGGCAGGAACGCGCTCTATGGCACCCTTGGCCAAGAGTGCCGAAACTTCTTGTTGGAGAAGGGCCAGGTGATCCTCCGACATGCAATGGTACTGAGGTGGCATGGAGGGAGTGGTAGTCTCGAAGGGGAGGGAGTAGCCCCTTCGGACTATTTGCAAAAACCACCTGTCAGACGTGATGGTGCGCCAGTTGGGGAGGTGATGGCAGATCCTGCCGCCCCACTGGCTTTTGGTGGCCCTGAAAGGTCGGACTAGGAGGGTTTGGAGGCTGCTGCAGAGGGGGCTGTGGTGGACTGGCCCGCTCGCTGGCCCCCAGAACCCCGGCGGTGGTTCCCACGTCCCGGCCGCGCTGGGGCTGAACAGCTTGCGCTGGCCTGTGGCTCTGGGCGGGACGTAGCGGGGCACCCCTTCCGTAGCCACGAAAGGGGCGAAGGGCAGACTGCGCAGGGCGGGTGGTGGAGGGGCCCAAGGACCTGGCCGTAGCCTGAGAGTCCTTAAAAGCGCTCTAGCGCGTTGTCTGCCTTGTCGCCGAAAAGGCAACGGCCATATAAGGGCATGTCCATAAGTGTGGATTGGACATCCCCTAAAAAACCAGTCGAACGCAACCAGGCATAGCGTTGAAGGGCTACTGATGTGGCAATCGTCCTGCCAAGTGCGTCGGCGGTATCCCGCCCACAGCGGATGGTAAACTTTGCTGCGTCTCTCCCTTCAGCAACCGCTCGAGAGAGCACGGCCCGGGCCTCCTCCAGGGACTGAGGCAGCACTTGCGCAACCGTGTCCCACACGGAGTGGGTGAAACGGCCCAATAGACATGCGGTGTTTACCGACCGCAGTCCCAAGCTGGAAGAAGAAAACATCTTCTTCCCAAGATGATCCACCTTTTTGGATTCCCTGTCTGGGGGAGCGGTAGGGAATGCGCCCTTGGACGTGGAGGCTTGGACTACCAAGCTCTCAGTGGTGGGGTGTTGGAGAGGAAAGTGGGGTCGCCCGGGGCCGGGCGGTGGCGTCGGGCGATCATCCGGTCCACAGGAGCCCCTGTGCTGGGCCTGGACCAGGTGCCCAAAAGGATGTCTGTCAGGGCTTCACTAAACGGCAGCAGGGGCTCCGAAGAGCTTGTTGCCGGTTGAAGCACCTCTGTCAGGAGGATAGCCCTGACTGCCACCGTAGGAAGCTCGAGAGCCTTGGCCGCCCTACACAACACCACTGCGTATGACGCTACATTCTCCGTAGCCACGGTAGGAGACAACATGCCAATGTCTGGTGAGGTATCCAAACCACTGGCTTCCCCCAGTTTCTCTCTCCAGTCCTGCTCATACACCATCTGGTCTGTTAAAGGGTCTCCAGACTCCCAGTCCTCCTCACCCTCCTCTGGCTGCCAATCTGGTCTCAAAGAGCGAGGGTAGAACAGGGGCACAAAAGTACCAGTCGGCGTCGGATCCGGCTCCGTGTCTACCACGAGGTGGAAGCCGGGGTCGACGTCGGCTGGGGACACAGCCGACGCTGGTGGCTGACGTGTTGCCGGTGGAATCGGCGTCGGGAGAGGCGTAACGAGGTCGACCGGCGCCGATCCGGATCCAGGCCTGGATCCAAGGGGACCCTGCCGCGCCAAGGCCGAAGCCGCCGAAGGCCCAGGGCCCCCAACCGAGTCCGCGGGGCTCGAAGGCGCGCTGGCGGAGTCGGGCTGCCCAAAGATGGCATGCATCGCTTTGTAAAAACTCCGAAGCTGGGCAGGGGTCGCACCGGGTCCGGGAAAGGGGGGGGAACCCGGAGTCGAACCAGCAGGCTCCGCTCGCGGAGCCGCGGTAGTGGCACCACCCGCATCCCGCGTCGGCCAACGGACTGGGAGAAGTCGAAGAGCGAGGATGCTTCTTCTACTTCTTTTTGTGCTTAGTCTTACCTGACCCAGAGTGCTAAGACTTTGATGAAGAATGGTGTTGGCTCCACGACCAGTCCCTCGACCTCCTCTGCGACCGGGACCTCGAGCGGCGTGGAGCCGACTGCCGGGCCTCGAGCAGCTTTCGGGACCGCTCAAGCAAAGACTTCGGGGCCATGGTCCGGCAGTCGGAGCACGGCTTGGGGTCGTGGACGCGCTCCAGGAAGTAGAAGCACACGCAGTGCGGATCCATCACCGACATGAGTCGGTTACAGGAACCGCAAGCCTTAAGCCGGGCATCCCTCATGCACCAGGAGTCGATGGACTCAAACAACAACGAAGTCGACAAAAGTAGAGAAAAAGTTGTCAAAAATTGACTGTGGGTACCGCTCTCTCCGGATCTGCGCTAGCTGGCGCGGAAAAAGAAAGAACTGACGTCAGCGCTTGAGGACGGCGTCTATGTAGCTACCGCAACATCATCCCGGCAACCACGACGCTGAACGCGGAGTCGACCGACGCCACCTTCCGACGCGCAGGGGTACTGCTGACGAAAAACTTTCCGGATCCAGTCTGACGCCTGGGGGTAATTCGAAGGTAAGGAATCTATAACTGTTTCTTTCAGATGCTTCCATTTGCTAAGAGCCAGTTTAGCTTTCAGGTCAGAGTGAAAGATCTAAGATTGCCCATCCTTGATAACCTTCAAACGGGCTGGTTCCTACAAAAACACCTGGGTCCCAATCGCTTTCAGAGGATCAATAAGCTGTTGCATCTTCCACCTCTTATCCATTGTACTTTTGCATAAGTCCGACCTCACAGAGATGGAAATCAAATCAACCGTCAAAGGTGTGGCAGGACGGGCTTTGATAGCCCTTCGTAAAAGAAAGTTGCCGATAAATATGAGAAATGGGCGGGGGTGTACGTTGGTCCAATCAGAGTGATTTAGAAATTGGCAGCATATGAGCCCTTTGGATTTGAGAATCCCAAGCTGCCAAATCTTGAAACGCCTTCTGAAACAACTTCACGACAAATGCACGTGGGTCTGAACCCTCCTTTCCTTCAAGCACCCCAAACAGCCTTAAGTTGTTTCGCCGCTGTCGATTTTCCAAATCTTCCACTATCCTCTGTAGAGTGGCTAGCTGGTTATAATGGGCATGAACTAGACGAGTAGTAGATGTCACAGCTTCTTTGTTGTCTGCAAGGCGTTGCTGTAATTCCACCACATCGTTGATAAATGAAGCCACCTTACTAGTCAATTCTGATTGTGACTGCTGGATCAGAAGATTATCGGCTTTAAGCTGCCCATAGTGCTCCTGTGCCCCAGTTCTTTGCATCTGCAGAGCCTGCAAGATTGACCAGAGTGATGGTTCTGGTACCTCAGTGCTGGGTGTGGTAGCTTCGTTCGCTGCCAGTAGAAAAGAGCCGGATAGTGGCAGAGCGCCTTTCGCTAAGCTCCCTATAGTGCTATGTGCTTCTTTTTTTGGAAGGCGGCGCCACCCCAGGGAGAGAAGTATCCAAACTGGCAGAGCTGAAACCGCTGAGTCAGCCCCTGGGTAAGGACAAGTTACAACGTTACCCAGCGTGTCATTTAGTATTAACGTTTGGAGCAGCTGCAGTGATTGCAACAGTAGCACAGTGGCAGTATCCAAGCTAGAAACAGTGCTGACACGAACATCGGCCTGGATGATTGGCGGGGTGACCATTAGTTGCAGCGTCTCCATCAGGATGTCTTCGAAGTGTTCGCCCACTAAATCGACACTCTCATTATCCTGTGCGTGCCCAAGGCGGCAAGACTCTTCTCTCCCGTCGAATTTTTCCCCGCAGCTCCATTGAACAGCGTCCAGTAAAGTGTCGGTGATTGCCGTTTCAGGGACGGTGCAAAGCATGTCGGCGGCTTTTCCTGACTGGAGCATCTTCAAGATTGGTTTCCTCATATGGGGCAGGTTCTCTCTCTCTGCTCCAGCTTGCTGCTCCTGTGAGTGGCGGCCGGCTGATGTAATCTCCGTGACCATCGGTCTGGAAAGCGCGGCCCCACTTGCAGTAGAGTGCCGAGCGGAACGCCGGCTTTTTGATTCACTAACCTTCGGAGGAGCCATGGCGTGAATTGAGAGCAGCCTGGGCCAGTAGAAGGCAGAGCGGCCCGGCCAGCCGGCGATAGTATGCGAGCAGTCTCCATAGGCAGCGGAAAAACTGAGTTCGAGCATAGCATCTAGCTGCTTAATGTAAGTGAAGCCTTCCTCACGTAGTCAAATCAGCATTTTCTTTCCCCTTTAACCGCCAGATTAGGATAGAAGGCATTCAAAGGCGTCTGCCGACATCGCCATGGGAGACCTCGAAGGGCGTGCGCCTCGCGGCGGAGTCAATCTGCCAACCCTCCCCCCCCCAACCCGTGTTCCCCATGATCAGGTGTTGCCGCATTTTCTAGAATCTAATTCGCTGCTGCATGATTCTCAATCGGGCTTCGCCCGGGTTATAGCACGGAGTCCACTTTGTTAGAGGTATCAGAATTTATTAAGTAAAAACAAGAAAAGGGTTTGCCTGTGCTGCTCATGCTGTTGGACTTGACCTTGGCTTTCAACGCTGTTTCTCATGCCACCTCACTTGACAGAACTGATATAATTGATTTCAGAGGTCAAGTCTTGAACTGTTTGAAATAGTTTTTCAGATCGCCCCCAAGCGGTTTTTCTTCCTCCAAACCACTGCTTTGTGGGGTCACCCAGGGCTCTGCACTCAGCCCAACTCTTTACAACACCAATCTGGAGCCTCTCGCCTAATTGGCGGAAGTGTGGGGGGTGCAGCTGGTTTCTTATGCAGATGAGAACCAGCTCTTTCTTGTGTACCAGGAACATACGCCTTAATCTTATTTCTCTTAAGCTGCGTCTGAAACGAGTATCTAAAACTCAACTCGGGGAAAAATGGAGATTCTTTTCTTTGGCACCAAGCTTGTCCCAAATGCTAGTTTGTGGTGGCCGCCTGAAGCAGGAGCTCCTCCAACCCAGACTCCCTTGGCTAAAAACCTGGGGGTAAAATTGGATTCTCAGCTTACTTTTGAACCCCAAGTCAGATCTCGCTCTGCTTCTTGTTTTGCCACCCTGAGATCCCTCAGAAGAATGCAATTCACCCAGATGAACTCAGAATAACATTTGTCAACGCCCTGGTCAAAGCTAAATTGGACTATGCTAATTATCTATATCTGGGTCTTCCGGCCTTTCTTCTGTAAAGTCTTCAATTCATTCAGAATTCGGAGGCCCACCTCATTTTGAAAATTCCCTCCCATCTTTTCATTTTCTCTCATCTACATCATCTTCACTGGCTTCCCGTGATTAAGAGAATTCAATTTAAGGCTCTTACTTTAGTTTTCATAGCCTTTAATCTCAAGGGCCCTCTATATCGGAGGAAGAGACTGCGACTTAACTTGCAATCCAGAGCCTTGAGATCCAAGAGTTTAAAACTTCTACACACTCCTCGTATTTGTAAAGCCAGACAAGGTGGTCGCACCTTTACCTTTTTGGCTTCTAAACTGTGGAACGCACAGCCTCTCAGTCTTCGAGGCATCCCCTTGGAATCAGCCTTCAGAAGCAAGCTCAAAACCACCTTGTTTGACACAGATCTGAACGCTAAGTAACTTGCTCTCGTCCTTCCTCCCTTCGGTCTGGTCACTAGCACGGCGACACCTCTCCAGAGGTAGCTGTGCGATCTACAAATGGCCTGAATTGAATTGAGGGACACCGATTATAAATCAATTTGAAATGGTGTACTAATTAACATCATGTTCATTTATAAGTTTATTATAAATTAATTTTGTACAAATATGGTTTAATAGTTGCATGTTTTACTCTCAGGTTAAGTGCTAATGAGAATGGATTGCCCTGAGGAAACTAATAAGATTGGTTAAATGGGAGTTGCAATATTTTAGAAACCGACATGCCTGAAAATACAAACAATATTCGTTACAAGTGTGCATGTGTGTATAATAAAGTGCATCAATAAAAGACATGAATCACAAAAGAAAAATTCTACTGTATTACGTTTGCATTCAATTTGTCATTTAAGGACCGTATTGGTTAAAAGACATAGGGATATATGCAAGTATAGAAATTCAAAACCAAAATGTTACTTTCAATATCAAACTAAAATTCACCTGAATATTGAAGCCAAGTTCCTGGATTTCCATAGGCCTTGTATTGCTCATTGTAGAGTAATACAGGAGAAGTGTAATGACCTACAACAAAACAAATATTCAGATTCATAGTTTATTGTATATGATTAATTAAAATCTTTACAAATTTCCCAAAAATAAAAATATGTCTTTAAATACACAATTAAAACCAGGCAACAATAAAGGGATCCCTTTGGTTATTAGCTAAAGTGCAAGTGCTAAACCATCGACATATAATATTATGGATGCATTATGAAAATATTTACTGAATACATCATTTTCATTGCTAATACCGTGAAGGTGCTTTCGACCTTACGATTAGTGTTTTAAAACAACAAGCTGGATAAATAGAAAGCCCTGATTAAAATAGCAGGTACCTGAAAAAAAAAAAAAAAAAAAGTGCAATTATACAGATGTAAAATATGTTTTAAAAACAAACTTCTGAGGTCCTGCTAATTAAATTGTCTCTTAATGAGTTTTACATTCAGTCCGTTTATTACATAGATAAATCAGCTGGGCACCTGCCGGCATTGATCATACTTCTTTGATTTCCTCCAAATTAACTTGCCGTAAAAGTTTCCTTACTTCTGTCAGGTATTTTACTCCCCGGCAGGCCAAGATTATAGAGGAACCTTCCAAACAGCGTATCACAGCTTGGCCTGCCCGTGCGAATATTCAATTTGTTAAAAATGGGTTTTAAATACTGTCTCCTCAGATCAATAACTACTGGGCATACACATAGCAGATGAGTTAAAGATTCCTTGTAAAAGCCACATAATCGACAATGAGCTGCTTGTTGCGTGGTTTTCCAAGATGGCTGTAGGTCTTTTGAATCATGCAAGCCCATCCGATAGTCTGTGAAGCTCTTTTTTAACTGCAGGCTAAAGTGGGCTGTTAAATAAGCTTGTGGCTTTAAAGATTTGTAAGAATTAATCACAGTCCACCCATGCCGCCGTTTGGAAATTACTTTATCTTCCAGAAAAGATTTCTTTTTGCTGCGTCATTGACAGCTTTACAAATACTTGCTCTGTCTGCCATGTTATCCCATGCTGTTTGTATTTCCAGCTCAGCCAGTGATGTTCTCAAGTAACTTCCCCATGAGTTTGGTGTTTCTTGATCCATCTGATATTTAATTTCATCCCAGCATAAACTGTTCATTGTCTCTGGATCGGAGGAGCGGAATTTATGACATAGCTTAACAAAGCCGCTCATACCCCGGAATTTCTGATTCTGGAGGCCAAATTCCAGCCGGACCTGAGCTGGAGAGGCAGACTTTGGCAGATTGAAAACGGCCTTATAAACCTTAGTCTGAAGTTCGTTTAACAGATCAGCCTCCTTGCCGCACCAGGTGACTAGACCGTATGACAGTGTAGGCAGGATTTGCGCACTCATCACTTTTAAGAGGTGGTTGTGATTCGGGCAGTCTAGTTTTTTATGCAGTAATCTGTATGCGAAGATTAACGATTGCGCTTTGGCTTTTTCGGCTAATTTGTGTTCCTTATGTGTTGTGCCCTGCCCTATTATTATGCCAAGATATTTATAGGACACTTGCTCTTCCACCGTTGCCCCTTTTACGACCCATTTAAACTTAATTTTTTTGGTGTCCACTAAACGAACAACTTTGGTTTTCTCTTTGTTTAATTCCAAATTTTCCTGGTCCAAATAGGTTACTAGGTTATTTATCGCTCTTTGTAATCCAATGGGACTTTGGCTCAACACCACGATGTCATCGGCGTACTGTAAAAAGGCAATTGGCTCATTGGCCAGATTCGGCGGATGACAATCGGCTGCTTGCATGTATTTGCTGATATCTGAGAGAAATAAGTTAAATAGGCTTGGCGCTAAGACGCAGCCTTGTTTGAGGCCTTGCTGCGTATGGATGCTCGAGGTTGCACTGCACCCATCGCCCAATTTCACTCTTGCCCAGGTATCACTGTATAAGGCAATTATTGCATTCAGTAGTTTACTCGGCAATCCCCATGCATTTAGTTTTTCCCAGAGGCGGTTTCTACTCACTCGGTCGAAAGCTGATTTTAAATCGACAAAACATGCGTATAGCCGTGTTTTCTTTTTTACCGCTTTTTCAGTTAAAAGCGCCAAGATGGCCAAATTTGTTATTGTGCCCATCCCTTGCCTAAAACCAGTTTGAAATTTGGGAATTATGTTATTTTCATCCATCCAATCTTGCAGCTGAGCTAGGAGACAAGAAGCGTAAAGCTTGGCCTCTACATCAATCAGAGATATCAATCTATAATTTCCAGGCTTACAGTGATCTCCATGTTTGAATATTGGGTGGATTATGTTCCCTTTCCAGGAATTGGGGACCTTGTTCCGAGTATAAATCTGATTAAAGAGCGGCGTAAGGTAGTCCGACCAGAAATCTGGGTCATTTTTAAAAAGCGCATTGGGAAGCCCATTTGGACCTGCCGCCCCCTCGGTCTTTAGTTTTTGTATTATGCCTCTTAATTGTTTAATGTCTGTCAAGTTGTTTAGTTCATTACTACATATCTCTAGTCCTGATGCTTTACGTTCTGCCCGATCCTGAATCGGTGTTGTTTGTATTTTTTCTGGTTCGAGGTAGGGCTCTCGGGATCCTTCTACGGCCCCAGATACAGTGCTGCTATACATGTTTCGCACATGTTGAATCCACATTTCCTCACCGATTCCTGCTTCTTGTTGCAGTCTTAACCCTTTGGTCAAATTATTTATAATGCCCCAAAAGTCCCTACTGTTTGGCAGTTTGCTTGCACACAGTAGTTTTGTCCATACGGTTTCTTTATACGCTGCTTTCGCATCCCTCAACCTCTTCCTATAGTTGTTCCGTATTTCCTTCAGTTTACTTTTATCGATTTTACTGCCCATTCTTGCCACCCGTGTTTGTACTCGCACCTCTCGTGCGATCCTTCTCTTTTGATCTCGTAATTCAGTATTAAACCATGGTTCCCTCCTGGTGTCTGGTCTTTTTTGGCTTCCATGAATGGCTGGAAATTTTCGGATGAGGACAGAGGACAACTGTTCCCAGTTTTTTACGCGCTCCTCCTCTATCTGCTGCCCCAATTTGCTCAAGTGTTCCTTGATTGTGTCCTGTGTGATTTTCAAGTCCACTCCCCTCCATTTTAATTTTCGCAGATTAAACTTTTCTGCATGTCGTGCGAGGGAATTAATTTTTTGGGCTTGCGCGAGAGTAATGTTAATTCTCGTAATGTGAGGAAGGTGATCACTTTCTATACGCGGGTCGATTTGGAATGTGTCGATACATGGGACTAAATTACTGCTGGTAATGGTGAAGTCTATTATTGAACGAGCTTTTCCACTCAAGTGTGTTATTGCCGCTGGTATATCTCCTTTTGTATTACCGTTCAAAATTGTCAGACCAAGGCTTTCTGATTCATTCGTTATTATTCGTGCTCCCCAATTCTCCAGCCTCTTTCTTTCATTCCGATTATTGGTTATGAGATTACAGTTGAAATCTCCTGAGATGAACATGGGGCATCGCTCGTGAGATCTTTGCATTGCTTTTATCAAATTCATTAAAGTAGTGAATTTTTCTTTCTGATTCTTTCTCTCTGGGTGAATGTAAACATTAACTAGTAGTAATTGCCAATTTGATTTGTTCGACGGGAGCTTACCAGTAATTTTGATCACTTGAACCCAGTTAACCCCAGCATCCAGTTCTTCAGTTAACCAGTCATGTTTTTGGGAAGCATATATCGATAAACCGCCTCGCGGGTGGCCATAGATTGAAAATCTTTCTGCAAGAATGTGGTGTTCTATGTATCCTGAAATTGAGACTGGGTTCATATTCCAAGTTTCCTGGAGCAGGATTATATCTTGTTGTTGGAAAAAGGATAGAGTTTCATGGTCCTGACCCATGTCTTTAAAGCCATGGACATTCCATGAGCAGATTTTAAACATGTCCGGCTGTGCCTCCCCCCAGTTGTGGTCCTGCCTCTTGTCTTCCGTGATTGATTTAGGCTCTTCGTTAGGTACGCTTGTTACTTAACACCTTTGGCACCCAAGACCAGTCCATGCTTTCAAATATTCGGCCTTCTGCATTTAGTGGACTCACTATGATGTTGGCCCCATTTACGATGGGAAGCAATACCGGAGTGGTGGATCTGGCGCCGCGTACACATGTTTTTTGGCTTTTCCCAGATATATCTTCCTCTTTTAAATTTCTAGAATTTTTTAGGAGGGGGTAGGGGTACCTTGGGTGTTTGTGTAGCCTCAGCGTGATTCCCCAGGCTCCAAACCTTGATCTCATTGCGTATATCTTGTCCACTAATTCCTTTGTGGACCATGTTGTCAATGATTCTTCAATGTCTGGAGTTGATGTTGATTGTTGAAATTCCACGGCTATTAGATCTTGTGAGGCTATTCCATTTAATTCTGGGATTTCTTTAAACAGCCTTAACAAGTTCCCTCGATTCAAAATGTCTTGCCTTCCTTTGGTTGAATATTCGGGCGCAAATGTCAGTTTTGCTTCAAACACCTCCGACTGGTTTTGGTTGCTACTGAAAGATTGTAAAGTTTCATTTTTTCCTACTATAGGGTTTCTAGTCGCTGATATGTCGTGATCAGCGTGGGATTCTTGCTCCATTAGTTCTGTGTTCAACTCATCCTTTTTTTCCTCTACTTTTCCAGGGTTTTTAGATGTCAGTGTCCCTGTTAGCTCAGATTCTGGTTCAATAAGGGAAAGCCTGCATCTTCGGCCCTTTCCAATTATTGTGACTTTTATCGGATTATGATTGCTCTGAGCTTTGATGTTTGTTATCTCATGCAACCTCTTGCGTGTTGGATATTCCATGCTTCCTAATTCGCTCCGTTTTTACTCTCCTCATTCCGATTAGATGTTTTATCTCCTATATCTGGGCTTTGACATCTATAACTCCGAGAAGCATTTTCCTCTAGGACTGGAGTTATTTTTCTCGGCCTGCACCTTTCTCAATTAATTGGTTTCGATCTGGACGCCACTTTTCATGTCTGTATTTTTGGTCTGCTTCTTTTGCCGATGGTATCCTTCAGCTATATGAAGATCCTGATCCGTCTTTTTTGGCTGGTGGGGACAATAGAGATCAAAGTTTCTTGCATTGGCTTGGGTTCTAATGTACATTTCGATTGATCTGTGACTATTAGTGATGCATCACAAATGGACTCTTTCAATGATTTGTTTTTTTCCCCTTGGGATGTTTTGATTGTAAAAATTGAAAAGTTTTTCTCCGGACCTGAGCTTTGTTGTTAGTTATATTTAAGCCTGGCCTTCCTTGCACGTTTTCTTTGCCTTTTTGTTGGTTTTACAATAGGCGAGGTCTTGAGGATGCTCTGTCTTACTTCCATTTGGTAATCCGTTATGTCGGGTTGATCGTCAGATTCCTCTTGCTCTACTTCACCCTTGTCTTTACTACTTGGCTTTGTTATTGATTTGCCGTTTGATATTTCCTTTGTTTCAGCCTTATTTTGAGTTTCTGTGTGCTGCTTGGTGTTACATGTTAATTTTACGGCCCCTAGAATGTCCTTTAATATTTCTGGCAAAGTTGCCAATTTCTCAATTACAATGCCGCAGCCACAAATAGGCAGTTGATTATCATTGTTTGTTTGAGTCTCCGAGTTTCCCCTAAGTGTTAGTAGGGATGTGATTAAATCCATTTTGGCATTTATACCCGAGATGTGGCCGGCGATTAAGTTAATGAGGTCTATTTGGACTTCCATTTTGTCTGATTGGTAATTTAGTACCCTTATTGCTTGATCCAGTGTGCCTAACAACTGGCTCCATTGTGCGTTTGGATAATCTTCGTGGCACTTCCCCGAATCTCCTGACCCGTGATCAATCCTGCTAACGGATGAGATTGTTATTGGGGCTGACCGGTTTAATTGGTTTACTTTTGTAAAAAACTACTGCCTTCCTCTGGTGCAATCCCTGTTGGTCGGTACTGGGGGATAGGCTTAATGGAGTGGATACCGCCATTCCCAATCTGCTCTTTTGTACTCCCCTGCGGGTTTCCAGTGGCAAGAGATTCCCTTGAGTTTCTTTTTTCTGTGTTTTAGTTTCCAGAATTTCTAAAAGGTTGGGGTCATTAGATAACGAAAATGAGTTGGACCAGGCTTCTTCTGTGAGGACTGCCCGCATTGCTGAATTGTTTAACTTTAATTTTTCCTCCGTAAATTCCTTTATGTTTCCCTCGACTACTGCGCTTCTAGTTGCTTCCTTTTCATCTATCCTGGACTTAAACTGGTGCACCTGGTGCACCTGTGCGGTTATAGTTACCAACTTACTTGCTGGTGGATCTATCATTGATTTCTGTAGGGCTGGATTCCCTGTTGGTGCATCGTTGGTATTTGCCAATACTAGTGAGGAGGAAGCAGTTGTTTTGACATGAATGGAGTCGCAATTTGTTTGCTGAGCAGGTGTTCCTGTATAGAAGAGGCCCTTGTTGGTCCTAACGACTGGAACAATTGGGCTTGGCAGCTGGGTGGCCTCAACTGTTGGTGCGTAAATCGCAGCCATTGGGTCCTTTAAAAAGAAGAATTTACGAATCCCAGTTTTACTTCTCGGACTCAACTGTGTTGTTTCCGGAGTCGGCGCTGAGACCAGCCTCTCTCTCAGACTTGGAGCCTTTCTTTTTCGGCTTGATGAAGAGCCTTCTTCAATAGATTTTTTGGGCTTAGTTTTATTTAGTTTTTTTCCTGTTGCCACTTGACGAACTTTCCCCGATCTCATTTCCTTTGTGGGGAAGTTGAGTTGAATGTTGACAAATTTTTCTTTTAGATTGGGAGTTATTGGGGGTTTGGGGTTGTTCTGGGTAATTCCCTCTTGGGTGCACTGAGAGCGGAGCTCTCCTGTGTGCTCCGTTATGCCACTTACTGAGCCCAATTCCGCTGACCCTCCGTATCTCCCTTGGTGGCTGTTGCTGGCTGTTACTAACAGGCTCTGTTGCCGGTTGCTCTGTTACACTGTTGCCGGTGCTTACTCTCTAACGTTGTTACTGCGGAGACGCACGATTTACTGTGCTTAAGGAGTTCGTGGGGCTCGGTTTGGCAAAAACGAATGCCTGCCCACCCCCTTTGCTCCTTATGCTTTTTGCTGTTGCTGCTTTTGCTCACCTAGGCACCTAGGCCCCTGGTGGCCTCTTAGCCTCTGTGCCCCTCTGTGTGATGGCTGCTGCCGAGGGAAGCGCGGTAAAACTGCGGTGAGTGTGGGCGGCGGGTCAGGAGAGGCTTTGGGTGGCTACAAGTGGTAACACGCTGAAGATAGTATGCCGTACCCACACGGTTCTCCACTGCCACCACCGTTACCACCACCACCGCCCCAGAACGACCACACCCAGTCCGTTCACAACCTGCAGCTCACCTCAGCATTCCTCCAGCCTCTGCAGTCTCCGTGGCACTCCACTCTCCTGGCAGGGACCGCTGTAACCCCTCGCAGCCTCCTGCGACTCCCACGCCTCCACACTACAGCCTCTATGTGGCTCCTGCAATCCCGCAATGGTTCGTTGTGGTTCGCGGAATCCGCGACTCCCGGGTTCCTACAACACCACTGTAAGCGGGCCGCAACTCCAAAGTCACTCCGCTCCAATCCTGACCTTCACCGCGGCACCTAGTGCGGCTCGCGGTTTTCGTGACTCTCCTACTGCCGCCGCTGCTGCTACTGCTACTCAGGTGCTCACTCCGTGCAAGACCTGGACTGGAATCCTGTCCGCCACTCAGCTGTTCAGCGTCTCCCCTCTTTGGATCATGGGGCGCCTGCTGCTCACAGCTGAGGTAAGGCACGGTGATATAGCCAAGGATGGAGCCAAGGATAGAAGGTTGGAGGCTAAGGGCTCCAATCGGGAACTGGCGCAGCTGATTACCTCCGCTGCGGTCCTCCCCACCGAAGTCTCACCACCAACCTCCGTCTCACTGCCTCGCCGCTCCGGGCCCGCTCTTGACCCGCACCCAGCAGTTTGACAGCGTGTGACAGTGTCTGTCCATCGGGTAATTGCGGCGGTAATTGGAGCGGTCGGTGGCAGTCAGCGGTCGGGACCGCTGCAATCTGCTCCCCCCGCTCCCGGCCTTTCCCGATTGTTATCAGAGGGAAATTCAGCGGACGCCGTGGGAATCGCCGAGGGAATCACCGCGGGAATCGCCACTCACTCCTTGCCGCCACTGCCGTTGTTCTGTTCTGCTCTGCTGCTGCTGCTGCTCTCTCTCTCTCAGACTCGCTCAATCGATCCTGCTTCAGTTCTCCCCAATGATGAGTGGAGTCATGCACAACAAATATAAAAACATTAAACTGAAAACGCCAAGTGGTATTCATCACTTTCGGAAAAGGAAAACATTGATCCTGTTAGAATGAATTCTTTTCCAATAAATTTGCTGAGTTCACTGTGTAACCAAAATCCCCAATCTAAAATAAACCTACTCCTTGACCAAAGTTGCTTTACCAGGTGTAATTAAGAATACTTACCTAAAGCATAGCACTTGACTGAGACAAACAAAACCCATACACAGTTTGAGCAGAGGCAGGTGGATTGATGGCACCAATGAGGGATGCCACCTGTTCCTAACAGTGTTCCTCACAGTGCATCGCTCATTATCAATAAAATGTTTTCCAATCCCTAGTACTTTGTAACTTGTGGTGGTGAGGTCATTCTTGTAGGATTATCAAATATAATTAAGTGCATTGGGGACTATGTAGATGCATGAAGGTATTTTCAATATCCACAGAGGTAAACTGCAACAGATGGTAAATAAGATGAAACCTGTGACTTGACCGATGAGGTCAATGGTTACTGGGAATCAATTTATACTTCATTTCAGTGATTGACCCAATGGGACTTTCCATTTTTTGTATTTACTTAGCGAATTTTGGGCAACATGGCACTAAGGCCAGGGTACAGTAGTGTGCATCTCAAAGCACAAGCTGCAAGACAGTATGTGGCAGAGATGCAATAATTAGTTTAGAAAAACTGAACAACAAAGTAAGTTAGGGATTTGATGGGTTGAAAAAGATGTGTGTGCATTGAGTATGTGATGCAGTGGAGGAAGCTGGCTTAAGTTATAATGGGGAGTACGTTTTCATAAAGATATTCTACACATTCCAGGAACACCAGGCTTTTTAGCCAAAAATACTAATGCTCAATAAATGTCACATTCTGGTTATTTAAAGAACATCCGATCAGGAAAATAGCAAGGGGGACGAGGAAAGATTTACTGGCTGTGTAGGTAGAACACGCATTTATTGCTCCTTCCTACGCAATGGACAGCAATCAATGAAAGACATTTTGCCAACACCCTTGTGATTTTATTATGCAGACTGTAAATCTCACACTTAACGTGCTTTCTAATGTATGGGTAGATGAATTACGTGTCTTAGAGTAACATACTGGAAATATGCACTCAATGGCATCCTGAATAGTTAAACCTAGGATTATTTTTGGTGCACACCCTGTGTTTGTCCTGTGCAACCTAAATCACTTACATTGCTTTGAACAGGAATTAGAGGTCTTTCATGTCAATTTTCCAGGTCTTGTTTTAAGGCTGTATTGTGTGGCTGTTTTTTTTCTTAAATTAAATATGGCAGTCTTGCAATACTGTAGCATTCATTTGTCTGAACAAATATGCCCCCATTGTTCTACACAGAACAAAAGTCTTCCTACAACCTAGATGTTTCCGCTGAAGTTCAGTGTAATGCAGTAATTTTCTGAAATTGGATTGGCACTTTCAGGAGCTACCTCTCACTCAACCTTCTGGGCTGATGCTCTGATGATCCCCTTTTCCACCATCCATCACCACTCATGATTTTCTACTTTATCTTTCTGCAGGTGATAGATTTAAGAGGGGCAAGATAAATGCCTATGAGACATTAAATTGTGTTTTTGCACCAAAGTCATCAATGGAATGAGTTGCCACCCCCAAACGAAGTAGCAAGAACTTGGCGGAAGGCATTCTTCACCTAAAGTAGGTAGGACTAATCTGTGGTTTTGCAGATGTTTTGGAAATTCTGACAATGCAAGTGCATCGCTCTTTAAAAGTTACAGGCGATGTTCTTCTAAATCATACCCGTGTCCACCATAAACGACTGTTGCCTGGCTAGTAATGAAGTAGCACTGGTGACATCAATGTTTTTCTCTTAACATTTTTCTTTGTCCATGTTTTCTTTGATTCAAGGTGCCCCCAAACTACAGCTCAAATACTTTCTGGATACTTTATTTCACTCAAAACTGGGGATAGCTCAAAATGTTACTGTCACCAAGATTGCTTTTCAGGGTGAGCCTCCTTTGATACTTTGCTACAGATTGCTGGTTAGTGGTAGGTTTAAAGGCTTGTGAGAGCGGTGTGGCTGCACCTTAGTGTAGCTCCACTTACTGAAGCCATCTCCCTCCCATAAAAAATGATAATACCCAGAATAGGGGATCCATTTTCCCCCTGAAACTGATCTATTTACATACATCTGAAGTTCACTTGAACAATATGCTCGGAGCTGCGCGAGCTAGAGGTATGCCAACGGATATAGGCAGGGATAAGCTTCCACAAGTATTTAGGTACCTCTCCAACAAAGCCTCTATAGACTAGGGACAGCATTTTAAATTTGATTATTTGCTCCACTCGAGGTCAATGGAGTTCTTCGAGTACTGAGTAACATGGGCAAATTTCCTCTGATTCACACTGCATTGACTTGATCCGCAATCACCTCAATCATTTCCATTAAAAATATGAATCTCAATCATCTGGTCTTCGTATGTAAACCCTCACACAATGCAGTAATAGCCCAGCTGTGGAAAAAATGCAAGGCTCTAGAGATTTAAAATTGATGCTTTGCTCGTAGAATTGGAAAAGCCTTTATTAATATCAAATAAGACTTGGAAACATCAAGGGCCACACCTGCTGTGGCAGCCAGCGTGATGTAGCCCAACTGTTAATAACCCTATCAGTTGAAGTGTTATACAAAGCCCACCCCTCCCAGGCTATAACAGTAAGATTTCACTGTTGGCCTCAACTAGTAGCTCAGGGACCTCCATACGAAAGGCTGAAGTTACCCGAGACACCTTTAAAGGAAAAACACCTACCTGCAACAGACATAACTTTTATTAAGTTGATAGTTTAGTTTTAGATATTCTTTTTTGGAGCCTCGAATGAGTGATGCGCAGTAATAGAGCTGGGTTCCAACTACGAACAGGAAATTAGACCTACAAGTCCCTTTTTAGGTCTCGCCTACGCAGCGCACATGCGCTGCATAGGAGGAGACCTTTAGGAATCGATTCGCTTTTTCGCCCAAAAACGTGCACGCTTTGCATTGCTTTCAATGGCAACGCGTGCACGTTTGGCGATTCCCTTGCGGGAGCGAGCTTTGGCGACATCTGTTTGTAATTAACTTTCAAACAGATGGTGCCCCTGCTCACTCCTGCAAGGGAAACAGGCGCACAGGGGCCATATGTTTTTTTTAATTAGCGTGGCCTTTCACTTTCACGGCCGCGTCGCTTTCACGGCCGCGCTTGTTCTTTCCTTTCTCTCTTCACCCTCTACATCTTCAGCCACCCCTCCACCTTGTTTTTGTAGGCGCGGGATAAAGTGATTTGCCCAGAATCACAAGAGGCTGAGCCGACGCTGAACCCAAAGACAGATTATATTGGATGTCACATCTGGGCTTCAGTCTTAGCCTGCCTTTGGTGTAAGCATGACCGACCCTCACTGGCCCCAGTTTTCATTTTCTTCATGGTGTCTCGTTCACATAGGATATTCACCTTCCGGGTGCCGACTCAGCCCTTGCCCATGTGTGATCTTGGTGCTTTTCTTGAGTTTGTTGGTGATGCTCTTATTGTTCCTTGGTATGCTCTAGTCACCACTGGTAAACACTATTTGGCATGTTATTATCCGGGTTAGTGGCCGCTGTTGCGCCTCGCGCGCTACCCGCTGGTCCAATCACAGTGGCTCACACAGTACTTTGAGCTGTCTGTTTAGCTGAAGCCATAAAACGTGTAATTGTGTTTTATAAAGGAGCTTCACTTGACACCAGGGCCCGGGCCCTGCAATCATTTTATGTTCGTCCGTCGCTTTTATTTCCTCCTGCACTTTAAGGTGGGGCCAGGCCAACTTCTGCTTGAAACAGCACATCTAATACATTGAACAAAGCTGACGGGGCTGGCTTTTTAGAGTTAAACACCGATATTGATATATGTGTAATATGTATGTCAAAGTGTGCAGTATACTGACCTGGGCGTAATTATTTAGCAATGTGGCTCAGGTAGGTACGCTCTAAACATGGTGTGATCTTGAGGTCAGTAATACAAAACTTGGCAAGGCGAACTTTGCCTTTTCTCTTTCCAAGTCAAAATATTGGGTACTGTTAACGTGAATACAGAAAGCATCTGTTTACAGAGCTTCGAATCACAGCCAGAAGCGCTATAAAATTACATTTCAGACATTTTATAAACATATTGATGCAAAGTCTATTGTATTTTCCCACGTGTGTACAGTTCTTTACATACTTGGTGTGACATAGAACAAAGCAATCACCGTGTACCACCAGCAGACACTCCAATGGACGGATTTTACTTTTCTTAGAATATTTGAATGTCTGACGTTGCAAATGTTTTGAATATATACATGCAAACATGTGTCTATATAAGCAATTTTTGAACATACATAATATGTTTATTTAAGAAAGAAGACAGACCACTGTATGCTGTGATAAACTAATGATTTATGGGCTTCCCATTGCTTTCAATCCATTATTCAGCGGTGTAGAATCCTTCTAATGAAATATGGGTCTAAAACCAGTGTAAATGTGTATTACACAAACAGATGCAAACACACGCAAACACACTCTCTCTTTAACACACCTATGATCGCCTGTTGTATAAACAAACTGTTTTTAATGGCCATACGTCTCAGTCAATATGTGAAATTGAAATTTTTCCTGAGTTTAAGGATTACATAATTCCCGCAAATTGTATATTCCAAGGTGTAGAAAGTGTAGAAAACATTTTTGCATGTAATGTAAAAAAAAAATGTAGCATGGTCCGATAATGCCATCTTTGCAGTTTAGTGACATTTACAATTTTCATATCTCCAGAAGCCTCCAGGGAATTACAGATCTAAACAAGCATTGGCATAGCCAATAGGTCTCGCCTTTGGGACCTTATAAGTGTTTAGCCATGCAACAGTTGATGTTGCACCAAGGATATTGTGCTGGATAACTGAACACTTATAAGGTCCCAAAGGCGAGACCTATTGGCTATGCCAATGCTTGTTATACATTGCTGTAAGAAAACCAAAGAATGACACTCTGAAACCCAAAGATCTTGCCCAAGGTTACAGGAAAAGAAGGGAGGGACACTTATCTAAATCACAGATCTTTCATAATCTTAGCAACAAATCTTTCATAGAACCATCTTGCCGGAAGCACACTGCATCATATTTCAGACATTCCTTTAAAGGGAGAAAAACACCACTGGTAGTTGAGCAGGTGTGAAACAACTGCAAAGAACAAATCAGTAACAGCGATCACTAGACATCAGCACTCCAGACATTACTTAAAAACTCACTGGTGCCATCTTGCTGAGAGAAACAGTTTATCTAAATCTCACATCGGACATTTATGTTCACAAGGAACCATAAGGAAGCCTGAAGCTTCAGATTTCTTTCTGTATTATATCTAGTTCCCATCTCGCACTATACATACATTTTTTTTTTTTCAATTTCCAGCCAATTTAGTAAACAACTCTGTCAAAGGTTGGACAACTCACAATAGCATTAGCGTCTTCGGCACATCAAAGTTAGTCATCTTCATGAGGATTCTGCAGCGCACAACTTGCGCATTAGAATCTGCACCCAATACTCCATTCTGGAGGGAACTCTATAGTATTCTTTAGATATTCAGTCATATCCACAGGAGGAACGAATATATTCTAAGGTAAAAAGCTCTCGTCTCATTCTCCAGACAGCCTCAATTTAATTTAATTTTAGTTGAAGGTTACTGCACAAGGTTCAAAACGCTCTCCATTATCTCTGTCCGATCATGCCCTTTGCCTCCAATATGGCAACTCTCAGATCCAGATGATCCACCACCTTTTAATTTTTCACTAGCCCTCTTGATTTCTTCCATGACTCCTTCCAAGGGAGATATTTTAGTCTCAATACACAGGACTATTACAGATCTCCTTCATAGACATTTCCAATCTACAAATGTGTGAACAGCGCCCAAAGAACTTAATACCAAGCTATTCAAATGAATGCGCCTCCACCTAATATCACGCCGTGCTCGCCCTCATGCTTCGTCGGGAACTGGAGTGCACGGGGAGAGGAGACTCAAGGACGGCTGATGGAGCTCGTTGCAGTCTTGGTTGCTGCTTTCGCCCCGCACGGTCGCTGGCCCTCGCCGCACCGCATTTCAGGGTTTCCCCTACGGTCTGCTGGTCTGCCTGTCCCCAATCACTGTACCGAGTGGAGGCGGCTATTGGGGCACGGCAGGGCGGTGGAGCCGAGGTGGATGGGTGGGTCAGATGCAGTGGGACAGAGTGCAGAATGCCACGTGCTGCAATAATTCTCTGATCGATCTCAAATTTGCTTCTACAATTTGCTTCAAGCAATCATTGACTTCAGCGGAGGCGGCAGCTCTAGTCAGACCAGAAGGAGGCAAGTTGATCACCACCATTGTTGGTTGTGCTGTACGTCTGCTATTGCTTGCCACTGCTCATCTCACCTCTACTGTCCACATTTTCTGTATCACCGCATTATCTGTCGTGGGATTGTCGGGAAGAGGTGCTTTGTGGGATCACTGCTTGGGGATTTACTGCCCTAACTTTGCCCTCATTCACGTACGAATGCGGGAAAGTGCAAAATGGACAGGGAACTGATGGTACTCATGTTCCACCTAGGAGTAATACCACTTTGGACACTTTCCTGGTACAAGCTGTGAATGCTGTTGCGGGGAGATAGACTTAGTAGAGAGGAGTCAATAGCTGAATATGGAAACAGGACAGAATTTACCTCTTCTGAGTGGGTCTCATAGGAGTAGACTCTACGTCTGACCCGGGCAGGGCGCCGCGGACTAACATCGTCCACAATCTGTCACTAGCTCAGATAAAGTGGTGGTTAAGAAAAAAAGGAAAATTAAGCCAAGTAGCTAACTAGCAGGCCAAAAAAAACAAGAACTTGCGCTCGCCCCAATACCCACTCCCACACCTGATCCCGTAGGGAGACAGATCAGTTTATAACAGCGGCATGGCTGACACTACCACCAACCCAACCGGCAGTGACGAGACCGCTAACGTGTGCTGTGGGGAGGTCATTTCCAAAGTTGAGTGGATAGTGAAAACTGTGATTGCGCATCTAGTAAACAGGATTAGTGCATTAGAAGAGACCTGCGGAGCGATCCCCAACATCGAAATTGGAGACCTTACTGGCCCCTTTATCATCAGCCCAATACTAAATCAAGTGTACACAGGAGTGGGACTATGTACTAAGACGAGCCTTATGCTGTAAGTGGAGTCCTGTGCCAGTGATATTAGCCCTTCAAGGAATGCCAGGGTAGTTGTACTTGATGTGCTAGTGAATCCTGGCATTCCTTGATCTTAATATTACAGCAGAGCAAGGAGCATTCACGACCACCACTTATTATAAACCAACTGCTCGAAATTCTTTATTACATTTCAACAGTTTTCATCCGAGATCCTTAAGGGAAAACCTCCCTTTCGGACAATTCCTGCGTATACGCAGGAATTGTAACAAAATTACAGATTACAAACAACAATCAGCAGCCCTTGCCTCCAAATTACAGGAACGAGGCTACCCCACACGAGTCATTGAGAAATCAAAAAGAGGGCACGCAACCAGAACAGAGAGGCCATCCTTGAAACAATAACCAAGGAACCTGGCGCGCCACCCATGACATGTGTTACCACGTATAACACGGTTTCTAACCAGGTCTCCAGCATCATCCGCAAAAACTGGCGGATTAGAAATTCAGGCCCCAGAGAATGGGAAGAACCCCTTTTTGCCTATAAACGTGCGAACAATCTTAAAGACCAATTAGTGTCTACACGCACTAGGCTTCCGCGGAGACCAGTCAACAACTCCGTCCTAAATGCTTGGGGCCTCCCTAATGTCACAGGACACTATCCTTGCAATAATTGTAGTGTGTGCCACCTTACAAAACATTCCAAGACACTTAACCTGGAACCAAGTAAAGTCTGGACACAATCACACCACACGAATTGTAACTCTACCAACGTCGTTTACATGATCACATGCCCATGTGGCCTCCGCTACATAGGAATGACGACGCGAAAAGTGAGAACCAGAGTGGTCGAGCACCGCAGCACTATCCGATGCAAAAAAAACATCAGCAGACTCACTGACCATTATCTTCAGCATGGTCATACACCCAATGATATGACATGGACAGTGATCGAACAATTCGATCTCAATCGAGATAACAATGAAAAGACCCTACTGATTAAAGAACAACAATGGATTTACCGTTTGTCTACACAACACCAGGGATTGAACGATTCCATCCCGTGGTGCTCCCTGAGAAGTTAATACCTTTGATGGACCTAATATCGTCAATGGACCTCAGCCCAGGCACACCTATTGCCCTTCCTTTTGCGCCTCCTCTGTTAAGTTCCCATCCGGTTCATTAATGTTCCTAACTGATCACGTTTTGGAATAAACCCGTTTCATCTACATCAGCGCTTTCAGAACATTGCGCAACCATTTACAACTTCTCTTACATCTTATTGAGAATATTCATTATGTCTACACGCTCACTACATGCATGTAGTCTTTCTTTGCTATTTTCTTCTTTACCGGGACGAACACAGGGCTCACAGCGCACTGTTACCATGCCAACGCCCACCGCGAGCGTGTTGTCTTTCTCCCGTGTCCTTCTTCCTTTTCCTTTATTTTCAGGGACGCTACTCACAGGTTCAATTAGCCACACCTGAGCACGCCGAAATGGTCTTTATATACCCAACACGGCTAGGACCTTCATTCACGGAGATCCGCGACAGCTGAACAGGTTTCCCACAGGTCCTGATCCACAAAGGCGTGAGTAATCTTGAAACCTCACCATTACCGGGTAAGCTTTCCTCTTGCAGGTTTCTCATGGCTCGTTGTGCCCTGCCCTTTATCATTACAGGGTCAGAATCTCTGCCGGATTTCTCTACGGGGGCATATACTACAAAACGCTAGCGTGAGGTTATATTTGGAGCGTGACCACATTTTACACATATGTGTATTTCCGCCTCCTAGTCCACCACACGTTTTAGCGCATAATGAAATAATTCACTTTAAACCGCACCACCAGTACGGTTCCACCTTTGCCGTGTTTTTCCGCCAGCTATGCACTTTACTATCGGCAAAGATATATCTCTGTGACTTATGCTAGTATGCTTATACTCTCCTCTGTATGTTTGTTTGTTATGTGTTGTACGTTCAGTATTGCTCGGAGAGGGAATCCCCTCCCACATATAAGGCACCTTAGCGCGTGCAACACATTTTAAATCACATTCACATAAGTGCTACATGCACTTACACATATATACTTTTTTCGGTCCTGAGGAAAGCCAGAATTAATGAAAGGCCTGGCTGAAACATGTAGACCACACCCTGGATGTAGGAGTGCTTAATTCTCGCTCCACCAGCATCCACTGTCCTGCTTTTAACGCTAACAGAGGCCCAGATATTAAATGCTATGCCCTCCTGGGCACTGGGACCACTGTATAGCTTTTAAATTTTTCATTTTCACACCACTCTCACAGCACACTCAGCAAATATACCAGCTCCGCTGTAAATATAGGCGTTGTAGCACACCCGGGACACATTCGGTGTCACTAGGTGGGCCCGATGATGAAGCATGCCACCAACTAGGTTGGTGGGTGAGGGCTTTATAAAGAAACCAAATGTTTTTTCTCTTCTTCATACAGTCCTGAGTCTCCAAACAGTCACATACAGTCAGTCCTTTTTGATTACATATAAATAACCTGGGGATACGGACTGGCTATCTAGTCCTCTCTCTCTCCTTGATAATTATAACAACTGACTTGTGCCAATCCAAGCACGGGTCAGGCAATGGGCAACTTTAAGTACAAGGTCAGGAAACCGGAGAAAACATTGTTGCAGTCGCAACATTGGGCTCTAATGATGTTAGCTGCCCCCTAGCAGGGGGAAGAACGATTGATCCCACTGCAGCCAAAGGTCCTGATTTACTGGTTCACAATGACACTAGTGGCTTGCAGGCCAGCACCTTCTCCATTGCTCCAGTGGAAAACACATTTTTGTCCTGGAACATTGCAGGTTTGATAAACAAGCTTGGTTGTCCAGAATGGGCCAATTTTGTGGACAAATTCGAAATCTGTGCTTTTCAGGAGACCTGTGCAAATGGTTCCTTATTCTTAATTACTGTAAGTGAGGTTACTAAAGCCATAGACTGGATCACTTCAGGAAAAGCACTGAGGTTAGACATGGTGCCTGGGGACCCGTTTAAGGCAGATAAGTAAATTTGGGGCGCATACTTTGCTAAGTATTTCATTTGCATTCTGGAAGGTTTACACACTACCCCGACCTGGGCAGGGGTCAAGATTGCACCAATTTACAAGAAAGGCTCATGGTCCCTTGCCATCTAATTATCGGCCAATCCACCTTATTGACAGTTCCCAAAAGCTTTTCTGTTGCACACTGTTGGATAGGCTGTGTGAGTGGGTTGAGGGTGCAGGTCTTATAAGCCCCCTACAAGCAGGGTTTAGACCAGGGACCAGTACAATTAACTAAGTTTTTCAACTACATATTATATACTGGAAGTATGTCGTTCTGGGAGGTGGTCGGCTTTATGCAGTCTTTGTTGACCTCTGCACTGCCTTTGACCTTATGCCAAGGGAGGGCTTGTGGAAAGTCTTAATCGAACAGGGCGCCCAAGTTGTCTAGCTGACTTCATCAGGAGGCTGCACCAAAAGACTTATGCGCAGGTCAGTTAAGGCAAACATGGGGCGCTAACATTGATACCAGTCACGAAGGGGGTAAGACAGGGTTGAATTCTTGCCTTGACCCGGTTCCCATTATATATTAATAATCTGGTAGCCCAATTAGAGAAGTGCAGTCATGACGCCCGAGCCTAGCAGATATGAAGATCCCAGCCCTCCTGTTCACTGACAACACCTTACTGGTATCTAAATCCCCTATGGGTATTCAGAATCTCATGGACCAGTTTGGCGTCTTTTGTGACCAGAGAGGACTTGAGATCAACCTACTAAAAACCAAGTACAAGGTTTTTAAACCCAGCCATACGGCCCGCCCAAATCCGTCCCTGCACAGTGCTCCCCTCCAGTGTGGCCTTTGAGTATTTGGACGTCACTCTGACAGAGACCTTTGGCTGGTCTGCTCAGATCCACAAGAGCAAGTTGAAGCATGAACACTATGTAGGGGGCATTGTGAAGGGTTTTAGGAGTTCCAGCTTACGACCTGTATCTTGGGCAATCCAAATGTTTTACTTGCAAGCATTAGGTGGGTCTCTGTATTGGGGAGAATTGTGGGGACATAAGGTCACTGCACTAGAGGTGGTCAAGAACCAATTTATACGATCCTTCACAAACCTCCCTACCAGTACCCCACTCCTGCCATTGCGGCTATCAAGGCCAAAGGTCGATCGCCCATAAAGCAGCCCTTCGACCTTTGCTGTATTGAAGACTGCTCTGGGCCTCAGTGAACATAGTTATGCATCGGGCAAGACTGGAGGAACTTCTTCTGCAGCCTGGGGCATACTAAAACCTTATGGTAAAGATGGGGTGTGAACACGTGGACTAACTAGCATGTCAAAGGCTGCACTTAAGGGAATGTACTGGCGGTATATAAATGGAGAATTGAGTAGGAACAGGTGTTTGGGCACTTTGACACAAGCCTTCTTGGAATTTAAAGAGGAGTTCAGTATGGAAGAATACATGGACTCCATTGAACCCCCATTGGCATAAACCGCCAAACGTCAAATTTTGTTTTGGGATTCTACCACTGCGCACTTTTACTGCTTACCGGAGGCTTCATGACAGCGATCCAAACCTGACCTGCCCCTTTTGTCCCCAGGCGAAAGAATACATTAAATCACATTTTTCTGTCAGCGCTATTCAAGCAGAAAGAAGTTGATATTTCCACTCTGTCAGTGTGGGGATTAGGGACTTTAGGGTTGTTTCCAGAATCCTTAGATCAAACACAATACCCTTGACTGTGCCACTTTGAGTATGGAGAATCAGACAGGGTAGCATAGGGCCCTGAGAACTGTACTGCATTGTCCATCGTTGTCAACGCGATCTGTATAAAATTTTAGCTGCACTCTAATTTACTGACCCTCCCCAATGAGGTGCTACTGGAACCCAGTACAAGCCGATGGCACCAGCCACACTGAAATTCCACGACTAATAACGTTTTTTGATTAGGTTGTTATATAAGAAGTGTTCAATGATTTTCATCATTTTTTTAAACGGATTTTATTGATTTTTCATACCAGGAGTATGGGGCCATTTTGCCATGACCCTGTCAGTCAGCAAATTTACAATCAATCTACTTGGGATACAAGTAGGACAGCATATAACGTACATAGTTTGGTCAAAATGTTGGATTATCACGTCAAACACTCGCAGTTCTGCACATGTAATTGTATTCAGCTCCAGCTACAAACACCCTTCCCCCAACTACCCCTCTCCCTTCCCTCCCTCCCTCCAGGCGTGTCCCTTAAGTCCAGATCAGTAATGTATGGTAGACCTAGGTACCAAAGAGGGCGTCGTCATTGATTGAGATATCGCTGTAGGGGATCGCGTCCCAGCTTGGTAACCCAATGCCATCTCTAGTAGCGAGTCTCCAGGCCCTAAAACACCTGCCTCTGCATGCGAGCTAACCCGTGTCCGCTGTGGGGTCCCCTATGGAGGTGTCCTCCTCATTGTCTTCGGGGGATTTGAGTGCTACCACTAGCGCTTCCCAAGCTCTTGCCACATCTAGCACCTTCTCACTCCCTGTTCGTTTTGCTATCTGCAGCCTGATCACCCCTTCACATTAGGCCCATTTGAGGAGCTCTGCTTTCCACCTTGCTACACTTGGACCCTGCTTCGCTTTCCAATGCATGGTGATATTTCTCTTGGCTAGGAGTAGACCCAAATCTAAGAACTTACTTGTGATTTTATTCTTGGACGTGTGAGGGAACCAGTGTAAGATGCAGTGTTTCAGGGTCGGCTCCATCACTATCAGTGAGATCCGTCAGTGCCATCGTTCGCTCCTCCCAGTATCCGTCTAGGAACGGGCAGTCCCAAAACCTGTTTAAAATCTGCGCCTTCTGCATTGCAGCGCGGACAAGCCTCCAAGTGGGTTGGAAAATACTTATTAAGCTTTTCCGGAGTAAGGTATGCTCTGTGTAAGATATAGAAATGTACTAACTGGAACCTTGCATTCCGGGTGCTCTTCCAGGCTCTCTCCACCAACTCCCCCCAGGTCTTCTCTGGGATATCCTCCCCCACGTCAGTTTCCCACTTGAGCTTCAAGTCAGTCAGGGGAAGTAGTGCTTCCAACGTCATGCGCCTGTATAAGCACGTCACTGCTTTGAATGTACCTGCTGCCATTACCACGTACTGGCAACATAGTGATGTCTTTGGCTCGGTGAGACCTTCCCCCCAGTGCTTCCGAATAGCCGCAGTGAGGGCTGTATGTAGTAGAAAGTCCCCCCTGGGTAAGTCATAACGAGCATGTAGATCGTGGAACGGGATCATGGCTCCCTCTTACAGGTCTCCCAGACTAGCCAATCCTTGTTCCGCCCAGTCCCCCAACCTCTGCCAGTTACCTCCATGTGGCAAGGCCTTACACATGTGTAATGGAATTTCCGGTGCATAAGAACGTTCAATTTTAGCCCTCCGTAGGTATCTGTTCCAGCACTTTCGTGCCGTGTCAAGCTCCGTGGTGAGGGTTGTGGACCTGACAGGCAGCCTCAAGATGATGCGGGATAGTAGTGGTAGGGACCCAAATTCCTCCCTTTGCTCTTCTTCCCCCCTGGTACTGCTCGCTACCCATTGCGTGAGCCATTGAAATAGCGCCGCCAAATAATAGGTCTCATAGTCAGGGGCCACTAGGCCACCCTCCGCTCTTGGTCGCATGATAGTAGCAAGCGCCACTCTACGACTGCCAGTGCCCCATATGAATCCTGTGATCATCGATCGGAGCTGGACAAAGTATTTAGTCGGGATCCAAATCGGTAAGGTCCCGAAGTAATATAATAACCTCGGGAGGGTGACTATTTGAAGCAGGGCCACGCGACCCGCGAGTGATAACGGCAAGGAGCCCCAGAAGTCAGTTATTTTTCGCCCCCCTGACAGCCTTCCCTATGTTACCCTCTAGGATGTCTTCTTGGTTATGGTATATTTGCGTGCCCAGATATGGTAGGCACCTGTCTTCCCAGGTCACCCCCTCTGTTTCTTGTGGGCCTATTCAGCCCCTTCTCGCAGGAAACAGGAAAGACTTTGTCCAATTCACTCTCAACCCTGCGACTCTTCTGAGAGCCTGGAGCAGGTATTTCGCTCCTACTAGCTCAGCTCCCGAATCAGCCAGGAAGAGCAAAAGGTCATCGGCATACAACGCTATGTGATGGATCTGCCCATGTACATCGAGCCCCTGATATGCCCGCCCCGGCCTGTGCTGCCAGTGGCTCCATCGCCAGGGCAAACAGCAGAGAGGAAAGGGGACACCCCTGACGAGTTCCCTGACCCACGCTGCAGGCGTCTGAAATGAGCCCACCAGTTTGAATTCTGGCAGTGGAGTCAGAATATAGTAGAGCCGTCCAGCTCACGAAGTCATTACCCAGCCCCATTTTACGCATCACGTGAAACAGGTAAGGCCATTCCAGGTTGTCAAATGCTTTCGCTATATCAACGGCGAAGACCGTCGCCGTGTCAGGGCAGTCATATGTGGGAGCAAGCGGGTAGCCAAAATCTTACTTAGTATTTTGTAGTCTAAATTGAGCATGGATAATGGGCAATACGCAGTTTTATCCCATGCCTGCTTACCCGGTTTGAGCAACGGTATTATAATCGCCTCTCTATTAGACACGGGTAGTTGGCCAACCCACTTAGCGTCATTATATAACTGCACTAGTCTGGGAGCCAATTGATCAATGTATGCGAGATAGAATTCAATTGGGAGGCAATCCGTGCCTGGAGTTTTGTTGCGGGCCATACTCTTGATAGCCCCCCGCACCTCTCCTATCTCAATTTCCCGCCCTAGTGAGTCTGCCTTGTCCTCATCTAGAGCTGGTAGTTCCACATCACTCGTGAACTCATGCAAGTCATCCTCCACTGGAGTCAGCTGACTCCGGTAGAGGTCAGCATAGTAGGCTAGAAACAGATCGTTGATTGCCTGCTGATCGTATCTCGCTGCCCCATTCTGGTCCCTAAGTTCCAGGATCACTTAGCCTCTCCTGGCCGGGTTAGCTAACCAAGCAAGAAGGGCTCCCGACTTGTCCCTTTCCGAGTGTGCGCGGGCTATGTATTTTTTGTAGTCAAAGCAACGTAGCCGCTCTACTTGCGTTGCTACTGCCTCTCTGGCCTCCAATAGCTCCTTCTGCTTGTCCGGGTTCTCAGGCCTATCTTTTTCCAGGTCTCGCAGTCGCTGGTCATCCCTCTCTATGTCCTGAAGGATCGCTTTCCGAACTCCCATCATCTCCGACATACATCTCCCTCTAATGACTGCTTTACAGGCGTCCCATTCCACTAAAGAGGATGTGGCAGTGCCAACGTTATCTTGGAAGTAGTTAATAATAGCTTACCCTATTGCTGCGTGAAAAGCTTGGTCCTCTAAAACCTCGGGGCACAGGCGCCAGGTGGGGATCTTGGGTCGCGCGCGGGACCATTGTAATCTTACTAGCACAGGATTGTGGTCAGATAGCGTCCGAGTGAGATATTCGCTGCTGCAAACCCCCTCGTGAACATCAGGGGAGCACAATATGGCGTCCAATCAAACATGTAGTTCGTGCAGGGCTGAAAAGGAGTAATGCAGAGTCTCATGGTGCTGTGCCCTCCAGGAGTCTATCAAGCCCCATTTCTGTTGCCAGCGACAGCGCGCCTCTGCTAGCTTGTGTGCAGGGAGTGGGGGGTGAGAGCGGTCAAGTGTGACATCCGATGTGCAGTTGAGGTCACCCCCCAGTAATACCGAGCCCGTGAGGACATTCACCAGTTTCCTAGATAGATGTGAAAAAAGGCTGGTTGGTCTGAATTGGGCGCGTATATACTACCTAGTACAAGGTACCTGCCATCCAGCTTCCCGGTCACTACCACATAGCTTGCCCTCTGGGTCGATAATCTGATTTGTGCACTGAAACAGGATACCCGCCCTTACCCATATTAGAACCCCCCTGTGCAAACGCGGAGTAAGTGGTGTAAAATGCTTGACCCCCTCCAGCGGCGCTGCAATGCCAAACCTTCCTTCGCCAATATATGGGTTTCCTGAAGTAATGAGATCTGAATACCTCTGCGGACCAAATAGGAGTGTATTTTATGACGCCTTACCATTGAGTGCATTCACCCCACGAGATACATTTTAAACCTAGTGGGGATCCCATTGTCATTGCCTGCTCTCATTAACAAACCTCTCCCCCGTGACACGCCTGGTTCCCCTTAACATTTCCCAACCTAAAGAACATCCCCAACTCCCCCCTCCCCAGGACAGGTACCGGAGAACTAGCCCCCATCCAAACAGTGCTAAAGCACAAGTTACTAACTTGTGTAACGATATATCTGTAAGAGACAGTAGTTGGTGATAGATTCCTTACCTTAGAATATCCCCAGGCGTCAGGCTGGATCCGGAAAGTTTTGCGTAGCAGTACCCTTGCGCGTCGGTAGGCGGCGTCGTGCGGCTCCGCGTCCGTCGTCGGCGTCGTGATCGCCGGGATGACGTCGCGGGCAGTACTTAGGCGCCGCCCCTGCGCGCTGACGTCAGTTCTGTACACGACTTTCCGCGCCAGGAACGCAGAGCCATGCAAGAAGCTGACACAGGTGTCTGAAAAATACTAGGGCCCTGAAAGGGATGTCCTTAACCCTAGAAATCAGTTCGCAGAACGGGGAGGATGGGTGGGGCGGTAGGAATCTATCACCAACTACTGTCTCTTACAGATATATCGTTACACAAGTTAGTAACTTGTGCATCTGAAAGAGACACGTTAGTGATAGATTCCTTACCTTAGAATAGATACCCCAGCAATACCAACCCCGGTGGTGGGTCTGCGAACAAAGATCAGACAAGGAAGTCCTGGAGGACAGAACGGCCAAAGAAGCCGTCCCTCCGGACCTGACTGTCAAGGCAGTAATGCTTAGTAAACGTGTGCAGCGAGGCCCACGTAGCTGCCTGACAGATAACCGGCAGCGGAACACCGCGGCCCAAGGCCGTGGTAGCAGCCGTTGCCCTGGTGGAATGGGCACGCAGCCCAACAGGAGGCTCCTTCTTGGCCAAAGAATAGCAGGTCTTGATGCACAAGGTAACCCAGCGGGAGATGGTCCTCTTGTGCACCGCCCGACCTTTTTGGCGCCCACGTAGCCAACAAAGAGCTTGTCATCCACCCGGAAGTGTTTTGTGCGGTCGATATAGAAGGAGAGCGCACGTTTTGGGTCCAGACGGTGGAGCCTCTCTTCCTCTCTGGAAGGATGCGGAGGCGGAAAGAAGGTGGGCAAAGTGATGGTCTGCCCAATGTGGAAAGCAGCAACCACCTTTGGCAAGAAGGACGGACGCGTCCGAAGAACAACCTTGTCTGGATGAACAGACAGAAAGGGAGGCTTGCAAGATAGAGCCTGGAGCTCACTCACCCGCCGAGCGGAGGTGATGGCCACCAGAAAGGCTGTCTTCAGAGTCAGAAGACGAAGAGGACAGTTATGCAGAGGCTCAAAGGGAGCGCACATTAAAAGGTAAGAACCAAGTTCAAGTCCCACTGAGGCATTACAAACGGAACAGGAGGGAAGAGGTGAGTAATGCCTTTTAAGAACCTGTTAACAACAGGGGACTTGAACAGGGAGGGCTGATCAGGGAGCCTGAGGAAGGCCGAGATAGCACAAAGATAACCCTTGATGGTACCCAGGGCAGAACCCTGTTGGGCCAGAGAGAGAAGGAACAGAAGGACCTCAGAAAGAGGGGCAGAAAGGGGATCCACAGCCTTTGCTGTGCACCATGCCACAAATTTGTTCCACCTGCAGGCGTATACACCTTAGTGGAGGGACGCCTGACTGCCAGAATCACATCACAAACTTCGGGAGGCAAGTCGAAAGGAATCAACTGCCGCCGCTCAATCTCCACGCAAGCAGGTGTAGACTGGACAGGTTCGGGTGGAGGACCGTCCCCTGCTGCTGCGACAGAAGATCCTCCCGAAGAGGCAGACGGATCGGGGATCTATGCTCATATTGAGTAGCTCGGGATACCAAACTCTTCGAGCCCAGTCCGGAGCCACAAGAATGACTTGGGCCCGGTCGTGCCGAATCTTCTTCAACACTCTGGGTAGAAGTGGTATAGGCGGAAAGGCGTACAACAGACCGCAACTCCACTCGCGACGAAAAGCGTCGCCGAGCGAGTGCCGCCTTGGAAATTCCAACGCGCAGAACTGATGACATTGCGCGTTCTCTTCGGTGGCGAATAGATCTAACCAAGGCTCTCCCCACTGTAGAAAGAGTCCTTGCGCCACTTCCGAGTGATCCATCATGCACCTGCGGCTGAGTTCGTCCGCCCTGGCGTTCAGAGAACCTGCCAGGTGTTGAACCATCAGGAACATGCCCTGATGTTCCAGCCATGTCCAGAGGCGCAGAGCCTCCTGACAAAGGGTCCAAGACCCCACCCCGCCCTGTTTGTTGCAGTACCACATGGCAGTGGTGTTGTCTGTGAACACCTGCACTACCTTCCCTTTGACAGAGGGAAGGAATGCCTTGAGTGCAAGCCGGATCGCCCGGAGCTCCAGAAGGTTGATATGGAGCCGGGACTCCGCCGGAGACCAGAGACCCCTGATCTCCGCCTCTCCCATGTGACCGCCCCATCCCAGAAGGGACGCGTCCGTCACAACTGTATGCTCTGGCTGGGGAAGGGAGAGGGATCTGCCCATGACCCATTGCCGGTTCGAGAGCCACCACTGCAACTGTTTTGCAGTCCCCTCCGAGATCTGGACGTGATCGGACAGGTTGCCCTGGTGCTGCGCCCACTGGAACTTCAGGTCCCACTGCAGAGCCCGCATATGCCATCTGGCATGATTGACCAGCAGGATGCAGGAGGCCATGAGGCCCAGCAGCCTCAGGGTCATCCGTACCGAAACCCAGGATAAAGGCCGAAAGATCGGAATCATAGCCTGAATATCCCGGACTCGCCGTTCGGGAGGATAAGCCCGAAACTGCGTCGTGTCCAGAACTGCTCCGATGAAAAGGAGCTGTGGAGAAGGAATCAGATGCGACTTCGGCACATTGATGGAGAACCCCAGCGAGTGCAGGAGTTCGGCCGTAGTCTGGAGGTGGGAGACGACTGCCTGGGACGAGCCCGCCTTCAGCAGCCAGTCGTCGAGGTAGGGGAAGACTGAAACCCCTGCCCGGCGCAGATGAGCTGCGACCACCGCCATCACTTTCGTGAACACCCGAGGGGCACTGGTAAGGCCAAAGGGGAGCACGGTGAACTGAAAATGCTCGGGGCCTACCGTGAACCGAAGGTAACGCCGGTGGGCCGGCAGGACGGGGATGTGGAAATACGCGTCCTGCAAGTCCAACGCTACCAACCAGTCTCCTGGGTCGAGGGCAGTCAAGACCTGAGCTAGGGTGAGCATCTTGAACTTCTCCTTCCGGAGGAAGCGATTGACGTTCCGGAGGTCCAAGATAGGACGCATGTCCTCCTTGTCCTTTTGGGCACCAGAAAGTAGTGGGAGTAGCAACCACGCCCTACTTCTGGGGTCGGAACATGCTCGATGGCCCTCTTGGTCAAGAGGGCCGTGACTTCCTTCTGTAGAAGCACCAAGTGATCCCCTGACATGCGGTGGAATTGAGGTGGCATGGCTGGGGGTGGTCTCGAAGGGAGGGAGTAGCCCTTCGGACAATGTCCAAGACCCACCTGTCCGAGGTGATGGTGCGCCAGTGGGGAAGGTGATGGCGGACCCTGCCCCCTACTGGCGTGCCGTGCACCTGAAAGGAGGGACTAGGAGGGCTTGGAGGCCGCGGACGGGTTGGAGGTGGTGGCCTGACCCGCACGCTGGTTGCCCGATCCGCCACGGCGGAATCCACGTCCTCGGCCACGCGAAGACGCCTGCTGCGCGGGCCGGTGGCTGGGCTGCTGACGTGAAGGGCGCCCCTACCGTGGCCACGATAGGGGCGAAAAGCAGAAGTCAGCGGAGGGCGTGTAACAGAAAGGCCCAGGGACTTGGCAGTAGCCCGTGAGTCCTTAAAGCGCTCCAACGCATGGTCTGCTTTGGACCCAAAAGACCGACTCCATCAAAGGGCATGTCCATGAGAGTATTCTGGACATCCCCTGAAAAACCAGTGGTTCTCAGCCAGGCGTGGCGTCGGAGCGCCACCGTCGTTGCAATCGACCGGCCCAGCGAGTCGGCGGTGTCAAGGCCACAACGGATAGTGTATTTGGCCGCATCCCTTCCTTCCGCAATGGCGCGGGAAAGCAGTGCCTGGACCTCCTCAGGGCACTGGGGCAAAACATCCGCCACCGAATCCCACAGGGAGTGGGTATATCGGCCCAAAAGACAAGCGGTGTTAACGGACCGCAAGCCAGCACTGGAGGAAGAAAAACCTTTCTTCCCAAACTGATCCAGGCGTTTGGATTCCCTATCCGGAGGAGCGGTAGGGAAGGCGGTTTGGGAAGCGGAGGCTTGGACAACCAAGCTCTCAGGAGTGGGGTGGACAGAAAGAAACAGGGGGTCGCCCGGAGCGGGGCGATGGCGTCGTGACACGTTCCGATCCACAGGAGCCCCTGTGTTGGGCTTGGACCAGGCGCCCAAAAGAACGTCAGTGAGGGCGTCGTTAAACGGCAGCACAGTCTCCGCAGAGGAGGCTGCCGGCTGAAGCACCTCTGTCAAGATGTTAGGCTTGACCGTCAAAGTAGGGAGCTGGAGACGTAAGGCCCCAGCAGCCCTACGCAACACCGTACCAAAATTGGCCCCCTCCTCCGTAGCCACGGGAGGAGACAGCATGCCAGTGTCAGGGGAAGTATCCAGACCACTGGCCTCCCCTAGACTCTCTGTCCAGTCCTCATCATACTGACAGTTGCGCGTCAGAGGGTCATCAGACCCCTCCCAGTCCTCCTGGTCCTCCTCTGGTTCAAAATAAGGAGGAGGAGGGACATTTGGGACCCAAGGTCCCATCGGCGCCGGAGCCGGCGTCGAGCGGCGTCGCTCCGGGTCCATGTCCGGAGCCGGAAGGAACTGGGGGACGACGCCGCCCGGAGCCCAGGGCGGCGTCGAGAACGGCACCGGAGACATCGGCGCCGGCGGAGGTGTCGTGAGGTCGACCGGCGTCGATGGGGGTTGTGGAGCCGGGATCGAGGCCGGGCCGAAGCCGGAGCCGGGATCGAGGCTGGAGGCACGGGCGACGCCGGGGCCGGAGCCGCCGGCGACGCCGGAGCAACCCCATCAGGGCCCGCGGGGCCCGAAGGCGCACGGAGGGGCCTGACGGCCCGAAGAGGCGGGCCATGGCCGACAGGAACTCCTGTACCTTGGCCGGATCCGCCCCGAACCCGGGAAGGGCGGGTATGGCGGGGGCGACTCCACAGGCAAGTCCGGGGCCGCGGGGCGGGACGGTGCCGGGAGGGGCCTCAGCCGAGTCGCGAGACCGGCGAGGCGAAGTCCGAGAGCGACGATGCTTCTTGGACTTCTTGTGCTTAGACTTACCGGACGAAGAAGACTTCGACGCCGGCGACCGGTGTGCACTCCGCGAGCGACCCCTGGACCTCTCACGCGACCGGGGCCTCCGTGGAGCCGAATGCCGGGCCTCGAGGAGCTTTCGAGACCGCTCTCGCAAAGCTTTCGGGTTGAGGGCCTGGCATTCGGGACAAGACTCGGTGTCGTGGCCTCGGCCGAGGCAGAAGAGACACTCCCAATGCGGGTCGGTGACGGACATCATCCGCGCACAGTCGCCGCATCGCTTGAAGCCGGGCATCCCTACGACACCTTTATTTGGAAAAAACAGTGAAAAATCACCAAAAAGTATGGTCACAAATTGACCAGGGCACTGCTCTTCCCGGATCTGCGCTTGCTGGCGCGGAAAAAGAAGAACTGACGTCAGCGCGCAGGGGCGGCGCCTAAGTACTGCCCGCGACGTCATCCCGGCGATCACAATGCCGACGACGGACGCGGAGCCGCACGACGCCGCCTACCGACGCGCAAGGGTACTGCTACGCAAAACTTTCCGGATCCAGCCTGACGCCTGGGGATATTCTAAGGTAAGGAATCTATCACTAACGTGTCTCTTTCAGATACATACCATCATCTAATGACACTTGCAGGGGTGGACAACCTACAGTCTCGGTTCCCCGCTCCACCTCCTCCCCTGTAAATGAACCAGACAATACACTACAATACCCCCCAGACCTGCTGGTCGTGGCCCATAGTACAGTGTGGAATATAATCGGGTCTGTGAGAGTTCCACCAAATACAGGGATATATCGTGCCGCTGAGACCTTCTGTGCCTGCCGCCGTGGAATGTTCATCACATGAGATAGTCTGCAGTCTGGGGTGTAACCTGAGGCAAGTCCGTTCCCAAGCGGTCATTGTCGCTGTGGTCCGGAGAAGTTTCCGATCTTCCAGTGCGGCGTCCGCTCCTGCTCAAAGAAGGGCTGGGACTTTTTTGGCTATGCATCGCCACGGCCTGTAATGCTTTGCGGCGTTCCAGGCTAAGGTCTCTGGGCGATGGGGCCTTGCATCCAATGTTATTGCTGCGAGGACTCAGTTGCGGAAAGTTCGGAGCGGAAGTGCGATGGGGCGCCGATCCGCGCATTTCGAGCCAGTCCCAAGCCTCTTGCGGTGTGTGGAAAAAGAGTTCCCACAGGGTCTGCCACCCGGGGTCGTGCAGGGAATAACATTGCGTAGGGCAAGTGCAGTTGGCGTAACTTTGCTTTGAGAGCTGTGAAGGACTCTCTGCTCCGTTGGACCTCCCTTGTAAAGTCCGGAAAGATCATTATGGCACTGTTGTCAATGTGCAGACCTTGTTATGTCGAGCTCTTTGCAAGATGTGATCCCTGTCCCGAAAGTGCAACAGGCGTGCCACTATTAGTCTTGGAGGAGCCCCTGGTTTTGGTGGTTTAGCTGGAACCCTGTGCGCTCATTACAATGCATAGAAGGGTGATAACCCTTCTGGAGCTACCTCCGCTCGGATCCAGTCTTCCAAAAAGCACACCATATTTGATCCTTCCTTTTTTTCTGGCACTCCAATGACGCGGATATTGTTCCTGCGGGATCGTCCCTCACTGTCTTCGGCCCGCATTTCCAGCACTTTTACTTTAGCTTCCAGGTCTGTGAGGGATCGTTGTAGTCCATGGACTTTCTAGTTCTTTTTCGTTAGTGGACACCCTGTCCTTGAGTTTGCGATGCTCATCTTTTAGCAGGGTTAAGTCTGTACCGATTGCGTCGATTTTCCCCTCCAGCACCTCCCTGGAGGCCGTAATCACCTGCATGATGTCGGTCAATGTGGGTTTCCGGGGGGGTCGAGTCGCAACTTGCCTCCAGGACTTAGTCCTCATCGTCCGTCTGGGCACCCAGGGCATCCACACTGAGGACGGCGAATCCTCTCTTCTTCTGTGTTCGCCCCATCGTGGTGGAGCTACAATTGGGTTCTCTCTGTCAGCCTCAGGCGCACGCTGCAATGCTGGGGGCCGTTTCGTGTAGGGTAATTCGGGTCCTTTCAGTCAACCGCTAGGTTGCAACGAGTCAGCGAGAAGCGTCCAGCCCCCAAAACCACCTTGGGGGTGCTCGTTCTCCCACTTCAGCAGTGCCAGGCACGCTGCGATGTAGGCCCACCAATACCTTTGTAGGCCCGCTCCCTTTCCAGGAGGAAGATGCTCTGCTTTCTCACGTGGTTCTGGATCCACACTTTATGGGCGCGGGGCTGTCGCTCTCACTGCCATTAGATTTCCCTGGGTCCGCGTGAGTAGCTGAGGAACCACCAGCCCTCCCATTCGGCAGTGGGTAAGGCACCGCCACTGACCAGCTCCTCAGGAACTTGAGGGCCTGGGCTTGTGGATGACCTCTGCCGCCTCCCCGCGCCTTCCCCAGTGCCCAGCTAGCGTCCTGTCAGGGGGCCCGGAGGGGGTCAGGTCATCGGTGAATGGAGCACCACTCCCTTAGCGGCGCCCAGCGTAGTCTCCACGGCAAACTGCTTCTCCGCTAATGTCATCTGCTGCTAAGCAATCAGGAGGGCACAGTCTTGGGGTTTCTGTGAGGCGGGGGACCGCCCCGGCTATCCCTCCGGGCCGAGGCCACCCGCGGCGCCAGCGCACAAGGGGAGCCGCCGGGGAAATGCAGGGCTTTGGTAGGCGTTAGTAGACTCCCCAGGCACTCACCCACTGTTGCGGGAGCTCAGGGTTCTGTTCGGGGCGCGGGCCGCTGCACCAGCGGGCCCCCTGTTTCGCCCTCCACGGCTCTACAGGCCTCCTAACCACGCGGGCTCTGCCGCGCCGCCAGATCTCCTCGTTAGGTGAATTTCAGTACAGCCGGTAAGGAGCAGTCACAGCCATCCACAGCGCCACGCAGAGTTTCAGCGCCCAGCCTCCGAACAGGAGCGAACCGGTCGTCGCCGGCAAACACCCATCAGCCAACGGTCCGCTCCAGTGGCGCCTAGCCCTCCTCCACACTGACACCTCTGCCGCTCCTTCCAGGCGCCGCTCGTCAGCAAATACAAGGGGCAGGTGAGTCCATGCACCCGGTCCAGTCACCGCTCCAGCACAACTAACCTCACGTCGTTACTTGCAGTGCTCCACTCCAGGCCTCTCGAGGGGTCGGGTGCGCTTCGGCGCCGAATGTCACCCAGCCAGCATGGTGACCGCACTAGAGCGCCATTTGCAGCTACACCCACCAGGTCGTGCGTACCTCTAAGCAGCCGGGCACCCGTCGATATCCAGGCACCCCTCCGCTATCGCTATGCTCCCACCTGGGGGTGGTCTCTCCGTCGACCCCTCGCAGGGAGTTCTCCGCGGTATTCAAGGGGTGGGCGCCATCTTGTCGTCTATCGCCAGCCCTGCGATCCCCTATCGTGCTTCAAATGGCGGTGAGGCAGGCAAGTCAGAGCCCGTATCCACTCGCGGGCACTGTTAGGCACCCCTCGGTCTGCGATTCAGGGCCCCCTCCCACCAAGCCCGGGGGGGGGACAGGATAATTGTTTACGGGGAAGCAGCGGCCGGAGCTCCTCAGCTCGCGTCCGTTCCCATCGGCTGCAGGCCACGCCCCCCCAATGATTTTAATCATGGTGTTAAGGATTTTGTTTTAACGTTTTTATGTGAACTGTATGTGTACTTTTATGGCAGCATTTGCCGAATAAAGAATATGATTATTCAAATAACAAAAAAGTGCAGTGCGTCCCTTAGCGAAAATGGCATCAATCGCTTGCTTCCTGAACCTTGCGTCACTACAGTGTAGAAGGGTGAAGATATAAAATAGCCCCCTGGAACTCTAGAATCTCAACTGCAATACCAGGTCAATAAATTACGCACAGCGACAGTAAGCATTATGGAGACTTAAACATACTACCTTTATTTGTATTCTAGAAACAAAGTATGCATAAAACTGCATAAGGAAAAACAAAAACTCATACCAAGATGCTTTTTGCCCTAGGTTTTCCAGGCACGGGTGTAGTTTTTAAATAGGATATTGTAGCAAATGCAATGACCATTTTATTAAGCATGTAAGCAACTGATACTGCAACAGGGATTGGCTGTTTTCTTTTATAGAATGAAATGGAAAATGCTACTTACCCAGTATGCATCTGTTCTTGGCATATACAGCTGTAGATTCATATGCGTTAGCATAGATTGCCATCCGGTGTTGGGCTCGGATGTTTGCACTTTCTTTTTCTCCGAAGAAGTCTTATTAGTCACGAGGTAGGTGACTCTTCCTTACGATGATAGTGCGCATGGGCATCAACTCCATCCCCAGATTGTTTTCGCCATAAAGGGTGATGATGGAGTTAGTAAGAATAGAAAAGTATGTCAATGTATGTTGTATCCAAGTAAGATAATACTGCAGCAGATAAAGGTACCCGGGGAGGCAGGTGGGTGCATATGAATCTACAGCTGTATATGCCAAGAACAGATGCATACTGGGTAAGTAGCATTTTCCGTTCGAGGCATATGAGCAGTAGATCATATGCGTTAGCATAGACTATACAGCAGTTATTTTCCCAGCGGTGGCTGACCTGTATCTGTTGCAGTAGTTTGGAAAAGTGTTCTTAAGACAGCCTGGCCCACACTAGCTTGTTGTTTTGCATGCACATCCACACAGTAGTGTTTTGTGAACGTGTGAGGTGTAGACCAAGTAGCAGCCTTACAGATGTCATCTAAGGGTATGTTCCCTAAGAATGCCATAGAAGCCCCTAGTTTGCGTGTGGAATGCGCCCTAGGGGGAATAGTTAATGTGCGTTTGGCTTTAATGTAGCATATTTGGATGCATTTGACTATCCATCGTGCAATACCAGTTTTTGAAATGGGATTGCCTTTATGCTGCGGTGAAAAAGCAACAAAGAGTTGCTTAGTTTGCCTAAAAGATTTAGTCCGTTCAATGTAATAGAGTATTGCTCGTTTGACATCTAGTGTGTGAAGAGCACGTTCTGCCACTGAGCCTGGTTGAGGGAAAAACACTGGTAGTTCAATAGACTGCTTGAGGTGAAAGGCAGAAACAACTTTAGGTAAAAAAAATTGGATTAGTCCTAAGAACCACTTTGTTATGATGAATTTGTAAAAAATGGTTCTTGTATGGTTAGTGCCTGGAGCTCACCAACTCTCCTAAGAGATGTGATGGCTATAAGGAAGGCTACTTTCCAAGTGAGGAACTGTAGTTCACATTTGTGCATAGGTTCAAACGGTGGGCCCAAGTGTCTTGTAAGGACAATTTTAAGGTTCCAAACTGGAGAGGGTGGAACTCTAGGGGGAATGATTCTTTTGAGTCCTTCCATGAATGCTTTGATAGCGGGCACTCTAAATAAAGACAAGTGTCTGTTTTGTAGATAAGCAGCTATTGCAGCGAGATGCAATCGTATAGATGTGTATGCCAAGTTACAGCGTTGTAGGTGTAAGATAGCAAATTATGTTTTGAATAGAAGCATCTAGTGGACTGATTTGATGGTTTGTACAGTAAATTACAAATAGTTTCCACTTTGCTGCGTAGCATGCTCTTGTGGTAGGACGTCTAGCCTCTTTAATGACGTTCATACAGTCTGGTGGGAGATTAAGGTAGCCAAACTATGATCTCAGGTGCCAGATCGGAAGGTTGAGTTGATTGGGATCTGTATGTCTTATGTCTCCATGGTTCTGAGTGAGAAGCTTGGGTGAGAGGTGTAGTTTTTGATGAGGAACTACAGATAGTTCCAACAGGGTTGTGAACCATGGTTGTCGAGCCCATGTGGGAGCAATCAGGATCATTTTGAGTGAATGCTGTTGGAGCTTCCGAACCACTAATGGAATGAGCGGGAGAGGCGGAAAAGCGTAAGCAAATGTTCTGGACCAGTTCATCCATAGCGCATTGCCTTTGGACAATGGGTGTGAATACCTGGACGCGAAGTTTGGGCATTTTGCATTTAGGTGTGTGGCGAACAGATCTATTTCTGGGTAGCCCCACATCTGAAAGAATGGAAGGAGAACTTGAGGATATAACTCCCATTCGTGGATCTGTTATCGCTGACGACTGAGCAGATCTGCAATTTGATTGTCTATTCCTGGAAGGTGTTCTGCAAGGAGATATATGTTTTGAGTAATGGCCCATCTCCATATGCTTTGAGCTAGACGCACAAGTTACTAACTTGTGTAACGATATATCTGTAAGAGACAGTAGTTAGTGACAGATTCCTTACCTTAGAATATCCCCAGGCGTCAGGCTGGATCCGGAAAGTTTTGCGTAGCAGTACCCTTGCGCGTCGGTAGGCGGCGTCGAGCGGCTCCGCGTCCGTCGTCGGCGTCGTGATCGCCGGGATGACGTCGCGGGCAGTACTTAGGCGCCGCCCCTGCGCGCTGACGTCAGTTCTGTACACGACTTTCCGCGCCAGGAACGCAGAGCCATGCAAGAAGCTGACACAGGTGTCTGAAAAATACTAGGGCCCTGAAAGGGATGTCCTTAACCCTAGAAATCAGTTCGCAGAACGGGGAGGATGGGTGGGGCGGTAAGGAATCCGTCACTAACTACTGTCTCTTACAGATATATCGTTACACAAGTTAGTAACTTGTGCATCTGAAAGAGACACGTTAGTGACAGATTCCTTACCTTAGAATAGATACCCCAGCAATACCAACCCCGGTGGTGGGTCTGCGAACAAAGATCAGACAAGGAAGTCCTGGAGGACAGAACGGCCAAAGAAGCCGTCCCTCCGGACCTGACTGTCAAGGCAGTCATGCTTTGTAAACGTGTGCAGCGAGGCCCACGTAGCTGCCTGACAGATAACCGGCAGCGGAACACCGCGGCCCAAGGCCGTGGTAGCAGCAGTTGCCCTGGTGGAATGGGCACGCAGCCCAACAGGAGGCTCCTTCTTAGCCAAAGAATAGCAGGTCTTGATGCACAAGGTAACCCAGCGGGAGATGGTCCTCTTGTGCACCGCCCGACCTTTTTGGCGCCCACGTAGCCAACAAAGAGCTGGTCATCCACCCGGAAGTGTTTTGTGCGGTCGATATAGAAGGAGAGCGCACGTTTTGGGTCCAGACGGTGGAGCCTCTCTTCCTCTCTGGAAGGATGCGGAGGCGGAAAGAAGGTGGGCAAAGTGATGGTCTGCCCAATGTGGAAAGGCAGTAACCACCTTTGGCAAGAAGGACGGACGCGTCCGAAGAACAACCTTGTCTGGATGAACAGACAGAAAGGGAGGTTTGCAAGATAGAGCCTGGAGCTCACTCACCCGCCGAGCGGAGGTGATGGCCACCAGAAAGGCTGTCTTCAGAGTCAGAAGGCGAAGAGGACAGTTATGTAGAGGCTCAAAGGGAGCGCACATTAAAAGGTAAGAACCAAGTTCAAGTCCCACTGAGGCATCACAAACGGAACAGGAGGGAAGAGGTGAGTAATGCCTTTTAAGAACCTGTTAACAACAGGGGACTTGAAAAGGGAGGGCTGATCAGGGAGCCTGAGGAAGGCCGAGATAGCACAAAGATAACCCTTGATGGTACCCAGGGCAGAACCCTGTTGGGCCAGAGAAAGAAGGAACAGAAGGACCTCAGAAAGAGGGGCAGAAAGGGGATTCACAGCCTTTGCTGTGCACCATGCCACAAATTTGTTCCACCTGCAGGCGTATACCACCTTAGTGGAGGGACGCCTGGCTGCCAGAATCACATCACAAACTTCGGGAGGCAAGTCGAAAGGAATCAACTGCCGCCGCTCAATCTCCACGCAAGCAGGTGTAGACTGGACAGGTTCGGGTGGAGGACCGTCCCCTGCTGCTGCGACAGAAGATCCTCCCGAAGAAGCAGACGGATCGGGGGATCTACGCTCATATTGAGTAGCTCTGGATACCAAACTCTTCGAGCCCAGTCCGGAGCCACAAGAATGACTTGGGCCCGGTCGTGCCGAATCTTCTTCAACACTCTGGGTAGAAGTGGTATAGGCGGAAAGGCGTACAATAGACCGCAACTCCACTCGTGACGAAAAGCGTCGCCGAGCGAGTGCCGCCTTGGAAATTCCAACGCGCAGAACTGATGACATTGCGCGTTCTCTTCGGTGGCGAATAGATCTAACCAAGGCTCTCCCCACTGTAGAAAGAGTCCTTGCGCCACTTCCGAGTGAAGACGCCATTCGTGATCCATCATGCACCTGCGGCTGAGTTCGTCCGCCCTGGCGTTCAGGGAACCTGCCAGGTGTTGAACCATCAGGAACATGCCCTGATGTTCCAGCCATGTCCAGAGGCGCAGAGCCTCCTGACAAAGGGTCCACGACCCCACCCCGCCTTGTTTGTTGCAGTACCACATGGCGGTGGTGTTGTCTGAACACCTGCACTACCTTCCCTTTGACAGAGGGAAGGAATGCCTTGAGTGCAAGTCGGATCGCCCGGAGCTCCAGAAGGTTGATATGGAGCCGGGACTCCGCCGGAGACGAGAGGCCTCTGATCTCCGCCTCTCCCATGTGACCGCCCCATCCCAGAAGGGACGCGTCCGTCACAACTGTGTGCTCTGGCTGGGGAAGGGAGAGGGATCTGCCCATGACCCATTGCCGGTTCGAGAGCCACCACTGCAACTGTTTTGCAGTCCCCTCCGAGATCTGGACGTGATCGGACAGGTTGCCCTGGTGCTGCGCCCACTGGAACTTCAGGTCCCACTGCAGAGCCCGCATATGCCATCTGGCATGATTGACCAGCAGGATGCAGGAGGCCATGAGGCCCAGCAGCCTCAGGGTCATCCGTGCCGAAACCCAGGATAAAGGCTGAAAGATCGGAATCATAGCCTGAATATCCCGGACTCGCCGTTCGGGAGGATAGGCCCGAAACTGCGTCGTGTCCAGAACTGCGCCGATGAAAAGGAGCTGTGGAGAAGGAATCGGATGCGACTTCGGCACATTGATGGAGAACCCCAGCGAGTGCAGGAGTTCGGCCGTAGTCTGGAGGTGGGAGACGACTGCCTGGGACGAGCCCGCCTTCAGCAGCCAGTCGTCGAGGTAGGGGAAGACTGAAACCCCTGCCCGGCGCAGATGAGCTGCGACCACCGCCATCACTTTCGTGAACACCCGAGGGGCACTGGTAAGGCCAAAGGGGAGCACGGTGAACTGAAAATGCTCGAGGCCTACCGTGAACCGAAGGTAACGCCGGTGGGCCGGCAGGACGAGGATGTGGAAATAGGCGTCCTGCAAGTCCAACGCTACCAACCAGTCTCCAGGGTCGAGGGCAGTCAAGACCTGAGCTAGGTTGAGCATCTTGAACTTCTCCTTCCGGAGGAAGCGATTGACGTTCCGGAGGTCCAAGATAGGACGCATGTCCTCCTTGTCCTTTTGGGCACCAGAAAGTAGTGGGAGTAGCAACCACGCCCTACTTCTGGGGTCGGAACACGCTCGATGGCCCTCTTGGCCAAGAGGGCCGTGACTTCCTTCTGCAGAAGTACCAAGTGATCCCCTGACATGCGGTGGAATTGAGGTGGCATGGCTGGGGGTGGTCTCGAAGGGGAGGGAGTAGCCCCTTTGGACAATGTCCAAGACCCACCTGTCCGAGGTGATGGGACGCCAGTGGTGAAGGTGATGGCGGACCCTGCCCCCTACTGGCGTGCTGTGCACCTGAAAGGAGGGACTAGGAGGGCTTGGAGGCCGCGGACGGGTTGGAGGTGGTGGCCTGACCCGCACACTGGTTGCCCGAACAGCCACGGCGGTATCCACGTCCTCGGCCACGCGAAGACGCCTGCTGCGCGGGCCGGTGGCTGGGCTGCTGACGTGACGGGGCGCCCTTCCGTGGCCACGATAGGGGCGAAAAGCAGAAGTCAGCGGAGGGCGTGTAGCAGAAAGGCCCAGGGACTTGGCAGTAGCCCGTGAGTCCTTAAAGCGCTCCAACGCATGGTCTGCTTTGGACCCAAAAAGACCAACTCCATCAAAGGGCATGTCCATGAGAGTATTCTGGACATCCCCTGAAAAACCAGTGGTTCTCAGCCAGGCGTGGCGTCGCAGCGCCACCATCGTTGCAATAGACCTGCCCAGCGAGTTGGCGGTATCAAGGCCACATCGTATCGTGTATTTGGCCGCATCCCTTCCTTCCGCAATGGCGCGGGAAAGCAGTGTCTGGACCTCCTCAGAACACTGGGGCAAAACAGTCGCCACCGAATCCCACAAGGAGTGGGTATATCGGCCCAAAAGACAAGCGGTGTTGATGGACCGCAAGCCAGCACTGGAGGAAGAAAAACCCTTCTTCCCAAATTGATCCAGGCGTTTGGATTCCCTATCCGGAGGGGCGGTAGGGAAGGCGGTTTGGGAAGCGGAGGCTTGGACAACCAAGCTCTCAGGAGTGGGGTGGACAGAGAGAAACAGGGGGTCGCCCAGAGCTGGGCGATGGCGTCGGGACACGTTCCTATCCACAGGAGCCCCTGTGTTGGGCTTGGACCAGGCGCCCAAAGAACGTCAGTGAGGGCATCGTTAAACGGCAGCACAGTCTCCGTAGAGGAGGCTGCCGGCTGAAGCACCTCTGTCAAGAGATTAGTCTTGACCGCCACAGTAGGGAGTTGGAGATGTAAGGCTCCAGCCGCCCTAGGCAACACCGTAGCAAAATTGGCTCCCTCCTCCGTAGCCATGGGAGGAGACAGCATGCCAGTGTCAGGGGAAGTATCTAGACCACTGGCATCCCCTAGACCCTCTGTCCAGTCCTCATCGTACTGACACTGTTGTGCCAGAGGGTCATCAGACCCCTCCCAGTCCTCCTGGTCCTCCTCTGGTTCAAAATAAGGAGGAGGAGGGACATTTGGGACCCAAGGTCTCATCGGCGCCGGAACCGGCGTCGAGCGACGTCGGTCCGGGTCCATGTCCGGAGCCGGAAGGAACTGGGGGACGACGCCGCCCGGAGCCCCAGGCGGCGGCGAGAACGGCACCGGAGACATAGGCGTCGGCGGAGGCGTGGTTAGGTCGACCGGCGTCGACGGGGGTTGCGGAGCCGGGATCGAGGCCGGAGCCGGGATCGAGGCTGGAGGCACGGGCGACGCCGGGGCCGTCGGCGACGCCGGAGCAACCCCATCAGGGCCCGCGGGGCCCGAAGGCGCACCGGAGGGACCTTGAGGCCCGAAGAGGCGGGCCATGGCCGACAGGAATTTCTGTATTTGGGCCGGATCCGCCCCCGAACCCGGGAAGGACGGGTATTGCGGGGCGACTCCACAGGCATGTCCGGGGCCGCGGGGACGGTGCCGGGAGGGGCCTCAGCCGAGTCGCGAGACCGGCGAGGCGAAGTCCTAGAGCGACGATGCTTTTTGGACTTTTTCTGCTTGGACTTACCGGACGATGAAGACTTCGATGCCGACGACCGGTGAGGACTCCGCGACCAACCCCTTGACCTCTCACGCGACCGGGGCTTGGCGTGGAGCCGAATGCCGGGCCTCGAGGAGCTTTCGAGACCGCTCTCGCAAAGCTTTCGGGTTGAGGGCACGGCAGTCGGAACACGACTCCGTGTCGTGGCCTCGGCCGAGGCAGACGAGACACTCCCGATGCGGGTCTGTGATGGACATCATCAGAGCACAGGCGCTGCAACGTTTAAAACCGGGCATCCCTACGACACCTTGAAGTCGATTCGAAGAAAACTGAAAAATTCACCAAAAAAGTTAGTCAAAAAATGACTAGGGCACTGCTCTTCCCGGATCTGCGCTTGCTGGCGCGGAAAAAGAAGAACTGACGTCAGCGCGCAGGGGCGGCGCCCAAGTACTGCCCGCGACGTCATCCCGGCGATCACGACGCCGACGACGGACGCGGAGCCGCACGACGCCGCCTACCGACGCGCAAGGGTACTGCTACGCAAAACTTTCCGTATCCAGCCTGACGCCTGGGGATATTCTAAGGTAAGGAATCTGTCACTAACGTGTCTCTTTCAGATGCGAGAGCTGTAGGGAGTGTGTACCTCCTTGCTTTTGTATATAGTACATTGCTGTCATGTCTGTACGGACTAGGACAGCTTTGTGTAGTAGATGGATTTGAAAGGCTTTTAATGCTAGAAAAATTGCCAGAAGTTCCAGGTGGTTTATGTGGAACCGCTTTTGTTGTGGAGTCCACAGGCCCTGAATGGTATGGTTTTGTAGATGAGCTCCCCAGCCGGTGAGCGATGCATCTGTTAGAACTATTTGTGGAACCGGGTCGAGGAATGGCAGCCCTTTGGAAAGGTTTTGTGTGTTCCACCAGTGCAGAGAGCGATGGGTGCGGCTGTCTACCAACATCAGATCTGTCAACTGGCCTCGAGTCTGGTTCCACTGACGTGCTAAGCATTCCTGCAGAGGACGCATAAGGGACTATTAGAATGCAAGAGGCCATCATTCCTATTAATTGCATGAACACTCGAGCTGGTAATGTGTTGAGGTTGAAATTGTGATATTAGAGCCTGTATGTTGCGTATCCTGACTGGGTTGGGGTAAGCTAGGGCTTTGCAAGTGTCTATTGTAGCTCCTAGATATACTTGTGTGTTGGACGGTTGGAGGTGGGATTTGGTGAGGTTTACAGTGAATCCCAAGTGGTGAAGCAACTGAATTGTTTTGTGGGTGTGCCGAATACAGCTTTGTTGTGATTTGGCTTTTATGAGCCAATCGTCCAGATAAGGAAACACATGAATGTGTTGTCTTCTTAAGTGAGCTGCAACTACTGATAGACACTTGGTGAAAACTCTGGGTGCTGTGGTAACCCCGAATGGGAGGACTTTGAACTGGTAGTGTCGACCGTCCACCACAAGCCTGAGATATTTCCTGTGAGCGGGGTGAATGGGACTGTGGAAATAGACGTCCTTTAGATCCAAAGTGGAAAGAAAGTCGCCTTGTTGAATCAATGGGAGCACCTGTTGGAGGGTGACCATGTGGAAATGATTGGATTGAATGTAGAGATTTAGCTGTCTGAGATCCAGGATTGGTCTGAGAGCCATCCTTTTTTGGAATTAGAAAATAGAGTGAGTAAACCCCTGTGCCCTGGTGAGCTAAGGGGACTGGTTCTATTGCATGTTTTTGTAACAGGGAGAGAAATTCTGGTTTTAGGAGGGTGAGATGTTCTGAGGACATCGCACGATGTTTGGGAGGAATGTTTGGTGGAGTGAAGGTAAGTTCCAGGGAATAACCATATTGGATAATTTGTCTTACCCACTTGTCTGTTGTGATGGAATTCCAGACAGGTAGGAACTCTGAAAGACGTCCCCCGACAGGAGTGGAATAATCGGGGGTAGTGGGGGGAAGTCACTGTTTGGTGGTAGGGGACGTGCGGGTGGAGTTACCCCTGCCTCTTCCTCTATTGTTATTCCCTCTGTATCCTCCCAGAAAATATCCTCTGGATGAGGATTGATTGGGGCTTTTATAAGACGTGGAGGTGTTTTCTGATGCAGTTGTCTTTGAGCCACCCCTATAAAAGGAGCGACGAAAAGAGCCTCTATTAGAGTGTAGTTGTAATGCCCCCATGGATTTAGCAGTCTGTGTCTTTCTTCATTTTCTCTAATGAAGAATCAATTGTGGGACCAAAAAGATGTTCCTGATCAAATGGCTGATTAAGTAGTGCTGATTGTACTTGTTTGAATCCTGAGATTCAAAGCCAAGCGTGTCGGCGTAGCAAAACGCTGGTGTTAATGGCACGCGAGGCTGTATCAGCTGCATCAAGGGCACATTTGATGGAAGTGTTTGTAATGAGCTTACCCTCTTGAATGAGGTCGTGAGCTTTAGCTTTGTATTGGTCTGGTAGGTGTTGCATCAGTTTTTCTAGCTCGTCATAGTGAGCTCTATCATAACGCGCCAGAAGAGCTTGTGCATTGGCAATAAGCCAATGATTGGCAGCTTGAGATGCGATTCTCTTGCCTGATGCATCTATAAGTTTCGACTCCTTGTCAGGAGGAGGGGCGTCACCTATTGTCTGAGAATTTGCCCTTTTGCGTGCATTTGAAACAAGAAAATCTAAAGGTACCTGACCCCCGATGTAAATTGGGTCTGTAGAAGCAGCTTTATATTTTTTGTCTACCCTTGGTGTAAGTATTCTAGCTCTAACAGGGTCTTTGAATATCTCGCTAGTGTGTTTTAGCATACCTTTGAGCATGGGCAAAGTATTTGTGTTTTTTTGGGAGGGAGCGAAAGTTTCCACTAGAAAATCCTTGTCCAAGGGATCAGTATGTAATTCCACCCCATGGTATTGAGCAGCTCTATTAATGAGCTGTGCGAAACCCATATTATCATCGGGTGGTGATGGTCTGGAAGGTTATAGATCAGGGTCATTAGTATGATCTGGGTCTTTATCATAGTCATCCCAGGGGTCTGAGTACTGTGGAATGTTGTCCTGATTATCATCTCCATCCCCGTCCACATCCCTGTCCCCATCCCCCATCATTATCCTGTGGCCCAGGTGAAAAACGTGGTGGTGAATTTGCTGGTGAAATTAGCAGATTTGGGTTAAAAGGTGGAGGAGAGGGAGGTATGTAAGGGGGAGAGGGATTAGTACCCATGTCTTTTTTCTTAAGAGGTATGCAGTAGTCTTCAGGGAGGTCTAGCTTCCGTTTTTTAGGAAGTGTTGCTCGAAGTTTTCCAGTTTCTGGGTCAATATGCAATTGTTTTTGTTTTGGATCCAAAGATTCTGGTTGAGGAATATCTTTGCATGGAGTCTGTTTATGTTCGGAAGGTTTATGAGGGCTTCCGTGCTTTTTAGGTTCGGTGCGGGATGTTTTGGCTCCGAAGGCTATTCTTCAGCTGGTTTCGGTTCCGAAGGTTTCCCTTTAACTGGTGTCGGCTCCGATGCTTTCGGTTTAGCCGGCGTCGGTTCCGAAGCTTTTGATTTTGGTGATATCGGCTCCGAAGCCTTCTGTTTATGGGAATCTTTCGGTGCCGAAGATATCTTCGGTGCAGACAGCGGAGCATCATGTTAAACCATTGTGTTTCGGTGCCGAAGATGTGGGATCGGCACCCGCATGGGGTCAGCTCGATCCCAAACCGGGAGACTTGTCCTTATGTTTCATAGCCGGGCTCGAAGGCGGTGCATCTGAAATGGTATCACGGGGTTGACCTGAGCCCGAAGGCGAAGGTGTAACCGGAGTCTTTGGTGTTTTTGTGGGTAGTTTGGGCTCGTTACTCACAGTTTGTGGAGCCGGAGTGATGTTAGAGTCCTCTTCCATGTCGGAGTCGTCGGCTTCAGACACGGAAATGTCTTCTTCGGCGCCGGATTGGAATTCCGACTCTTCTCCGAAGATATCTGGCACCGGACTAGTGCCACGTCTCATCTCGTGACGTCGAGCCCGACGGTCACAAATGGTTTTCTTGGATCTGAATGATCAACAGGCCTCGCAGTTGGTTTATTCGTGCTCCGGGGAGAGGCAGAAGTTACAGACCTCGTGCAGTCCGTGAGGGGGAACTTAGAAACCACACCCGGGGCATTTATTAAATGAAGTCCGTTCCATGGACTGCTGGCGTGGTCGGCGCGGGTAGGCCTCATGGCCCGCGTCGAACCGTCGATCGAAGTAGTTGGATTTTACGATGCGCGTTCAAAGGGAAACCGCGATCGAAAACAATACCGTCGAGTGGTAAGGATTGCTCGTCGAAAAGGTTCGAAGACGATCCCGAACCGGCGCAATACACATCCGAACCCGATGGCGGAGAAAAACAATCTGGGGATGGTGTTGATGGCCCATGCGCACTATCATCGTAAGGAGGAGTCACCTACCTCGTGACTAGGAAGACTTCTTCACAGAAAAAGAAAGTGCAAACATCCGAGCACAACACCAGATGGCGATCTATGCTAACGCATAGGATCTACAGCTCATATGCCTCGAACATAGTTTTTATTTCTTCATCTTTAATTTCTTTCCCATCTTGACTGGTTTTTAATAATTGTGACTTTCATGATAAATACATAACAGGAGAACATTGGCTCTTATTTCTATAACAAGATCACAGTATTTGTCACCACCATTCATAAACCGCACAGCGATCATTAACAGCAAAATGATAGCAAACTATTCAACATTGCGAAATCCAGCTATTCGGCAAACAGCAGACCAGTAACATAATGAAGTCGTTTTGGCTGATGACGGTTCCAGAAAACTCTAGACACAGACTTTCATCATTTGGTTTTGAACTTACGGTTTAACAAGTGTTATTCATTTTTTTAATAGTAATAAACCTTCAAGGGACTCCATTGCTGTGAATGTAGTTACTGCTATCCTGCTTCAGATCTGAACTTTCAAGCCACCATCAGTTGGGTACTTACTATTCAACCAACTATCCCGGAAGACAAGGCTTTAAAGGCCCAGCTTCTAGGCTTTGATCAAATAATCAGCATCCATGTCAGTGGAGAACTTCGGGTACATCTGGTTTCCCATTTACAAATCAAGACAGAAGCTAGGCAATTTGAAAAAGGACCTTCAAGGTCCACATTGTGGAATGTATGCCCACCCCAAAAGTCTCTTTAAACCAATGACTAAGGACAGATGTTAACAGCAGTGATTGTATAAAGCTCGGAAGCTTCTCGATTAAAAATGATATCCATGGGGTCAACCACAGAACCATTCATTCAGTGTATGCGTTACTCAGTTGATTCGCCAAGATTCTCCTTAGCAGAGAACAGTGGTCTCCCTTGTTGAATTAAAGAAGGACATTTAGGAAAACACATGCATCAAAGTACAGGTGCTAGAACGCAGAAACCCTAAATAGGTGCAAATCTTAGGGACCATGTTGTGAAAGCATGTCACAAGGATTTACTTTAAGGAAAGAAAGGCTCTTCTGTGAATGGACCGAAGCCTGGAAAAATATCAGTCAGGAAAGTGTTTATCAAGGAGAACCAGAGAAGGGGGCGTGGCAAGGCAAGATGGCCAATTAGACAAGACTCCTGGCTGCTCCTGCTGTGAAGCTTCAAAAATCCTACTGTATCCTGTCCCATCCGTAATGCTGAGCTCCCTGCAGCAGTTCCAAAGATGCCCGAGCTCCAACCAGAGCCCACAACAGCTAGACTGAGGCAACTCCCGGACGGAGGAATTGGCGAGGCGGCAAGGTCGGGCCGACGAGTGCTGTGCCTGGTGCAGCATAGAAGGCGAGCTTGGGTGCTGGTTGGGGACCGCCCTTCATGTTGAACCAGGGCCCATGGGAAGAGTGCCCCCGGAGCAGGGAGGTGCGTTGCACCCCAGGAGAGCGACTAGTCTTAGAGGACACAGTTGTCAAGCCTGGTGAACGGACCGGCTGGAGCACTAAGGCCTTCTGCAAGATGGCATCTCTCCAGCAGGCGAATGGCCTCTCCCTTGCTGCTAGTGTTGCAGTCGGGGCGGCGACTGAGTGCTCGATCGAGGTCGCAGGAGCACCTGGGGGGGCGGGGCTGGCATCCTGCAGCAAGACAGAGCAAGCCAATGTGCAGATGAGGCTAGCGGGAGGCTGCGGCCCGGGCCCCAGGAGCCCTAGGGGTGCTGGGGCAGTGCTAGGAGGCCCGGTCAGAGCGACAGTGATTGGGATGGACTGTACCAGGGGGAAGAACAGAAAGCAGACAACCCCACCTGGCGTTGTACTGCAGGCGAGAGGACAGAGAGAGGCAGACACATGCTTACTGGGGGTCCAGAGAAGCGGCAGATGAAGAGAACGCTGCACCGGTCCCCGGATGTCAGTACTCTGGGTACTGGAGAGGCGAGGGCTACTGGCCAGACTGTGGAGGTACCAGGGACCACTGGTCCGAAAGCGGAAACAAAGTCAGCACTGTGTAGTGCGATGGCTCCTGGTGTATTGGATGCGCCTCCACCACCCTGCAAGTGAGCGCACTGATGGGCCTGGGTCCCCCAGCTAGTCAGCAGAGGAGGAGGTGGTGGTGGTGGTGGTGAGGAGAATGATGATGATTGCGCCCTCCTGTGCATCCTGATAGGTGCTCAGCTTTGGGTTCAGATTGCAGCTGAGGGCTCTGTGGATGACAAACAGGTGATAGCAGGGGACCAGTGCAGATGCGAATGCCCGATAGGTTGCGTGACAACTGACTCGAGTTGGGGGTGGGGGGGGGGGGCTGGTGATTGCAATCCTGGGCTGTCGCAGTGCTGCCATTATGGGTAAGGAGAAGGGTGCGAGAGTGAAGCAATCTAACAAAATTGACCAGTACAGAGTCACTCAGCCTGAGACACCAGTGCCGGAACATGGGCAGGGGCAGCAAGCTGAGACCTTGGCCCGCTGTGGCAGAGCTCCTGGCGGCTATCCAGGAGGTCCAGAGTTGCGCTCGTCAGGGGCCAAGACACTGTGGGCCACAGTGGATGGACTTCAGTGCAGTGCTACCTATAAGGAGGAGCGTCTGAAGGACGCAGAGGGGTGATCCAGGTGGAACCACATACGCTTGGTGGGCTTCCCTGACTGTACAGAGATGCCCTCAGCAAAACTCTTCCTGGAAGACTGTATTGTGAACGCAGTCAAACCACAGCAACTACGTTTTTTACGATCAAAAGGGCGCACAGGACACTGGTGGGGCTGCGTAACCTGGACCACCACAGAGCGATAATAGCCCGGCACTTTAATTACAGTGACCTGGACGCCATACTGCAGCATGCGCATATACATAGCCCCTAGATTTGAGGACATGCAAATATTCATATACCCGACTATACCCGTAGGGTCTACCATCTCCGCAAAAACATTTTGTACATAAAGAAAAAACGGAGATATCGCAATTAAATACAACTTAGTATTTCCCCACCAAGCTCACAATCCAATATGATGGCAGAGTCCACTTTTTTGAATACCCACAGGAGGCTATGGACTGGCCAGACACCTTGGGGCAGAATCGCACTTCTGGATCTCCTAGATGGGAGATCATCGGTAACTGGCCTGTGCGGTGCTCTAGCAGGAACAGAAGATCACCACAGGTAGCAAGGAAGGGACAGGAGACTGGTGTAGGGGGGGTCGGATCCTAGTATGTCCGACTGGAAGTCTGCCACACCAGGGCCATCAGACCAAAACACTTTCACAAATCAGAAAAGTACCCGATACCCTGAGTGACAGCACGGATGCTGCCTAGGTGAATCTGCCTGTACAACTATACAAGGCTTTTCCAGCGACAACGGCTCACAGGTTACTACCAATCTATCTGGAGGCCCTGGAGAGGGTAGTGCTTCCAGGCTCCTTGCAGGAGGCCCTCATCATACTGGTGCCAAAGCCAGAGAAGGATCCGCTGGACGAGTCTACCAGCTCCTCCTCTATTTTAAATTCAGATCATGCCTCGTTCTGGCGGTGCTTCTGCTTCAATATCTCCCGAACTGGCCTATACGAAGCAGTCTGGATTCATCATGTGAAAGAATGCACTCTATAATGTATGGCAGCTGGCGTACGTCCTGCATGCCCCCTGCTTGGAACAAGATAAATATGCAATAGCCTTCCTAGACAGAGCAAGCTTTCGAATCTGTGTGCTGGGAGTTTATCTGGAATGCTCTGGAGAGAATGGGATTGGTGCCCAAGTATGTTGTCTGAATTACATTGCTATACATGCAACAGACCGCACGAGTGCGGATTCGGAATTATGTCATGGGTTAGATCCTATTGCAGAGTGGTACGCAACAGGGCTGCCCACTGTACCCCCCTGCTGTTTGCCCTGGCGATGGCGCCTGTAGCATGTGCCAGGTGTTGAATGGCTGAGCGATCCAGGTGGGCCACAAGGTTCATGTTGTCTCATGTGGATAGCCCAATGATCTATTTGCGTCAGCCAGCCACTTCGGTCAGGATCCTCATGAAGGTTACACGTTAGTTTAGAGATCTATCGGGGCTGCACGCAAATCAGTAGAAATCTGCATTGTTCCCAATAGGATAGCTGAAAGGAGTAGATGGAGATTTACTCCCGGAGGCGGGATTGCCTTGAAGATGGACAGGGCTAGATATCTTGGGCTGCATATCGAGTATGGGGTGCAGCAATTCCATGCGCTTAACCTGGGAAGGGTAATTAGCAACCTCCGTCCCTCTATTAAGTTCAGGAATACCTTTAAGCTCTCCCTGATGGGGGAAATGGCGCTGATCAAAATGGTAGTGTTACCCCCGCTGCCTCTATGTGCTGTAGGGTACCATGTGTGAGATTCCCCGTGGAGTATTTCATGACTTCGATCAACTTCTAGTAATATGGGCCAGGAAAAGATGCAGAGTGGGACTCTAAACGCTTACGTTGGAATGGGACAAGGGGGAGGGGGGAGTAGAGGCTCCAGAACTCAAACGGTATTATTTAGTGGTCAGCTGCAGCATGCAGTTCATTGGTTCGCTGAGGGGGGACAACTGGGAAAAGACCTTACTTGCAGATACATATAGAGTTATTTATTTAGGGTCCCTGCTGTTGCGAGGCAAAAGAGTGCCTGGGAACCAGTCATGTGACTTGTACCGGCTTTAGGTGAGTGGTGCGAGGAGTGATTCACAGGGAGCCCTATGCGCCAGAGTTGGAGCTATGGATGATTAGACATTTTGCACAAATTGCTCAGACCATTGCCATAGACCGGTGACAAGACAGTGGCTGTAATACACTGAATGACCTATATCCGGCCGCCTGGTTTATTACCATGCAGGGCGCATCTGAGACATTTGGCTTCGGGAGGGGGACAGAAATTGGTCGCTTTGTTGCCTTTGGCTGGGGGGGGGGGGCTTATTACGCACTTATAATGGGCACTGCGGGGGCGACAGACCGGTGACGCACTTAAAGGCAGAGGAGGCTAGGCAACAGTTTAGTGATGACCCTATCAAGACCAAGGAGTGGGCCAGAATACACGGGAGAGTACATGAGGTGTCAATCGATACTCTATTTAAGCTTATTCAATTTAATATCATCCATATTGCCTACCTCTCCACCAAGCAGCTACATACTATATATCCAGCTAGAGACCCGGCATGCGTGTGTTGTAGGAGCGTACGGGTGGATTTTTCCATGCGGTGTGGTCCAGCACCCTTGTTACAATTTTGGAATGTGGTGTTGGACAGCTTCAAAGGGCCATGGGCTGGCTGACCCCCTTGGAGGTTAAGCAATGCCTCTTGGGTCTGCTCCACAAAAGGAAAAATAGGAAAAGCAGAAGGAAATTTAAACCGCTTGGTTTTACTTTGGCTAAGCAGAGTATTGCTTGTAGATGGTTGAGCCCGAAACACCCGCCACAGTGGACTGGCAGCGTGACTTGATTGAATGGGTGGGAGTGGAAGAGGTCAACATGAGAAAAGCACGGCGGGATGAGAAACTGGCTGATGACCTGATCTCGTGGGGTGTTATGATACACAACCTAACTGGGCCCCCCTGCTGATGGCTCCCCATGTGGAGATGCTGTTGGAGACCAAAGGGAGATCCTGGAAGTAAATTTCCTAGAAGACACATGGGGAGGGCAGAATACTGGGAGGGGGGGAACAAAGCACATAATGACTGCTTTGTCTAGCCTTTTAGATCACAAAAATACTAATATAAGCATGTTAAAAAAAAAAAGGAAAACCAGCGAAAGAAGTTAACCACCTAGGTGTGAATCCATCGCTATAACTTGGCATAGTCGTATATTAGCATAGGGCGATAAGGGCCCGCAAATAGCTTTCACTATGTCTGTCTCAGAATCATGGATGCCAATCACTAGTAATCACTCATAAAACAAACAACCATATGTCCAAAAAAAAAAAAAAATGTGCTTACCATGGTTACTTGTTTGCTTTAAAACGATTCCACTTTGAATGCGTTCTTAATACAATTACACTGGTGAATGTAGAAGTAGAACACTACTGATTATATTAGTTGCTTTTATACAGTGATAAGGCAATCCGGAGGCTGCTTCAAAGCACTAATAAAAACATCACAATTTTTTAAATATTTGTTTTTAAAGTGTCTTCTAAACTCATGAGTCTGAATTATAAATACCATTATTTCTGGATGCAATTTTCTCCATCAGTTTGCAATTCATCTTTGATCAAAAGATACCTACCCATCAGTATGGAGATTTATGTATTAAGCAAGTTACTTATCTTCGATAATGATGCATCTGTAAGAGACATACATTAGTTATAGATTCCTTACCTTAGAATGACCCTCAGGCATCAGACTGGATCCGGAGAATTTTTCTGTAGCAGCACCCCTGCTCATTGGTAGGTGGCGTTCGTCGACTCCGCGTCCGTTGTCGGCGTCATGGACGCCATGATGATGTTGCGGTGTCTAATTAGACGCCGCCCCTGCGCGCTGACGTCAGTTCTGACACGACTTTCCAAGCCAGAAGTGCAGAGCCATGCAAGACACTGACCACTGGTGCACAAAACTAGGGCCCTGGAAGGGAGTCCCTATCCCTAGTAGTCAGTTCGCAGAACGGGAAGGATGGAGGGGGGAAATGGGGTGGTAAAGACTCTATAACTAATGTATGTCTCTTACAGATACATCGTTACCGAAGGCAGTAACTTGTTTATCTGAAAGAGACCATTAGTTATAGATTCCTTACCTTAGAATAGATACCCCAGCAATGCCAACCCCGCAGGTGGGTCTGCGAACTAAGTTCACACCAGAAAGTCCTGGAGAACAGAACAGCCAAAAAAGCCATCTCTCCGGACTTGGCTATCCAGGCAATAATGTTTGGTCAATGTGTGCAAGGATGCCCATGTGGCTGCCTGGCAGATGTCAATCAACGGAACTCCACGTCCCAAAGCAGTAGAGGCTGCCGTCGCCCTGGTAGAGTGGACGCGCAGTCCTACTGGAAGTTCCTTTTTCGCCAAAGAATAGCAGATTTTGATGCATATGACAACCCATCGAGAGATGGTATGTTTGTGCACGGCCCAACCTTTCTTGGCGCCCACATAACCCACGAAGAGTTGATCGTCCACCCAGAAATCTTTAGTGTGGTCAAGGTAGAAGGACAGCGCACGTTTTGGGTCCAGAAGGAGTCCCCCCTCCTCTTTGGAAGGGTGCGGAGGCGGGAAGAAGGTGATAGGGAACGCCAGGATGAACAGCGGTACGAAAGTACCCTCCGGCGCCGGTACAGACGTCGGTCCGGCACAGTGTCCAAGTCGGGGGTGAGGCAGGGGCCCCGTCACTGGAGCCGGGGAAGGTACCGCGAGGTCGACCGGCGCCGATCCGGATTCAGGCCTGGATCCTCGGGGGCCCTCTGGCTCCAGAGTCGCCGGCATCGCAGGCTCAAGGCCCCCAGCCGAGTCTGCGGGGCCTGAAGGTGCGCCGGCAGAGTCGGTCTGCCCATAGATGCTATGGAGCGCTTCGTAAAAATCTCGAAGCTGGGCAGGGGATGCTCTGGCTCCGGGAAAGGGAGAGAAGCACAGAGCTGTCCCAGAAGCGGGCTCCGAAGACTGAGCTGGAGAGCGACGACGCTCCAGATCCCGTGTCGCGTTGGCCGACAGACGGCGAGAAGGCGAACAGCGACAATGCTTCTTTGCCTCCTTCTTGTGCTTCAACTTAATCGAGGAGTGTGAAGACTTCGATGACGAGTGGTGGTAGCTCCGCGACCGGTCCCGAGACCTTCCTCTCGACTGGGACCTCAAACAACACAGAGCGGATTGCCGGGCCTCCAAGAGCTTTCGGGACCGCTCCAGCAAAGACTTCGGATTCCTGACCTGGGAGTCAGAGCACGACTTTGGGTAGTGGTTGCGCTCCAGGCACCAGAGGCACACGAGGTGCGGATCCGTGACGGACATCAATTTGTGACAGGAGTTACAAGGCTGGAAGCCGGTACAACGATGGGACATCCCTCGTGCTACCAGGAGTCGAAGACTCAAAAAAAAGAAGAAGTCGACAAAAGTCAAAAACAGTTAAGTCAAAAAATTGCTAAGGAGTAAGCTCTCTCTGGATCTGCGCTGGCTGGCGCGGAAAAAGAAAGAACTGACGTCAGCGCGCAGGGGCGGCGTCTAAGTAGACACCGCAACGTCATCCTGGCGACCACGACGCTGAGTCGACCGACGCCACCTATCGACACCCAGGGGTAATGCTACAGAAAAATTTCCGGACCCAGTCTGATGCCTGGGGGTAATTCTAAGGTAAGGAATCTATAACTAATAGTCTCTTTCAGGTTAACAAGTTTACTTGTAGAGCGCAACAAACTGCAAGTTTAGCAAAATGTGCTATTGTCAGTAACACTACTTTGGGGGGCATGCACATAATGATAAATACCCTGCTCATTTGCTTGCATGGGTGTGTGCTGGGAAGGGGCAGATATGACAGGACATTTGGTTATTTTCATGTTGGCAATTGAAAACTGGCACCGCATAGGTGGATGAAGCACAAGCATTCTTGCCAAGGGCTGGTAGTAAGTTCATTAAGAGTGTAAACCAACAGCAACCTAAGGAGTATACCATCTATCTGCTCAGTTCAGTTTAGGTGTTTGATCATTATGCATGTTGACACCTTCGCTTAATCTGGTCTTCTCTCAATTATTGTTAATGTGGATGTTGAATTTTAAAGGGATTTGCAACTCAACACCTGTTTTTCACCATTACAACAGGACTAAAAGACTACATTACTTGCATTCAGTAACGCTTTTCCTGGCGACAGGCCTTCTCATAGCAATAGCTCCTGCGCACCAGCAGGCGACATCTTCAAACTTTTCACGGACTTCATGAAGTCTCTGGAATTCAGGGCACAGAGCCATATACAGGCGCCACACCAGCACAATTATGTTAGTTTACCTTTTAACTCTTCTGCACTCAGAGAGCAATCATCCTGGTCAAACTGGGAAAACTTGTAAGCCTTTCAGACCCCAAAAGTGCACTCAGAATAGGAGGAGGAAAGGCGGTGAGGAATATGAGGTTAGCTACAATAGGCACCAAAAAGTGTTACCACAGGCAAGCAACTTATACTTCTGCAGTACCTATCAACAAATGGGGATTCTGAGGAGCAATACTAAGCAGGTACAAACTGGCCATTTCTGCGGGCAGGATCGGTGAGAACGTAATGCATGGAGTACGTCTTTACAGATGGCCAGCACTAGAACGACTCCCGCAAACAGTCATGTCGCAATCTGGTGGAAGGGCCTGCAGACAGTCCGCTTCATAGTCTCTGCACCAGGCCTAAAAACAGCTCCAGAAGTTATCGATTTGGTAGATGGTTGCCTAGCCGCAAGGTGAACATCCACTACTTCAGCAGGTCAATCAAATGCTCTCAGCTAGTGCTAGCCCAATCTCCATACTAAAGGGGTAGGTTGTGGAAATTAGAGTGCAGGACCCTGCCCTGTTGCTGAGGCATGAGGTTCTGAAGATCAACGGCTTCAGGTACTTCACCTCCTGCCTCAATCCAGGAGTTTTCTTGATGATCTATGCCCAGGCAATCATGATCTTTTAAGGACTAGAGGGAAGAGGGGCAAAGGTGGAAGGCATACAGGAGGCAGCATCCTATTTACAGGTGGAATGGGTCTCCTAGAGAATCTCTTGGCGGAATTTCTAGTGCACAATACAGTTGACAGCACATCCTCAGCAGTGACAAATGGTTCTAACCAAGGAACGCCCCATCAGGCAAAGATGCCTTGGACAACCTCTAGATGAAAAGGCCATTCATGGTTTGCCAGCTGAAATATGCCCAGCTCTGCCACTCTGGAATTTGGCGAGGCCGACAAATGATTCACTGTCAGGGCGATCTCTTGACGATCCACCCATTCCTGGAGACTTAATGTCTCCTGGAACAAGATTCGTGACTCCCACACTACCCAGTTTGTTGCAGTACTACAAGGCAGACGCGTTGTTCTTTGAGAACAAACACTCCTTTTCTTTGATGGATGGAAAGAAAATCTTCAAAGCCAACCAATTGGCACAAAGCTCCAGTGTGAACGGGTGCCTTTGCTCTGTCGGGGACCAAAAAAGCCCCGATTTCGTCTTCTCCTAAATGACCAACTCAAATGATGCTTCCCATCTCTATGAGCACTGGGTGGGATAGAAAGAACAGTCTGCTGCAGGTCAGACTGGTGTCAGACAGCCACCATTGAAGGCTGTTTCTTCCAAAATACGGATGCTACTTCAGTGCTGAGCCCACTGCAAACAAGGGTTTCACTGCAAGGCTCACAAGACACAATGAGAACATAGGATCAGCTGGATGCAAAAGTCAAAGAAGCATCAGAATCATCTGTGCTAGAACCCAGGAAAGCCGAAAACATTCGATCATAGCCAGAACATGTCAGTCCCTGTGTCCAGGATAGGTTCTATAAAGGGAATCCTATGCACAGGCTGCAAGTGGGATTTAGCTTTGCTGAAGGAAGACCCCCCCACAGATATTAGGGGGACTGTGGTTTGTAGGTGGTTCTCAATTGACTGCCTTGAGCCCACCTTTTGAAGTCAGCCATCAAGATATGGTAATCCATATATCACCAACCTGCAAACATGGGCCAAGATCATTGCCAATGCCTTCATAAAAATCAGAGGGGTAAAGAACAAGCGAAAGGGTAAAACTACAAAGTGCTCCAAACCCACCACAATCTGCAGAGAGTGTCTACAAGGCTGCAGGGCTCCCTCATGAAAGAACACATCCTGCAAATCAGAGGACACCATCCAGTCCCCTGGATCAAGGGCAGAAAGAATCTGAGAAAAAGTCAACATCTTTAACTTTTCCTTCCAATGAGAGACGTTCAGAAGCAGAGGGTTCAAAATCGGATCGGCCTGGTCCTCTAGCTTTATTGAGAACTTGCACTCCCTGTAATTCTCTACCTTTGGGAATCTCGAAGGCATTGTTAAAACAAGAGCGAGAGCACTTCCTGCACAAGGAGAGAGGAATGAACTGCATAAGTCAGCGTAAAAAGGTAGGATATTAAGGTAGCTTGGATGTAAAGGGGACCTTGTTGACAGAACTATAACACCCACTGGTCTGACATTATAACATGTCAGCCACTGAGGAAGAATCAAATTCTGCCCCCTAGGAATAATGCAGGACCATGGGAAGCGAGATCAAAGCAGGTTGGCCATCGCAGCATCAGGGGAAGAGAGAAAACTGCTGCTATTTGTTGGTGGTGTTCATTGCCTCTGTCACCACCACAGCCTGTTCAGCCATGAAAGGACTACTGGCAGCAATAGGGGTTGCCTCTGGCGATAGGAGACACCCAAACAGTATCATCTGAATTGTTGGTAGATTTAACAGGCTGGAGTCCAACTAGTAGGCCATAGCTCTGTCAAAATCCAAAGTAGAATCAGATTTCAATCCGAAAAGGCTGGAATCATCAAATTACATGTTTTCTACGTCCACAAGGGATGCCTGCTTGCACGTCCCCAGAAAATCGTGTTGCCGGGATCAAGGCATTATACACTATCACCGCTATGAACATATTTTGTGGCATCATGTCAGTCTTGGATTGTCTGAGCAAAGGCATTTCAGAATTTGTCCAAGAAAGACGGAAAGATCTCACTTTACATATCCCACGCAGTGTGCCTCAAAAGGCAAACTGCATTCAGGGACCTCAATGCCACACTGGCAGAGGAAGCTTCAACGGTCTAGCAAAGCAGCAATGGCGCTCTGGGATTAAGCTTGCTGGTCAAAAATGCAAGCTCTCCAGCAGTGGGCCTATGAAGTCTAGCCACCTTACTATGGTAGTGAGGCAAACCACCATCAAAGTTTCCGCTAGGGCCTCAATAAAAGGCAGTAAATGTAAAGATTGGGACCCAGGTTGCATGATTTCTGTGAGCTTACCTTAGTCTCAAAGTTAAAGTAACTGTAGGTCAAACACTTCTGCTGTTCTAGAAGGGGGAGTTCCTGTTTGAGAGTCCAACTATTTCTCAGAGAAAGTACCTAGGCCACTGGCATTTTGTAGATCTACTACAGGCCAGCATCAGTGTAAATGAGGTGTGGGGATTCTCTCCCTCCTCATAGTCCTCTTAGAACCCTTGAATAGCATTCGATACGAAGGCTTACAGCCTATGATAGTACGGACATTGAGGGAGAGGCAGGGTGTCATCTCAAGCTGGACAATGTGTGCAGGAAAACAAAATGAGACATAGGCCTGGTGGAGGCAGGTGACTGGATTGGAAAAGGGCAGAGTCTGATCCTGAGCGGGTAACGCTGGAGTCAGGGGCAACACAGAGATAGATGGAACAAACAGGTGCCAAGGCACAGTAGTGGAAGAACGGGCCTGTGCCAACACAGAGCCACAGGAAGATGCACAACATAGTCTAACTAGCTGGAGTCGGAACTGCTGCAAGGAGTTTGACTAGAGCACTGATTCTCAAAGTACGGCCTGGGGGCCACATGCGGCCCTCCTGACCTTTACATGCGGCCCCCTGGTCAAGAGCAGCACTGGGCTAACGTTTACATGACTCTGCACTAACATAAAAAATATGTTAAGTAAACCAGCAAGCATTTATTTTAAAGTGATTTGAAATCAAAGAAAAGAAGTAACTAGGGTGTCCTATACCACTTAACTTTAACACCATAGTTTATGCTGTAAAAGTATGATAAAGTCTGTTAATAATTCATTAACATGCAGAACCGTTTCACCTTAGTACATCAGATTATGAGTGCACTGAGAAGTATTTTTTTGAGTGGTAGTTGTCAAACATTAATTGAGAAATATTAATTCTTCCCTACACCCTGATAACAATCCCAATAGTGTACGAAGAGGCGAGTCAGTTGTCATGTGCACCTTTAGGGGGCTGGAGTTTCTATTATACATGAACAAAATATAGTTTATTACATCAAACACTGGAGAAGGCTTTGTACAGCACACATTCTGAAGTAATTTATTTTGAGGTCCTTAAGTGCTAATGAAAAAAAGGGGGAAAAGTGAAATAATATAATTATCTAGGATCACACAGTTTGGTTAAGCGGAGAAGCCGGGATTAGTCCCAAGTTTTTGGTTTCACGTTGTGCAATTCAGACACTAGATGTATACGCCTAGCTTCCCTTACACGACCTTACCACAAACCCCTCCCCAAACCCCGACCGCCACCTTGATGGTATCAATGCGGCCCTCAGTCACATCACAGACCAAATTTGTGGCCCCTTGGAAAATGTTTGTGAGTACCCATGGACTAGAGGCTCCTTGGTGATTCCTACAATTGGCTCCCAAGGGGCTCAACAGGGAGCCAGTGCATACTGCAAAGTTGCAGCATGGCCTGCCTAAGGGCATCTCTTTGCTGCAGAGTCGATGGTGGACCAGGAAACTCTGGAAGTACTGGAACCAGTCTTGGAGCAGGTGCAGAGCCAGGGAAGGCCAACAGTCTCAGGTCTTTGTAGTGCCAAATGTGCAAAATCTCCTGGGTTGGACTTCTTACACGAGGTGCAACTTGATACTTCACTTAGTCTTTGCAGAAGATTTAAGCCTGAACCGGGATCAGGACCACAACTTGGAGAGCGTCCGCTGTGCGGAAGTGATGCCTACCCCCTATGTGTTCTGCAAACTATAACCTTACCCCCTCTGCCTGCAAGTGTACCACGGAGCATTTGTGGCATGACTAAGAGGACGGTTCATACCATAGACAACACAGCCAAGCATTGTGTCCATCAGCCACCAACATCTACTTCCTACAGTTAAGGTACAGCTTGGGGCCTGTGATTTTGAGGGGATATTTCTAACGCACACAGTCTATTTTGTTGAAAATTAAATTTTTGGTGTGGGTGAAAACCAACAAAGTTGGGACCTTCGGGGACGTGAAAAAGAAGGAACTGATGTGGTCGCAGAAGGGAGGCGCCAATTTAGGATTCTATGTAAGCACTTCCAAAATCAAAGCAAGTTAGAGGAGTCTGATGGCACCACCTGCCAAAACATGCGAGCTATTGAAATGAAACATTACCGATCCAGTGCTGTGCCTAGGGAAGTTCAAAAGGTGAGAAATCTGTGGTTAGAAGTGTACCTAATAAGTGATAGCTCTTGCTGAATATGTATGCTAAAGACATCACCTTGGACAAGACTACACAACATATATTTGATCTAAAATCATCTCAGTTATTTTTAAATAACAGATTTTTCAATATGAACGTAAATAATTTGAAATAAAAGTCATTCTAAAGCTGAGCTAGTGTGGACGTTTTTTAGAGAAACTCTTTAAGTTCTTAATATTTACCTTGACCAGCTCCAATTCTGATGGCACTCCCTTGAGGAAACCTTGCCAGTCCAGCATGCACTCTGTTGTTGTGCCATACCTGCAGTGTCCTGAAATGATAAAGTATAAATTACCATCACGTTGGTTACAGCACTTCTACTTCTGTGTCTTCCATCTCCACAACAGAATCCAAATGGCAGCACAGCAGTCCGGAAAGATAAATGACTTTACCGCTTTTAAGTTTAAGCCGAGGATCCATTGGAAGCATTCTTCCCAACGCACAAGGTCATAAGGGGAGAGGTGGGTGGATTGCTGTGAAGGAGGGCAAACGGGAGCCCTGATAAATAAGGTGATAATCCTCTTGCTGCCAATACGTGTTGAGAAAATTCATGCCACCACAGGCCCCTATCCATCTTAAACGTGTGGGGCAGTGTTTAGTCTTTAAATCTATAATCTGATTGTACCCAATATCCAAATAAGGTGGGCTAAGATGAGAATCCCTTGCCATACGTCCTAAATATTCGTGGAGAAAAAAAAAAAAAGGAACGGTGATGAGTGAGACAAGGAACGCTGAGAAATAAGCCTCTACAATGAGCAGGACTTTTCAGACAATTACTTTTTAAGTACAATGATTTATCTCCGTAATGCAACTAACAACTTAATTTTTATGCTCAGAATGTGGGGGTACAGAGGAGTGGAATTCCTAAAGCCCAACGCCCAGGACATATTGTTTGGGGACACGGCAACAAGCTTTCATGTTCATTTTGTCCTTGGGACAAGGCGGCCCAACCCTCTGCAACATAAACCCCTTGGCTGCCAGTTTCCAGTACCACATTATGGATCAGGAAAGGGCTTGGTCTGCACATTGTCTGCAATTAAGGTAATATTTGTGCCCATATGTTAATGCTGTTCAAACTTACATTTATGGTTCATTAATACAAAGCCTTTATTAAAAGGCTGAGTGCTCCAAAGAAATGTAGGTTCAGACTGCACTAACAGTGGTTCCAGTATTAAAAAAATGTGTACATGCATGTGTACATTTGCTCATGCGAAAATTGGCTGAGCGGTAAGAAATTCACTTTTCCACTAACCATTTTTTTGCCCTACCCTGTAAGAAGTTTTACTTTTGCCCTTGTCATTTGTAAATTTCCAACCTTTCTCTGTACGAGAAAATAGAGACAAGTAGATGAAAACCCATAAAACATGCAAGTTAGTAGGTTTGCACAGACTCAAAATGGCATTCCAACCATGGTGAACCATTGCCTACTGCTACCTCCAGTCCCAGTGTGTAGATCTGCGGAAAGGAGGCAAAATAAAAGAATTGCTTTATCAGAGCTCCTATACAAGGAAATTGCTACCATAATTTGATGCAGCACTACATGGCACCAAAGAGACAAGTGGATTTTGTTAAATAAAAACATTTATAAAGCAACCCGTCTAATGGACAAGTACATACTTTATTAAATTCCACACCCCTGCAGCGTTTAACCTAGACTGTTAGTGCAATGCCATTGTGGACAACAGAGGAATTTGTCAACGCAGAATGAAGAGAAGAAAGCCTGTCCACAAATGAGGACAAAAGTCCATCTACAATTAAAGTAACCTAAAATAAGTGGAACCGTATTATACATTGAAAAGACTAGTGGAAAGCCCCCCCTCTGGTTTTACAACTCAGATTGTGAAAACAAGTTAAGTCTCAATTGGACAAATAGCTAGTAAGTGGAAAACCCACAAACTAACGGATATTATTTCTAGAGCATGAGCCACCACCCACAGGGATCCTTCAGGGATAACTGCAGAGAAACAAATCAAAACAGAACAAAGTAACAATATCAGCGGCAGAAAAGCAAAACCGAACGTGAGAAAGAAAGCAGTATAGAAGAGACACTGAACCTGAACAGCTCCAAAACACAGTGCAAAGTATGAATCGACACAAATTAGCTTCTGTTTTTTTTTTTTATTTATTTTTTTACTAGTGTGTTCCACCGAGGTTCGAGTTTGAAGAGTTGGTTATAGCTGTAAACAAGCAATGGCAAAGTCAATAGGTTTGGTCTTATTTTGCTAAAGCATGCAAACTGCATTTGTATATGTATATGCCTGTTGTGGCACATTAAAGTCAGGCGCATTGTCGTGGTCAGAGTGGATTATTAATTACAGTTCTTAAACAGGGCATTACTGTCTGAAATTAATCGAGTTGGTTTATTTTATTAGATGGAAAAATAAGACTACATAAACAAAGGAAGCTTTGGAAGTGGGGTGGATGAAACCAAGGAGCTGCAGAGGTGTGCGTAAAATTAAAAAGCCAGCACACTTTTGTACTTGTTCAAAATATAGCTGCCGAAACTTGTCAACTCAGCCAAACGCTTAGTAATATTTAACTAGTTGAGTAGATTGCCCACTTTAGCTAGTTACATGGGAATTCGCAAGACATAATTTTTATTAAAAATAAAAATACACTGGAACCATGCAAGGATTTCATTGCTCCAGGAAAAGAAGGTTGTAGTGTTCAGCACACACTATAAAAACTATTTTAGACATTTTGAAAACTTGGTGGCACCCTAAGGCTGCATCCATAGCGTTAAGGAATAGCTGTTGCAGATTATAGATATTAGGAAGAAACAGACAATCTACTCTTGCCTGTAACATTTTGTTAAAATACAAAAATCGAATTAACCTCAGACTACACCAAGAAATAATTATTCACCACATCAAACTGCAAACCTACCACAGATAACTGGCAGCCTAATCACATCTATAGGCACATGGAACGTTGAAGATCACAAGGTAACGGAGAGAGTTCAGAATCTCACAACCTAATACCCAGACACTCCCATTTTGAACCCCGCTACCCCCACAAATGAAATATGCATCTATGCAGACCAAAGTAATAACCCATACATTCTAAACTCTGACATGTATAACGGAATCAAGAGGAGAAATTACATAACTAACTTGCTATTCTAGACATCTTGATAGATTTTCAAATGTTCCTTGCCAAGATAAAAACATTGCTATTTCGAGTGACAAAAGTATAAAAAATAGAAACAGAGTTTAAGTCTCAATATCACAGGCTACCATTCAACAAATATATAATAAACATATTATAATGGGTTGATGATTCAAGCAAGTTACAAATACCTAAGATGGCACTGGTAATGTCAATAGGTCTAGTTTATTAAAGCTCCTGGTGAGTTCAGGCACTCAAAATCCATCATACATCAACTGTTACTCGCCCTTGAAATCATGCATTCACATAGCCACACGCTAATTCATTCACTCAACCACAACAAAAAATATATACAAGATAAATTAAGCAATTGGCATACTCTAATTCCAGCGAAAGAGAGCTGGCTGGGGACACCAGCAGAAGTTATAGGCCTGCGGCGGCCTGAATGGTAATCCCTAATTCAGACAGTAAGGAACAGCTGCTGCATTACTGGACCCAATGAGAGCACCATAAGAGAGTTGAGGATCCTGGGCTTTCTCCCTCACCCCATGACACCTACTCAGCATTCCTACAGAGGTGTATCGGCCTCAGTAGCGCCGACCACGCAGCCTCATATTGCAGCCTTTCTGTCCCTTCCTATTCACCCAGACCATTTGGGCTAGGCAGGCAAGGGAAGATTAGAGCTGCTACAGCAAGACTCACCAGCCTTCAGTACACTAGCCAGCACCTAAACGAATTACAGAGGCTTCCGACCTGCATGACCCTTTCTGAACTGGTAGTGCGGACCCAGAGGTGTTCAAGATCCTCAGGGGCCTGGCAGACTCGGCATCACGGCGACCAAGTTCCCGATCATCGCTTACCACACGCCCTCAATTCACAATGGGCAGAGAGTACGCGGGCTGAGTGACACTCCTGAGGCCACTAAGGGGAGCTCGAATATAGTGACGCCAGGAGGCTCTCCCCTCAAAAGATCACCAGATCCCTTTGAAATCCTGTGAGAGGACATAGCACCTGACAAGGATCCACACTTTCGCCATAGATGTTCCAACATAATGAAGACCGTTTTAAAGACCAGATTTCACAGACGGCTATTATGACTAAGATAAGACTTAGTCATACATACATACATGTTGTTCAATTTCCTGGAACATGTGGAAGATGCTGAAGGTTGCAGTAGGAGGAACAATATTTGCATAGCAGGCCTTCCAGAGAACCGAGGGTACAGATATTACACTTTACACTGAAAACTGGTTACGGACCATGGTTGTATCTCCAGGGCTCTCGTTCGCATTCATGGTGGAAAGGGCGCAAAGAGTCCCCGCGAGAAAACCCACACAGGGTGCTCGACCAATATTAGCCAAATCTCAAACTTGCAGGACCAGGACACTATACGCCAAGAGCCTGAACAGCCCCGGACCCCCTCCCCCTTATCAACTCCAACATTCTGATCTTTCCCCCATTACAACACTGGCACTGGACATACAGCCATGGGAGTTAAACAGACCTATGTATTGCTTTTCCTATCAAAACTGAACATTTTGGCCGATCAGCAATCCCATTTCTTTACCGATCTAGAGTACGCCTGTGCTTTGCTCGATCGTACCAAACATCACTGGCCACAGATGGATAAGAACCCTTCCTGTTCACCTCTCCGGCTGCATGACCTATGTTGCCGAATGATGCGCTCCTGTGGAAGCTGATCTGGAGCTGCCCCCACGAAGTCTCACATACAAGTTGAGCGAGAAGCAAGCAATGCAAGGATCGGTCTCCAACTGTTCACCTGGTGGAGCTTCCGACTCAGAAGATAATTCAGAGGCCAGCAACGACTTTTGTAAGGGCACTCCAGTGACTTCACAAACAGCACATGAATTAGTATCAAACAGAGCGATCTCCCCGCGTACTGCCACTGAGCCCGGTCTGCTTCAAATCCCATCCTCGCACTTCCTTTCCCGGCCTGAAAAATAGACTACAGAGTTTATCTGCAACAAACTGGCCACTAACTTGACTAGTTCAAGAACTAAAAGGATCTCAAAGGTTCTACGGTTCTTGGGCTCCGCCTGGAACATACACCCAGCTAATTACCTCCCCCAGTAGTCAGTTACCCCTGCTGAAACGGCCCGCTACGAGAAAGACAAGGGGGGGCCTGGAATTACAACCAGGGGGCACCACTCTGAAACCCCCAATGCAAGGGTGCCTCCGACCAGCACAAAGGGCAAAGGAAAAGGAAAAAGAAAAAAACAACCCAGAATTCCCCCTGCAAAGCTTACAGAACACACCTGGGAGGAACAGGCAGAAACGAGCCACTCCGCAGTAAGGGCTGCCAACACCCCCAAACTTCCATACTGGGGACAGAAAGCCACAGCATAGCGTGCAAAGATCGAACAGATCGGGACCACGTCCCCTAATAGGCGCGCCTACGAGAAGCAGTGCATTCTGTATGCCTGGGAATGAGTACCCCTGAGCGCAGTGGCGTAACGGAAGAGACGAGGGCTTGAGGAGTTGTGCCGATGGGGGGGGGCAAACACAAGCAGACAAGTAGGTACTATTAACTGGGGCAGCACACAGGATTACCAAGATAAGAACGCGCCAGGCCCACCCCGGCAATACATACTAAATATATGACTACCTGTATTGAAGCCCTAACTGTACCCCACAGGGTTCAACTGCACTAAGTACCTGCTAAATCCACGAGCACAGAGGGCCACTGTGATTTGATAACGTGCGAAGAACATGAGCCGCCTGGACACCGAAGCAATGGGGAAGCCTAGAACCAAACTCGGGGAAGCCCCCAATGAGGCACAAGACCAGGCCCAAAACATGCACGCTGATTCGGAACAAAGCACCCCTGCAGACCCGAATAAAGCAGCACCTAGACAAGATACTGGAGGCCATCACAGATACCCGGAATGCCCTCCAACAAGATATAGGAGTGGTATCTGTGGGACTGGGTTTACTAAGGGCAAAACACCATAAATTAGCAGACCGTGTCAAAGGAGTTGAAAACAAATTTGACGACTTACAGCCAGAATGCACGTCACTCTACAAACAGATGTTGGACCTAAGGGACAGGGTCCGCCTGTTAGAAAAGTGTGCCGAAGATGCAGAAGGCCGCAACAGGCACAACAACATTAGGGTAGTAGGCCTTCCAGAAGGAACCGAATCAGGGAACATGGTGTACTTCTTAGAGAATTGGCTACGGAAGGAAGTGGCCCCGGGGTATCTGACCCCCTTCTTCACCCTGGAAAAAGCACGAGTCCTGTCGAGACCGTTGGGCCCAGGTAGACCAGCTAGACCTGTGGTAGCCAGATTACTGCACTATAGGGACCGAGACACCATATTACAGAAAGCACACACAAATGGTCCCTTCGCTGTGGCCAACCAAAAAGTGTCCATATATCCGGATTACACGGGCAACAGTGCAAACCAAAAGAGCCTCCTATGTGGAGGTCAAGAGAGCGCTTCGAGACCAAGGGATACAAAACTCCCTAATGTTCCCATCAAAACTCAATCATTGTAGATGGCTCCACGCATTTCTGCGACACACCAGATTTGGCATGGGAGTGGCTGGAAGACTACAAATCTGGGGTGAACCCACAGATCCCGCATCAAAAGGCACTCCCTTAAAGGAGAGGGAGGCGTGGACGCTTTCGCAGGAAGATGCAGAACGACACCAGGAGTGGTCCTTCACCATCGCAGACAGAAAAGGAAAGAGCGGCAGAGTTGCAGGCAGTAGATGAGATGGGATCGGCTCAACAGAACACTAAGGACCAAGACTTCTTGTGGGACCAGATATCAAAGAGATCGGACTCCGTCTCCTCAGAAGGGGAGGAAACGGAAACTCCAGTAGTTACGCCCCAGACTGCGGATGGCATAATATGATATCATTTTTTCTGGAAGCTGAAAAGAAAAGGGGGGTAGATCTGGGACCTTTTTGAGATAAGGAGGGCTAAATTAGAGAACTCTGTACGCATTTCTTACATGAGGAACTGCACGTGAGCTGAGACAACCATAATCTATTCACTAAAAAAACGGGCTGGTGTGGAGTATCAGATTGGTTAACACACACCTCTTTGCACGCCCCTTCTGGTAACACCTTTATAGGCAGGCCAGAGGGGAATATTCTTAAATTGTATGGTTGTAACACAGTTTGGATGGTAGGCCGTTGCTGTACTGCCCTGGTATTCGGGATTTGTTGGGGTTTGGTTATTCCTTTCATTTTTTCCTTTCCTTTTTTTTTTTTTATCTCACACCTTAATCTATATGGGGAGCACGAGCTTAATATGGACGGTGGGAAGGGGAGTGGGGGTGGCAACGGGGGAGGAGAAGAGCTGAAGCATACCATGGCACATCTAATCCAGCACGAACAGCGACCTGTGTGTCCTAGAATGTCAAGGGAATGGGATCCCCTTCTAAAAGAAAATATCCATAGGTATCTCCAGGGTAAAGGGGTTCAGGTCGCCATGCTCCAGGAAACGCACTTGGCAGGCTCTGAGATAGACTAAGACTGAGATGGCGAGGCCAGCATTACCCCACATCCTACTCAACATATGCCAGGGGGACCTTAATAAGGATTAAAGCTGGGAGGCCATTTGAATTAATCCACTCCATCATAGACAAAGACGGCAGATATGTTCTAATAGAAGGTAGACTATATGGTAAGGAGATTACTCTAGGGAGCATTTATGCCCCCAATCAGGACCAACTCGCTTTCCTTAATTCACTCTCCACACTCATGGCGGGTGCACCCCAGGCACTTTCCTGTTGGGAGGAGTTTTAATAGCGTACTAGACATACATCTAGATCGGTCCTTCCCCCCTCTAAAAGGGACTGTGGTAAGGAAACTGACTGAAGGATTTAGGGATTGGGGTGCACACTGGGTGTTAAAAGATGTCTGGCGACGCAGCATAGTATGGACAGCACTTTCTCCAATTTTTCACCTGTACACAACTTACATACTAGAATAGATCGCTTTATATGCTCCCACAACCTGACCCATAATATCACACAGTCTGAATATTTGGGAAGAACTATCTCAGACCATAGCCCACTGTGTGAGAAGTTGGCCTGGCATATGCTGTCCACTAGTTATAGTGGGCACCTTGCACCAGTCCAAACAATCCTCATTGATGATAGGTTTAAAGACAACCTTTATTGAAAGCTATCCTAGTGGTAGCTATGGAGAGCAGCCTTCAGGCTAAGTCTTGAAGGAGTGTAAAGCAGCTTGGTTTACCAGATTATAACCTCTTGAATAACTAAATGAAAGGAGAACCACACAAGATATATATAAAAAATATGTATTTATTTCTAAACACTAACTACTAATCTCTTTATGAGATTAGAGTTCAAGATACACAGTATCACAGTATTAAAACGACAGTAAATAGCACAATACACAGTGGGCTCCAGGGGGAGACCAAACCATATATTAAGAAAGTGGTATAAGAACCACGACTTGACTAGACCGTGCCTAGAGCACGTAGAATCGCTGGGACCCCAAGGAACCACCCAAGGTAGTGACACAGGAGACCCACGGGGGACGTGTGCAGTGTGAGAACACAGCCGCGAGTGCCGTAGGATTCAATGCGGAAAGTCGCGGTTGGAATTTTAAAGATTAAGGACACCTAGGAGAGGACTTTGAGCAAACCCCTTTAGACTTGAGGGTTTCTAGGGCCAACACCCACGTGAGCACCGGAGTACTCGAGTTACCTCCCCCAGGGAAGCCGGGTGCATAGGTGTCAAAAGGTGTCGGGAATCGTCGTCGCTTTCAATGGCGATCTGCTGCAAAGTGCTGCTGCCGTGAAGGAGAAAACTGTCTGGTGTGATCCAAGCCTGGATCGAAGATGTGAAGAACCTGAAAGCAGAGGGGACAGAGTCTGGGTCACTAGCCAGTGACCAGGAGCGGAGCAATCGAATGCCCACTGATGTCTGGTGCTTCAGGTGCGAAGAGGTGAAGCTTGACTCTGCAGCCACGGGGTCCCGGAGACGTCGACTATGACCAGGAGCCGGATTCGAGCTATCCCACGAAGGATGTCGAGTGCTGGGGTGTCGGTGATCGGTTTGACCACAACAAGCCTTGGCAACAGCAACCCACGCAGGAAGAGAAAAGATGCTTCTGTGCGGACCAGCAAGGTCCTGGGGACTCCCCAAGCGATGGAGAGTCAGGGCACGTCTGGAGCAACCAGGGAAGCCCAATAAAAGTTAGAGTTGCCTTCTTGGGGACCCACAGGTCAACGGACCAGGGATCGCGAAGGGACCTCGAGAGGAATCACAAAATGGCGGCCCACGGAACACTTGTTGAGTGTAGGCCTGCAATCTTCGGTGCAATTACTGCTCGGGGTCAGGGCTACAAGTAACCCAAAGCTCAGCTTCAGGGGTCGCCGGAAAGCTGGTGCTTCTGCAAATGGTCGCGGTGTCCATGGGTTCGGGTTGCACGGTCTCCACGAGGGATACGGGCCTCAGACTTGCTGTGGGCACAGATCGACCTCAGAAAACCCACCTCCTGTGTGGCAATATTCTTCGGAGTCCGTCGGAGCTCGGAGATGCCAACCGGTCAGTTGCGTTAAAGGTGCCTGCCTTGCAGAGGAGTAACTCCTTTACTCCAAGGAGATTCTTCAGTCATCCAGCGTAGTGTAGATCGTCAAAGTACTTGGTTTCTGGTATCAGAGTTTAGTCCAGGTGTAATCTAAAGTCCTGTAGTCAGGGTTTCCTACTTTATACCCGAGGAAGGGGTGGGACAAACTCTGGGGACCCACCTATGGGAGGGTCAGAAAAGAGGGGTGGCTACACCCATTTCCTTTGTCCAGTTTCGTGCCAGAGCAGGGGCTGTGTGCCCCTGCAACCGGTTTGAGCTGGACTATGCACAGGGACACCAAATGTGCCCCCAGTGCAGACTTCAAAGCACTCTCGGAGTGCACCCACCCAGCCCCAATACACTAAAGCCTGTCTGGGAGGTGGTCACACCTCCCTGTGACAGGAAACCTATTGTCCAGGCCTCCCCTGCCGGAGTTTCGTCCAGCAGCAGGAGGGCAGACTCGTGTCTGTGGCTGCAGCATCCATTTTGTGATGCCAGGGCTCTGTTAGCTGGTACCGGGTATACCGGTGCTGTCATGTCTCTCCCTCTAGAAGGGTGGGATCATACTCCCACACCAGTTACTGGTGTGGGGGTATGATTCCAAGGTGTTTGACACCAAACACGACAGTTTTCCATGCAGCCATTCCAAAGTTAGCATTTACCGTTTGGTTATAATGCACAAGAGTATATGGTCTGGCTGCATCACAAACAACCCCGGAATAAAGATTCCGAAAGCTGCAGAGGGGCTCTGCTCATGCATGGGCACCCTCTCATGAAACCCAGCACCCTGCCTTCAGGATTGTTAAGGCCTGCCATAGGGGTGACTGATAGGTTTACATGTGCAGTGATATGGAGAGATATAGGGAACCTATATCTCAGTAAGGGGTGGATACACCATCTTACACAGGCTGCTGTAGCAGACCTGCTGTGTCATTTTAAAAGGCTTCCCAGGGGGGTGGCACAATACATGCTGCAGCCCCTGGTAGGCCTCTGGGGTACCTATGCCCTGGATACATAGTATACCATATACTAGGGACTCCCAAGGGTACCCCAGAATCCAATCTGGAGTGTATCTAAAGTACATGCAATCAATTTAAGGGGAAAGCAGATAGGCTGAGGTCCTGAATAGCAGGATCCCAGCCTAACTAAGTCGAAAACCAGCAAAACACCAGGAAAAAAGTGGGGGCAGCCATGTAGTCAGATTCCACCTTCCTACACACTGCTACTGCGATTTGCCTCCACAGGGGAGCGGCCACTTGCTCCGATGCGGCAGCTCAACACTGCCTCACTAGAAGATGCACTAACCGAAACACAATAGAGGGGATTTCTAGCTTTCTCAATAATCAAGGATCCGCGTCCACGAGGCTACACAAGAGGGAAGCTTTTAAGGTGGTGTCAAGAGGGCAATGTATAGGCCAGATGGTAGGAATCCAAGCAGAGCTCCGTAAGGAGTCACAAGCTCTGGAAAAAAAATATGCACATTAGACAACATTATCGGTGTGCACCAAGAGTCCCTAACAACCACAAGGAAACAATAAAATGACATCTTAGAGAAATTAAGAACCCACAATTACAAACAACACAACAAAAGCACACGAAGAAGAGGGCAAAGCAGGACGGCTGTTAGCATGGCTCATCAAACCAGAGTCTAGGGGTGCCCCTTTCACTAGGATACTAACTCGAGAGGGCCAGTCCCTGCACTCCCACCACTCTAATTAATCAGGAATTTTGCAACTATTGCACATCTTTATACGCAGAGCCCTCTTCTCTCCTGGAGGAGACGCTAGACGCATATTTGAAGCAAATATCTATGAAACAGCTGGTAAATGAACACTGTAAAGCGCTAGAAGCTCCTGTCACTACCCAAGAAATCCATATAGCGGTAAAGGGGATGGCGACAGGTAAAACGCCAGGCCCAGACGGCCTTCCAACTGAATTTTATATGAAATACCTAGGGACCCTGGCCCCCCCGACTTGAACAACTATATGCCGAGTCCTGGCGATTGGGAACCCGCCCAGAAACCACCAAGGATGCGGTAGTTATACCCCTACCTAAGAGCAAGGAGCCAAAGTCACCAAATTTGGTCCCTTGTCCAGGCTAAATCTAGACTTTAAAATCCTCAGCAAGGTATTGGCCCTCAGACTTCTACATATGAAGGAGCTGGTACATGCGGACAAAAATGGGTCTATCCCTACACGCAACACCTCCCTTAACTTGTAAGGCTTTATAATGTAATGTACCACCCGGTAACACAAGCTGATCAAAAAGCAATGCTTATGTCGGTGGATCTTGAGAAAGCCTTCGATATGTTCAATGGGATTTTCTGTTTGTAGTAATGAAACGTAGGGGCCTGGGTGAAAATTGGATCAAATGGGTCAGGCTATTATGCACAGCTCTGACAGCAAGAGTCAAATCGGGCTCCACACTATCGCCGCAGTATCAGGTCCATAGGGGCACAAGACAGGGGTGTTCCCTCTCCCCGCAACTGTTTGCCTTAGCAATTGAACCCCTATTATTTCGTTATATGCCGACGATATTCTCCTGTATTTCAGGGTCGGGGGACGTCCCTAAAGCCATGGAGCAGCTGCAACGCTTCGAGTTGGTATCTGGCCTACGAGTTAATAAATCCAAAATGCACTGATTTCTCCCATCTCGGGGACTGGAGAAACCTCCAGACATGCCAGCAGACCCGACTTGGTCCCCCATTTCCTTTAAGTACCTAGGAATATAAATATTCCATTCGACGGAAGACTTGCGAGACAGCAATCTGGGGGAGCACTACGCTCACTGAAATCATGTGTAACCTTTTGGCAATCATTGAAACTACCCATTATGGCCTGGATAGCAATCTCTAAGATGGTGATGCTACCAAGGCTCCTATATATATATATATATTTTTTTTTTACAAACATGCCGGTATGTATAGCGGCTTACTGGTTTAAACAACTAGATAGTTTGCTGAGAGACCTGATATGGGATGGGAACCGCCATAGGGTGTCACTGGCAACGCTTAGACGTCCCATTGAAGAATGGGGTCTCGGGGCCCCAAACTTTGAACAATATTTTTTGGTATCCCACCTTCAGTGGATTACACTGTGGTTAGATGGGGTTAACCAGGAGGAGATAAGGCAGATGGGACAGGTGACACATTGACATGTTGATGACTACATTACTTAATCCCACAATAGTGATCCCCAAACCTGGCATAATGTTGGCAACAGCACAAAAATGCTGGCGCAGATGTGTGCTGAAAACTGTAGGAAAGACTTTGTACGCACCAGCTTTATCTAGATCAGGACTGCCACACAGCGACCCCCTCACTTACTTTCCATATAGGCAATTAGCTGCCTGGACAGACGCTGGACTGATTACAGGTGGAGACTGCTACCACCAGGGTGCACTGCTCCCGATAGAGGACCTGATAGATTGCTACCAGCTACCCCCTGGTCAGTTTCTCATGTACAAGGCAATATCTTGATCATTTCAGGGGCTGTGGGGGGAGAGAGGAGACCGAACCAGCGATACATGACGTTCTGCAGCTGGCGGTATCCATGGGACCCACGACACACCTAGTGACATGGTTTTATAGGTCCCTAGCAAGCATGATCCGTAATCCATTAACTGCTCTACGGGGCAGATGGGAAAGACTCAGAATGGCAACAAGTGCTAGATACCCCAAGAAGATCTCCAGGAACACTAGGTTAATGTATAACCAATTCAATTATGTGCACATGACACTACACAGGCTTCAGGTTACAGATGGTGGTGAACCTTGCCTTTGTCCACGATGTCAGCACAGACGCGGACTTCGTGCATATGGTGTGGGAATATGCAAGCTTACAACCTTACTGGCAAGAGATACTATCTGTTTTAGACCTTACGCAAGGGCGAACCCCCCCTCGTACTCTTGAGGCATGTATCCTGGGGCTGTACTAGAGGCCGGCTCCCAAGCAAGTGGGTACTAGATTTCTTGACCTGGCGCTGGGATTGGCCAAAAAGGCGAATAGCGATGGAGGGAAATCAGCAGAAGGCCCTAGAGTAAAACATGGAAGTCAGATGTAACAGCGGGCGAAAGCAGAGGAAAGGGCCTTGATGAGGGAAGAAGCTAGGGGGGGGTCAGACTCCGTCCGATAGCAGATCTGTGGACAGAAATACTGAATATGTGGGAACACCCAGAACAGGGAGAGAGAACGGAGCAAGATATAGATACAGACTCCATAGATTAAGATAGCGAGTTGCCAACCGGCCCAGTAGGGGACGCATAGAATAGCTAAAGGGTAGAAAGAACCAACCAGGAGGCCGTTAAGATTGTACTAAAAGGAGACACCTGATCTCCCAGGGGCCAACACTCCACACCCGACAACATTTTGTAGGATACAGGTGGAGGGTTACTCAGTCATACAGATAATCCACTAAATGGGAATTGTACCTATTTCTATTTGCTGCTCCCTCCCCCCCCCCCCCTTCCTTTCCTTGTTTGCTGTTATAGTTTTGTTATATCAAAAAATTAAGGTTTTGAGATGTATGTCACTGGAAGCAATATGTACGTACGAAAATGCATATCAATGTATACCTCAAACAGCAAATGTAACTGACACCTACAATAAAAGTTACAATGTATCACCACAAAGATACAGAATGTATGACCTACATGATGTTATACAAGATAATAATGTGCAAATGAAAAACAAAGGCCAATAAAAAAAAGTTTAAAAAAAAATTATATCACAACTGGAGTCAACGTCATCACAGAGCCCTACGACGCCATCCCCCGGCGCACAGAGGTACTGCTGAAAAAATTACGGATCCAGTCTGACGCCTGGGAGAATTCAAAAGTTAGAGACATCTATCCGCAGATTACTTATTAGATACACTGAGTCAATACTAAATGGACACACTGTTGGGATTTCAACAGCGTGCTGGATAAAGATCTAGATCGCACCCACCCACCACTGCCCTCATCTTCAGCAGTGTGCAATGCTACGATATTTAGTGCCTGGCTGAGTGAAGGATCCCTAGTGGACTCCTGGAGATCTCAAAACAAAGTGATTAAAGAGTTCTTATCTTTCTTCTTCCTGCATGGCTTATATGTATGACAGGATCAGATTGTGTCCTCTAGTTGACTACAACTCTGTATCACACAACGTATTTAGGGAAAACTATCAGACCACAACTCGCTGCAAGTAGGCTTCCATTGGGGAGGAATACCTACCCAGATCCCTAATGGAGGCTTTAACCTACATGGTAAAAGGTTTCACTCTGTGAGGCCATAGTATATTACTTTCAAGACAACGATAACACCGCTTACTCACCTTTAATAGAATGAGAAGCCTTCAAAGTAGTAATATGTGGAGTGTGTATTCGCACAATATAACAGCCAGAGAGGGCCGAGGCACTCAGCGAGGATACCCAAACTAAACCAACTATTAAAGCGCTTGCGCTGTCTAGATCAGTTGTCATATAGAGCTAAACCCCATGTAGACAGAAAAAAGGCAGACTAACTCTTGGTGTGGCTCTTAAAACCTCCCAAGCTGAAAACCCATCCCAGCTGTTAAGACCAGGGAGGGCCAATTAGTGAACATAGAAGCAAGATTAATCGGATTTTGTAAACCCACTATGCCAAGTAATACTCCAAACCACATTACAATGTGTCCCCATAGGACACCTTTTCACAAGATGTAGTCTTCCCGCAGGTGCCTAGTGTGTCGGCAGAAGTCTGCGGCTATTACAAAACAAAAACTAAAAAGGGTGATCAGTACACCGTCACGAGGCAAAAACTCCACCGCAGATGGCCTCCAGATTGGATTATATATTTTTTTTTAAATGAGGCTTTTAGCACCACGCCTTTTAAATTAGAACAAGCTGATCCGGACACCTTCCAGCATGTATGAATGAAACAGTGGTTATCTCATTGTTTGAGTTTGACCAAGACGCACTCATTGCTTTTGTAATGATAAATATCTATTCTCAAAGAATACAACATTTCAAGTAAATTGCTGGCAGATACACTGCTCCACCTCTTAACCAATACAATACACATGGACAAAAATGGTTTAATTCCTCGCCCCAGTACCTCCCTAAACATGCACCACTTTTAGCAGATATTGGAAACTTCTCAAGTGGCATCTCAACAAGTGGCCTGCCTGTCCCTAAATATCAAGCAGGCTTTGATAACCTAGATTGGATGTACTTGACAGAGGGCCTCCATCTTTGTGGTATGGAAATAAGTGAAAAGGAGCGTTCAATTCTATAAAGAATCATCTGTTACAAAATCAACAGATGGGTAAACTGTTCTCCAGCAATAGATCAAGTAGTCATGATGTGATGAATAAAAGTAATTCAGGAGTCTTGCGAGTTGCTTTGATTCCAATTGTATTAAAAAAAATGCCATTTTGACAGAAGCAATCCATTCGGCCCAGCCAATGCGTTTTGTCCCTGTGAGACTTCATCAGGGCCTAAAATGTAAAACATTCATATCACCAATGATGTTTTATACATACAAATTGTACTCTACTACACCCATTCACCCGTTAACCATTTTCCCACAAAAAACATTAAAACACCCCAGCAAGACTCCCTACCTATATACATACTAATAAAAGCCATTCACTGGCTGTTTCCACCATCCCAGTGAGTCATAGTCCATATACAATCAAAATTAATACGTTTTTAGAACCATTCAATTCTTGAATTCATCACCAAAGTTGTACCAATGGTCTAACCGCCCCCAGTGATCCATTATTCACAGACATTTGCCCTCTATATAAAGATCAGGTAACCATCTCGAAATAATTAAATTCACAAATTCATTAGATAATTCCATCAGGGCCCAACATCCCACAAAGTTCCCATCATTCGCAGACATTTGGCATTTGTATGGAGATCAGGTGACTGTGGCATTACAACCCATAAAGTTCCCATTATTAGGAGACATTTGGCCTGTGTATGGATATTGGATAATATGATATCCTTGCAAACCCCTCTCTCTCAATTCCAGAACACACCGTTTAAAAAAATTATTTCTAAGGATAAAATGTATATTGTCCTCCTTCCCATGTAAAAATCCACGGCACAAAATTTTTATAATTCACTTGATCAATAGCTCAATGTTGTCATCCACCCGTGTTGGCTCCTGTTATCTCAAATCCTTCTAGATACAATTTTGTACCACTAGATGGCGTGTTGCTCTCCTATCTTGTCTAACAAAAGGATTTAGTTCAGTATCCTATTTGATACCCTCAATCACCACATTCTCTTCATCAAACAAATATATTATTCAAGGACCCCCATACCTTTCTAACCAACCCTCAATTACAGAAGAAAAAAAAAAAAAGACATTAATTTCCATTAGTCTATTACATAAATTCCTTTCCAAAAAGAGTAAGCTAGTAGCCACATTACAATTGAGCCCCAAGCACTATTGGACCTCACTTTCACCAAACCATGGGTTTAAGAACACCACTAAAGTATCCTCCAGTCAATAGTCTAGGCAAACTACCCAGGGCGATATCCTTCTCAGTCCTGACCTTCATCCTTTCTGCTTCCTGGTTCGAATGTCCTATGAGTTCACACCTAGCTTTCAGGTTATCTAAGCCACCTTATTTATACCAGTTTCTCAACCAATCGCAACCTTCTGAGAAATCTGTTCCCTCTCTGGTCCATTATATGAATAGATTGTGTTTTATCCTTTAATATGTCCTTATTTAAACAGTATCATTATATGAACAACTTTATTGAGATTTCGTCTATATCCTGTCTCTTTTTTTAGGCACACCCCACCGTTTCTCTTTCCGTGTCTCTAACTTGGATGCCCTGAGGAAGGTGCAGCCCAATTTCGGGCAAACACCGAAACGCGCGTCGGCGCAGGATTCCAATTTTTGGAATAACATGAGACTAGATAGTCTTTTTCATTGATTTCATGTATTTAATTTTATGTTGGGCATACTCTAGATGCTGACTGTTAACCAAATATCCCGGATGTATATATTTTTATGTATTTGGTTCTAGACATATGAGACTTTGTCACTTCATATCATTGTTTGTTGTGTATGAATGGACTATATGGACTAGACGTGTGAGAATGTGTATATATGAATTGGTATGTTTGAGGTTTGTATGAGTGTTTGGTGGGATGTGCTTTGGGAATTTTTTGACCCATTGTGATATTATATATTTAATCAGTAGATTTATCAAATAAACTTTTTTTGATTCTTTTCTAACTATATTTCTGGTTCACTTGTATTTCTTATTCTTTGCACTGGCTTGTTTGTGGTTACATCATTGACACATTGCATAACTCATATTGAATAGGTAGAGAATTCTCCTTGTCGAGTTTTCCATTATATGAATGTACCAATCACATCACTTGTTTCATCGAAGCCAAAATCCATGGATATATTAAAGAGTGTCGACCGCCCATATTTATGCTCAGACCCTCATTCTGGCCAATCACTGCCACGCCGGACCACAGAGAAAACCCTGCATTTAATCTAGGACTAGCTAACCTCCAATCCGATGCCGGCATCAACAATTTGAATCTCAAATGTCTTTTTTGTGTGGGTCTTTAAGTCTAACTTTTCTTTCAGCCAATCACAGGTCTGCTGGACAAGAGACACCCTGTTCTCTACTAAGACACAATGAACTAGTAATACTCCAAATCAATGCCAAGATGCCCTCATCAACGAAACAAAATATTCTGCTCCAGAATTTACTCCGCCTGAAAGATTATATACTTCAGCCAACTCTTTTAAAATAATTCCACACGACTTAATCTGCTGGTGTAGAGCAACAACCTTCTATTAAACTGCCTGTCCACAGACCAGAAGCAAACGCGTATCATACCGTGACATATGCTAACAACCGCTCCAACTATATACTGTATATTTTTGGAATAAAATTGGAATCAAAGCAACTTGCAAGACTCCAGAATAACTAATTCATCACATCATGACTACTTGATCTATTGCTGGAGAACAGTTTATCCATCTGTTGATTTTGTAGCAGATAATCTTGTATAGAATTGAACGCTCCTTTTCATTTGTTGTTTCTTGACTTGTGTTGGGGTACCCTCTTGGCAATGGGGTCACAAAAGTACAGCACGGGAGCAAACAATTAGTATTAATTACACACCAGTGCGCCGTTTGGAGCCCACATTGCCAGTGTGCTTTTTTCTAGTATCTTTGTGGTATGCCCCACTCGCTGATCCACTGGATACAATTCCTTTTTTCAGCGCCAAATCAGAAGCAAACACAAGTGGCCACATTTCTGAGATATACACAATAGCCCGATGCACAAGGGAGGGGTCTCTGTTGTCTGCACAGATTCTACAAGATTCGGAGACGCTACAGGACTGCTGGTGAACCAAAGTCATAAGTCTTTCCCTTCATGCAGGCCCTGCCTGCCTCCCGGTTGTCTTCCAACTTAAGAAACTTTAATGGGCTTCCCATACCTTCCGTTATCTGGGCACCCATATGTACTACTTCCACCCGGTTCTCCTGGAAAGCAACCTTGGTAAAACAATTCGAGCTCTACGGTCTCAAGGAAATTTCTGGACCGCCTTAACCCTCACAACCCTGAGTCATAGCAGTGGCAAAGATGGTGATGCTTCCTCGCCTCCTATATTACTTCATGAACTTACCACTGCTCAGAGTAGAGTATTTTCTGCACCGCAATGCCCAACTAGTCAAGCTCATCTGGGGACAGAGAAAGCGCAGGGTTAGCCTAGAAAAGCTAAGACTCCTATCCTCCAGGGTGGAATGGGGGTGCTCGATGTCAAGAGATTATGCAGCGTAACTAGTGGCTGGCCTACTGGATAGCTGGGCATCGCCAGAGGGAAACCTACCTAAGCGCAGCTCAAATTAAGAGGGGCTACCTCCATAGCTTATTGCTCCACACAGCCACTCTTCTGTGCTACCCACCATTCCTGCTGAAGACTGCTTTATCAGTACTGAAACACTCTCTGGCATTGCCACTTGTCAGCTTCATATGTTCTTTCCATTCCACCACAAGGTTTTCCCACATCAGGCAACTTATTCTTACATTCAGAGTGGGACGCAGTAGGGATCACCACATTGGGCGACTTATATAATATGGGGGGGGGGGGGGGGAGGGAGGGGAGGGCGGGAGAGAGAGACTCTCCAATTCTTCCAGGCGCTGGTAGACAACTCAGGGCTACAGAGGTGATGGTTTTTATTGCATGGTAGAATACTACACAATCAGCTTTGGAGAACCAACCAAGGGGAACCCATCACATATGCAGTAATTCAGTCCTTACACAGTGGGACATGGACGTAGGCAAATCACTTGTATTTTTTTTATTTTTAAATTGAGTTTATTAGTAGCTGTACATAAAAGACAATGCATCAGAACACAAAATGTAAGCACACTGCAGGATTATCATTGCATACAGACAAAGCAACGCTATAATGCCACAATAGCATAAGCACCTAGTTTAAACAGTTTAAAATATCTAAAGAAAACGCAACAATCAGCGACACTCCGCGTCCGTGGCTAGATCCTCTCATGGTGGATAACCCACCTCCCCTGGAACCCAGTTTAACCGTGTGCCCAAGGGAACAGGAGCATACAGAGATCGCATAGATAGAAGGGGGTAGGAAATGAAGACAAATATAGGCATTCCATTGAACCCATGGCATCGACCCAGGGCCCACTCGACATCGCATACCCAACCAAGGTGGGCCACTCAGTTAACGCCCCGAATTTCCTGCACAAGAAACTACAGGCTCCAAGCTCTGGGACACAGGCGCCGTGCCCTCAGTCGGGACATGGGCCTCCGCCAAACTAACATGGATGCCCAGATTTCTAGGTCCTTCTCAACATTATCTGTGCGTACTGCACAGTCGTCTCTCTTTAGCCACACCCAATTCATGCAGATCGTCCGTTCATTCTGAAATGATGGCGCGGTGGGCTGCTTCCAGTGGATAGCTACTCACCGCTTTCCAAACACCAGTGCAAAGAGGGCTTACCAGTGAGACATTCATGCACCACATTTAGATAACAGCAGTATCCCTAGTAGGCAGGGACTGATCGAGGCCTCGACTGGCACCTGTGTGACCTCCCGAAGAATCTGTAGGATATTATACCAGAACCCTTGAAGTCTTTCACACTCCCATGTCATATGGAGGAAGGTTGCCAGGACAAAACCATATCTAAGGCATGCATCCAACCAAGCCCTGTCTACGAGATGCAGATGCTGTGGGGTCATGTAGGTAATAGAACTGGGTGAGCTTGAATCTCTTGTTGCTCGCCACCTCATGAATCTGAGCATAAGCGCTCTTCCAAGCACTCTCAGACAGCGGTTCAGGCAAGGCCTACATCCATCCATCTGCTCTGTACTCCTGTCCTATGAACGCGATGACCTCCCTAGATATCCTTGTAAAGGCGGGCAATTAGTCCCCGCGTGGATCCCGGTCCATTATCTGTAACACCAGATTCTGTGGGTTTGGAGGGGGTATGGCCAGATCTACCAGAACGTGCGGGACACCTTAATATATTGCAGAAACTGGCTGTGGTGCAGGTCAAATAGGTCTCTAGTCTCTTCCATCATACCCCATAGGTAGGCAGAGGTAAAAGTAGATAGCACCTTGCTCTTTATTTGTGGTAGTGTGGGCGAGCAGTAAGGCTTTATCAGAGGGTAGTGTTAAGCATTTATTGTACACACTCAGGCAAGAAATAAGACTCAAGGTCTGAACTCATAGCAATTTATTTGTATAAAAATATTATTTAGTTTGTATTTTATTTTCTAGAACCAAGCAAGGCCTGGTACAGGTAAGTAGAAGAACACTTTGCAAGAATAATGCAGGTAAACACAGTTCGATTGGGTACAGGTAAAGTCATTTGTTTGTAAAGCAGTTTAAGTTACTTTCCAGTTACTTTACGGATTACTTTTCAAGTTACTTTTCGGATTACTTTTCAGATTACTTTTTCTACTCAGTGTGATATGCCTAGATATCACACTGGGACATTTCCTAGAGAAAAGGTAAGCAAATACGTTTTTTTTTACTTCTGCAGTTTAAGGTTTCATACAAACCAACTCCACACTTAGAACAATTTTCACAAGAAAGCAGTCAATGCAGTACTATGGGAGGATACAATGATATTGACTTAACGGTAAGTACCTAGGTTTGGGAGTTGGTTTTCTGTGGTTAGAACCAGGGTTCCCCCAAGGTCGAGGATGCACTCCCAAAGTACCCTTAGCAGCACTAGGATGGCCGGGTGCAGAGTGCTGAGGCCCAATATTATCCAATGGAGGATAGGGGGCCTCTGGTTGGTGGCTGCTCATGAACAGGCCACAAGGTTGTGGGAGCAAAGCTCTTGGACTCAAGCTCAGGGCAACGGGGGAATCAGAGTTACCACACGAAGTGCACCAACAGTGGCACAGGTGCAGTAGGGTAAAGGGTGCTGTTTTGACATTGGGTGCCCTGTTTTCAATGGGATTTGCCAGTTTTGGATTTTGGCTGCAGACTGTCCAGGAAGTCTTCCGGGAGGAACCACCAGCTGGGCAGGTAAGTTGGCGGGCTCGGGGACGTAGGTGCACCTCGGGTTCTCTTCTCTGAGGCACAGGGCAGCTGGATGCAGGGGTGCCTTTTGGAGGTCAGATTTTACCTTACCGGGCCACTCGCAGTGGGGGTTCTCCGTGCAGAGGCTGCAGATGTCGAGAGTCCTGGAGGGGTCAACCCACGGTGGACTCTGACTCTGGACCGCTGGGGGACCTCGCTGGGACTGGTGGCCACTCGGACACAGGCCGTAGGTGTCTGATGCAGTGGTGGTTGCAGGCGCCGGGTTTCTTTGCCCTCAGCAGGCTCAGAGTCTGTCTAGGGAGTTTCTTCTGAACAGAACTGCTGTTCACAAAAGATCCGGTCTTTGTGGAAGGCATTCAGCCCTCCCAGGGGTTCTGGAGGTCGCTGGTTGCAGGACAAGGCGACCTTTGGTGCAGGATCTCTGGAAATTGCAGACAGGCCTGTAGGGCTGGGGCCAAGTCAGTTCTTCTCTGCAGTCTCCTCTGCTGGGCGTCTTCTTTCGGCCTTCTTCATAGGTTGCAAGAATCTGCCTTCTTGGTTCAGGGCTGCCTCCTAAATACTGTATTCAGGGGCGTTTTAGGGGTCTCAAGGTCAGTAGCCAAGGGGCTACTGATCTTAGGGAGACTACACCCTTGGTGTGCTTAACCCATGTGGGCGAGTAGTCACAATCCCTAATCCTGATTGGAGAGTGCCTGCCATCTGTAAGATGGCGGGCACTGAAGAGTGGGCTTCACCTAGTCTACCCCAACCGAGGGGTGGGGTTGGCAGAGGTGGGCACACCTTCTGGGCTGTTCTAACTTTTCCCGCCTGTCTTCCCGCTGAAAAGGAGGGGGCGACAGGAAGGGGGCCTGCTCCTGATAGGAGAGGCTGGGGGGTCGCGTTACAAAGGCAGCAAGGCCTTTGAAGCTCCCCTGCCACAGATGGTTCTTCCTGACCTGGGGGATGTGTGAACACCTCCTCCCAGGAAAGGCTTTGTTTCTGGGCTCAGGGAGCAAAGACTCTCACCCCAGGGGTCCAGAAACATGTCTCTTGGTGGCAGGCTGGTGTTTACCAGTCAGGTACCCACCAGAGGCTGGTCGTATTTCAGGGGGCATCACTAAGATGCCCTCTGAGTGCATTGTATAATAAATACCACACTGACAGAGTGGGTTTATTATGCTGAGAGGTTTGCTACCAAACTTCCCAGAATTCAGTAAAGCCATTATGATGCTGTGGAGTTCGTAAAGACAAACTCCCAGACCATATACTCTTTATGGCTTTACTGCACTTAAAATGTCTAAAAATTGACAGACACTGTAGGGGCACAGTGCTCATGCAACTGTACCCTCACCAGTGGTATAGTGCACCCAGCTACCATAGGCAGTGGGTTGAAGGCATGGCACACAGGAATGTGTGCCATGTCAACTCTTCACTTTTCTCTCCACCAAAATACACAGCCTACAATGGCAGTGTGTGTGAAGGTACAGGACCTCTAAAGGTGGCACAATATGTGCTGCAGCCATTAGAGGCCTTCCCTGGTCACAGGGCCCTTGGTACCTTTTACAAGGGACTTGCATGTGGCCAGAGAGGTGCCAATTGGGGGTACATAGGTAAAGTTTTGGGAAGGAACACAGGCCCTGGGAACCGGATTGGCAGGGACCCAGGGCACATCAAGTCAAAGTGCATCAGAAATCTAGCAAAAAGTGGGGTGGGTTACTGCAACATAAACCCAGCTTCCTACAGCAACCCATATTAAAACTCCACGCGCATGGTTGGAATACGTGGCTAAGAATACCTGCCCCATCCATTTCCTTTGCACCTTCTGGATCTTGCGCTGTTAGGCGAGTTCCCTGCAGCAGTGCGATGTGTACGCCCTGCCGCCGGAGATACATCTGTACCCTACACCGTTTAACAAAGGAGTTGAGTCAATGGGCAGTCCATGTCAGCATCTTAAACCAGGAAGCCATAGGGTTTTTAAGAATTTCAACACTCCTCCCACCCTCCGCCCAAGCACACACCACATTGCTGCGGCTGCACAACATAGCTCAATGAAACAAATATCCCGCCCCTCCCACCGGGTAAACATCTGAACAAGATCCCAATCCCAAACAACTCATAATCGAGCCACACAACTGGTATTATGAGGGAAGCTGCGCCCAGTGACAGCAATTGTAGTCACCGTTCCTGAGCCCAGCGCGTCCCTGTATACACACCCGCACCACACTAGTCCCACAACCACACTAATCTCATGTACAGCGATGCACATCTACACACATTCGAATTACTCAGCACCCTCCTCACACCTAGGACTAACAAAAAATAATGAACAACACACCCCAGTTACGCCACCCCCACAAACAACCACTCATGTCTACACACACTGTCAAGCACTAAAAAAATGGGGAAAAAAATAACCAACCACGGGGGGAATGAGAGGCAGTCGATCACAGCAGTCACCAACGTACACCTCCGAGGTTTTCAGGCATCCACTACTGCAGGCTAAAGGTGTGTGTGTGTGTATGGGGGGAGGGGGGAGGGAGAGGGAGGGTCAATGCCACCCCCCCACCCCCCCCCATTCTGGCAGATCAGCTCACTCCAAGCCCAAAGAGCCTCAATCAAGGCCACATCCGCCTCCAGGCTCATTCGCTGGCCCTAGTCTCCACTCGGACAAATGGAGCCCCCATCCGCTCATTTCCGTCAGGAAGCACAGATATCAGTAGTACTAGAGATTCACATAGCGGCTAACAGGACGCTAAAGTGAGCAGATTAGGTAGGATATTAAGGGGCCAGGACAGGAGCTCAGAAAGCTACTGTCCTGGGGGCTATCTTCCCTTACCACGCCGCCATCACTTGAATTTGTAGGTCAACTTTGGACCACACAGGCGTGGCCAAGCTGCTGACCAAGATGACTGCGTAGCCTTGGAGCTCCGCCGATTTGCCCGACATCCTGACATGCGGTGAGGCCCACACAACACCCAGGCGGCTGATGAGCGTGAAGATCAATGCAGGAGCACGGGCAGAGACCAGAAAAGCCCGGGAGTTGGCACATACCCGAACAAAGCCGCGGCAGCGGCTAATGACTTCAGCGGGCCTAGCAGACCTGACTGCAGCTGGTGTGCACGGCCTGTGCAAGCGTTCCCTTGCTGAGCCCCAGAATGGATCGGATAGTCCTGTGCACCAGATCAACCAGCAGCTGAAGACAGGGATGGAGGCGGGCAAAGACACTGCCTGCGACATCCGTGTTCCAATTCAGGGCCTGTGAATATCCGGTCAGGGGTGGTGTGGGGGGGTGCTGATACACAGGGAGAGCGCCGCACCGCAGGAGACAGCGGTACAAGGTGAGGCTAACCAGCAACACCCCCGGAGGCCCCTTGGTGACCGGGACCACGGGTGAGCCGTGGGCCGGCCATCGGGCAGTGTTGGGCCGACCGGGTGCGGTTGCTTCTTCCCCCCTCACCCCCTTAGTGGACAGTCCTTTGGCAAGCCAATGTCGGAGGCATGTAGTGGCACATAAGACAGGGTGCGCGACCTGCATCTACAATTTGGCATGCTGTTAGTGTACACGTCATGCCAACGTTGACTGCTCCTGGGTCTGCGTATTGTAAACCAGGAAATACAGTATTTGGGTGTGCAGTGGTGTATTCCACGGCCTGATACTCGAAGTGCACGCGCCAACATAATACATTGGGGTGGAAATTTGGATGGGCCTTTGATCCTGTGGATCAGTGCACCTCATGGCTTGTACTGTGGACCTAAACACCGAAGCCAGGCGGTGACAACGGGAGCAGTGTTAACCCCCAGCAGAGCACTCTGTATGGCCGGGACCAATTCCCACCCCGGCCCACATAGCTCAAACTAGTGGGTCATCTTGCAGCAGAGGGGTGGGGGGGCGGGGGGGACTGGTTGCCCACTCCTCCTTTTGCCGGCACAGAACATTTGCGCATGGTGCGCAGAGAAGTTGATACCTTATACACGCGAGAGTCAGGGTACGTGCCGACCCCAAGCAGCGCAGGCTAAATTTCAAGAAGGCCAGACGGGAGGGAGACCCCTCAACCCCCTCTGAACTGACATGGCTGAGAGTGGGGACCGTGCGGCGGCTTCTACTACTGCCTTGCCGGACACCAAGGCCCTCATGTTGGAACTAAGGGCCGGCTTTAAGGCTCAAGACACTTTGATTCGCTGGACAGGCGCTTAGATGTAATGAGTGCGCAACTGGATCGCCACGAGGGTAGGTTGTACACTGCAGATGGCAGGATCTCCGATCTAGAAGATGGCTCTGCTCAAACCACTAAACGTCTGGAGCGCAAGGAAAAGCTTTTGAAAACAACGGCCATTAAGAATGAGGATTTGGAAGCCAGGGGAGGACGCAATAATGTTCGCTAAGTGGGCATCGCAGGAATCCACGAACACAGGGCAACTGGGTGGTTTAATGGAGCAAATATTGCATGACTTATTCAGTCGAGGGTCCTTTACAATGACATTTGTGGTGAAAAGGGCGCACCATACTCTGGGACCGCACCCTAACCCGGGCTGTCCACATCACCTGATAATTGCCCAGCTCTTGAATTTCAGAGACAGGGACACTGCACTGCGCCTGGCGGGAGAAAAAGGTCCCTTGAGCTGGCAAGGGTCTGCAATATCGTTATATACGGACTTCACTGCAATGGTGCAGGACGCCCGCCGGAAATTCGTTGGTGTCAAGGCTGCCCTCCGCAATTTGGGCTTGAGATATGGGATGCTAAACCATGCACGTTTAAAAGTTGAGACCGAGGGTAGATCACGGATTTTCGAAAAGCCGGCCGCCGCACAAGAGTTTTGCCACACCCTCTCTAAGTCACAGGGAACTCGTCCAGCAGCATCTCCGGACTGGGGCAGACATTAGCACAGCTCACTCCATATAATAGTATCCGCATCAAGCAGGAAATGTAAGAAGGAACTGTTTACCTGTAACTCCTGTTCTCTCTTAGAGGTATTTCCATGACAAGTCATAAGAACAAGTTACTTACCTTCGGTAACGCATTATCTGGTAGAGACTCTCTAGCTGCAGATTCCTTAACTTTGAATTTCCCAGGCATCAGGCTGGATCCGGAAACTTTTGCTGAGCAATACCCCTTGCGCGCGACGTTGGGTGGCTCCATTCGGCTCCGCGTGACGTCGTCGGCTGTTACGTCGCGGTGCCTATATAGGCGCCACCCAACCACGCGGACGTCGGTACTTTTCGTGTTTTCCACGCAAGCGCAGCGCCACGAAGTAACTGACGTAGTCGTGTGCAAAAAACTAGGGCCCTGAAAGGGGAAACAACCCTAGCAGTTCTACATCAGTCAGCAAAGCGGGGAGGCATGGGTGGGGCTGTAAGGAATCTGCAGCTAGATAGTCTACCAGATAATGCGTAACTGAAGGTAAGAAACTTGTTCATCTGATAGATACTTCTAGCTGCAGATTCCTTACCTTTGAATCAGATACCCGAGCCATACCATGCCGGCGGTGGGTTGCGGACTCATGACCTAGACTAAAATGTCTTGCAGGACTGAACGGGCAACATGCCCGTCCCTAAGCACTTGACCATCAAGGTAATAATGTTTAGCAAACGTGTGCAATGATGCCCACGTTGCTGCCTGACAGATGTCTTGGACTGGGACACCCCGAGCCAAGGCCATCGTCGCAGCCTTTCCCCTGGTGGGATGGGCCCTTAATCCCTCAGGGGGCTGCTTCTTCACCAAGGCATAACAGATTTTAATGCAGAGAACGACCCAGCGAGAAATGGTCCTTTTCTGCACTGCCCTTCCCTTTTTCGCTCCCACATACCCCACAAAGAGTTGGTCGTCCACCCGGAACTCTTTTGTACGGTCAAGGTAGAACAACGCTCTTTTTGGGTCCAGGCGGTGGAAACGCTCCTCTTCCTTAGAGGGATGTAGGGGAGCGAAAAAGGTGGGCAAAGTGATGGACTGACCCAGATGGAATGGGGTCACAACCTTTGGCAAAAAAGATGCCCTGGTGCGAAGCACCACCTTGTCCGGAAAGGACATAAGATAAGGAGGCGAGCTGGATAATGCCTGTAATTCACTCACCCTCCAGGCTGATGTACTAAGAAGGCTGTTTTCATGGTCTATAGCCGGAGGGGACAATTGTGCAAAGGCTCGAAAGGAGCACACATTAGGTAAGTGAGGATCAAATTAAGGTCACATTGTGGCATAACAAAGGGTGTAGGTGGAAATAAATGAACAAATCCTTTCAGAAATCTATTCACAATAGGAGATTTAAAGAGAGAAGGCTGGTCTGGCAGCTGCAAAAAAGCAGACAGAGCAGAAAGATAACCCTTGAGAGTTCCCAAAGCAGAGCCCTGCTGGGCAAGGGTTAGAATGAATAAAAGGACAGTAGAAAGAGAAGCAGAAAGAGGGTCAATAGACCTCTCTGAACAGTATAAAACAAATTTCTGCCAACGGCAGGCGTACACCCTCTGAGTGGCGAGCCGCCTGGCCGCCAGAACAACATTACTAACTTTGGGAGGAAGGTCAAAAGCTATCATTTGTCGCTGCTCAATCTCCACGCATGGAGGCTCAGAGTTGACAGGTTCGGGTGAAGAACCCCTCCCTGCTGCTGCGACAGAAGATCCTCTCCAAAGGGCAGCCTGATCAGAGGATCGTCACTTATGCACAGAAGCTCTGGATACCAGACTCTCCTTGTTCAGTCCGGTGCCACAAGGATGACTTGGGCCCAGTCGCTCCTGATCTTCAGAACCCTGGGCAGGACTGGTATGGGCGGAAAGGCATACAACAGGCCTGAGCTCCACTCGCGATGAAACGCATTGCCGAGCGATAGCCGCCTTGGAAACTCCAGCGCAAAGGACTGCTGACATTGCGCGTTCACTTCGGAAGCGAACAAATCTAACCAAGGTTCTCCCCACTGCTGAAAGAGACCTTGCGCCACCTCCGACTGGAGACGCCATTCGTGATCCTGAAGGCAGACTACTGAGATCGTCCACCCTGGCGTTCAGAGAACCTGCCAGGTGTTTAACCACCAGGGTTATGCCCTACTGTTCCAGCCATGTCCAGAGACGCAGGGCCTCTCGACCAATGGTCCACGACCCCGCCCTGCTTTATGCAGTACCACATGGCAGTGGTGTTGTCCGTGAACACCTGCACCAGCTTTCCCTTGACAGAAGGAAGAATTGCTTTCAATGCCAACCGAATCGCTCTGAGCTCCAACAAGTTTATGTGGAGCCCCGTCTCTGCCGGAGACCAGTGACCCCTGATCTCCACCTCTCCCATGTGGCCGCCCCATCCCAGAAGTGACGCATCCGTCACAACTGTGAAATCTGGTTGGGGAAGGGAGAGAGGTCTGCCGCAGACCCAATCGCAGTTCGTTAACCACCACTGCAGATCCTTCGCAGTTCCTTCCGAGATCTGAACCACGTCGGTGAGATTTCCCCGATGCTGTGCCCACTGGAACTTTAAGTCCCACTGCAGAGCCTGCATACGCCATCTGGCGTGTCTTACCAACAGGATGCAGGAGGCCATGAGACCCAACAGCCTCAGAGTCAACCTCGCCAAAATCCAGGATAGAGGCTGAAATATCAGAGTCATAACCTCAATATCCTGGACTCGCTGCTCAGGAGGATAAGCCCGAAACTGCACTGTGTCCAGAACAGCTCCGATGAAAGGGAGCGTCTGAGAAGGAGTCAGGTGTGACTTCGGCACGTTTATAGAGAACCCCAGCGAATGCAGGAGGTTCGCCGTAGTCTGAAGGTGGGAGACGACTGCCTGGGGCAAAGACGCCTTCAACAGCCAGTCGTCCAGGTAGGGGAAGACTGACACCCCTAACCTGTGCAGATGAGCTGCAACCACCGCCATTACCTTGGTGAACACCCGAGGGGCACTGGTGAGACCGAAGGGGAGCACAGTAAACTGAAAGTGCACGTGGCCTACCTTGAACCGCAGATAATGCCTGTGGCCCGGCAGGATGGGAAGGTGAAAATAGGCATCCTGCAGGTCCAACGCCACCATCCAGTCTCCTTGGTCTAGGGCAGACAAGACCTGAGCCAATGTGAGCATTTTGAATTTCTCCTTTTCGAGGAAGAGATTGACGGTCCAAAGATCTAAAATGGGCCGAAGCCCATTGTTCTTCTTCGGAATCAGAAAGTAGCTGGAATAACAGCCACTGCCTACTTCTGAAGCTGGGACCCTTTCTATAGCTCCTTTGGCCTAAAGCGCTGTAACTTCCTCTAGGAGCAACTTTAAATGTTCCTCGGCCAGCCGTTCACGAGTTGGCGGAATAGGAGGAGGAAAGGAAGAGAATAGCCCTCCTGGACGATCTGCAAGACCCACTTGTCTGGTTATAGATCTCCAACGGGGGAGATGATGACGAATTCTCCCACCCCACTGGAGTCGTGTAGTCCTGCAGAATCAGCCTAGGAGTGCTTGGAGGCTGCAGCTGCTGGGGGCAGTGTGGTTGACTACTTCTGGCCTCCATTCCGAGGACGGAATGTACCGCGTCCACATCCATGCACGGCTTGGGTAGTCTGAGCGGGACGGTGGCTAGGATAGGGCTGACATGGCTGGAAACCCCTTCCGTTGCCGCGAAAGGAAGACTGGCCACAAGGAGTGGAGGAGAGGCCCAAGGATCTGGCCATAGCTCAAGAGTCCTTGAACCTGACCAGGGCAGCGTCTGCCTTTTCCCAAAAAGGGGGGTTCCATCAAAGGGCAAGTCCATCAAATTGGCTTGGACATCCCCAGAGAAGCCAGTAGTACGAAGCCAGGTGTGGCGCCTCAAGGCCACCGTCGTTGAAATCGACCTGCCCAGCTAATCGGTCGCATCTAATCCACACCAAATGTTGAATTTTGGTGAATCTCTCCCGTCCTGGACAGTTTGGGAGAGCACAGCCCGGGCCTCCTCCGGGACTTGTGGCAGGACCTGCGCAACCGTCTCCCAAAGAGAATGGGAGAATCAGCCCAATAAGCACGCGGTATTCACCCACCGCAATGCCAGACTGGAGGAAGAAAACATCTTCTCAAATGAGTCCAGTCTCTTGGATTCCCTATCCGGAGCGGAAGGGAATGCGCCTTGGGACGTAGAGGCCTGCACCACCATACTTTCTGGGGTGGGGTGTTGGCTGAGGAACTTTGGGTCGCCCGGAGCTGGGCAGTGGCAGCATGAAATTGTCCTATTCACAGGAGCCCCTGTGCTAGGCTTGGACCACGTTCCTAGAAGGACGTCCGTAAGTGCCTCATTAAAGGGCAGTAGAGGTTCAGAAGTGGAAGCCCCAGGCTGAAGCACTTCGGTCAGAAGATTAGTTCTGACCTGCACTGAGGGCAGCTCCAGCCCAAGGACCTCAGCTGCCCTCTTAACCACCATGGCGTAGGACGCCCCCTCCTCCGTAGCCACTGTAGGCGGAGAGAGCATGCCAGTGTCTGGAGAAGTATCCAAACCACTGGCTTCCCCAAGTTCCCCATACCAGCCCATTGTCTCCTCAGACATCCTGGTTCTCAAGAGGGTCTCCAGACTCTTCCCATTCCTCTCCTGAACCCAGCACATCCAACAAGTGTTCAAGCGACAACATCGAACCCCTGGGTTCTGTCGACGTCGCTCGACGCCGTTCCAGCTCCGTGTCGTCAGAGATGAGGATGGGGCTTGCGCCACCGACTGGCACCGGCGACGCCGTTGGCCCCTCTTCGGATTCGACACCAGGGAAGGTCGCGTTGACACGACCTGTGTCGAACCGGATCCGGGATCGGATCCCTGAGGCCCCACCGGCGCCGTAGCTGAAGCCGACGGCGTCGAACCCGATGGGGCCCCTTCCGACCGCGGAGCCCGAGGACTCACCAACAGGGTCGTTACACTCAAATACGTGGCGCATGGCCTCTTTAATTTGAGCAGGAGTCGCTCCGGCTCCCGGAAAGGGTGGGAGGCACGAAGTCAACTCAGGCTCTGGCTCAGCAGAACCGTGCCTAGAGCGTCTGTGCTCCTTACCTCTCTCGATGACGGATGCCAGTTGAGGTGAAGTCGAAGTCCACTTGGCCTTCTTGTGCCTCTTCCCCGAGTGTCCAGAAAACCTCGAATGGGAGGAAGAGGACTTAGGGCTCCGTGAGTGGTCCCGCGACCACCTCTTCTTCGAACGGGACCGTGACCTCCTCGGAGTCTCGCTTGACGGTGTCGACTGCTGGGCCTCAAGCAACTTCATCACTCGCTCCCTCAAAGTCTTCAGAGCCATCGCCAGACAGTCTGAACACGACTTCGAATCGTGGTCGCGTTCAAGACGCCACAGACATACACGGTGGGGATTGGTAATCGACATCATGCAGGAACAAGCCCCGCATGGCTTGAAACCAGTCTCTCGAAGACATCCCTCGCACACAAAGACAAATCCAAAAATATCAACAAAAGTCAAGAAAAGACCTGCCAAAAAGCAGCAGAGGGGTAGCTCTTCCCAGATCGGCGCTTAACTGGCGCGGAAAGAAAAGAACTGACGTCCGCGCTCCTGGGTGGCACATTTATAGGAATGTAGCCTTTTACATCGCATGCGTTTACAACAAATGCGATTACAACATGGTTGTTACAACGACCGCGTTGTTACATTGCAGTACCATTACAACTTAAGTAGTTACAACGACTTGCTCTAGGGGGCACACTGGACTTCGGAATAGTATAATTTACTATTCCTACTCCAGTGTGTGCAACAGTAGGGAAGGTGTTGGAATAGTAATTTATACTATTCCCTAGAGCGAGTCATTGTAACGACTTGCGTTGTAATGGTACTGCGATGTAACAACGCGGTCATTGTAACGACCGCCTTGTAATCGCATGCGTTGTAACGCATGCAATGTGATGGCCGTTTCCCCTATATAGGCACTGCAACGTCATAACCGACGCAGACAACGTCACGCGGAGCCGAATGGAGCCACCCGACGTCGCACGCAAGGGGTATTGCTCAGCAAAAGTTTCCGGATCCAGCCTGATGCCTGGGAAATTCAAAGGTAAGGAATCTGCAGCTAGAAGTCTCTATCAGATGCACTTGACTAGTCCCGCCCATGTGACGGGACCCCGGAGCACTTCTTTAGATGCATCATCTTAACTGGATATTTTTCGCCTTTCTTCAGGAAGGCCTGCAAAGACACTTAAGAGATAGAAAGACAATAATGCAGCCTAAATACCTAGACTACACTGCCCGTATTCTCATCAGGAATTGAAAAAAGATAGCCAGTATACTAAATTTGTGTAGTTTTAGTAGTATTAAACAGAATAAACTTTTTCACCAAATACCTTTTTTCACGATAGAGTTGAAAGGAAAGGAAAGAGGGTTCAAACCCCTCGATGGCATCGGGGCCGCCAACCAGGTAAGCAATCACAGTATCAACAGTCCTATCAACCGTACCAGAGAAAACAAACAAGAGGAAGATCAGGCGAACAGCCCTCTCAAGGAGGCAAGATGCCAGCTGGGGCAAAACCCTGAATCCGGTCTATCCCCACTCTTATGTTACCTGCTCCGGTAGGAGGAAGTATCAGACATCACCTGACAGTGGGAAAAAAATAACTCAAGACAATTGGGTGCTGAATATTGTTCGCAATGGATACACGCTCAGGTTTATCAGCACTCCACTGTCAATACCTCCAAAACAATCCAAGTTCCAATTGCACCAATTACAACTGGAAGCGAACATTCTCTTACAGAAACAGGCGGTGGAACCCGTTCCTCCCTTACAACGAGGCAGGGGGCTATACTCCAGATTCTTTCTTGTCAAAAAGAAAGACAAGAACGAGTTCAGACCCATTCTCGACCTAAGGACGGCCAACAAGTGGATTCGGAGAGAGAGGTTCAGAATGCTAGCATTACACCAAATCTACCCTCAGTTACAACGAGGAGATTGGTATGCACAATCGACCTTCAAGACGCATACTTCCATATTCCCATCAAGGAGAAGCATCACAAGTTCTTGAGGTTCACAGTGGGAAACAACCACTACCAATACTGTGGGCTCCCATTCGGCCTGAAGTCAGCACCCAGGACTTTCTCCAAATGCATGGCGGTGGTAGCCGCGCATCTGAGGAAGCACAAAGTGTTCGTCTACCCCTGTCTAGGCGATTGGCTAATAAAGGCATCCACAACTCCGGAAGCTCAACTGTATTTCAATTGGACTTCTGATCTTCTCCTTCGGCTGGGTCTTCATATCAACCAGGCGAAATCCATTTCGGTTCCCGTACAATGCTTGCAATATCTGGGAGCTTCCATCGCTACTCGCATTGGCAAACTCGTGTCCTTCGGAGGAGAGATGCTTATCAATCCTTCGGAAGGCTCAAGCTCTCATTGCACTGTCTCGCCTGACTGTGAGAAAGGTGTCCTCTCTCCTGGGGTTGATGGCATCCTGTATATTCCTCACTCCGAATGCACGTCTCCACATGAGACCTCTGCAGGAATGCCTGGAGGATCAATGGGATCAATGGGATCAACGAACAGGAGACTGGGAAGACCAGTTTTCAACTGTCTCAACACACCCTCCGGTCCATAAAATGGAGGTGCTATCCCACCAATCTCCTACGAGGGATCCCATTTCACAAGCAGATGCCTCTTCAGACCATAGTCGCAGATGCCTCTCTCCTAGGATGGGAGCCCATACAGGAAAACTTCAAATCCAGGGCAAATGGTCTCACAAGGAATCTACTAATCACATCAATCTCCTGGAGCTGTGAGCAGTTCACATGGCATTGAAAGCTTTTCTACCATCACTCACTTCCAACTCCCTGCCGGTACAGACAATACAACAACAATGTACTACCTCAACAAGCAGGGAGGCTCGAGGTCCAGACCTCTGTCTCGGGAGGCCAAGACAATCTGGAAGTGGCTTCTGGCCAGAAACTTGACCATAACAGCAACTCACCTCCCAGGTGTTCAAATTGCTCAGGCCGATTCGCCAAGCAGACTCCTCCAGGAGAACCACGAGTGGGTCTTAACGACGACTTGGTCAACGATATCTTTGTAAAATGGGGTACTCCGGAGGTCAACTTGTTCGCCACCGCAGAAAACAGCAAATGCCAAAACTTCGCATCAAAGTACTACCAACCGGGAACGTTGGGGAATGCTCTATGGATCAACTGGTAAGGCAGATTTCTCTACGCCTTTCCTCCATTTCCCCTGATCCCGGCAGTCCTCATCAAGCTGGCACAGTCGCAGACCACAATGATTCTCATAGCCCCAGAGTGGCCACCTCAATTGTGGTTCACGGACCTCCTTCACCGGTCTATCCGTCCACATCTCAGGCTTCCTTGCTGATCAGATCTAACAACGAAGTTCAAAGGCCAGATAGTGCACCCCAACCTCTCCTGTTTGAATTTGGCAGCATGGCTCCTGAGATAGTACAGTAAGGACATTTGAACTTACCCAGAACTGCATGGACATCCTCAAAGAAGCTCAGCGGCCATCCACGAGGTCCGCCTGTGCTCACAAATAGAAGAGATTCTGTATTTGGTGCTCATCAAAAAATGAGGATCCTACCTCTTGCCAGGAAGATATCATCCTCCCATATTTTCTTCTTCTGGCACAATCTGGTCTTCAATTTTCTTCCATTAAAGTTCATTTGGCAGCCCTTACTGCCTACAGGAAATGCCGTTCACAAACTTCTCCCATTAAGAATCCTTCTCCTCCCTGGGAGCTTAATGTGGTACTCTCTCGCCTTATGCAAGAACCTTTTGAGCCCATACATAAATCTTCTCTCCTGCATCTGTCTTGGAAGACAACTTTCCTTGTAGCTATTACTTCCGCCTGCAGGGTTAGCGCACTCCAGGCACTCAATCAATCAATCACGGCATTTATAGAGCGCGCTACTCACCCGGGAGGGTCTCAAGGCGCTGGGGGAGGGGGTAAGTTACTGCTCGAACAGCCAGGTCTTGAGCTGCTTCCTGAAGGCGAGATGGTCCTGGGTTCGCCGAAGGTGAGTGGGGAGGGAGTTCCAGGTCTTGGCCGCCAGGTAGGAGAAGGATCTTCCTCCGGCGGTGGTTCTGCGGATGCGTGGTACGGTGGCGAGGGCGTGGCTGGTTGATCGTAGCTGGCGTGTGGGCGTGTAGAAGGACATGCGGTCGTTGAGGTACTTTGGGCCCAGGTCGTGGAGGGCCTTGTGTGCGTGGGTGAGGAGTCTGAACGTGATTCTCTTGCTGACGGGGAGCCAGTGCAGGTCTTTCCAGGTGTACGGTGATGTGGCTGTGTCGGGGGATGTCCAGGATGAGTCGTGCGGAGGCGTTCTGGATGCGCTGGAGTCTCTTTTGAAGTTTGGCTGTGGTTCCGGCGTAGAGGGTGTTCCCATAGTCCAGTCGGCTGGTGACGAGTGCCTGGGTGACGGTCTTCCTGGTTTCAGTGGGGATCCATCTGAAGATCTTGCGGAGCATGCGCAGGGTGTTGAAGCATGAAGATGAGACGGCGTTGACTTGTCTGGTCATCGATAGGGAGGAGTCCAGGATGAAGCCCAGGTTGCGTGCGTGGTCCGTTGGCTTGGGTGCGGTGCCCAGGGCCGGGGGCCACCAGGAGTCGTCCCAGGCGGAGGGTGATGAGCCCAGGATGAGGACTTCCGTCTTGTCTGAGTTCAGTTTAAGGCGGCTGTTCCTCATCCAGTCGGCGACGTCTCTCATCCCGTCGTGCAGGTTGGCTCTGGCGGTGGTGGGGTCGTTGGTGAGGGAGAGGATCAGCTGGGTGTCGTCGGCGTAGGAGATGATGTTGAGGTTGTGTCGGCGTGCGATGGCTGCGAGGGGGCTCATGTAGACGTTGAAGAGGGTCGGGCTGAGTGAGGATCCTTGTGGAACGCCGCAGATGACTTCGGTGGCTTCGGATCTGAACGGGGAGAGGCGGACTCTCTGGGTTCTTCCGGCGAGGAACGAGATGATCCATTCCAGTGCATGGCACTATGCTGTAATGAGCCATATACAGTTTTTCCATGCATCTAAAGTTATGAGGACTTATCCGAAGTTCCTCCCTAAGGTGGTTTCGGATTTTCATGTAAACCAGACAATCTCATTGCCTACCTTTTTCCAGCATCCTTCTACTCCAGCGGAGAGATCTCTTCATTCCCTGGATGTAGGAGGGGTTTTAAAATTCTATTTAGATAAAACTAAGAACTTATGGAGATCTGATCAGTTATTTGTGAACTTTGGTTCCCTCCGTACTGGTCTGGCGACTTCTAAACAATCCATTTCTAGATGGATTGTTTCCTGCATCCTTCTCGGTTATCAAAAAGCTAATAAATCCTTAGCTAGTAAGCCTAAAGCTCACTCGACTAGAGGGAAAGCATAATATTCCAATCGCAGGGATTTGCAAGGCTGCTACCTGGAAATCAGTTCATACTTTCACTAAATACTACTGCCTGGATGCTGATGCCAAGGCGGATGCTCAAGTGGGGCAGGCTTCCCTTCAGAACCTGTTTGCTTAAATCTACATCTCTTTCTCCGTCTCTTCCACCGCTTTCTACAGGGATGGACTTGCTAATCTATTCAAGTGCTTATGATTATACATGGAAATCCCCTACGAGAGAAGGGACTGTTTCTTACCTGTAACTCCTGTTCTCTCGTAGGGGTATTCCATAAGTCATAAGCAACCCTCCCTCCTCCCCAGTGGAATAAATACAGGGATCCATAACATACTGCATACTTCCTCTTCGCCATCAAAAAGAACTGAAGTAACTGCCACTGGCTGTGCATGATGGGATACTGGTGGTCTCTGGGGTCTTAAAGGCACAGCTTCTATTTTTAAAGACATAATGGCAGCCTATGGGGGCTTTCCTTTCAACTCTATCATGAAAAAAGGCATTTGGTGAAGGAGTTTATTCTGTGTGTTTACTACTACTAAAACTACACAAATTTAGTATACTGGCTATCTTTTTTCAGTTCCTGATGAGAATACGGCCAGTGTAGCCTAGGTATTTAGGCTGCATTATTGTCTTTCTATCTCTTAAGTGTCTTTGCAGGCCTTCCTGAAGAAAGGCGAAAAATATCCACTTAAGAAGATATATCTAAAGAAGTGCTCCGGGGTCCCCGCACGTGGGCGGGACTATTCAAGTGCTTATGACTATACATGGAACTCCCCTACGAGAGAACTGGTACTACACGCCACAGTAATATATCCAACGAGATGGGATGATATTACATTGATGTTAGAGGCAATGTGCTGTATATAATGTACTATTCAACAATGTGCTTGTACAGTATTTCAAATTTGAAATTATAAATAAAGATTTTTTTTAAAACAAAACTTTGGACCACACATGGATATCCCTGAGGCCACTCGGAGACTAGTAGGAAAACTGCTTGGGCCGCCCATTCAATGAAAAAGCATGGCGAGGAGAACTGAAAACCTGCAGAAAGTCTCTTGCAATGCACGATTAAAATCTATTTCTTGAATATCTTACACAAGGCCTACCTCACACCCTCTAGGGTACACCAGATTTATGCCTCAATCCTAAATGCTGTCCCAGACGCCAACAAGCTCCAGCTGATTTTTTTCATATTGTATGGCACTGAATCCCACTTCAAACCTTTTGGAAGGGGGCTCTGGACATGTTGTAATAGGGTACAGCTCATGCACGGTTAGACATCCTGGAGGTTGCCTACTGGGGGCTTATCCCTGCCCTCAAAAACCCCAAAGTGTCCACTAAATTCCTAGATTTAGCACTCCAGCTCGCTAAGCGACGATGAGCATGCACTGGAAAGCTCACACTCCCGGCATTACAAGCGAGGAGGCGGGCTGTAGTCATCTGGGCTGAAGCCGAAAGTAGAGCATTACACAGACCAGAAAACCGGGGCTACGTAAAACACCAATTGCTTCATATTGGGATACTATGTTACAAGAGTTTAAAGACTGAGACAGCGGACGTATCAACTCCCTGAATATTAACTCCTTTCTCAATGATGAGCACACTTCATATGCACCTAATAAGTACAGACCGCAGCTCCAGGAGAGCAAAGCCTCCCTCAAGGCTTGGCAAACTGCTCCCTCGCACACCGTGCGCACTATCGAATCCCACAGCTCGATTGTGACCCCCTGGCTATACCAGTTATCACCAAGAATAGCACACCCTGCAACGGCATATAAGCACTTACTCGATAATTGCTTGAGGGAAATATACTATGCTAGGACACTCCACAGGGAGGGAACCGGAGTGGGGCAGATGGGGCGGGGGACGAGTTTCTGTAAGGGGCACAGAGTGATCATATATTCAACCATTCTGTTGTAAATGTATGGAAATACACAAGTGCGAGCATGCAAGAGATTGAATTGACTAATACGGAAAACCCAAGGAAAGTTGATTTAAAAAAAAAAAAAAAAAAGCAAGCTTCCATCCCTGCCACTCCAAGGAGTCAGATGAACTCTTTGGTCTCTCTTGTAAGCTGCTGAGGTAGGGAATTGATTGCTTTGCATTAGGAGAATGGCCAGTGGGCCCTGTATAGTGCAATAACTTGAGGGCTCTAAAGGCAAAGAATTCTGCGTAAGAGTCTGCACATACCTCCAAGTCCTCTCTTGCTCTGCCTTGAAGAAAGCTGCGGATATCTCCAGGGTCTATCTTCCAGGACATCAAGCTTGAGCTGGAGGGTGATCTGCTCTTTCACGACTCATCATCTGTTTAAGTCTTTTTCTTCGTCTCTGGCGCCCTTCTCTTTTTTCCGCACAACCACTCGTTCACTTATTTCCCCCAAATCTCTCTTCATTTCATGGATTTGTTTTGACGGAGGTCATGCAGTGGACCAGTTAAGTCTGCTTTGATGTCAGTGGTAGGTTCATCTTTCTTTTGAGCATCACTACCCTTGCTCTTGTGCAGTGGGTACACAGAGGGGGTTCAAAGAAAACATCCTTTATATTGCTGTCTTTCTTCCCTCTGGTTGCTGCCACAATGTCGGGAGATGTTCTATTAGGAGGCCCTAAGATGTAGGCCCGCTTTGCAGAGTTAGTGCTCAACCATGTGTCACCATCAGGTCCTATGCTTCTATACTGCTTCCCCTCCACGCCCAGAAATTCTATAAGCAGGATAGGTGCAGAGCCAGGAATGACCTCTTAAAACACCTCCCACATGAATGCAAAGCACCACTTGTGACAAGTGGTACAACTCTGGCAGCTACCATCTACTATGATGTTCAACCATCACCAAGACAGAATACCTCCAATACAGTTGATGGGCACAACTATATCCAGGGATTGTTTGGAACATCCACAGAGAAGGTTGTCCCACTTCATTTTCTTTAAGACTGAAGAAAAATAAAATAATTTTTATTGTTGAATAGGGATTGGACATACGTGCAAGAGACTGAACGCTCGGGCCCTTGGTCCCTTTCGCAGCTTTGCTTTCATAAGAGGAATTTATAACCAGTTGAAAAGGAACAAGAGTAGAACCCTAAACAGCAATTATCGAAGTGTGAAACTGTCGTAATTTGGGTTTGCGTACTTGGCAAAATTCTACGAAATCACATGTAATAAAACACAATGCAGATCAGTCATTTTGCGCAATATTTTAGCAAGAAATTAGTCCTCACATCCATTTATGATGCAAATACACTTGCACAAAAATAGTGCCAAAAAAGGTACACCAACATGTTCTGTTCCTTTGTGTTTGCAGTAAATGTTTACCGTGGATGGCCATTTGGGGTGTATTTTTACCAAGAATGATGAGTAATTAAGCAAAGTTGTGTGAACCCAATTTGGTGAATTTTAGCAAACCTAATGCAAAAGTCCCATAATAACGCAAATTACACAGACGTACTTTCAATTTTACCCATACTTTAATAAAATAAATGCAGGTGAACACAGTCTATAACAGACTGTACCTTTCCTATCTTGAAGCTACTATAAAACCATAAAAAAGCACCATCATAGGGATACAAAACTAGAAAAAACGAACCTACAAACCTATAGTACTACAAGACCCCATGCAGCTACTCAATAAGGGGGATTTTTTTTTACATTGTACTTAACCTGTATGGGATCATATTACTGTAATTAGAGATGATAGAATAAGTGCCTCCCATTTCGGTGGAACGGTATGCGCCCCACTGTAGGGGCTAGAGGAGGAAGGTGATAGTGGCCCCACTGGCAGGAGCACTTAGGCCTTCTACTGACAGGCATGCATGCTACTGTCTCATGATAGAGGACACCGATCCTTCCAATAGGCAGCTGCGTGAAGCCGAAAAGGGTGTAGGTTGAAGGTGCACCATCTCTACACAACCACACGTTTCAGATTCAAGTTTAGAAGGTGGTAGGAAGCGGAGACAGAAACAGAAGGATGGGCTTGAGTAACGCTAATTTCTTTTGTTTAAAAAAAAAAAATGAGAGCTGTGTGTGCTGATCAAAACTGTGACACAGACTACTGCTCTGTGTCACGGTTTCTCCATTTGAAGCATCACCTAGGGTGAGGCGTTTCCCAAGCACAAACAACCCAACAAAGTCATTAACACTGAGCTCAAGGTAGACACTGACTTCTCAGATCCGAGCCAGTCGGCCAAAGTGTGGCCAGAAGAAACAAGTCATCAACCAGAGTCAAGGAGGAGCCTAGAAATAGACTGCTTCCCTTATGCTGTAAAGAGGTTTCTTTGCAGCTGTATACAGTATGAAAGTTTAATTGCTTAATTCCTACATCCCTATTCAGTCCAAACAGAACAAAATAACCGGTGGGAGTTGTACTGAGCACAAAGAACTGGTATTTAAAAATTTGGGTTACTGAAATTTACAATTTAGCTAAAAAATCCAAACCAAGAGAAATACAACTATATGGTCCACAAATCAAGAGGAGATCCAAAAAAGCAAAAGCCATTAAAGCGAAAGTACACCTCAAACACCAATGCAGATTTGAGGTGCCACCACAATTTTTTCCATCGTACTTGTCTGCTCCAGGCCCACCACCAAGTGCTGATAAAATGCATATGTGGTCCTCGCACATTACTAGTTGATTTTAGGAGGTTTGCATTGGAGAACAACAGTCTATAAAATTGCTGGTTGAGTAAAGGTATAGGGGAGTTTGGTTCTGCTAGTACTCGGACACAAACGTGTGTAGACATTAGAAAGGATTAGTTATAGCACTAACCTGGATAGGGAGCAGCAACTTTTTTATAAAAAACATTTAATTGCAGAAGGTGCATCTCAAATATAATGCGATGTACATGTCAACAGAACGTGTGCAAGCGAGAGCAGGGTTAGTCAACAACAAATAAAGCCAGGCTATGACACCGAGCGGTGGCAGCCTGGAGCTGGGACAGCACCTCGACTTTTTACTCGACACACAAAATTTAAGGCAGCATCTGGAACAGATTCTCAAAACTTTTGATTTAGCGCCAAAGCTATGGTTTGAAACCAAATCTCCTGGATGGAAGATACGCAACAAAACTGCTAAACCAAATCTCTTCCCCAAGCTACGGAGTGTTGGGGATGGGCTTTCCATTGCATTCATCATTTAAAACCATCAGTCAACAGACCATGATGGAAAATAATAAGTTAGTCATTTCTAAGCTTAGTTCTCCAGCACAGGAATATTAAGTTAACTTCATTACACCACCTGCTATCCCTAAAATCCTTTGAACAAAGAAAATCCCACATCCTATTAACGATGTACAATAATAAAACACTTTAGTTCAATTGGCAGTTCTAGCCAATTTATAAAAGAAGAATAAAATTCAGCTTTCTTGATGCACCAACCCAGGATCTAACACAAAGAAAGATCTTTAGGGTTTAACGAATACAAAAAGATTTCCTCTGCTTGAAAGACTGCAGATGGCAATGGAACTATGATCGCTCCATGCAATCTGTGTCAATGACATCAAATGAGTTTTCCTCATCAAGCCTTGCATTCTTAGTCCAGCTCTAAAAAAACTTCATCTAAGCTAATATTTCCTTTATACTAAGCGTAAAGGCGCTAATACTGAAACAGACATGAGTCAGACACCATAGACATTGAGTGATAGTTTAATCAATCCCGATTTCTTTTTTAGGTTCAATGGAAATTGCTTAACAAGATGGTAAAGACAATTGAGGTTTATTTAACGTAAGCAGCCTTTTCAATTTCTGATGTATCAATGTTGTGTTATCAAAAGATACCACTGGGCTGCTTTTCCAATTTTCAGTTATTACATATCAGAACTATAGATTTCAGGATTGTGCAAAATATGTGACTAACAAACTTTGCAAAAGCTGGATCACAAGCAAAGAGCTGGAATTAATAATCCAAAGAGTCATACTATACTAAACGTTAAGCCTATAAGGCCACACAACCACAAATTATTTATGAACTAATCTCCATACTACAGCCCAAAACAAATACCATGCACACAAGTTGGCACACACGAAGTAAACACTCCACAAGCTTTCAACTCTTTAACAACTTTGCTTCAGTCCGTCACCAGTACTCACTGCAAATGCTCTTACTCGCAATAAACTTGCTGATGAATTGAAACCTTTCAGGAAGGGGCTGTTCCAAAGTTTCTCTCTCCTCTTCATTGCCACTTCTGAAACAAAATATTTAAAAGCCATGTTAAATTTAGTACTCCTCTGATATACTTTAAAATCTTTTATTATTGAAATTATTCAAATGAATAGGCAATATTGGTATTAAGGATTACAAAGCACTTCAAGGACAATTTCACTCACACATAGTACCATCAATAAGTTGAGGCATAGAAGTAATTGTGTGCATGTTATCTATTAGTCTAATTCGAACTAAACAATATACAATACAAACCGAAATAAGCCTGTTATTGCAGACAATATGAATAACCTGTAAAACTATGTGGATACAGTGATCTGGCAACAAAAAAAAAAGATAAACAAAGAGAATAAACAGACAAGAGTACTAGTAGAAGCGAGAGTACTGTAGTACATTAAGGCACACCAACCCACCGTAGTGTCATGCAAAGAAAACTACCAACTACAGAATAGTGGTGCAATAAAGTAAAAACAAACAAAAACCTAAGGCGCCCAAAAGAACCAAATACATACCTAGGACTGCTGACCAATTAAAGAAAAAAGATGGCTCAAAAGCCAGTCTCGACATAAGAAAAAAACTTAACAGGTACACTTGATTTCAACTAGAGCATTAAAATGAACACCGATATGATTAAAGTGTAAGCTGCTGGGATCAGGAATGATTTGAAGGACCTGACCAATAGATGTAAGACACTAATCAGAAGTCAACCAGTAGGAGGATTCAGACGTAAAGCAGACCAAGATGGCTGAAATGCGAAAGGATGTAACAGATTTAGAAAACCTGCAAATGTTTTGAATACCAGAAGATGCAAAAGTAATGTGTAGTAAGTTAGATGCTGACTGACTATCCCTGCACCGTTGGTCGTTCATTTTCAGGAGACTGATATAGAGGTGCCTCAAAGACCCATCTTAAAAGTAAAGATGCCAAATTTCAAGGTCAATCATTTTTTATGAAGCAATTCAAGAGAATTCTCAACCAGAAAAAACAAGTATTGGCTAGTCCGGCAGGTAGGACTGTCTTAATGAAATATAGCTGTGTATTGATTGGTACGTTTCTATGTGTGGTTGTGTAGAGTTGCTGAATGTAACACCACAAATGCTTGGAGGATGAAATAAGCGCATGGGTGAATAGATAACACAGATGAGGGCATGGAAGGATGACTGAAGCACTGTATGGACTAATTCAAACCAATTGCACCAGTTTTATGGGCCGATGGGTCAAAAAGCGATAACAGAAGAATGGCAACAAGTGCCAATATTATGCTAGAGCAAGAATTACACTAGAGCTCAACACAATCATGTCCCTACCATTAACTTTCTACAGCAATCCTATGCAAACAATTGCCAAGATTCTTCTTCCAAAACACCCAAAAGTGTTACAAACTCATGGTACTTACTTCCAACACAGAGGCCCTAATTTAGTAGGTCTTTTAAAATTCACAGGAAACCTCAGCTAACGCAGAAGCACAACGCTATATTCCCCCCGGAGTGCACACCCCGCTTTACCAAAGTCCCAAGGGTTTTTCATGGATGGCTCTGGCTGCTCGAGAAACTAGGAGTAAGCCTTTCTTTGATCGCTGCACATCTTTCAAAAAGACAAGTATGAGAAAGGTAGTATGTCTCTTGGTGGGTGGCACTGCAAGGAGATCGGAGAACCCTGCTGTGAAGGGGGTAAGGCATATCAGGCTCTGTGATGGGAGGAAATTGCTCAATTAGCCTGAGGAGAGATGGAGAAGCAGACTCTATCCAACATTGTCTGCTTCACAAGGCATTGGCAAAGCCAGTAGGTCTTGCTTTTGAACCTATTGGCTTTGCCAATTTAAAACAAAATCAAAATACCAATACCTATGAGGTAGCCGCCCAGATCATTTTGTAGGTGCATGCACCATGCAGGAGCCTACAAAATCGCATTTGCATTCTTTTTTCTTTTTTCTTTTAATCAATCGCAGTTGGATCAGTAAATAAAAAGAAATAAAAGCTGAAGCTTTTTTCTTTTTTGAAAGTGGGTAGGGGAAGCAATAAGACAGGAAGAAGCAACACGGATGGCGTGGGCTAGACCAAGCAACATGGAGAACACAGAGAAAAGCAAAAGGGAGAGAAAGATAGAAAAATGGAGCACAGGCGGAGAAACACAAGCAAGAAAGCAAAGTAGGGGAGAGGCGCGCAAGAGCATCAAAGGGGGAGAACCACACTGACCAGAAAGAAACAGAGCACGGGGAAAGAGAAGCACACTAGGGAAATATCCAGCACATACATGAACTTTCGTGGAATACTCAAGGCAAAAGAAATACGTAGTTCCTCAAAATTGAGCAGTGGAACAACAAGTAAATTGGCAATGCTCCAGGGGAAGGATAGACCAGGCAAGACATTGAGTAAGAAGCCGACAAATGAGTGTGACTGTAAATCCAACCAAGAGGGTACAAGACACTGTTTTTGGTAACCCTACACTGCCTTTCACAACCAGACAGCCCTGCTGTCTGGTAGGCGCGACCTAAAAAGGAAACAGGAGATCGTCTAAAATAGCACTTACTGACGAGAAAGGCCAGCTTTGAAACACCAGTCGGCAACTAAATACCAAACCTACCACCACATCTCAAGCTGCCCAAAGCTCTTCCATTTCGAGCAAGAACAAAGAATGGCATCAGATTGGGCAGTGCTAGCCTACCAAAGTCTGCTGTTGGGAGCCAGGCTATGTAAACATGCTGTGCAGCGCAGGGCCAAGGAATTTAGAAGCACACAGTGAAGATGTTTCTTCAGTGAGAAGAAATCAGAGAGATGCCTATGCTCTCTACTGTTGGTATCACGATGACCTCATGATAGGTTTTTCATAAGGTAGGTAGCTGTGGCTGGGATACATCAGTCACAAGTAAGATACCGTGGCACTGCCATGGATGCAACCAACTTACCCCAGTACTATAGGTCTTTCAGATGCACAATAAAAAAATATCTATTTCTATAGTATAGCGAATATCACAAACATGATTTGCTCTTGCTGGTTCAATGAACAGGGCAGTTATTAAGCAAAGTCCTGGGACTATTTTCATCATGTCTGTAAGAAGAAATGCTCAATTTGCTGTCTTTAAGATCCACTCGTCTCTGTAGCAGGAGCCAATGTCTTCTGAATTGTCACGCAGACTTTTTCTTGCAATTAGAGCTAAATGGGTCTGTTAAGCAATGGTCAAAGGCTATCTTAACATTTATTTTCCATGAAAGCGACATATTGGAAAATGCATCAAAACTGTTGATGCTAAAACTGTTGAGACTGCTTCACTTAAAAGGTAGGTCATAGGGTTTTTGTCAGTGCGTGCGGGAATGGTGCATGTATATTGACCACATTTTTAAGTCTCGCCTGAGCGTGTATGCACCGATCTTTGGCATCTTGAAAAAACTCTAAAAAGGGGGTGGGGGGTGTTAGCCCACTCATTACTTACCATTGGCTGGCTTGATAGAGAATAATTTCCTTGCTTCTCATTGGTTACACCGTGTAGTTTCACTTTAGCTCTTCCCCTTCTACGACGCGGCATTGTACACCGCTAAATTTGATGCCGCTGCACTCTAAGGCACTAACACTCTACACCAATGCAACCTACACTAGTCCACTATACTCTATACCACTGCCCTGTAACCCACTGCACTCTGCGCTACACTACTCTATACCACTCTACTCTGCACCAAAGCACTCTAGTATCCCACACTTTAATCTACGCCACTGCATTCTATAATGCAGCATTGTACACCGCTGAATTCTATGCCGCTGTGCTCCAAGTCACTACACTCTAAGCTACTTTACTCTGCAACACCCTACGCCAATGCACTCTACACCGGTCCACTCTACTGTACGCCATGCTAAGCGACTCCAGTCTATGCCACTCCATTATTCGTCATTACAGACCATGGTGAACACTCCACACCACTCTCCTCTATGCCACAAACCTTAAGCCATGCTGAACAGGAGCCATGCTAACGTACAACAGGGCTAAAACAATTGACAAAACCAACAGCTATTGTATAGGAGATACCTATTGGTTTTGCCAATTCTTGTTTTTGCTCGTTTCCATTTACATTCCCCGATTGCTATCCAGCAACCCTTTATTACCCCTAGACCCTGCCCACTGCTGTTTGCAGCCACATCCCAACTCATCCTGCACACCCGACCCTTCAAATGGTAGGTGGAAAGCTCTGTAAGCAGGGAGAGGCGTTTCATGCGCTCTAGTGGCAGAATCCACATAAACAAAGGTAATGCCAGCCCTCATCACATGGCTGACACGGTTCTTCTGTGGAAATGTGCTTTTTAATGAGCACACCGGTGCAGGGGTCACCCTTCTCTTGTCCACGGGTCCATAGACCAACAAAATAGAGATTGGCACTGAAGCTGGAATTCAAATAACAAGTTTATTAATCACTCATGAGTGGGACTATGTCCACACAGCACTCAAGTGCTGCCTGAGGTATTGTATTGTAATTGCATTTGTATAGTGCTTACTACCCCTGACGAGGCGAAGCGCTTTTTCGGCGAGTAGCACGCTACTCCGGGACCCATAGAGGATTAGTGTTGAATTAGTATAGTGAAACATGCAAGTAAATTTTAAGTGGTGGATAGGTTAGTCCGTTATTTGGATTTGGAAGGATAGCAGTAGGATAGAAGAGGAAAAAAAAAAAAAGCTTTGTATTTATATAGCGCTTGTTACCCCTGACGGGGTGTTGAAGCACGCTACTCCGGAAACCCATAAAGGATTAGTGCTGAATTAGTATGGTGAAATATGAAAGTAATTTGAGTGGTAGGTATTAGTCAGTTATTTGGAGTGAGAAGGGTAGCGGAGGGATAAAAGGGAAGAAAGGTTTGCATTCATGTAGCACCTGTTACCCCTGATGGGTGTTGAAGTGCTTTTCTGGCGAGTATGACGCTACTCCGGAACCCATAAAGGATTAGTGTTGAAAGTTAGTATAGTGAAGTATGAAGTAATTTGAGTGGTGGATATGTTATTCAGTTATTTGGATAGAGAAGGGTAGGTAGCGGGATAGAAGAGGGGAAAGAGGTTTGTATTTATATAGCGCTTGCTACCCCTTGATGGGGTTTTGAAGCGCTTTATTGGCGAGTAGCACGCTACTCTGGAACCCATAAGGATTACTGTTGAATTAGTATGGCGAAACATGAAAGTAATTTGAGTGGTGGATATGTTAGTCAGTTATTTGGATTGAGAAGGGTTGGGGAGGGGTAGAAAAGGGAAAAAGGTTTTTGTTTATATAGCGCTGGTAACCCTGATGGGTGTTGAAACGCTTCATTGGCGAGTAGCACGCTACTTTGAAACCCATAAAGGATTAGTGGTGAATTAGTATAGTGGAATATGGAAATTGAGAAGTGAACGTGTTAGTCTGTTATTTTGATTGAAAAGGATAGTGGAGGGACAGAAGAGTGAGATTTTTTTTTTGAGGTCATAGCAGTAGGAGGAGGCTTTTGGATGAGTAAAAAGGGGTTTTTGAGGGGAAGAGTCAGAGGGAGAGTTTATAAAGGTTTGTTTTGGGGGATCGGTATAGTAAAAAGAGGTGTTAGATGATGCAAGGAGGGTAGAGTAGGAGAGAGTCTAGAAAGTGTTATTTTGGGATCATAGTAGTGGTATTGGATAAATGAGAGAGTGGATGTAGAGGATATAATGATAGATGTATAGGGTGAGAGATAGGGTAGTGCATTGGAAAGAGTAGTAGAAAGAAGTTTGAGATGAGTCAGAAGGTTGGGCCAGAGGATATATTGAGAGAAGTATAGGCTTAGAAATAGGGTAGTGCATTTGAAATGCTAAATTAGAAGAAAGTGATAAATATATAGATCCATAAGTACATTGAAAGTATATAGATGCATAAAGGAGGTAAGTATATATAGATTAAAGATATTGATAGAGGTACAGGATGAGAAATAGGGTAGTGCATTGGATATGCTTTTTCAGGAGAAAGGTAACAGACACACAGATCCAAGTACATGGAAGGTACATAGATGCTTAATGGAAGTAAGTACATGTAGACCAAAGATGATTTTTATTTATTCATTTACAACATAATTATTCTACATGTTTATACAAAGCAATACACAAAGATAGGTACATATCTATAGTGAAAATAAATGCTTATATACAGAGGAATATGCTGTAAATTTCTGTTTGCGTATGGTGCTTATGTGGGGAAGAACCAATTCTTGACTAGTTTTCTGAAGAGAAGGTTGTGCAGTAGACATGGGGAAGCAAAGTTGTGAGGTGTGGCACCGCTTATGTTGTTTGCGTGTGTTTATGGTGGAAGGTGTACGAGTCAGGGGTGGTGGTGCAGCATGTGGGTCATGTAGTAAGGTTCTAAATTGTCCAATGGATGAGAGGCGGTTAGAAGAAAGTTGCTGTGTTGCTGTATCTGTGTTCGGTGTGGTGGAAGAGAGAAAGCTTGGCATTGGAGTTTGTTCCTTTGTGTGGTTTGAAAGGTGGGTGTATGTTTGTATTTTGTGATGGTATGTATTTTGACGTGTTGCGCTTTGAAGATCTTGTTGTGCTGGTGTGTGTGATATGTTTTGTTTTTGAGGAGTAGTGAAAAGGGGTGCTGGTGTATTTGTTTCATGCAATGGATTTGGTTGTATAGTATTGTTTGTGAAAGGAGGTTGTAAGGTAGAGAGGGTGGTAATGTGTATGAGTAGAGTGTATGTTGTGTGTAGGAGGGAATGAAGTAGAGGTGAGAGTGTTTGTCTTAGACTGGTTTGTTGCATGAGTTAAAAGGTGTGGTGGTGTGCAGTGTGTGTGTTGTGCGTTAGTGTTATTATGGTAGTAGGGAGAGGAGGGTGTTTGTTGGACAAACGATGGAAGGATGAATATATGTTTGTTAGTGATAAAAGGTTGTCTGTTAGGTGTAATTAGAGCAGGGAGCGTGTGTCTGGATGGGATGCAGTTATGTATGGTGTGGAATGGGGTTGTGTTAGTGATGAGTGTATTGGTTAGTGGTATAGGATAGAGTTGTGTACTGTTTGTAGGTGATGGTGGGTATGTGTGGGAGTTGGGATAGAAGGGTGTGTAGATGTGGTTTGGTTGTGTCTGTAGTGCATGCTGGTACATTGGTCCATGCATAGGGTTGTGTGTGGTGTACATTTGGTGTGAGTGTGTTACTCTGTTTGTGGATGGTGTGGGGTGGCTCTTACTGAAATATGAACATGGGCAGCATTTCTGGCCCTTGTCCCGACCAGTCTCGAACAGGCACAAACAGGTAATTGCCCCTGTCCTCTCCGCCCTTAACAGGCTCAAACAGGTAATTGCCCTTGTCCTCTCCGCCCTTAGCCTCTCTGCCCAGGCTGAGTCGCCCTAGGACTCGGACTTTCATAGCCCTAGTAATCAGGTGACCCCTTCAGCCAATGGGAACCCTAGCCCTAACCCTATCTAATCACAACACTAGCCTTAAAATCTAGAAACAATAGGAGACGAGGACCTTACAGCCAATCTCAGCCCTAGTCCAAGCACCCAATAACTTTCAAAAACCCTGATCTCTACGTCCAATAGAGGCCCTAGCCCTACCAGTAGTCCCAACCCAAGTCCAAGCAACCAATGGCACAGGGAGCCCTAGTCCCTACTTCCAATAGAAAGCCTAACCCTACTCTTAGTACCACACCTAGTCCAGCAACCAATCACACCAGAAGCCCTAATCGCTACTTCCAATTAAAGGCCTAACCCTAGCCATAGTCCCACCCGTGTCCCAAAAACCAATAACACAGGAAGCCCTAGTCCCTACTTCCAATAGAAATCCTAGCCCTAGTCCCAACCCTACATTGATTGAATCACAGACCCAGAAACCAATCAGAACCCTCAAATACCCAACCAATGAGGACACTAACCCTAATCCAATAGAAACATCAGATACAACCTCTAATCAGTGTAGACATGTACCTACCACTAGCAGACTATATAAGATCCAAGCGACCTCAGACAAGGTTTGCTGGCCAGGGAGTTGGGAGCTGCTTCTCTTGTTCAGAATCTCCTAGGAGACAGACCGGCTCAATCCACATTTTGGACTTCTGCAGGTAAGGGCCTAACTTGTCCTCTGAAAATAGTGTTTGTAGAAAACATTGTCTTCTTAGCGCTCGGCCTGTGCTACACCATACCCTAAGTCCCTCAAGCGACTTTTGTTTGCACATTTATGCTTTCCCTGTCATTTGCTGGATATAAAAAAAACTCTTTACTGAACAATAGATATATTAGATCCCTAGGCATGCAGGTTCCTTTTCTCAACCTTTTGTTGGGTGTATTTGCAGAACTGCAGTGCCTCACTAAACAAGCCATCACCAGTCAGAACAACATATTCTGCTCTATATGAAAATAGTTTGGTTTACAATATATTTGCAGTCTTGAAAATACCCAGGCCTGCACAGCAACGTGGGGTGGAAACACGTGCTGGCTGTTTCAATGTTCATCCATCGAATGGCGACTCATTTGTAAATAACTCTATAATCTGTGAAACCATGTTTCTTTTGTGTATTAGATACAAACCTAATGAACCGAGGAATCATGTTTTCGCATATTAACCCATAATATGTTCTAGACAGTTATTCTGTGTCATGCAATCACCTAGCTTTGCCATTACTATCATGTGGTGAAATGGACCCAAACCCTTGCAGCTAAGTTGCACACGTACACCAGCTCATCTTTTGAGCATAACCGGGAATGTAGTGGGATATCAGGCCCACAGGGGCCTCCACCGTTAACAGAAGAAGTTAATTAATAAGGTCTTATTTTATTTATTGTATTATTCCTATAGAACAAACAACGACCATAAATGGACATCATACTGCTTTGTAGTGAAACCCAAAACCCAACAGATTGCTCATGTCGATGTGTATAGCTCACTGAGCAATCCATGGGTCTGAACTACTTAAGTGGTTTGATGAGGATTCATTTTCCTTAAGCACAACAGTTACCCAGCGGGGGTCCCCGCGCTAAATTAGTACAATACTTGTTCTTTTATGGATACAATATGTAGTCGAATAAAGTAATTGAATAGTACAATAATCCGTAGGTCGGAGCACCATAATCATCTGATATTTAGGAAAAAGGCAGTTTTTTATGTTCTTACAAAATGTTCTATCTTCATATCCAGTGGGAGACAATTCCAGAGCCTGGGTCCCAAGCACAAGAAAGATCTAGGCCTGGGATCCTCACTAATCGAAGATCTTTAGGCTGGAGCTGGCGGTTCAGGTTGTAATGCAGCAACCTAATCTGCAGAAGCTTCTGGCCATACTTGTACGCACTGTGTCACATACATAAGATTGTGAAATGGATCCTTCACTGAACTGGCATCTATTGGAGCTTTCTTAAAATACCCTGAGATCGGGCAGCATGGAGGGGGCTTATTAGGACCCTACTGCTAAGTTCTGATGTTGCTGCAACACTTGGATAGTTCTCTTGGGGAGTCCCATGGAAAGTGCATTGAAATAATCAGTGGGTGCTGATACTTTCCATGTGTTCTCTAGACGCAGCAGTAGAACTTTCTGAAACAACCTCAAATAATAAAAGCCTGGGGATAGGATGGCATTGATCTGTGATTCAAGGCGAATACCTCGCCACACGGACACCTAACTCCACAAATTGTCCAATTAGACATCTACGCACACAGTCGGCTCCACTATTGATTTATGTACGAGGTCCAAAATCATGAAAGTTATTATGGCTTTTGTGGAACCAGTAAAGACTTTGAAAGTATGCGCTAAGGGTTTGTTTTTAAAAAAAAATATATAAAAACAGGCCAAACTTCCACCCACATGCCATACATTTTGAAGCCTTTTCTTGTTTTCGATGCTGGTAGGCTGCATTCAAGGCATTACAAAAGTTCAGTCTTGACTTGAGTTGATCAGGGTCCCTCATAAATTTGGTTGATATTAAGTGGGGATGAGCAGGAGAGTTCTTTTTCATAAGAGTTTGATTTGGTAGAATGAGGCTTTTACATCTGCTCTCGCTTGCGAGTTCAGACAGAGATCCATAACATATCAATTGTTCATTTGTGTAAAAAAACAGTGGGCGATGGACGCTGGGTGTCGACGTTTTGCAGTGGGTGTGATGGGCTTAGCCCCAGCATTTGTTTTTGAACTATTCAATTAGATGCGTTTATCTCATATCCATTCTAGTAAGGCGGTTGATTACTGTTTCAGACTCAGTGGAGAGTGTAAGAAAGTGCCCTCTTTTTGCATGGTTGCCCCCCACTTTCTGCTAAACTGCTGAGGTGCTTTGACTGAGTGTGCCCTGGGCTCCTGCCAAACAGGTACCCAGGGCCTAAGTTCTTTCCCTAAAACTGCATTGAAAATAAAACCCAATTGGCACTCTTTGGCCTCAGGTCAGTCCCTTGTAAATGGTATCACAGGTACCAAGGGCACTGTGGCCAGGGAAAGCCTCTAAGGGCTGCAGCACTTATTGTGCCAACCTTAGAGGCCCCTTACCTTTACACCCACACACTGCCTTTGCAGGCTGCGTGTTTTGGTGCAGAGCAAAGTGAAGTCGGCATCGAGGCATGGCACACATCCTTGTGTGCCATACCTACAACCCACTGCTGTGGCATAGATCAGCCACCCCTCTAGCTGGGTGCACTATACCATTGGTGAGGGTACAGATGCATGAGCCCTGTACCCTACAGTGTCCAAGCCAATTCTTAGACATTGTAAGTGCAGTAATGCCATTAAGAGTATATGGCACTGGGAGTTTGTCATTACGAACTCAACAGCACCATAATGGCTTTAATGAAAACTGGGAAGTTTGGTATCAAACTTCTCAGCACATTAAACCCACACTGATGCCAGTGTGGGATTTAATGAAGAATGCACACAGAGGGCATCTTAGAGATGCCCCCTGAAAAATGACCTAACACTAGTATCTAGGCTGAGTGGCTGCTCGCCAGCTGCCACCACCAGGCATGTTTCTGGACCCCTGGGTCGAGAGCCTGCTGCTCTCAGGGGTCTGAAACAATGCACATCCTGAGACGAGGTGCCAAGCCTCCTCCTCCAGGATGGGCAGGGTCCACGAAGGGGAAGTTTCAAAGGCTTGCCGCGTTTGTGAGCTTCCCCAGGCCTTTTGCTGCTTCCAGGAACTGGCCCCCACCGGTTCTCACCCCCACTTTGGGTGGGAGAATCGGTGGGAAAACCAAGTGAGGAAGGGAGGTGTGCCCACCTTTGCCAACCTCAACCCCTCAGGTGGGGGAGGCGAGGAAGCACAACTCTCAGTCCCCGCCATCTTGCAGATGGGGGGACCCAGCCAACTAGAGAGGCATATGCCCCTCTCCCACTGGAGGGTGACATAATAGGGGGGGTGTACAACCCCAAGGAAGGGACCCATTGGTCCCAATCTTTACTTGCCTGTAACACCCCTCAATCTAGTATTTAGGGGCACCCCTGAACCTTGCCTCCTCAGACCAGAACCAACAAAGAAAAGAAGGACCGAATAAGCTGTGCCAAAGCTAAGAAGAGGACGCCCACTGACTTGGCCCCAGCCCTACCGGCCTGTCCCCACCTCGAACCTGCAGAAGCGAAATCCCGGTGTGTCCTGCAGCCAGCAACCTCAAGAACCCCGAGGGCCTGCTCTGCCTTCCACAGAAAAGACTGTCTCCCATGAGCACCGGATTTGCTCACTCAGAGGCTCTGGCTCCGGTCAAATCTGCAAGTCTGCACCACTCTGCACCAGACGCCCACAGCCCGAGTTCGAGTGGCCCAACACCACGAGGTCTCCCCGGCGATCCTGACCTGAGATCTGGTTATCTATGACCTGCCTCGAATCTCCCAGCGAAGCCTGCAGTCTCTTTCTGGAGGATCCCCCCGACCGGAGCTGGTAAGGAAAACCCAACGCCTAAAGACACCCCTGCACCCGAAGTCCCACGGCCTTGGGTGGCCCAACCGACTGTGTCCCAGCATCCCCAGGCATCCCAACTTACCTCTCCAACCGGTGGTCACCTCCAGAAGATCTTCGACCCAGAGCCTGCAGTCTTTGTTGAAACCGGAGAATCCCCATTGAAATCAACAAGGCACCCGACGCCAAAGCAGCACCCTGCGCACAGCCGCCCCTGCGGTAATACTTTGGATGCTAAATAAGATCCCCCTTTGCCCTGAGCTAAACCCCAGGAGCTTTGCTCCCACAACCTAAACATGGTGCTTATATACAGAGTTTGTTGCAGAGTAAGCATGTAGTTACAAATAGAAGGTACAAGCATACACAGGAATAACTACCAACAAACATGGGCAGATGGGTGATCACTTAGTCAGCAGAGTGGGAGGGGGAACAGATGTGTTTACATCAGCAAAAAACAGTTGACAGTTATATCTTTAGCCAGGTGCATTCTAGCAGCTACAGGCCTTTGCTCAGCACATTGCTTTTAGCTCAGTACAGAAGGAGTTAACTAGAGTTGATGACACATGCAGAATAGAAGGGCAAGCAACAGTGAAGACGGAAGAATTACATAGCTAACAAAATGGATGCCACAAACAAGATGGCTTCAGCCTATGCTAACAAATTATTTCAAATTTCCACAGATGACCCTTTTAGCATATGCTGAAGATATCTTCTAGGCTTTATAAGGAGTACAGAAAATATCATGTACATCTATCTGCATTAATTCATTAATTTCTTGATCACTTGCTAATCGGGCATTTACATTCTTAACCTTTTGTTTAGCCGGTATACACGAGGTGCAAGTAGAACCACAAAGGGAACAAAGCATTGGGCCGCATTGAATACATAGGCAACAAGTGAAAAGAATAGCAAGAAATATACATAAGGCTGACAATAGCTTCCAGCCCCATACAGTAAACATGTTCCATAGCCATCCAGTCAAAGTCCAAGTTCCTGAATCCTGATGGATTTCAGTGGCTATTTTGTGCAACTTGGAAATTGCGTCAAAAACAGAAGGGGCGTGATCAGGGATATAGACAGCAGCTACTCCCGATGATGCGACATGCTCCACCACGGTCGGCCAGAATGACATCAAGGACCATCCTATTTTGGAGCGCCACAATTCTCGCAATTTGTAGTTCTTCTGTGATGTTTCCAAGCGCCATTGCTGTCTGATTAGTTACAGCCTCTACAACACGTGTCAAGCGCCTTATTTTTCTACTGTTTAAGGCCGCACCAACAAAGAAGAATACTCCCAAATTAAAGTCAATATACTGCTGTAGTGCAGTATCGGTTTGATCCACCTCATCATTGTTTATTGTCCTTTTGAATCTGTTCTTGGAAATGTCATTTTACAGTTTATAGTCTTTATAGTAGGATGCAGGTGCCAAAAACACAGGTGGAAGCAAAAAGGACACGTAGCAGCTTCCCGACCAACCAATAGGTAGATGGTAATAACCTTTACTTCCGCAAATAAAATAGGTGTTGTGTGAGGACAAAAAGCAGCTATTGTTCATTCCTGTAATGTTCAACACTAAAGTACAGTCACTTTTTCCCACAGGAATACTGCCAATACTGCTCACAGAGATCCGCTCGAGCTCTAGTAACAGCAATAACAGGAGACCCATTCCCCTTAGTTGTTCGAGTGTTAGGGGAAAACAGTGTATGGAGGAATTTCCTCGCGATACTCGTCCATTTCCCACACAGTTCCTTTAGCTTGTGGATCTCCTTCCTCATCGGGGTAACAAACTTTATTCAACTGAGTGTTTAGTCCACCTACATCAGCATAAATAATATTAGCAACTTCAGAAGCCCACAACAATGCAAACCAGGCTCTGCAGGATCCATTATGTGAAAACAGCAAGGGAATAAAAGGCGTTCCTCCCTTTTTCTGATGAGCTGGCATCATTCCACATACCCAGCAATTGGTAACGTTCGTGGCATTGTGGGTATGATGCAACATTTGAATGAAAGTGTTATTGAGGTAGGACATTCTATGCTTTTTCTCATGATACGGTAGAGTAAAATAATGTTCAATTGGGACAGGAGGAGTAGTAGTCAGTAGATTTCGGACAGGAGCTACTTCCTCTACAATCCATGTTATTATAGCAACAATAACAATAGTCAAAGTAAGTCCAGTAGCAATTATTGTTCTTTTGCTACAAACTCTTGCAGCAGTTGGTTTCTTCTCCTTAGACCTATTCATTTCGTCGACAAACAAAGCAGATGGTGCCCTAAGGTCCTGGGCAGGCGTTGATTTCTTCACTAACGTTGAGACGAGTAGTCACTAAAAGACTACCCCCCTTTGAAGTCAGTCTTTAACCAGGACAGTGGCTCAAACAGTCTTTCAATGAAATGTCTTTCTTCCTGGGTCGAAGCGGATATCGGGATGTACCAGGAATCGTGTGGTCCAGGAAGACTTCCTCAGGTCCTTCAGGTGACACAGCTTGTCCTTTCTCGGTGACCAGGATATCGCGGTGATCTGCCAACACAGCTGGGCTCACTAGGTCTTGCAACACCTTTCTGCAGTGTGTCGCATGGACCCAGTTTTTCCGGTTCGTCACTCGAACTGCAGTCCTGGTAGCCAGTAGTACCTGCTCCAGTCCTCGCCACCTCAGTGCTAGGGAGCTGGTCCTCTGGAATGACTTTACGACCACAAAGTCACCAGGCCGTAAACAATGGCCCTCACCTTCCGACCTGTCTGGAAGAGTCTCCCGAACCTGTTGATAAATATAAGACAAACTGTCAGTCAACTGAGACAAATAGTTATTCCTCAATACATAGGGTACTTCATGTATAGGACGTGGCTTAGGAATCCCCCAAATATTCATTGGCCTTTCAAAAACCACCTCATACGGTGTGAGGCCAGATCTTGTATGTGGTATCGATCTAATGGATAGCAATGCCAAGGGCAATGCATCAGGCCATTTCAAAGATGTGGAAGCCTGTATTTTAGCCAATTTTAATTTCAAAGTGGAGTTGTAACGTTCCACTAGTCCTGCTGATTTTGGGTGAAAAGCAGCATGAAACTTCTGCTTAATTCCCAATCCTTTCATGAGATACTCAACAACTTGCCCAATAAAATGGGGTCCGTTGTAACTCCACAAAACTCGGCAAATGCCGAATCGGGGAAAGAACTCCTTTAGGAGCACCTTTGCTGTCGTAAGAGCTGTATTATCCTTCGTAGCGTATGCTTCCAACCATTTACTGAAGGCGCAAACCACTCCTAAGACATACTTTAGGTTGTTACAGCGCTCAAGCTGGATGTAATCCATTTGCAGGACCTCAAAAGGTGCAGTTGGTATTGCAAACCCTCCTGTTGGAGTTAGTGTTCCCTTTCCAGGATTATACTGGAGACAGATCAGACAGGACTGGACTATTTTCTTAGCCGTACCGACAATCTCTGGATGATCCCAAACTTGCATAAGTTGCTTTGCTATTGAGGATGCTCCAACATGTGCCGGCCCATGTGCTATGTGAATCATAGGATGTAAATAGGCTGCGGGTAATTTCCATTTGGTCATTTCTTTATTCCTCCAACAGCCCTCGTCATCCAATGTTCCCTCCTTGGACCATTGGTCTAATTCATCAACAGAAGCAGATTGCTGCATGTCCAGCACCTCTTGCCTGTGATCATGCCAACGTTCATCCTGTGACTTAACTACATACATAGACGTGGTACTTCGCTGCATTGCAGTCTCACGAGCTGTGCAATCCGCAAAGGCATTGCCTGCTCCTATTTGATCAGTCACTTTCTTGTGTGCACTACATTTAACAATTGCCACTTTCTTAGGATAAGTCAAGGCAGTAAGGAGATTATGTACTAATTCCCCATGCACTATTTGTGTCCCATGTGAAGTGAGAAAGCCTCTTTCTTTCCAAAGTTGCCCGAAGTTATGAGCCACGCCGAAGGCGTATTGGCCATCAGTGTAAATGTTAACAAGCAACTCAGTACTAAGCTCACATGCTCTTGTCAGTGCTATGAACTCGGCTGCTTGAGCTGACTTCTGTGGGATACGAGCTGTCTCAACTACTGTCTGAAGTGTTGTAATGCACAAGTTACTAACTTGTGTAACGATATATCTGTAAGAGAGAGTAGTTAGTGACAGATTCCTTACCTTAGAATATCCCCAGGCGTCAGGCTGGATCCGGAAAGTTTTTTGCGTAGCAGTACCCTTGCGCGTCGGTAGGCGGCGTCGTGCGGCTCCGCGTCCGTCGTCGGCGTTGTGATCGCCGGGATGACGTCGCGGGCAGTACTTAGACGCCGCCCCTGCGCGCTGACGTCAGTTCTGTACACGACTTTCCGCGCCAGGAACGCAGAGCCATGCAAGAAGCTGACATAGGTGTCTGAAAAATACTAGGGCCCTGAAAGGGATGTCCTTAACCCTAGAAATCAGTTCGCAGAACGGGGAGGATGGGTGGGGCGGTAGGAATCTGTCACTAACTACTGTCTCTTACAGATATATCGTTACACAAGTTAGTAACTTGTGCATCTGAAAGAGACACGTTAGTGACAGATTCCTTACCTTAGAATAGATACCCCAGCAATACCAACCCCGGTGGTGGGTCTGCGAACAAAGATCAGACAAGGAAGTCCTGGAGGACAGAACGGCCAAAGAAGCCGTCCTCCGGACCTGACTGTCAAGGCAGTAATGCTTTGTAAACGTGTGCAGCGAGGCCCACGTAGCTGCCTGACAAATAACCGGCAGCGGAACACCGCGGCCCAAGGCCGTTGTAGCAGCCGTTGCCCTGGTGGAATGGGCACGCAGCCCAACAGGAGGCTCCTTCTTAGCCAAAGAATAGCAGGTCTTGATGCACAAGGTAACCCAGCGGGAGATGGTCCTCTTGTGCACCGCCCGACCTTTTTGGCGCCCACGTAGCCAACAAAGAGCTGGTCATCCACCCGGAAGTGTTTTGTGCGGTCAATATAAAAGGAGAGCGCACGTTTTGGGTCCAGACGGTGGAGCCTCTCTTCCTCTCTGGAAGGATGCGGAGGCGGAAAGAAGGTGGGCAAAGTGATGGTCTGCCCAATGTGGAAAGCAGTAACCACCTTTGGCAAGAAGGACGGACGCGTCCGAAGAACAACCTTGTCTGGATGAACAGACAGAAAGGGCGGTTTGCAAGATAGAGCCTGGAGCTCACTCACCCGCCGAGCGGAGGTGATGGCCACCAGAAAGGCTGTCTTCAGAGTCAGAAGACGAAGAGGACAGTTATGTAGAGGCTCAAAGGGAGCGCACATTAAAAAGGTAAGAACCAAGTTCAAGTCCCACCGAGGCATCACAAATGGAACAGGAGGGAAGAGGTATGTAATGCCTTTTAAGAACCTGTTAACAACAGGGGACTTGAAAAGGGAGGGCTGATCAGGGAGCCTGAGGAAGGCCGAGATAGCACAAAGATAACCCTTGATGGTACCCAGGGCAGAACCCTGTTGGGCCAGAGAGAGAAGGAACAGAAGGACCTCAGAAAGAGGGGCAGAAAGGGGATTCACAGCCTTTGCTGTGCACCATGCCAAAATTTGTTCCACCTGCAGGCGTATACCACCTTAGTGGAGGGACGCCTGGCTGCCAGAATCACATCACAAACTTCGGGAGGCAAGTCGAAAGGAATCAACTGCCGCCGCTCAATCTCCACGCAAGCAGGTGTAGACTGGACAGGTTCGGGTGGAGGACCGTCCCCTGCTGCTGCGACAGAAGATCCTCCCGAAGAGGCAGACGGATCGGGGGATCTACGCTCATACTGAGTAGCTCGGGATACCAAACTCTTCGAGCCCAGTCCGGAGCCACAAGAATGACTTGGGCCCGGTCGTGCCGAATCTTCTTCAACACTCTGGGTAGAAGTAGTATAGGCGGAAAGGCGTACAACAGACCGCAACTCCACTCGCGACGAAAAGCGTCGCCGAGCGAGTGCCGCCTTGGAAATTCCAACGAGCAGAACTGATGACATTGCGCGTTCTCTTCGGTGGCGAATAGATCTAACCAAGGCTCTCCCCACTGTAGAAAGAGTCCTTGCGCCACTTCCGAGTGAAGACGCCATTCGTGATCCATCATGCACCTGCGGCTGAGTTCGTCCGCCCTGGCGTTCAGGGAACCTGCCAGGTGTTGAACCATCAGGAACATGCCCTGATGTTCCAGCCATGTCCAGAGGCGCAGAGCCTCCTGACAAAGGGTCCACGACCCCACCCCGCCTTGTTTGTTGCAGTACCACATGGCGGTGGTGTTGTCTGTGAACACCTGCACTACCTTCCCTTTGACAGAGGGAAGGAATGCCTTGAGTGCAAGTCGGATCGCCCGGAGCTCCAGAAGGTTGATATGGAGCCAGGACTCCGCCGGAGACCAGAGGCCTCTGATCTCCGCCTCTCCCATGTGACCGCCCCATCCCAGAAGGGACGCGTCCGTCACAACTGTGTGCTCTGGCTGGGGAAGGGAGAGGGATCTGCCCATGACCCATTGCCGGTTCGAGAGCCACCACTGCAACTGTCTTGCAGTCCCCTCCGAGATCTGGACGTGATCGGACAGGTTGCCCTGGTGCTGCGCCCACTGGAACTTCAGGTCCCACTGCAGAGCCCGCATATGCCATCTGGCATGATTGACCAGCAGGATGCAGGAGGCAGGAGGCCATGAGGCCCAGCAGCCTCAGGGTCATCCGTACCGAAACACAGGATAAAGGCTGAAAGATCGGAATCATAGCCTGAATATCCCGGACTCGCAGTTCGGGAGGATAGGCCCGAAACTGCGTCGTGTCCAGAACCGCTCCGATGAAAAGGAGCTGTGGAGAAGGAATCAGATGCGACTTCGGCACATTGATGGAGAACCCCAGCGAGGGCAGGAGTTCGGCCGTAGTCTGGAGGTGGGAGACGACTGCCTGGGACGAGCCCGCCTTCAGCAACCAGTCGTCGAGGTAGGGGAAGACTGGAACCCCTGCCCGGCGCAGATGAGCTGCGACCACCGCCATCACTTTCGTGAACACCCGAGGGGCACTTGTAAGGCCAAAGGGGAGCAGGGTGAAATGAAAATGCTCGAGGCCTACCGTGAACCGCAGGTAACGCCGGTGGGCCGGCAGGACGGGGATGTGAAAATATGCATCCTGCAAGTCCAACGCTACCAACCAGTCTCCAGGGTCGAGGGCAGTCAAGACCTGAGCTAGGGTGAGCATCTTGAACTTCTCCTTCCGGAGGAAGCGATTGACGTTCCGGAGGTCCAAGATAGGACGCATGTCCTCCTTGTCCTTTTTGGGCACCAGAAAGTAGTGGGAGTAGCAACCACGCCCTACTTCTGGGGTCGGAACATGCTCGATGGCCCTTTTGGTCAAGAGGGCCGTGACTTCCTTCTGTAGAAGCACCAAGTGATCCCCTGACATGCGGTGGAATTGAGGTGGCATGGCTGGGGGGTGGTCTCGAAGGGGAGGGAGTAGTCCCTTCGGACAATGTCCAAGACCCACCTGTCCGAGGTGATGGTGCGCCAGTGGGGAAGGTGATGGCGGACCCTGCCCCTACTGGCGTGCTGTGCACCTGAAAGGAGGGACTAGGAGGGCTTGGAGGCCGCGGACGGGTTGGAGGTGGTGGCCTGACCCGCACGCTGGTTGCCCGATCCGCCACGGCGGAATCCACGTCCTCGGCCACGCGAAGACGCCTGCTGCGCGGGCCGGTGGCTGGGCTGCTGACGTGAAGGGGCGCCCCTACCGTGGCCACGATAGGGGCGAAAAGCAGAAGTCAGCGGAGGGCGTGTAGCAGAAAGGCCCAGGGACTTGGCAGTAGCCCGTGAGTCCTTAAAGCGCTCCAACGCATGGTCTGCTTTGGACCCAAAAAGACCGACTCCATCAAAGGGCATGTCCATGAGAGTATTCTGGACATCCCCTGAAAAACCAGTGGTTCTCAGCCAGGCGTGGCATCGGAGCGCCACCGTCGTTAAAATAGACCTGCCCAGCGAGTCGGCGGTGTCAAGGCCACAACGTATAGTGTATTTAGCCGCATCCCTTCCTTCCGCAATGGCGCGGGAAAGCAGTGTCTGGACCTCCTCAGGACACTGGGGCAAAACATCCGCCACCGAATCCCACAGGGAGTGTGTATATCGGCCCAAGAGACAAGCGGTGTTAACGGACCGCAAGCCAGCACTGGAGGAAGAAAAACCTTTCTTCCCAAACTGATCCAGGCGTTTGGATTCCCTATCCGGAGGGGCGGTAGGGAAGGCGGTTTGGGAAGCGGAGGCTTGGACAACCAATCTCTCAGGAGTGGGGTGGACAGAGAGAAACAGGGGGTCGCCCGGAGCTGGGCGATGGCGTCGTGACACGTTCCGATCCACAGGAGCCCCTGTGTTGGGCTTGGACCAGGCGCCCAAGAGAACGTCAGTGAGGGCGTCGTTAAACGGCAGCACAGTCTCCGCAGAGGAGGCTGCCGGCTGAAGCACCTCTGTCAAGAGGTTAGGCTTGACCGTCAAAGTAGGGAGTTGGAGACGTAAGGCCCCAGCCGCCCTTCGCAACACCGTACCAAAATTGGCTCCGTCCTCCGTAGCCACGGGAGGAGACAGCATGCCAATGTCAGAGGAAGTATCCAGACCACTGGCCTCCCCTAGACTCTCTGTCCAGTCCTCATCGTACTGACAGTGTCGTGTCAGAGGGTCATCAGACCCCTCCCAGTCCAACTGGCCCTCCTCTGGTTCAAAATAAGGAGGAGGAGGGACAGTTGGGACCCAAGGTCCCATCGGCGCCGGAGTCGAGCGACGTCGGTCCGGAGCCATGTCCGGAGCCGGAAGGAACTGGGGGACGACGCCGCCCGGAGCCCAGGGCGGCGTCGAGAACGGCACCGGAGACATCGGCGCCGGTGGAGGTGTCGTTAGGTCGACCGGCGTCGATGGGGGTTGTGGAGCCGGGATCGAGGCCGGGGCCGAAGCCGGACCCGGGATCGAGGCTGGAGGCACGGGCGACGCCGGAGCCGTCGGCGACGCCGGAGCAACCGCATCAGGGCCCGCGGGGCCCGAAGGCCCGAAGAGGCGGGCCATGGCCGACAGGAACTCCTGCACTTTGGCCGGATCCGCCCCCGAACCCGGGAAGGGCGGGTATGGCGGGGGCGACTCCACAGGCATGTCCGGGGCCGCGGGGGCGGGGACGGTGCCGGGAGGGGCCTCATCCGAGTCGCGAGACCGGCGAGGCGAAGTCCTAGAGCGATGATGCTTTTTGGACTTCTTGTGTTTCGACTTACCGGACGAAGAAGACTTCGACGCCGACGACCGGTGTGGACTCCGCGATCGACCCCTGGACCTCTCACGCGACCGGGGCTTCCGCGGAGCCGAATGCCGGGCCTCCAGGAGCTTTCGAGACCGCTCTCGCAAAGCTTTCGGGTTAAGGGCCTGGCAGTCGGTACAAGACTCCGTGTCGTGGCCTCGGCCGAGTCAGAAGAGACACTCCCAATGCGGGTCGGTGACGGACATCATCCGCGCACAGGCGCCGCAACGTTTGAAACCGGGCATCCCTACGACACCTTGAGAGATGAAAAAACTGTGAAAAAATTCACCAAAAAGTAGGGTCAAAAAAATGACCAGGGAACTGCTCTTCCCGGATCTGCGCTTGCTGGCGCGGAAAAAGAAGAACTGAGGTCAGCGCGCAGGGGCGGCGCCTAAGTACTGCCCGCGACGTCATCCCGGCGATCACGACGCCGACGACGGACGCGGAGCCGCACGACGCCGCCTACCGACGCGCAAGGGTACTGCTACGCAAAAAACTTTCCGGATCCAGCCTGACGCCTGGGGATATTCTAAGGTAAGGAATCTGTCACTAACGTGTCTCTTTAAGATTGCATAAGCAGCAGATGTAGTGCCATCAGGCAATTTCAAGCAGGATCCATCAACCCACAATTCCCCATCAACACTAGAAAGAGGTGCATCTTGTAGGTCAACACGACCCTTAGTTCGTTCTTCAGTAATGGATATACAGTCATGTAACTCGTGACTGAGACGGAGTAGCTGGAAATGGCAATAATGTAGCAGGGTTCAGAGTCAAACATCTTTTTAACGTGATATGAGGGGCCAAAAGTGTCAATTCATATCCTGTCAAGCGAGCACTAGTCAGATGCTGTGTTTTTGTATGACTTAACAAGGCATCAACTGAATGGGGTACTAACACAAGCAATCTATGTGACAAGACTATTCCCTCGCTCGGACGTATGGACACAGCCGTTGCAGCCACCGCTCGAAAACAACCAGGCAGTGCGCGGGCAACTGGATCAAGGACAGCTGAAAAATATGCACAAGGACGTTGTTTATCACCGTGTGTTTGTGTTAAAACTGAGAGAGCGCAACCTTCCCTCTCGTGTACATAGAGTGTGAAGGTCTTAGTGTAGTCTGGAGTTCCTAATACGGGTGCAGAACAAAGAGCTTGACGTAACTGTTGGAAGGCATCCTGGCACTCCGTAGTCCATGGGAGAGGCATCGGAGTGTCTTTAGTCAAAAGGGCCAACAAGGGTTTAATAATGTGAGAAAAGCTAGGGATCCACTGCCTACAAAAAGAAGTAAGGCCAATCAGTGCACGGACATCCTTTGGAGTACGGGGCACGGGAGTGTCTAAAATAGTTTGAATGCGATCTGGTGTGAGTGCACGTCCCTCCTTAGACAGGAGGTGACCTAAATAGGTAACCTGCTGTCTACAAAATTGCAGTTTCTTCCTAGAGACTTTGTGATGATGAGAGGCAAGAAATAACAATAATGACAGTGTTCCTTCTTTACACTGTTCAGGGGTATCAGCAGCCAACAAGATGTCGTCGACATATTGAATAAGAGCCACCCCTTTCGGTACAGGAAAAGAATCAAGCTGCCTTTTCAACGCCTGACTATAAATGCAGGACTCTCTATATACCCTTGTGGAGCTCTACAGAACCTGAATGATTTATTATTCAAAGTGAAGCCAAACAAATAACGGCTGTAAGGGTGAATAAGTATTGAGAAAGATGCATTCTTTAAATCAATTACACTAAATGTAGTGGCAGTAGGAGGAACCATGGTGAGAAGTGTCGTGATATCAGAGACTACCGGGTATTGGGGCACCACGATTTTATTAACCTCTCGTAAATCTATAATAAATCTGTAAATTTTAGTATCCGTGTCTTTTTCAAAATAGGAAGGATAGGACTATTACAAATGTTATAAGGGACTTCTTCCACAACCCCCACCTTGATCAAATCCTGAACAATGAGTGTTAATGCTTCTTCGCCTTCCCGAGATATTTTATATTGGGGCAATCGAGGCAATGAAGCACCTTCCTTCACTTGAATATGCACTGGTGGAATAACCATTTGTCCCACATCGGTATCTGATGTAGCCCACAAAGTACTAGGCAAAGATGCCAAAGCGATATCTTCTTTGATGAGACAAGACCTCTCAACCATTGGATAGTTATTTAAGATAACACGCACACTTTCTGGGGAACAACGTATTGTAGCACGAAAATGTTTAAGCATATCAATGCCCACAATATTATCCGGCGTGTTAGGGGAAAGCAGAAATGGACATGCTGCAGTAAATTTATCAAGACTAAATGCAAGTGGCTGTGACAGTGGGCTAGATGTAGGTGTCCCATCGAATCCTATCGATGTTATCATTGAGCCAGACAGGGGAGCCCTAGGAACCAATTTTTTAGACAAAGCACTACGAGTAGCTCCTGTATCAAGCAGAAACCGATCAGTAGAACCCAAGACATTTGCATCAACATAAGGACCCTTCTGATCTACTGGGACCTCAACTGGTTCCTTACCCCATCCTAGGCATTCCTATGCATAATAATCAGAATCCGCAAGACCATCAGCCGAATAATCAGACATTTGATATTGATTTAGTCTATCAAAGGTATTAGAATAATTTGGTCCGTGTTCAACTGCCTCAAACCTGGTACAGGTTCCTATTCCTCCCCTATTTCCTGAATTCCCTGGGCGTCCTCTCATACTTACTCTACCCCGTTAATACTGCTGACCTCGCAAAAGGGGGCACTCAGAACACCAATGTCCAATCTCTTTACAATAAGCAGACTGATCAGAAGACAAAGTTGATCGAGAGAAAGGGGGGTACACCAGGTGTATATACTGCACGTCCACCTCTACCACCACCTCTGAATGGTGGACCATATACTTGAGCCAACATAACTTTTGTTTTTAAATCCTTAACCTTCTTATCCTCTTTGCCCTTTGCTTCCAATTCCTGACGCTCATAATACTGGTCCATAGTCAAAAGGGAAACTGGGGAAGACTTAGTCCACGAACTCTCGCTGGCGTTAAGGCGACTAGCTATTTCTGGCAACATGTTAGCGACAAATTTGTCGACGAACAGATGCTTAACCGTGTCATCTGTCAAGGACTGCACACTAAAGTCATGGAATGTCTCTTCAAATCGTGTAAAGAAATCAGAAACTGACTCATCCGCTTTCTGTTTACAAGACGCTAACGTAGTCCAATCTATTTTCTTAGGGGGTATAAGAGTTTTCAACTTTGTCACAATAGCTTTGGGAAGATCTAATATCTCCTGTTGTGGTTTCTGCGCAGGCTCTCTAGCCACATCTATTTCTTCTAAATGCACCCAAGTATCACCATACGCTACATTATCATCTATTTTCCGAATTGTTCTCCACATATCAGGGGGCAAAATAAGTCCAAAAACATATCAATATCTGGCAGAGTCATAGTACAGGAGCTAATGGCTCCTACTTCTTCATAGAAAGTGGCAGGATTTTTCCGCGGATCGGGCAAAGCGGCTTTAAGAGCCATAACATCTGCTCTACACCAAGGGGTATAAACCCAATTATAAATAAAATACCCTTTCGCATCATCTGAAGTCTTATCTTCATTTGTTCTCGTACCCTTTGGAGGAACATACAAAGGCGCAGCTTCGCAAATTGGTCGTATACCAACTTCAGCACTACTAGATCCATTATTTGTCTCTGAAGTTTCTACTATCTGCTCTGGGGTTTGGGCTACTTGTACAGTTTTACTAGCTTTTTTTCTCCGCTTTTAAGCGAAATGTTTCATCTCGTAATTTAACCACTCGCCCAATTAAATCCATCACTCAATTGTTTATAATCAGAATTTATATCAGTGGGCTCTAAGTTTTTAGAAAGGTCTCTAAAATTAAGTATAACTTCCCAAGCAAACTTCTCTGCAAAATATAACTGTTCTAAATCTTTCCACTGCTGAACCATTGCTACAAGATCTGAAGCAAGAGTTTTCTTACGGGCTTCTGAACGAACAGTGGATCTAATGGTGGCTTTTTCATCAGTAGTTAAAGTAGAGCGAGTCTGTCGCCCATCTTGCTTATCTATATCTTTATCGTCGGAAGAATGATGTTTTTCATCGGAAGGATCCTCCTCAGGGGCAGAGGGAAATTTATACGGGGCGGAGGTCGATCTAATAAGATAGAATCATCTTGAGGTTTATTAAGCATGGGATAAAGGGGGCGCCTAATAGGGTACTGGCCAGTTACCTGTAAACGACGCTCCCTCTCTTTTTCTTTTATTTCCGTCATCTCATTTTTTAATTCTAGCGCTTTTTGATATATCTTTTTTCGTTGCTCTCTCTGCTATAGCTGCTTCTCTCTTCGCTCTTTCATTCACCTTTCTCCCACATTCGTACACAATCAAACATATCTTGCCGACTTTTTTTGTTAAACAAACACTGTTCTACATATTGAATCTTTTTAAAGTCAAATGACCCATTCACAGGCCATTGGAGATCAGGATCCTCCTTTGTATATTTGTTCCACAGTGTACTATACATTATGGAAGAAATACCGTATTTAATATACATATGTCTATTAGGTGTTCTCTCCAAGTGAGCCGGCTGACTTCTTTCTAAATCCATTTTGGTACCACCAAGACAGCAACACAACCTACGGAGTGTGCTGGAAACAGGCATGCTACCAAGTTTTTGTAAAATATTACGTTTCCAAATCTGCAAAAATAAATCAAAAACAAAACCAGAATCTTGGTCAAGCAAACAAGAGTGCCGCTCCAGCGACCTTACCAAACAAAAGTCTCCAACCTACAACTGCCAATCTCTTGATCGACCTAATGGTCACTGCAAAAATAACGCCAAAGGATACCTCAGTCAGGACCGGTCGCCACCTGGAGGGTCAAATCGAAAAACCGGAAAAGTCACTTTGGCTGCAAAGACAAGGGTCTCCTCATGCAGGACGTCTCCTCAGTAATATTCCACTCTTCCGTCAAGACCACTCCTTCAGACGACCGCGTCCTCAATGAGGCCCCACGTACGGGTGCCAACTGTGGAAATGTGCTTTTTAATGAGCACACCGGTGCAGGGGTCACCCTTCTCTTGTCCACGGGTCCATAGACCAACAAAATAGAGATTGGCACTGAAGCTGGAATTCAAATAACAAGTTTATTAATCACTCATGAGTGGGACTACGTCCACACAGCACTCTCAAGTGCTGCCTGAGGTAGTACACTGAAGTCACAGACCATGGTGCTTATATACAGAGTTTGTTGCAGAGTAAGCATGTAGTTGCAAATAGAAGGTACAAGCATACACAGGAATAACTACCAACAAACATGGGCAGATGGGTGATCACTTAGTCAGCAGAGTGGGAGGGGGAACAGATGTGTTTACATCAGCAAAAAACAGTTGACAGTTATATCTTTAGCCAGGTGCATTCTAGCAGCTACAGGCCTTTGCTCAGCACATTGCTTTTAGCTCAGTACAGAAGGAGTTGACTAGAGTTGATGACACAAGCAGAATAGAAGGGCAAGCAACAGTGAAGACGGAAGAATTACATAGCTAACAAAATGGATGCCACAAACAAGATGGCTTCAGCCTATGCTAACAGAAATTATTTCAAATTTCCACACTTTCCAGAAAAGCACAGACATCGCTCTAAAGTTTCAGAGACAGTGATGTGTGTGACATAACCAGAACTGTTGGTGGCTAAGATGCTAGTCTACCTCATTTTGCCTGCAGCCTATTGCCTACAATGAACAAGCATTTGCTATGCAATCGATCTCGCATTTGTTAAATTTAGAGCTATTGGCGTTGTAAATTACAATGTTTTCAACTTATTTTTTTGGGGAGCCATCTTGTAAGAACAATAGCAGGGAACAAAATGGGAAGAGGGGGGGAGAGTTTCTATAATACACTTCTAAATAAGTAGGGTTTATTTGGTAGAATCACAATTAACTACGGCACTATTTAAGAGTTTGAAACAAGTGAGGGGTGTGGGGAAAGATTCTGAAGCAGTTCTTCAAAGGGAGAGTTTGGCTATAGAGGGCTAAAAGCATTACTTGATTACAGCGAGAACAATTTTGCACCTGTGAGTAGTTTGTTAGCAGAGAGTAGTAGCTTCAGAGATATACATGGAAGCATTTTTCAACAGAAGAGAGCGAGATGGCACAAAGTGAGTATTTTAATTTACCACTGCACGTGCTGGGAGTGAAAAACCATTCTTAGTGACAAGCTGCAAACAAAAACATGCCACAAAAAATAAACAAGTGCGAAGCACGTTGTTGTACAAGCAGCGGTGCAGAGCTAATAAAAGGCACGCAGCCGCACAAGTTTCCAGATATAAGAGCAGCACCTTTGAGGCGATTTGCTGGCATTGCTCTGTCAACAAAGGGAGACTCCAACATGGATCCCCAGAGTGAGAGCATGTGGTGCAGCAGTCAGAGCTGCTGACTCTGTAGCTGTGGATCCGTGTTGAAACCTTGGCATCAGCTCAACATCCTGTGAATCTGGGCAAATCACTTACTCTCCCCCATGCCAGTGCTTTATAAGTGTACTAATGTAAATGGGGAAAAAAAACAGCTGCGATATCAGAGGGTGGTGGGGCAGGCAAGCAGTGTTGTGGGAGGGGTGGGGAGAGACTACACAGGGAGATCAAGTATGAGAAGCGGTAATTTAAAATAAAATTTAAAAAACAGCGATCTCAGAGGGGTGGTGCGGGCGAGCAAGCAGTTTTGAGGGAGGGGTGAGAGGATAGAAAAGGGAGATTAAGTAACGGCAGGCGAATGAAGTTGCCAAAGCGAAGTAAACAGAACACTTAACAAGCAGAGGCAGGCCAAAAAAAAAGGTTCTCTCAAAGCTTTCTAAGTAACCTGACGAGCAAGAGCACATGTAACAGGGGCAGCCTTCATGGGAGGATACAAACGTCCAAAAGGAGGGACTATTAAGCGTATTCACCAAACAAAAGCCGGCATATCCAAAGGACAGAAAGAGGAACCAATTAAAAAGATGGGCGTTGCTCCAAGCCTATATTCTAGATACAGCATGCACTGCCTAGGTGAGACAAAAACTCAGACCTAAAAATCACAGCACATTAAATGCTGTAAACTAAAAAGCCAGGACTGGAAGCTATAGGATCGCTCACCTGAGGTGTATAGTTTCCTTTTAGTGTGTACATGCTGGTTTGCCTTTTTTTATTAAAAAAAACTTAAGACATGTGCGCTCTGCCCCACTGCGCACTTCCTTCTGCATGTAGGTATGTGCTTTTCCAATGCACGTGGCAGTGTTTACTACTCACGAGGTATAACTTCGTACTGCACGTCGTAGTGTGCTTTTTCTATCGCACATTGCAAAGTGCACTCTTGACACGAAGGACCTTCCTACTGCATGTTGGTGCGTGCTTTTTCAATTGTACACCGCAGTGTACATCACTATGTTTTGCACCGTACATCTCCGCATGTACTTTCTATTGCACATCACAGTGTGCGTCCTAGGAGCAGGGATTTAGATGTGCACTATTGACTCTGAGCATCTTCCAACTGCACAGCAGTGTGTGCTTTTTCTAATGTACACTGCAGTGTACACTGTACACTAACATAGGATTTTGCTTCAAGAACATCACCGCGTTTTCTTTCTATGGCATATCAGTACACATCCTCGAAGTATGGCTCTAAAGTGAGATATACATTGAACCATGAGTGTGGAGTGAGAGTTAAAGATGGGAAAAAAACTGCTCCTTTTAGGTAGACGTGTTATTTCAAGGGAGCGTGTTCCAGTCGGTCTATGGATATCCGAAGTATTTATCACCAAACAATCAACCTCACACTCTTTACCAAGGGAAAGGGTGCTGGAGAGATACAGAGGTCAAAGGGCAAACACCACGACTGCTGGACAAAGCAAGCCACAATAGTGAATCCACAGCAGTCTCACCTCAAAGCAGACATCGCATCCAGAATATTCCAGAAAATGAGCGACCCCAAGCAGGACTGTGTGAGTTCATAGACTGAAAATGAGGGGGCTGTAACCACCACCACCCCAACTGAGGTCACTGTGGTGCATTTCGCTTGCAGGAACTGTAGATAGTGAGTGAACATGCAAGTCTAATAGTGAGAGAAAGGTACTGCTTATAGTATTTTTGTATTCCTTCTCTCTCTAGTTTGTTTCACCTTCATACAAATTAAAGCCTAATTGGCAGAGGTGCCCAGGTAATAAAGACAAAGTTATGGACTGGTAGTTCCTAGGTAATATTTTTGAATGTAAACCGTGCATCCTATGTCCTTGCGCAAGGTATTCGGTTCTCGCTTTTTGGTAAAAGTTTTTGCATCCAGGTGAATTATGTGAGCGCTATAGAAAACCAAATTAAAAACGTTGGCAAAGCCAATATGTCGCGCCTACACTAGTTAGCCGTGCTGTAGAACATGGCTATAATAAAAAAAAAAAAAAAAAAAAAATCACATTGAGAAAGCCAATACTTCCAGTAGGCGAGATACATTGGCTTTGCCAATGCTTATTCTTTACTATATCTGTGAAGCAGCACATTCTGCCATGCTGCAGCCTTAAAGCGCTTTGATATGGACAGACTTTAAAGGTACAAATACAGATTGTTAGACATTACAAATATGCTGTTTAGGGTAAAGGAGCAAACACTAGTGTACACAGTAGCCATGGATTCTTTTTTTTATTTGATTTATTATTTACTTACCATGAATGATGCCCCTTTAGGCTTTGGTGTGCTATACAATAGAGCTATATGATAAATGAACATTGTCGCTCTGAAAGCTGTCCCAGTACCACTATTTTAAAGAGTCTCCTTGAGATCATTTGTCCAGAGATAAGTTGCCTGAAATATGAAAGTTATAGCACTTTGAGACCAGAAGCACAAGGGAAGCCAGAGTTCACTTTTACCGCTATTTTATTATCTGTTCATCTTAATTCTTGGGAGCGCCCACTGAGGGTGCACACGTCAGCTGCCCTATGTTAGTGCAGGCTTTACGACCCACTGTCATAGGTATTCGAGCAAGCAGCTACTTTGCTCTCTAAACCCTTCCCAACCCATTGCAATTAAGAATTAGCAGTGATTGGTCTAACCACACAGAGTTGGATTTGACCATGGTCAAACACTTTGATAAAGAACCGAGGCTTCAACATAGTACTTCTTACTCCTTAGGGTAATAACATGTATAAGAGTCAAGATTGCACTCACTCAGACTTACTGGCAAACTTTAGTCTGATTCAAAGTACTCCCTACTTAGACAAAAATGAGATCAGAGGAAGAAGTACCAACAGTGATTTCCCACGAGCACAAGGTTACACTGGTTTAACACATTCTAACTTGCCCACAAGAAGACAACTCGAGTGTGGGTGGATTTGATGACAACTGGAAATGATATAGTGTGGTCTGAACTCAAAATACAATTTAAAAATAACATGGGAAAAAGATCAAGGTCCAAAATATTAAGGTGTCTATAGGTAACTACAGATTTAGTATTCTTAACTCCATATCTCTATCTTTTCACTCCCTATGCAGCGGCTGGGAACCCTGGACCTGCCAGAGCGAGGGTGAGTCAGGAGAGCAGAGCCGGCTGCCAGGGTCATATGAGATTTACTGTGAAAAATCAGGGATGGCTCAGGCAGGGTTTTTGGCAGTCCATTGCAACACGCTTCGGCTGGGACACGTCATTGCTCACATAAAACTAGCGCTACAGTCGTAGTACAAATTTAGAATCAATACATTTCCTGACCAGAAATAAACATATTAGACATTCTTGGATGAAAACGTTTTTTGAAAAAAAGGAGAAAAACATTTCCTCAATTAAATGGCTAGCATAAAACTCCCTTTGCACAAGTCCAAACGGCACCCACAAGAATTCATTATGTAATTGAATAACATACTCATTGTGGTAAATATATATTGCAAGTCCATCTCCATTCAAGTGTAACCCATGCATTTTTCAACAAACCCATTACAAGCAATCATGCCACAAATTCATATTAAGTAAAACAAATCCATCTAAACTGGGCCATAATATTGTTAAAGCCGAAAATATAAACAGACTTGAACTGTTGTCCAAACATTAGCAATAGATTCCCCATTTTGAAATGTGCTTCTAGAATAGTTTTTTAAAATGCTCATGTTTCCGTGAAGTGACCACTTGAGGTAAACATGAAGTTTTCGTTTCTTGTTCATTATAAAATACAGGTGCAGCAGGCACGCAAGGCTGCCTCATCTCAGCTCTGTATGGTTTGAGGCCTTGAACTTTAAGAGAACTGAGAAAATAATTAGCTGTTTTGCAATAGATGTTCTGCCAGAGCGCTCATTAGTGAAAACGGTGCGTTTAGGTTAGATCAAAATGGCAGGTGCCTGACACTTTTACAAATCTGTAACCGTGATAGGAACTCTGGAACAGCTTGTCGGATTCCATATAGAGGGTTGTTTACTCAAGACAAAGACCTTGAACTGAGATAGACTAGCACAGACACATCAAATGTTTTTCTGCAAGTCTGCTTTTCTTATAGATTAGCTTTCCTTTTGAAGTAGAACTATCTTTCCTCTAAAGTTTGAACTTTGCAGCTGCACGTGGATAATGAGTTTAGCAATTATAATGAAAAGCAATGAGTGTTCAAACATATATAAGGGACATCGCAACCCAAGAGATACAAAACATTTGACAGATCGGAATCTGTAGGTTTCCCGGGGCTTGCGCAAATAAAAGTCTGCTTCTTTTTAATCACCAGGACTGTGTATTAAATGTTTATTTCTTTCCAGATAAACTATGCTATTACAATACCGAACAAATTATGCTGCTAAATTTTTTTTTAACTCAATAACAGGGCATCCGATGGCCTCAATATTTATAAATTTGAGATACACAGTTTCCTTTAACTAGGAGACCCATAGGGGCTCATGACGATGGCGGACGGAAAAGCATTCCGACCGCCGTGCTAGCAGTAAATTTCCACCCGCAGGTACCGCGGCAAAACCGCCGGCCAGATTAGGATGCACCGCAAGAAACTCCCTACCGCGGCGGTCGGATCCCAGGATTCAGCGGCGGAAAAGCTGAAAATCCGTCCGCAGCGGTCGGATTTGCTGCGGAAAAGCCAAAGACCGCCGTTTCCTCAGCGGACAGGAACACATGGAGCTATCCGCAGTATTGCTACCGCCATCCTCCATTGACCGGATTCTCCGCAGCGGTGTGGTGGGCCGTTTGTGGCATCGTAATACGACCGGCGGTCGTAACCGCATTCCGCACGGCGGTCCCTCCCTTTTGGCTCCGTCCGCCACCGCTGCGGAAGGGGATTCCTGGCGGTTCCTGAAACACCGCAGTGGACGGGAAATGGGCTCTTTGCCCATCGTAATACGGCGGACGCAAGGACCGCCGATGGAGTGCGGAAAAGGGCATTTTCCGCCAGCACCGCGGATGTGCTTCCGCCCGCCATTGTAATCAGCCCCATAGTTCGAGAACAGTAGTGACAAACGAGAAATTAACTTCTTTTTAATATAGGGCATTAAATGTTAGTTCCGATAGGTTCAAGTTAATTCCTTATTATAAGGCCTTGGCAGATGTACAACTAAAAGTGCTAGAAGCACAACACACATTAGAAGGAATAGGCCAACTTGGGGATGTATTCAAACAATGATAAAAAGTACTACCACAATAACCACCCGAAATGTTGGCTCATTAGGGCAGGATCCTAGTTTGAATAGTCAGCCAATGTTTGGTGGGGATTTTATGGCATAATTTAGATATAATAGTTTTGTTTGACTTTATATGAATTTGTGATATGATTGCCGATAATTGATTTGTTTAAACACACGGGTTACACTTGAATGGAGGCAGACTTGCAATAGATATTTAACACGATTAATTTATTGTTCAATTACATATTTAATTCTCGTGTACTGTTTGGACTTGTGGAAAATGAGTTTTGTGTGCGCCATTTAATGGAGGGGATTTCTCATTCTACATCCTTTCAAATTACATTTTCATCAAAGAATGTCTTCTATAATTATTTCCTGTCAGGAAGTTTTTTCTTTTAAATTGTACTACCATATTTGGTGCTTGTTCCATGTTAGCAATGCCGTATGTGGTGACTGAAAAGTGTTACATGGAGCACGGGGGAAGAGGGGAGAAAGATGGATGTTGTAGGAAAGTGCCCCTTTTTGCATGGCTACCCCTTAACTTTTTGCCAGATACCCGATGCCAAGTTGACTGTGTGCTGGGACCCTACTAATCAGGCCCCAGCAACAGAGTTCTTTCCCAAAACTGTGCTTAGTTTCCACAACTGGCACAACTTTGGGCCACATGTAAGTCCCTTGTAAAAGGAACCCCTGTTAGCAAGGGCCTTGTGACCAGAGAGGGTTTCTGAGGGCTGTAGCATGCATTATGCCACCTTCAGAGACCCCTCACCTTAACATCTACATACTGCCACTGCAAGCTGCATGTTTCGGTGCAGACCAAACTGAAGAGTAGACATAGAACACATCCCTGTGTGCCATGCCCACCAACACTGCCTATGGCATGGGTAAGTCACCCCTCTAGCAGGCCTTACAGCCCTAAGGTAGGGTGCACCATACCCCTGGTGAGGGAATAGCCGCATGAGCAATATGCCCCTGCAGTGCCTGTGCCATTCAAAGACATTGTAAGTGTAGTGAAGCCATTTTGAGTACATGGGCTGGGAGTTGTCATTACAACTCCACAGCTCCATGATGGCTTTACTAAAAATTGTGAAATTTGGTACCAAACGTCTCAGCATAATAAACCCACATTGATGCCCTCCGAGTGCATTTTATAATAAATACAACAATGGCATCTTAGAGATGCCCCTGAAAAAACGACCAACTTGTAGTGTATTGGCTGACTGGTCCCAACCAGACAGGTTTCTGACTTCATGAGGTGAGAGCCTTTGTGCTCTGAGGTCAGGAACAAAACCTGCTCTGGGTGGAGGTGCTTCACACCTCCCCCTGGCAGGAACAGCAACACTTGGCCGTGAGCTTCATAGGATCTCACCTTGTGATGTGCTGAATTGGGCAGCTCCAACTAGTGGAGATACCCACCCCTCCCTGTCCAGGACCCACTTTTGGCAGCAGGATAGGTGGGAAAAATAATAAGCAGAGTAGGATTGTCCACCTCAGCCTGGCACACCCCTAGGGTCGCCAGGAGCTGAGGTGAACCCCTCTCTTAGAAATTCTCCATCTTGAATTGGAGAATTAGGCCCAATAGGAACAGGGATCTGTCCCTCTCCCCAAAGGGAGGGAGGCACCCAAAGGGTGTAGTCACCCTAGGAGATAGTAGCCATTGGCTACTCCCCCCTGACCTCAGTAACGCCCTTAAATTTAGTACTTAAGGGCTCCCCTGAACCTTGTTCCTAAGATTCGACGAGCTAAGAAGAAGGACCGAAGAACCGTGCAGCAGTGAAGACGACGATGACTGACTTGGTCTCCTCCTCCAGCAACCCTGCTTCAAGAAACCAGCGTGGCCCGCAGCCAGCAACCTCAAGAACCCCGGTGGACCTGTGCTTTCTTCGACAAAGACTCTTGTCTCCTGTGGACACCGGATTTGCCCAACAAGAAACCAACACAACGGCTCCGGATCCAGGTGGAACTGCGACACTTGCACCACTCTGCACCAGACGCACACAGCCCGAATCCAGGTGGCCCACTGATCCAGTGAAGACTCCCCGGCGATTCTGACCTGGGATCCAGCGTTGGATGACCTCTCCTGACCTCCCCCTTGACGCCTGCAGCCTCAACCTGAAGGGTCCCCCTTGACCGGATCTGATGAGAAATCCAGATGTTGACACCCCTGCACCCGCAGCCCGCAGCCCCCTGGCCTTGGTGTGCCCAACCAACGTGTCCTGGCATCCTCCCACCATCCAACTTACCTCTCCAGTTGTGGGATTCTTTCAGCCAGCCTCCAGAACTGCACTTGCAGCTGTTTTCCTCAACCAAGGATCTCCATTGGTTTCAACTGGGCCCCCGATGCCTCCTTTGCACTCTGCACCAGGCCGCCGCTGGTGGTGCAATCTGTGCTCTTTGGTGGCCCCACCAGTGCCGATCTTAACCCCCAGGGCCTCTGTCCCTGAACCGCAGGCACCTACCTGTAACCGATGGCTCTTCGAGGGCCCCCTCCCACCAGCCTCCATAGGATAACATTGGGCCTAGTGACCTCTGCACCTGGCCGCTCCAGTGCCGCTGGTGGTGCAGAACCTACCTTGGTGAGACCCTGGCCCAGTGTTGACCCAAACCCGCAGAGACTGAAATTGAGAACTGCTTACTTACCTGTAAGTTACTCGCCTGTCTTTTTTCCATAGGATTGCATTGGTCTCTCGCTGTACTGTACTAAGTGTGATCCTGCATACAAAGTATCTTTCTGTATAGAAAAGCATTTCATGCACAAGCAAAGTATTGTTTGAGACTATACAAAACATATTGCCAGTAATTGAAAGTATTGCATACAAGTCTCCTTACTTGTAACGGAGTTCAACTTGGTTCCTAGGAATAAAAGTAACAAAAGTAATATTTTTCAACAACCATCGTTCTGGGGTCAGTCATTGAGTGTGTGTTCCTGTCTGGTATGTACACCAAGTGCATTCACACTACCCTCTGATAAGCCTAACTGCTCAGCCCAGCTACCACTAAATTGAGAGTAAGGTTTTATCTAGTTTAACCTCGGCCATACCTTTGAGGACTCACTGGACTGCACACTATACCTCTTTTTGGTATAGTATATACAGAGCCAACTTCATATATACTCCTACCTATACACACACATATATATATATATACACACACACACACCACTGAAAAAAAAACTAAGGTTACAGGGATGTTCTAGTTAGGTTCACGCTTTACCCACACAAAACCAAACAAATCCAGTAGTTATACTTACGTTAAGAAACTAACCTGTAGCCTAAAGTTAGATTATAATTTATTTTTGCAGAACAATATGATGTCATGTACCACCAAGTTTCATGCTTTTTTTTTTTTTTTTTTTTTAAGTTTTTTATAGCACGAACTAGACCCGAGGATATCCGGTATCAAAGCGCTTTACATGAGCATCAGTTTCCTTAGATGGACACATTCATTTTTGTTAGGCATGGGGAGATTAAGTGATTTGCTTAGAATCACAGGACGTTGAGCGTCGTTGCCGAGACATGAACCCGGTTCCCCAGCTTCGAGGTCGACTGCTCTAGCTGTAAGGCTACATCTCCTCTCCTTCTGCAAGATTGTTGCACTCTAATCCTGTGCCAGATGTTAGTATACCCGACTACTCAAGTCAAGTCAATAAAGCTTTATTCGATTTCTTGCAAAGAAAATCATAAAATCACATCAAATCATACATCTCAAATGTCAGTTCATAAAATGTTAAAAGTCATCACATACAAAAACAATTTTAAAAATCTGTACATGATTATACATCTGTCGAATCCTCGCATCACGCTCGTGGCGGACTCATATTAAAATAGTTTTCCTACATTTAAAAGTGTTTTTTAAAAATGCGACTATTGAAGTGGTAAAATCTTCATTCTCTAGTAGTTGTATGACCAATTGTGCAGGACGGCATTGCCTAAGGCCAAGTGTTCTTAAGATCGGGAGAATCCACCTCCTTCTCTGAACAGAATAAAACTTACAAAACAAAAGAAAATGCAGAGTCGACTGTTGGGACAGGTCATCACATGGGCAGTTACTCATACTTCTAGACCAGTCGTTCATATTAAGAAAACTGATTAATCTGTGCACGATGCCTAATCTAAAACGAGTTAATAAAAATCTGTCATAACCACCTGAGATATTTCTTAAGTACGGCTGAGTACTGTATGTAGTCCGTGTGAGCTGATGGGCCTGTACTGTTGGTTTTGCCATTTCTATGGTAATTCTACTTAACTCCAAAAATGACAGGCATCTTCTTTTAAGTTCTTTTCTCACTACCGTTCTCATGGTGTTAGGATCATTATAATATTCTGGATGTCCAAGATTAGTTGTAAATTTTATGTGCTTTAACCACTGTATATTCAAGGCCCCATGTAATCTACAGCTGTCGCTTAATATTTCACGATTAAGTGTGGTTTTGTCGGTAGTCCAAATCCTATGCCACAATAAGACTGGCTGAATTTTTATGATGTCCGCTATATATGGCATTCCTAGTTCAGCATGTCAGATATGCGTAGAGGTACCATTTGGGACTAGCAGCAGGAATCTGAAAAAAGTGTTTGACAAGCTGTAGGGGATGAGTATCTACGTAGCCCCAAATGCCTGCGCCATAGATAGCTATTGACACACTTTGCCTGACAGATTTGCAATAAGTCTACAGGTGGACGTCTACCCAGTTTTCTACTGAAATTACATAAAGCGGCGGTTGCCTTCATAAACAATCGCTTCCTGGCTAGAACTGCTAGAGTCCAGGCCCCCATCCGATCAAACAAAATCCCTAAATGGGAGAAGGTTTTAGTACTTTCTACCATTTTGCCATCGATGTAGATGTCTCTACATCTGTTGCTGCCTGCCCCGCATTTCATTATAAATGTTTTTGAGGTGTGGACAGTAAGACCCAGGTTGTACATAAACATGGCGAAGCTTAACACTACCCGTTGGAGCCCCAACGGTGTACGTGACATCAGTACAGCGTCGTCCGCATACAGTAGGGCGGGTATGGGACGTTTATCAATTAATGGCAGGTCCTGGCACTCATTCGCCAATACCGGCCTCAAGTTGTTTATATATAGAGTAAATAGAAAGGGCGCCAGGACACAGCCTTGTCTCACCCCTCTCAATATGTTGAACGATGCTGTGCACTCCCCGCCAACCCCGTAGCGAACCCTTGCCTTTGCCTCATGGTAAAGTTGCCTCAAAAAATGTATGAGTGGCATTTCCACCCCCAATCCCGCCAGGAACTTCCATAATTTGTCGTGAATAACGCAGTCGAAGGTTGCAATTAAATCGACAAATGCCAGGTATAACCTGCCTTGTTTAGCCTTGGTGTACTTGCCCAAAAGGATATTTAAATTAAGACCCTGCTCCACAGCGCCCAGACCCTTACGAAAACCAAATTGAAGATCAGACACGATCGAGTTATCTTCGGCCCAGTCCTGTAATCTGGTTAGTATGGCTCTACCCACAACCTTGACCAGGGAGTCTAAGAGTGAAATAGGTCTGTAACATGCAGGATTCTTACGGTTACCTTTCTTAAAAATGGGGACCAAAATAGATTCTGTCCATGTTGGTATAAAACTAGTGGAACAGCACGCTGCGATCACTTGTGTTAAAAGCGGTCCCCATAACGGCAGGTTAGATTTAAAAAGATTTACTGGAATACCATCAGGTCCGGGTGCTTTCCCTCCCATGCTTGTCATAATAGCGTTGTTGACCTCATCAAGGTCAAAATGTATATCAATTTGTTGTCTAATGGATGGTAACTCAACAAGATCGGGAAGAGCAGTTTCCCTGGTTTCCTCCCATGCCGGGTTGTTATACAGACTGGAATAATGTTCCACCCATTGATCTTCAGCAATGGCTCTCTCAATCGACGGGGTATCTCGGTTAACCAAAAAAGGGGCATTTACAGCCTTCCAGAAGGCAGTATTATCTCTAGTTAGAGGCTGCATGTAAAGCGGACCAGGCTTCTTCTCTTAATGCACATTTTCGTTCTCTAAGGGCACACCTGTTCTCCCTTCTGGCCGCTTTGATTTCTTCTCCGTCAGAGTTATGTAGGGCACGTTTTAATTTGGAATAGGCCTTGGTACATTTTGTATCGAACCACCCTTGCTCCTTAGCAAGCAGCTTTTTATTCTCCACAAAAATAGCATTTTTAATGTGTCCAGATATTTGCGTAAATTTTTTTTAAGACGTCAACATGGGGAGTTGTTTCATCGAGACAGGCATAAAAGGCAGCTTCACATTTAACCATTACCTTTATTAAAAATTAATTTGGGTCAACATTAACCCATCGTAGCGAATATCCATTCATCGTGTTCAGGGCTATATTCTCAACAATATATGGAGATGTTCCCTTAATGTTTTTCGCATTACTGGGTACTGTAAAGGTTACGCTCAAGGGAAAGTGATCGCTCAGGGCATTCGTGTGGGTGATAAAATTCCTAACTCTGGATGAGTGTCTGCTTGACATAAGAATGTAATCTATAGTTGAATACGTCCCTCGACCATTAAAAGTAGGGCTAAAGGGAATAGGTGGAGAACACAGATAGTCGACGAACCCTAAATCAGCAGAAAATATAATTTCATTTAGACAGTCCCCATAGGTTGTATGCGGGAAATGTGAGAGACTATTAACCTCGTAAGACAGGATACCACAAACATCACTTTCAGTATATTGGCACAGTGCAGAATTGAAATTGCCTCCCCAAATAACAAGTACATCTTTTACTTTTGTGTTTTGTTTAAGGTTTAGGTGATAGCTTATATTTCTCAATACCCCCGCAATCTAATCAGGCGGTGCATTATTATAAAAATTTAGCAATGCAATACAAAGCGCTTTATCAATATGGATAGTAACAAGTTGGTAATATCTATCTGTGACTTTCAATGCAATATTGCTTGCATTCATATAATTAGATACACAAGTACAAAGACCGCCCTTTGGTCTACCATGGGTCGATGCTACTGGCGCAGAGTGGAAAGTTTTAGAACCGTTAATATGTATGGGCTCCTCTACCCATGTTTCCTGTAAGCATAAAATTTCAAAGTTCCCCGACAAATTCTGACCATAACCGGTTGTTTATCTTAGTTCGTATAGCGGCAACATTCCAAAATAGTAAATGGCACAGATCTATTCTCTTATTGCCATAGTAGTTCACAGCCCTAGTATCGGTGGTTGGAGCACTAATGGTGGAAGATGTGCTTGAGAGTAAGCAATTGTCCTGGTTATCTATTATGCCAACTGGGGCAGATGAGGTAACGGGGTCCATACGAGTGGATCGTAAAGATCTAGGTGAAATATCTGAGTTATTACCTAGAGTACTGGGTTTCTGGAATCTGGGTGCACGTGTGTTTGACTAATAAGGTGGCTTGACTGTCCTCTTATCTGTGCAGCCCTAGGATCAAATGTTGAGTCAGTCGACATCCTCTAGGGTTGGAAGGCTGTGGAATCGATTATGTACAGGGACATTATATGAATAATGGGGGTTAACTTTGTGGTCTCCACCAGTGGGTCTAATGTAGTTGGTCTTTATTGGCTGATAAAAGTATCCCAAGGGAATTAGGTTAATGCCGGAGTAGAAATATGATGATTTCCTGCTCTAATCAAAATACTTTGGACTAGCAGAGGGGTTCTGAAGGTTAATACCACGCAATCGCCATACAGGTTCTTGCAGTCCCTGCCTATCCAGCTCACCCTTCTGGCCATCTTAAACTCAGCGAAAAGTGCCTCTGTTAATCCTGTTTTGGTGCCGAACCAAAACAGGGATTTGTTTCTTAGAGTATCCCATGATTCAGAAGTCTCCAACGATAATCTAGGAACATTAGCCAAGACTACCGTATAGGAGGTAGCAGCTGGTGGTAAATCCAGATATGTCATTTCGGGCTCATGACTGTTTGGCATTGAGGGTATGTTCGAAGTATGGGAACTTGATTCAGCCAAGGTGTAGGCCTACAAGGTATTACCAATCCCCAGGGGCGCTATGTTGTTGACACATGAAGAAAAAGCACATACAGGCCATGTGGGTGCTGAGGCAGGTATGATTATGGGTTTTGGATCTAACAATGTTCGACTCTTATTGTGAGATGACCCGGAGAATAATAGGTTATTAGGAGGTGGCTGTTTGAACAGGTCGGGAATGTACCGAACCGCTACATTCGTGCTGTACTGGGCCAAGATTTTTGAGTGAGCTCGAATTCCATACATCTATTTAAGGTCTCTTCAACGGCACGTACTCCGTTAGTTAATTTAGTTAGGGCCTCTATCAGAAAAACATCTAGCGCATCCAATTTAGCGCTTAGCTTGCTGGGGTCATTCTGTAGGTTGAGATGGTTATTAGCTAGAGACCTTTCCTTACCACGTGGTGCCAGTGATGTTTGGGATTTGCCCCGTTTAACCGACTTTTTGTGAGGTCTAGGGGGTACAGACGTAGGCTCTGGTAATATTCCCTCGGTTATGTTGGTATGAGTTTCTGGGTTTCTAGGGCGCTTCATGGGCAGTTGGGAATCACTCTCCTGGTCGCTAACCGAGATGTGGTCAGACATTCTGTATGCAACCATTTGAACGCGGCTGGCCAATAGGGGCTTCGGGTAAGGGTACGTGAACGATCTAACCTATAGTTGGACCATTACATGGAACCCCTGCTGCACCCGATTATTCTGGGTTCAGTGACTCTTCCATCGAAATGATCTGCTGTTCAATTGACCCCATTGCCCCGGTTAGGTAGTTCAACAAAGTCAAACGTGAGCCCCCCACAGGTTTAGGCTGTAACTTTGTTTGGCTATTTGCCGCTTTCCTTTTGCCCATTGTGCAGATCAGTCACTAAATAGTCCGCGAATATCAATTATAGCACCAAAAAAGTTCTGACGCGTCAGAGAATAATGACTGGCTCCGAGGTGGGATCAGATATTTCCTCGGTAGGTGCAGGCAACAAATTCTGTCAATGCTTATTAGCGACAGTTATGTGTTATGTCCCTCCACGCTCCAACCCCACAGCAATCACAATAATTAAGTAAGGTCCGAACACAAGGCAATTGCGAATGCAGATACTAGAAGAACAAGCTGCCGAAGAGCACTCACCCGGACTGGAGTAACTGTTCGTCACGCATCAAGAGGATCAAGAGGGTGGGCCCAGCCCGGCCTCTATCGGCCTATGACAGGCTAAGACAGGCCCGTCTTGGCCCGGTCTTCGCCTGGGTCGAGCCCGGGCATGCCCCGCGCTGCAGGACTGCCGCATTGCTTTTGTGGGGTGCGAAAGCCCCTCCTCTTATTCCTCCAAGGGTCCAGAACAAAGTGCAAGGGGCCTGGTACAGTACAGGGTCCGTGGACAAAGTGAAAAGTGCTGGTTTCCCGCGCTGAGGGACTGCAGCATTGCTTTTGTGGCATGCCAAAGCCCCTCCTCTGATTCCTCCAAGGGTCCAGAACAAAGTGCAAGGTGCCTGGTACAGTACATGGTCCGTGGACAAAGTGACGAGTGCTGGTTTCCCGCGCTGCGGGACTGCAGCATTGTTTTTGTGGCATGCCAAAGCCCCTCCTCTGATTCCTCCAAGGGTCCAGAACAAAGTGCAAGGTGCCTGGTACAGTACAGGGTCCGTGGACAAAGTGACGAGCGCTGGTTTCCCGCGACTACTCATTGCTGACAGTGGCAGAGGATATTGTAGGTGTGCCTTCATGTTGCCCGCTAATTTCGGTTATCAACCTTCCAAAGCTATGGGGACCTAGTATCGGTCTGATTACTAACTACCTCTGTAGCACTATTCGATTATATGCACTTTTATGTTTGATGCAATACAGTTAACTGTTCGAGGGGGTGGGATAAGCATTTTTTATTTGCATTTTGCTCTCTTTGGCCGACCATTCCTTCCATCCAATTTTTTTCCCTGTACATCTTATATTTTCTAAGGGCGAACTCCCGTGGTGTCAGGGTGTGTTGCTGATTAAACTACAAGACAAAGGAAAACAAGGGTACCCCAATTATAGAACCTGGGGTTGAATAATGTTTTTAGAAACAATGGTTCAGAAAGTGGCCAAAAGAATGGTCCGAGGGAGACGCAAGGTATTGCGCCTGAATGGGAAACAATGTAACTAAATAGGAGCAGGCAATCAATGCTGGAGGGAGCAAGGAAATGTGTGACCAGGGACTCGTTATGATTAGGATAACAATAGTTATTTATTTGCAATAGTATGCAGAGAATAGTATTCGTTCAGGTGCTCACATAAAGTGACAACAAGCGTGAGGTGCTCAGTGAGAGCGACTTTTAAAATATGTACATCGCATTGACAACACACTAGAGAACTCCTTATGAAAGCAATTATATAAAGTATATGGAGTTCTGGTTGTAGGGGGTCGACGACGTTTCGATCTCGGTTTGTTAGAGATCATCTTCAGGACATAGCCTATGTGAGCAATCCGAATCTATAAGAAATAAGGTACTGGTCATGGAGTATTACTTCATACTACAGTTGGAGAGGAGCTCCCAGGGAAAACAATTATTTTGGAAAGAGTTACATTCGTTATAGAACATACTAGTATAATGTGGAGGTCGGACATTGAAGAATTAATCATATTCAAAACGACGTGGTTTAGACAGTGTCGTGACAAGAGCAAAATGAGATTAAGCCTTCAAATCAGGCGGCGTGACATACTTAACTGAGTTGGACCAGTGAGACGATAGAATTAATCAGATTGAAACAGCCCAATGAATTAGACAGAAGGGATAGTTAAATCAGGGTGCGCGCGCTAACCAAGAGAGAAGGAGCCTAGAGTGGCGCCTAGTTGCGGTGTATAGATCTAACACTTACTCAAAACCTGATGAAGCGGCAGTTGCAAAAGGAAGTGGAACTGCAGAGAGGAGGTCTCTGAATCGTGAGCGCTGGGGATGATGTGGGTCCAATTAAAGTCTATACCCGGGTGGCTAAGGAGGAAAGAAAACCAACTAATTATGGCTGTTGGAGAAACATGCATATATGCAGTGCCACGGAAGCTGCACTTACGGTGTGGATTTTCAGCGCAGTATATTCGGGATAACCATGGTGCCAATAACTTGGAGTGAGGGCTCCGGAATTGCTTAAGGAGTTCTGAAAAATTAATTAGGTAAATAAGGGGAGTGCGGCCGTGAGCAGAAGGTCTTCACCCCCGGCGTGGAGCCTTCCACTACCCTGATGGCTCCCCCGTTCTCTTTCCTAGGTTACTCGTCCCACGGAAGGATTTAATTAACTGGTTATCCTCTGCTGATCAACACGGCTGTGCTGCTTCCTGAATATCACGACTAACTACGAAAGTCTGGCAACACCCCCTTTTTCCTCGCGCCGTCTGACCTTCTGCTCACAGCCGCACTTCCCTTATTTCCCCATGAAGGGACAGTGTGTCCCGAAATGCACTGGGCGGACTGACCGTGTTTGTAATGTAATTTTGATTTTGTCGTCAAGATGCTCAAAACCTATGTTGATGCGTGTGATTGGAAATTATGAAATGTTGACCAATGAACTAATCGGAAAAAAATCATTTTGGTTTGATCATGCTATAAATAAATGTGTTGCTATGCAGTTTATTGCTTCACAAAATATTTCATTGTACTTCACATTTGGGACTTGGTCTCTTCCATTGACAGTTCAGAATTATTTAGGCAATAATTACTAGGGTGGAGCACACTGATCACACATCAGTTAGAAACGGATTCTTTTTGATACTAAGGAGTGCGCAATCAGCACACTTTCTACAGTTAACACCACGAATTATAGTTATACTTACCTGAAGAAACTCCAAGTACAGCTATAACTGCCAAATTTCTACGTTTTTGTGTGGGTAAAATGTGAACCTAACTATAATGTCCCTGAAACCTTGGTTTTTTTCAGTGAATTTCTACGTTTTTTTTTTTTTTTTTACGTAAAGTAATATAGAATTACAGCGCATTAATACAAACACCGCCAAGCCCGGCCTTAGGCCGTGCACGGCAGCCGTTGGCCGCAGGGCCTGGCCTTTGGCCAGAACAGAACTTGCAGGCAACCTCCTCCCCCCCTGCAAACAACCCCACGCTGCGCAAAGCCTTTGGCCGTGCAGCGCGGCAGGGGTATGGTGTGTAAGTGGGTGAAGTTACCCCCCCTTTGGGCTTCAGATCCGCGGGTACCTGAGGGATCCGCAGAGGATCTGAGTCCCTAGATATCTATACATTTTTCTTTAATAACTCCCAAACTGAACAGATTTACACCAAATTACAATGATCTTTCTGGACCAAGAGCGTGCTTTCTGCCAAATTTGGTTTAATTCCGTTCATCGGTTCGGGCTGTAGCGGTGTCTAAAAACTGCAAAATCCCCATAGTCCTTGCTGGGGGAGGGGTGTTTTAGGACCCCCCCCTTGACTGATCACCCTGAAACTTTCCATGTAGAACCATGTAGAACTAGGAAAATGTTGTTTTACCATACCGTTATCAACAAATTTGCCATGTATGCGTTGCCTTAAAAGATGTAATATCCAGTTGATCTTGGCAATTTTGATAGTGCCAAAATGGCCGACACGTTTCTCATTGACATTGCAATGCTATTATCAAGCTCCCTCCTTGATTTCTATTTTTTCTGCTGTGACCCAATGAAATGAATTGTAGTTAAATAGCAGTTTTTAAATAAACTCACTGACATTGACGAAGGCCAGGAGGCTGAAACGCGTATGTCAGTATGCCAGAGTTTGCGTTTATTTAAAATAAATATCTACTAAAAAAATAGTGGCCAGAATGCGCAGCGTTCTTTGAACTTAAGTTGAATATATATATATATATATATATATATATATATATATACATACATACACACATATATATACACACACATACATGCAGACAGTACATATACATGGAGTTAACTAAACCTTTTACTTGTACTACAGCAGCATGATTTTTTTTAATGCTATTTAAGAGTAATACCCAAAGCAGGGGGCCAAGCCCTGCCGGTGGTTAATGGCTGAATCCGTGGCTTATACTGTTACCACTGATGTCTGAGGGCCTAAGAGACCATTTAATTTCAACTAAATCACAGCATTATTCTTTTTGCACATTTAAGTCTTCATTTAGGACATAACACAGAAGGAACAGCAATCAATGGCTGACAAAGTTGGACCATGTCTTAACATCTTGTAGAGACATTCATGGTCTCATTTCATGAATGGACCCATGTCTATTGCCCGAAGCCACCTCTCATTATGCTCGGCACTTACAATTGATGATTTTCATCCATTTCTAGATGGCCTGATCTTTTGCCATAAGTCGAAACTGCTAACAGAGGCTAGAGGTGGCTCCAAGGACAGACAGGAAAAAGTAGTACCTGGAACAAACTTATTTTTTTTCAGGAAGGTATACCAGAGCTTTGATTTCTGGGCAGAGAAAATTTCCGTCAATGGGAGATATTCTGAAATTACACAACTAATGTGTTTAGACTTCCTATCATGTGCCAACAGTCTTTATCCCCAGCGCGGGTGGAGGGGGCAGAAAACTCTCTAGAAACGAGGGATTTCAAAATGGCACCATAAACAAAAGGATGGGTCAGCCTATCTTGCCATTGACCCATACCACTGCCCCAGTGGGGGGGTAATAGTATCTTTCTACATTTCTGGGGGCAGATAGGAGGGCTGTCCCAATTGTGGAGATTGCCCCAGGTCTGCCCCTCTGGGGGAGGCATGTGGAAAGCCCACCGAACACCAGGGATTTTGCATTTGGAGCAAAAGGGGTGCGGGCATTTCAATCTGACATTAGGCCGTACTCCCACCACAAAGGCGACAAAATAATATTTGGGTCTCCCGGGAGGGCTGAGAGGGAGTTCGCAACCCTGGCAACCCCAATTGGGAAAGACTTTAACCCCCTTAGAAGTCCCTGGTAAGTGGTACCAGGTGTACCCAGGGCATGGGAGTTGAAGGAGTCACTAGGGCCTGAAGCACTGTTTGTGCCACCCTGAGTGATTCAAGTAAACAAATGACAGCAGACCTGCCATTGCAGCCTGCAGGAGCAGTGCAAACTGCTAAAACTTGACTATGCCATCACCATATGTGGCAAGGTCAAAGTGTTTTCTTTAATATGTAAGTCACCCCTAAGGGAGGCCTCCTGAGCCCAGGGGGCGGGCAGCAGTATGTTAAAGGTGAGGCCATGAAAGTGCAAGCTTATATGTCCCTCTAGTAGCCTTTTCCATTTAAAGACTACTATACGTTACCAGAGGTCCATAGGATAACATGGGATAGTACACAGGCTCCCCCCAAGGAGGCCAGCTCCATTATGGTACTGTTGAAATAGGTCATGTTTAGTATCAAACACCGTGTCTCATCACCCTTGACATGATTCTCATGCCAGGGTCGATGAGACATTTACCTAGGGGGCTACCTTAGAGGTTGCCCACCAATTTGCCCCAGGCTTTCATGTGCTCTGGCTGGCAGCCTGCAGCTGCTACCGCCACAACAGGGATCTGACCTCTGGTAGGAGTTGTAAACACTCCCAGGAGTCAGAAACAATGACCTGGACAGGAAGGTGGTGACACCTCCCTCCCTGACAGGATGGCTAGTGAAGTGGCACATCAAGGAGGTGAGCTTCAAAGCATTCACCGCCTCTGATATGCATTCAGTCAGCCTCCCAAAAGAGTAAACAGACTTCTCCCTGCCTTACGCAGGCAAGAGGTGTAGAACCCCAGAAGGCTAGCCACACCCCTAGGGTAGTGTGAGCAATCCCAGGCAGACACGGAGTTATCCGACAAACCCAACATGGAGGCCGCACTGCCCTGGCCAGGAAGTGAGCTTAGCGCTCCAACACTCCAAGCAGAGCCCTGAAGTCTCTTGCCGGCAACACAGGATCAGGAGGGCGGAGCCTGGGGCAACAAAAAGATGGCACCAACAGGGAGACGAGGAGAAGGAAAAGCGACGGGAGCTCGATGGAAAGCGAGAGACCAGCCCACTAAGAAGAACCAGACGTGCCGGAAGAGTTTGGAGCCTTTCCCACTGAGGAGGAAGAGTTCGCTGCAGGAGACCACTCAGGGAGCACCGTGCCAGAGTCCAGTACTCCGAGGGAAACTGAGGCTGCGACTCCCCACCCACGGCCCCGGAGGGTCGTGGGTTCAGGCAAGTGCCTAGCACACCTTTTTGGTCTTTTAAGGGCTGGTGGGTTTTCGGGCAGCACCGTCCTAATTTCACCGATTACTCCTCCACCTAGGAACGACACAAAGATAGGGCACTGGTGAAGGGTGCACAACCCCCCCCGTATATACCGTTAGGGCAGCATCTTGACCCTGTCTTGTTTTTTTGACCCAGTTCTCTCCTGAGGACACAACCCCAACGCTGCAGAAGCCGGGAGCAAGACTAGGGATGACGACGGCAGCTCTCTCTTCTGACTTTTCCCTCCGTTTGGTTTACGTCTGACATTACTCCCTGGTCCGTGATAGAGACTATAGTCAAAGGCCATCATCCTCCCCTCCCCCTTGTTATAACAACTCCTAAGAAGTATTGGGACTACAAACCAAAAGGACAAGGGACAGACTTCAATAAACAGCCCTTCTCTAACTCCAGAGTCCTCTGTCATTGAGGAAGGGAGGGTCTGGGGGCTTCCAGGGCGGCCACACCATTACAGGTAGGCTACCTGGTTTGTACAGCTGAGTAAGACTTCTGCAATTCTTAAAAGTGGCAATATAGTGGTTTGGAAGTAGAAAAGGTGAAAGCCCCAGAGGTGGGCACCTCTGAAGCAGATTAGCTGCTGGGGCTTGCAGCCCATTGGCCACTTGCACCAACACCCCTAATGCCCCTAAATTTAGGATTTATGGGGCACCCCTGACACCAGAACCTCAGCTCTGATTTGACTAACAAAGGATAAAGAAGAGACCTGTCTGCAACAACAGAATCTGCACAAAGTAAAGGCATAATACTCTCACCTGTGGCAACCTTCCTGGAACAGCATGACTTGTCCTGGACTAAAGACCTATTTCCTCAGACAGAGGGACTCCTTTGAGAGCCAAAGGCACCTTCAGACTCCCTTGGACTAGTGGCACTAGTCTCCTGCAGTTCAGAGGGGAAACGTAACCGAACCAAAGAATCACTGGCCATCAGGTCCTCCAAGGGATCGCCCAAAAGAAATTGGTCCAGTGCATTGTGGGAAATTAAGTCCCGACCTCCAGCAAGTTTCAGGTGGCTACCGCTTTCCTCCGGACATCCAAGTATTCTTACCGCTGCCAAGGCTTGTTGGTGGCCAGTCCAGCAACCATCACATTTACTCAGCGATGCAAATCGAGGGAACTCCGCAACACCTTCATTTGACATCAGCAGTGGCTTCGTTGTCGACTTGTTGCACCGGTTTCCTCACCAGAACCTTGTAAGCAGTAAATCCAGCTCCACCTCCTCTCCAACTTCAGCACCTCGGACAGCCAGGACAACTCTGAACCCGGGCTTCTCGAGCCAGGTAAAATCAAACTGACTCATGTTTTTGGCTCTAGGATCCGCATCACTGTTATCCTCCTTCAGTTCCACTCAACTTGACCTGCAAGTGACCGATTGTCAATAGTGCTTTTCCACAATTGACCACAATGGCGATTTATTTTCCTTCTAAAATCCATAACTCGGGGGCGTGGCCAAGATGGCGGCGAGGTAGGACGTGTCTCGCTACCTCTCCGCCGACCGCCGGACTCTAGCACTGGCTCTGGGTAATTCCTGGCACTGAATCTGGCACACAGGGGCTCCCGCTTACCCTGCAACGCTTGAGGCTTCCGGTGGGGTCGTCCTGCGGGCTCCGGCGCCGAGTTGGTGGCCTCCTGTTTGATCGCCGCGAAGGACCTGCGGCTCGTGGCGGCCTGTATACCCGCCGGGACTCTGCCGGGGTCCCGCCGCCGCCAGAGCCATCACCGGCGGAGACCCCCATCTGCCTCTGGGTCGTGGCTACCGGTGCCCGGGACTGGAGAGTGCCTCGGGTGCCGCTGCGAGCACTAAGAGCGGAGACCGAGGATTCTGGCCCGCCGTCTCGCTGCGGCCGACCGGAGCGTCATCGCTGGATTCCGGAGGTAAGAGAACGCGAGGCGTGGGACGCCGAGCCCGATGCTTGACTGAGCTCGAGGAGGAGTCCCGCACGCAGGATCCATACATCTTCCCAGCGGAAGTCGCCCCAGAGGGCTGGCGCACACTACCCGACCCGGGGAGTCCGCTACGAGAGGTCCCGGCTCCTCCGGGCCTCTACGACGTTTAGCGTGACCTAGGCTGGGGGCCTTGCGTCCGGACCGCACATGCGTCACTGAGCGGAGTGCCTGCCTGGGGGCACAGCGTCTGGGTGAGCTTGGCGAGTGGCCACGACCACATGCACGACCCCCCGACCTGAATCCTGGAGGTGCGGTGGCTCCACGATCTGCAGCAGTTGGTGGCCCCTATATGCGAGCGAGGTGCAGTGGGCCCTGATCAGCAACCCAAGCCACGCGGGACCTGTGAGAAGTCGGCCCCCACTCAGAGGAGCTGAGAGCAGTGGCTATAGCGACTCCCCCGAGCAGCTGGGGCAATCCGAGGCCCGAGGGAGCAGCGGTGGACCTTCGCCTGGGACCCCCGCAGAGCAGGACTTGTGGGACGTCGCCCTCGGCCTGGGATAGGCCGTCTCCGGGAGTGGGGGTCAAGGGGGTCTCACGGGCTCGGACGCCTCCTCTCCTAGCCCTCGACCAACACTGCCTCAAACTTGCACCTTAGAACGCCGTCGGGCCGCACCCCTGGGTGTCTACCCGATCTACGCGGCCTTGCTCCAACCGGACCCGGGGACGAGGCCGCGCCGCCTGTTCTCGGGGGCGCTGTGTCGGGACATGACCTCCACCCGTGCCAGGAGGGACAAGCTACAGAAAGACATTAAGCCTGACCTCACTGTGAAGGATCTCTTCTCCCGTGCCACGCGGGGCTCCGTTAAAATGGCCTACTCATCTCTAGAGACCGAGCCTTCCCCAACACCAAGGGATGCCCGGGAGGAGCCGGTGACACGGGCCTTCCTCGAGTCCCTGTTCACGACCCTCCGGGAGGACTTGCAAACGGTTAAACGCGATCTCACCTCCGAGATCAAGGACATCCGCAGGGACGTTGACGCCATTGGAGAGCGGGTCGCAATGCTTGAAGACAAAGGGGACGACAGGGACACAGAATTGTCTGCGCTTCAGCAGGAGGTCATCCGTATCCATGAACGGCACGTAGACCTCCAGACGCACCTCGAGGAGCTGCAAAACCGCTCCCGGCGGCACAACATCAGAATCCGAGGAGTCGCAACAAACGCAGAGGCAGGGGATGTCTTCGCCTTCGTGAGGGGACTGTTCAACCATGTGTTGGGAAACGCACCAGACTTTGACATCAAGATTGACAGGGCCCATCGGGTGGGGCCTCCCAGAGCTGACAGGGCTGCTCTGGCTGACATCTTGGCCTGCATCCAAGACTTCCGCACGAAGGAGGAGATTCTTCGCAAAGCCAGGTCTATGCACCCGATTGTCTACCACGATCACCGCCCCACTCTGTACCAGGACCTTGCGGCGATCACGTTGCAGAAACGCAGGCTCTACCCGCCCCATCACGTCCCACCTCTGCCAGCGCGACATTCCATACTCCTGGGGACACTCGTTTTGACTGATCTTCGGCATGGAAGGGAAACAATACCAACTTCGCTCTCTGGCAGAGGCTGGCAGAGTCCTTGGAGTTACTCTTCCGGAGGAGGAGGGGGGAAATTGCGGCTCGAGCCCTGATGCAGAGGCCTCGTCATCAGGCTGGCAGAGGCAGCGTCGCCGGAGACGTCCCAAGCGGCCGAATCCCACAGAAATTGCACTGACCCAAAGGGCCGCCTTGGAGTCCCTGCCTAAGGAACTAGCGAAGACCCACCCTTCATGATCTTAAGCGGACCAGTATGCTCCTTGTTCTACTGAGGCGGGATTTCTCTTTGCCACCCTATGGAACCCAACTTTGACTTTTTCTGTCCATCTTGGGACGACGGACTCTTAAGTTCCAGATGTTGGCTGTTCATGATCCCTTCCCCTACTGGAAGCGTTCCTCTCTCGGCTTCCCCCCGGAACCGATTGAACATTGCTCTTATTCAGAACATGATGGTTCTTACTTTGGTTTGGGGTTTTTTCTTCTCTTTTTCTTCCCTCTAGGTCTTTTCTTTTATGCCTCCCTTCGATCTCCCACCATAGCTGGGACTGGCTTATTGCGCTAGCGACACGGGCCCTGCGCCCTCCCTACGCTGTGGCAGCCACGCACTTGGGCTTGCCATGGGCTCCGCACACTTCCACCGCACAATCCCTTCTCGCTGTAGATGCCCCCCCATAATTTGAAAGTCCTCACGCTTAACGTGAGGGGACTTAACCCTGTTAAATGCCGAGCGATCCTGGCTTACTTGGAGAGTACCGGGGCCGACGTCTGTCTGTTACAAGAAACGCACTTGCTGGCCAAGGATTGTTACAGACTTCGGTCTCGGGCTTTTCCGACCCAGTTTTTCTCCTCAGGACCCTCTAAGTCGGCCGGGGTGGCAATATTGATATCTAGAGCCTTCAGGGGGACAGTGGTGCAGAAAGAGGCCGAAAACAAGGGCAGACTTCTCTCCTACCAATTCTCAGTGGGGGGCCACACACTGATTTTAGGGTCCATTTGGTTTCTCCATGAAGCGCTCACTGAGGCTACCGCCACTACAGAACTCAGGTTGCTCGGGGGGGGGGGGGGGGGGGAGATCTCAATCTAGTCCTCAACAACGAGCTGGACAGGTCGGTGCAACGCTTCGGCCAGGTGGGTGCCCTTTCTCGCGCAGGACTCGCTAGGCTGGGAGACCTAGGCTTGACGGACCTCTGGAGGGATCTTCACCCAAACTCTAGAGAATACTCTTACTTCTCTGGCGCTCACAAGACCTACGCTAGGTTAGACTACTTCTTAGGCACCAAACTAGTTAGGGGCATCACGCTTTCCTCCGAAATCCTTGTAGCCGCCCTGTCGGACCATGCTCCGGTAGTACTCACCTTGACTTTGCCCCCTGTCCGGCCTCCTACCCGGCGGTGGCGCTTCAGAGACACCCTTTTACATCGCGCAGACATGGTCGCTCAGATTCAGCACACACTCGATGATTACCTATCCCACAACGATAACGCTGACACCCACGTCTCCACCAGATGGGAGGCCCTGAAGGCGGTGGTTAGGGGTGCAATCATAGCTATCTCCTCGGCAGACAATGCAGAACGCCAGCGGGAGGACCTCACCCGTACGCGAGCCGGAACATATCCACCAACGGACTGGGGCGCCGCACATATGGCGTCAGCTTAAAGCGGCCAGAACGCAGTTGGCTGCCATTGACCTTGATAGAGAAGAATACGCGGCTCTCCGCCTGCGCCACTCCTATGTTGGTGGCGACAAATGCGGCCGACTATTGGCACACAAACTACGGGAGACCCGGCTGCGCGCTGGGGTGCAGGAGATCACCGACCAAGCAGGCCACACGCACACCGAAGATGCTGACATTGCCGAGACTTTCCGTGACTTTTACGCACAACTGTACGATGCTCAGCATTTAGAGTCGGCGGATATAGAAACCTACCTGAATCAGGTTACCCTCCCTAGCCTATCTCAAGCGCAGGCTGACCACATAGAACGAGAGATTCGCCCAGAAGAAGTAATCTCCGCCATCTCGCACCTAAAGGTGGCTAAATCACCGGGCCCAGATGGATACACGGCGGCCTTTTATAAGCAATTCTGCCCTACGCTGACTCCTCTTCTTACGCGCCTCTAACTCCTTTGCGGCCTCGGGCGCGATTCCTCCCTCTATACTCCAGGCGGACATTGTGGTCATTCATAAGCCGGGTAAGGATAAGAAGCTATGCGCGGCATACAGGCCTACTTCTCTTTTGAATATCGACCTGAAGCTCTACACAAGCATCCTCGCGACCCGCCTGGCCCCCCAAATGCCTGGGCTAATTGATCCTGACCAGGCGGGGTTTATACCCCACAGACAGACCAGCGACAATACGAAACGGGTACTCCATCTCATCGAAAAAGCTTCTCGAATACCAGGTGACTATATGCTCCTCGACATCGATGCTGAGAAGGCTTTCAATCGCGTGCACTGGCCCTATTTGGAGCAGGTACTGCTCCGTTTCGGCCTGGGGGAAAAGATGAGAACCCACATCCTCAACTGTTACCGTGGCCCCGCAGCGGTGGTGCGAGTCAATGGACATGCATCCACCCCCTTCCACATCCACAGGGGCACTAGACAGGGGTGCCCTTTGTCGCCCCTGCTCTTTGCCTTATATATGGAGCCCCTGGCGCAACAAGTCCGCGAGCACCCCGGGATTCCGGGAATACGCTTTGGCAGTGACACACACACCATCACAGCTTGTATGCAGACGACGTCCTGGGCACCCTGACGGAGCCTGCAACGGCCTTGGGCATATTCTTGGAGGAGCTGGACTCCTTCGGGGGGGCATCCGGGTTCAAAGTTAACGTCACCAAATCCACGGCCCTAAACCTCTCCATGCCACCCCAGATGCTAGCGGACCTACAGGCCCGCCATCCGGTACAATGGTCTGCGGATACGGTCCCATACCTGGGGATCCGGCTGGCCCCCACTTTACAGGCGACGAGGGAGGTCAACTACACTATCTTGCACTCCCACATCCATGCGGATCTGCGACGTTGGAAATATTACCCAATCTCTTGGCTGGGTCGTGTCGCCGCGGTTAAGATGACGATAATTCCCAAACTTCTTTATTTGTTTCAAACACTCCCCTTGCAGCCTCCCACTGGCTGGCTCCAACGGGTGCAAACGGAACTCTCTCAATTTATATGGCAGGGCCGCAAACAGAGGATGAAGCGGCTGCTCAGCTTCCTTCCGCCGGACGAAGGTGGCATAGGGGTGCCCAATCTTGCATTGTATTATAGGGCCACGCAGCTCCGACACCTGGTGGAGTGGAGCCGCGCGGGAAAAACACTGGCTCTTTCAAGACCGGGTGATAGCGGGCACATCACTGATTAAGATCCCCTTCCTCCGGGGGGCCCAGCGCCCCCAAACCTCTACGCCTCTCATATAACCCGTACGACATTGCTGGTCTGGGACCAGACGAACAGGCGACACGGGCTGACAACCTTCCCCGCTCACTCCCCTTTTCGGCAACTCAGACTTCGGGCCAGGGATGGGGGAGACCTCCTTTCCTCTTTGGAGAACCACTGGTTGCCGCGCACTAGGCCCCCTTTATGATGCAAACGGCGTCGTGCCCTTCGTACAGCTCTGTGCGGATTACGGTCGCCCTGAATCTGAGCGTCTGCACTATCTGCAGTTACGGCATTGGGCTCTACACCGCGACATTAGATCACAGGCTCATAGACACCTCACTCAATACGAGAGATGGCTGATCACACGAACCTCAGATAAGAAGCTAATCTCGGACTTATATAGAATGCTCCTCTCCCGCTACACTCACACTTTCCACGCGGGGCGGGCCCGATGGGAGAGAGACTTGGGTCGTGACCTCACCAGCAAGGAATGGGAGGGGATCTGCTATAGGGCACGACACACTGCGACTCATAGTCCTCACCGAAACCCTTACAAAACTTGCATATTATTGGTATTACACCCCTGAGCGCACGCACCGCATGGACAGCGCACATAGTCCGGACTGTTGGTGCGGGAAGGTGGGCACGCTTGTCCACCTTTTATGGGAATGCGAACACCCAACACTACTGGACTCAAGTCCTGGATGACATCGACAGACATTTAGATACGGAGATCCCCCGACTCCCAGAGTACGTGCTCCTAGGTGTCCCCAACCCACTTACCTATCCATTGAAATCCATGAGGGGGAAAGAAATGGCGCTTGCATTGGGCTCTGCCACCCAAAACATTCTCACACATTGGAAATCTACACGTACTCCAACGTTTACAGGGTGGCTTCACCGCCTCTGGCACATTTTGGGTATGGAGAAGATCTCGCTCACTGTGGCTGGCAAGGGCTCGGGATCCAACGACTTATGGCAGCCCTTCCTGGCCCTCCTCACTCAGGAATTTAGAGAGCTGACATGCCCGAGATACCTGCGCCTAACACCGCTAGACACCCCGGTGCCAGAGGCGGACTCTGCCGATTAGTTGTCACCTATCTTTGGGGGGCAGAGTATTTCTTTCTCACCTTTCTTTTTTCCATTCTCTCTTTTCTGGGCTTGGAGGGGGTGGGGGGGGTTTATCTTTTTGGTTTCATTCTTATTGTTTGATTTTGTTGATAAATATGCATGCCGTTCATTTGCGCTGGAGCCCTGCGTGGCCCACTTAGAAGCACTGCTATTCTGCAGACTTGCAATACATGGCAATTGTTCAATAAAAAAAGATTAAAACCATAAAATCCATAACTCCAGTTCTATATCTCGGATTGTGTTTGTTTTGGTGTCTAAATTAATATACAAATCTGCTTCATTTTTATAAATTGGTGTCGAATTTCTCTCGAGTTATGTCAATTACTAGTCCATGTTGGTACTCTGAAATGCTTAACACATGTTCCTCTAAGTCTTGCGTATTATACAGACTTGTATAGAAGTAAGTCGGCCCTGGCGGGGGACGACTTGGATAGGTTTACACACGCAATCAGATTACCGTGATTGGATAGAGAACAAGCGGATGCGTTGGGGCGAGATATTGCCATCGGCGAAGTGAGGGGAGCTATGAAGCATATGGCTAGAAATAAGACGCCAGGGACAGACGGGCTCCCGATCGAATTTTATCTAACGTACACTGAACAACTAGCGCCTAGATTAGTGACGCTATATAATGATGCGAAGCGAGTAGGTCAGCTCCCCGCAACGACACAGGAGGCCGTTATCATCCCGCTCCTCAAACCTGGGACACCACCTTGGGACAGATCCGCGTATCGCCCACTATCTATGCTTAATACGGATTACAAGATCCTGAGTCGTATTTTAGCTACCCGTCTCCTCCCCTATATGTTGACCCTGGTGCATAAGGACCAATCTGGGTTCATCCCGACCAGGAATACGACTATTAATGTTAGACGCTTATTGCAGATCCTGGAAGCTGATTCCTATTCGAAGGACATGGCCACTATCTTTGCAGTGGACATCGAAAAAGCATTTGATAGTCTTGAGTGGCCTTACTTGTTCCAAGTAATGTGTAAATTTGGACTTTGGGATAAAATTTATAGAGTGGACGGCCCTATTATACAAACACTCCACGGCGAGGGTTAAAACAGGTGGATTGATATCCGACATCTGTGACATAACCCGGGGAACGAGTCCGGGATGTCCGCTGTCCCCTCTCGTTTGCTTTGGCTGTGGAACAGTTAGCGACCAAGGCCAGGACAGGACAACATGGCCAAGGCCAGGACAACATTACCAAGGCCTCCATGTACACGGACAGATTCACCATATTGCCCTATATGCAGACGACTTGCTCATGTTCCTGGCGAATTCGAGAGAGGCGCTCCGTGGGGCGAAGGAATTGCTCCGTGACCTTAGCAAGGTGGCGGGGCTTCGGGTAAATTGGGCAAAGTCCTGCTTATTCCCAACCATTAGTGGTAAAGATGGTCCGCAAGAAACTGCCGGGGGTGAAATGGGACTATAGATGCCAGACATTTAGGAACGCGGATATATCATGCACAGGGAGATCTGTTGGAGGGTAATATAGGTAGAGCAGTTAGAGGACTGAAGGGTAGCTTTGACTTTTGGGGGACGCTTCCGCTGTCAGTAGCTGGACAGGTGGCCTTAGTTAAAATGGTGGCCCTCCCGAGACTATTGTACTATTTTGGGACCTTACCAGTCAACTTAAGACCATGGTCACGGGATTCCTATGGGGTTCCGGTAGAAGGAGAGTAGCGTTGGCAGTTTTAATGCGCTTGCGGTCAGAGGGGGGGTTGGCAGTGTCTGATTTTGAGGCATATTACCTGGCAGCTCAATTACAATGGCTCACACAAAAGATAGCGGCTAGGATTTGAGGGACAGAAGAGATGAGGGAAAGAGCTCCGGCGCTGCGAGTACTCTCCCAAATTGTACTGAAACTACCCGTTCGAACCCACGACCTCAAAACAGCAAGACAGTGTTGGAATAGGAGCCTGAAACGGGCGAGGATTGAAGTTCCATATGCGCCCGACATCCCTCTATCCATGTGTGAGTTATTACCTCATGGAGGTACCTGGAGGGGGCTGGCGAGTTGGAGAGAGAAAGGCCTGACCACTATAGGGGATTTATATGAAGAGGGCACTATGCTTCCCTTTAACACCTTACAAGACCGTTATGACCTGCTGGGGGGGGACTTTTTATTACACTCCGCACTCACAGCGGCTATTCGTAAGCATTGGAGGGGGGGCCTCATTGAACCGCGGACATCGCTGGGGTGTCAATACATCGTGACGGCGGCAGGAACCTTTAAAGCAGTCACATGCCTCTATAGACTTATGACGCAGGAGATGCTGCTGCCCCTAAATGCACTGCGACTCAAGTGGGAGGAAGATGTGGGAGCGGAGATCCCGGAAAAGACCTGGGCTTACATTGTGGAAAGGGCGTGGAAGAGCTCCAGGAATGCCCGCTTCCAATTAGTGCACTTTTTTTCCATATTACATAGAGCCTACCTCAACCCAGCGAAAATTAATAAATACTTCGACACCAGCTCGGCTGCATGTCCGCGCTGTCACAGGGAGGGAGCAGACTTCCATCATATGTTCTGGGGGTGTTCGCAATTAGGTACCCATTGGCCAGACGTAGTGACCTTACTAAACAAGATCACAGACAGGGAGTTGTAACCGAATATTGGGCCATGTATACTGCATTGGTTTCCCCACACGGCCAAAAATAAGATTACAAGCAAATTCTTAGATATGGGTCTCTTATTGGCTAAACGGGAAATCACTATGCATTGGAAAACACAGAGGGGCCCTAACAACCAGATGGAAGAAGGAATTCATTAAATGGGCGGAATGTGACGAGTAGTTATGATGCAATTAGCGAAGAGGGCGGGAAGTGAGGGCACTAGAAGCGGCAAAGGCTTGGGACACATTAGTGGTGCTACTAAAGATCCCAGACAGTGATAGTGACGAAGATCCCGGGATTACTACTCCTGAAGTAGCGGACTAGGTAGTTTGCCCCTGAGCACGCCATGACTTGGAGACCCTAGAAACAGCATGCAGCGTGACCCTGCATCCGCAGTGAATTCACCCTTGCAATGCTACTCTTGGTAAATTAGTGAAATTAAAGCACAGAAGACCTAAACTGTGGTCTACAAGGAGAGTTGTGACATGCCTGGGGGGAGGGATGGGTGTGGGGTAGTTGTGGGAGGTTAGAATAGAGTTAAGATTTGAATTAAGATTGAAATGAGTGCCGCTCGATTGCAACACAATGTGGGATTTGTTTTTTACACTTTTCTTTTTATTTTGGGTGGCGGGTGGGAGGGGCAATAACATACACGTTATAGTTAATATAATGGTGTCCTTCATGATGGCGTCATTGTTCACCCTCTTTGTATGCATCTTGATATGAAACTTTACATAGAATGTGTTTGTATAGGCCTGCAAACTTCAATAAAATTTGTTTAAAAAAATAATAAAAAATGTTTTTAAAAAAAACACATGTTCCTCTAATAAGCCGGATTATTCTTTGCCACACTACCAGAACTGAGCTAACGATTTATTATTGTGAATCCAAAGACCATCTTTGGGGTATTGTGAGAGTATTACATAGTTCAGCCTAATCAGCCACACAACATTATACTCCACTTTCCTACAGTGCTGTTACTCATGGGCCAGAAGATGGGGGCTAAATACAGGTATCGTCCCACTTGCCATGGTTAATGGTTCCACATTTTGGGCTTCGGCAAGCCACCAACTGGTGAAAACTACCAGACATTTCAGAAAACTAGACAAATGGGGGAGTCCATGGTGTTAAGCCTTGTTTGGATCCCATGACATTCTTACCCACAATGCTCTGCATACCTCAAACTTTGACTAAAATCACTCCTTTTCCTTGCATGTCTGAGAGGTAAACTTCCAGAATAGATAGGAATCCACAAAAATCCTATTGCCCAGCATTCCTCCACTTGTTCTGATAAACGCAATACCCTCCTTCTATGTGTGGACCAAGCTCCACAACAGGAAAAGTCTCAAAACGTAATGTGGAAATAATTCCTGCCAAAAAACTAACCTGACTTGTCAACTGGGTTAGCTGAGTTAAGTGGGCCCGGGTTCGGACGCTCCCTAGGAAAACCTACTAAACCTACATTTCTGAAAACTAGACACCCGGGGAAGTCCAGAGTAGTGGGCTTCATGTGGATCCCATAACATTATATTGCACACAATGCCCTGCATACCTCAAACTTTGCCTAAACTCACAAATATCCCTTGCATTTCTGTGACATAATCGCACCACAGTTTCTAAATGTTATACTCACAGAAATGTGAAGAAAATATTTTTTTTAGTCAAAGTTTGAGGTTTGCAAAAGCTTCTAAGTAGAAAATCCTCAGAAGAGACATGCAAGTCACCAAACCCTGGAATTCCTTGAGGTCGGTTTTTCATATTATACAGATTTGCTAGGTTTCCCCAACTGCCAGTTGAGTTAGGGCCCACAATCCACAGCTACCCACATTGCAGAAAAAAAAAAAAGGGTCAGTTTCTGTGTTAAAATGAGACGTGTCCATGTTACATTTTGAGCCGTTTCTTGTCACGGACTCTAGGCCTATCACAACAAGGTAGGTACCATTTTTGCAATAAGGCATGTTCGAACAAACAGTAGAACATTTGTTATAACCTATTGGATTTCGCTGCATTTGTGCCTTCCAAATGTAAGCCAATGTATAAGAAAGAAGACATTATGAAAAATGACCTGAATTTGGGTACCTATACTAGCTTGCGAGTCAAAGATGTAGAAATAAGACAAAATATCGCTCTATGCGGACGACATTCTACTTTATGTAGCGACGCCCTAATCCTATGTTCCCAGAATTTTGAACAGGTGTGCCACCTTTGGGAGATACTCTGAATACACAATCAATTGGTCCAAATCGGTGGTTTTCGTTTTGGTGGATTGGCACCGCGATTGCCGAATAATAGCGAGGCACAGATAGTGACGGAAGGATTCCGATATCTAGGAATCTTTATCACAACCAGCCCTGACCTATTCACTCTCAAAATCCTTCAATCCCCAGTAACCTGGCTGAAAAGTGATGTCCAACACTGGCGATCGCTCCCACTTTCCTTATAGGGGAGGGCAGCCCTATTTAAAATGATGGTGCTACCACGCTTCCTTTAAGTGTTGCAACACACACCATTCCCTGTACCAGACACTTATTTTAAAGCCATACAAAGTGAGGTCGGAGCCCTATTGTGGGATGGGGGGGCCTCACGGATTGCCCTCAATAAATTACCACAAGGCTGGTATGATGGTGGAATAACCCTGCCAGACATCCAAACATATTACAGAGCAGTTGACAGTTTTTAACCAGTGGGGACAATAACCATTGACTGAACCTGCTTATCGCATGGACCGCTTAGTTCTCCAGCCGGAAGGGTACCTCTGAGCACTGTACTCTACAACGTGACGTCTTACTTTGGAAGGGCTTACGGCATTGACAGTCCACATTTGGCACTAGACAATCACTAAGCTTGGGTGGAAAAGAACAAGTTACTTACCTTCGGTAACGCTTTTTCTGGTGGATACAGCATCTGCCTGTGGATTCCTCACCTTTTGAATTACACCTGCACCAGCATTCCACGGAAACTTTTTCATAGCTCTCCTAAGTCTACGAGGACGTCATAATAGCACGGCTCCACTCGCGACTCCGTATGTCGTCACCGGAGCCATAAGACGACCTAGTCGGCGTGCTGACGTCAGTTCCACCCATTTTTTCGTTCCTTCGAGGGCAACGGGTGGACCGACACACATATTGCAAGTATACACAGTATACAATACATACACAAATATATACAGTATATAAATAAAATAAGCAGGAAAATACAGGAAATGCTAAAACTAAGACATTCCCTAAAAATGAGCATCTCAGCAAGGCAAATGACATAGAAATAGAAAAATGTCAAGCACAAAGACCTTCTTGGTATATGTAGGTAGACAACGGGGAGGAGTGTGGGTCAGTAAGGAATCCACAGGCAGATATTGTATCCACCAGAAAAAGCGTAACCGAAGGCAAGTAACTTGTTATTCTGATGGATACATCTGCCTGTGGATTGCTCACCTTTTTAGTTGAATCCCCAAGCAGTCCCTCTCCCGGCGGAGGGTGTCCGCCTACTCATACAAAGAAAACATGCAGCACAGAACGTGCAAAATGGCCATCCCTCCTCAATCCAAGCAATAATGCTTTGTGAAAGTGTGGAGGGAGGCCCATGTTGCAGCCTTACAAATGTCTGCCACAGGGACACCTCTAGTCAAAGATGAAGATGACTTTGCTCTATTCGAATGAGCTCTAATACCTTCAGGCGGCTCCTTCTTGGCCAAGGCGTAGAAGATCTTGATGCACAAGATGATCCACCTGGAAAGCGTTCTCTTATGGACAGCTTTGCCCTTCATTCGACCCACGTAACCAACGAAGAGCTGGTTGTCCAGCCTAGAGTCCTTGGTTCTGTCCAAGTAGATGCTGACCGCCCTTATAGGGTCCAAGTGGTGAAGTCTCTCTTTCTCCTTGGAAGGGTGAGGGGGAGGATAGAAGGTAGGTAAGGTGATAAACTGCACTAGATGAAAAGGTTTAATCACCTTAGGCAGGAAAGCAGCTCTGGTCCTAGGAGCCATCTTGTCTACATGGATGGTTGTGAAAGGAGGCTTAGAACTAAGAGCCTGAAGCTCACTTACCCTCCTGGCAGAGGTAATGGCAACTAGAAAAACAGTTTTGAATGTAAGAAGCCTCAACAGACCACTATGAAGAGGCTCAAAGGGAGAACTGATCAGGAAAGTCAGAACCAAATTCAAGTCCCACTGAAGCATAATGGAGTGGGAGGAAAAGTATTAACGAGGCCCTTGGTGAACCTCATAACTATTGGGGACTTGAACGCAGGCTGGTTGGCAAACAAAGGAAGGCTGACAAAGCCGACAAGTAACCTTTAACAGTAGACACAGCACAACCTTGCTGGGCTAGGAAAAGCGAAAAGCTAAGTACATCAGATAAATGGGCCTTCAAAGTATCAATTGACTTCTCTCCACACCATTGCACAAATCTAGCCCATCTACAGGAGTAAACCGATTTGGTGCAGTGTCTTCTGGCTGATAAAATAACACCCACCACGTCCGGTGGGAGAGAGAAAGAACTCAGGTTGCCCGGTTCAATCTCCAGGCATGAAGGTGCAGGCTCTGGCACACGTTGTGCACCTCACATACATATCCAAGTCATAACATGTACATTCAAACAGCAAGGGCTGGCGTTACATAACTAATATGTAACTAACACGCAGTTGCGGAGGCAACACGTATAGTGTAAACGCGGCGGCACACTGAAGCCGGCGAATGCCGTCACCTCACCGAATTGAATTAGCGGGGTTTACCCCTTTGTTTCACCCACCCTGTATTATTAATACCTTGTTACACTTGGGACTCCAAATGCTCCACGTAAGCAAAATACTTTGTATGTAATGTTTGCAAGATATCATCCGATTTGTGATTCTTTCCAGTAATATAAACATACATATGACTAACAATGATGCCTGTTTAAGTATATGAAAATTTAATAAACAGATGTAAAAAAAAAAAAAAAAAGGTGCAGACTCTGGAGGTGGGTGTGTAGAACCAGCGCCTGTGACTGCGAGAGGACGTCCGCCCTGAGAGGGAGACTGAGCGGAGGGTGCGATGAGAGGTGAATGAGGTCTGTGTACCACACCCTTATTGGCCAATCCGGGGTGATCAATATAACTTGGGCCCGGTCGCGGCGAATCTTCCTCAGAACTTGAGGAATCAAGGATATGGGAGGAAATGCATAGAGGAGTTGCGAGCCCCAATCCAACTGAAACGCGTCCCCCAACGCTCCCCGCGTCGGATACTGGAGACTGCAGAACGACGGGCAGTGCACGTTCTCGTGAGTGGAAAACAGGTCCAACTGAGGAAACCCCCACATCCGGACGACGTGATGGACCACCTCTGGATGAAGACGCTACTCGTGATCGTCCGAGAATTGCCAACAGACTGTCCGCACGCACATTTAGTACTCCGGCCAGATGATTTGCGATCACACAAATCGGGTGAACCTGAGCCCAGGGCCAGAGCCACAGAGCCTCTCTGCAGAGATGAAACAACCCTACTCCTCTGTTTGTTGATGTACCACATTGCGGTAGTGCTGTCCGTGAGGACCAGAACCGACTGACCGCGAAGGGAGGGAAGAAAGGCCTTGAGTGACAAACTTATCACCCGCAATACCAGAAGATTGATGTGAAGCAATCACTCCTCTGGAGACCAAGACCCTTGATCTCCAGATTCTCCCAGATGAGCACCCCATCCTCGAGTGGAAGAATCTGTAATCACTGTGGCCACCGGAGAAGGAGGTTGAAACTGCTTCCCCCGAGACAGGTTGCCTGAAACACTCCACCATAACAGGTCCGGTGCAGTGTCTCTGGAGATTGACCACCTCCCTTAGATCTCCGTTGTGTTAAAACCACTGCCTGCGGAGGCACCACTGGAGAGCCCTCATATGCCAACGTGCATGGTTGACCAACAGTATGCAGGAAGGGAACAGACCGAGCAAGAGCAAGACTTTCAGGACTGGAACTGCCGCTCCTTCTTGAAACAACGGAATCATAGCCTGGATGTCTAAGATCCTCTGTGGAGGCAGGAAGGCACGATTCAAAGTGGTGTCCAGTACTTCCCCTATGAATAGGTTGCCCCGAGAGGACACTAGGTGAGATTTGGGTACATTTATCAAAAAACCCAAGTCGAACAACAGTTGAGCCGTTAACTGCAGATGATGCAGCACCAACTCTGGAGACTTCGCCTGGAGTAGCCAGTCGTCCAGATAGGGTAATACAGGGATCCCCGACCTTCTGAGGTGAGCTGCAACCACCACCATCACCTTTGTGCAGACTCACAGTGCGGAAGTAAGCCCGAACGGAAGAACCGCAAACTGGTAATGTTGGGATCCCACCGTAAAACGGTGATACTTCCGATGCGACTTCATGTTGGGAATGTAAAAATACGCATCCTGCAAATCGATCAACACCATCCATTCTTCCTGCTGCACTGCCAGAAGAACCCAAGCTAGGGTCAATATCGAACTTCTCCTGCTGGAGGTAAAAATTCAAGACCCTGAGGTCCAGGATCGGCCTCAATAGACCGTCTTTTTTGGGGATCAGGAAATACCAGAGTAGCACCCCTGACCGCTTTCCTGCACCGGAACCACCTCTATCGCACCTTTCTGAAGCAATGTTAGAACCTCCTGTTGCAGGAGCAGTACTTGTACAGCGGATTCTGCTGCTGCTGTTGACGTCCTCAAAAGGAAGCCGCCTTTCCAAACACAAAATCTTCTATATTCATAGCCCCTAGGCTGAGACTGCAGGCCTAAGGATCTCACAGTGGCCCTGCTATCCTTGAAGCGTTGTAGAGCAGAAACTGCCTTTGTCCCAAAGAGCCTGGATCCATCAAAAGGCAGATCAAGCAGAGTGGCCTGCACAGCCGGAGAAAGTCCAGAAGATTTCAACCAGGCATGCCTCTTGTTAGCCACCGAGGAGCCCATTACCCTGGCGACCAAGTCAGCCGTATCCAGACCCGACTGAATCACCTGATGGGCCGCAGCTTGACTATCAGCCAACACCTCCAAAAAGTGACCTTGCACTTCAGTCAATTTAGGAGCCAACTCTGTGGCCGAGTCCATCAAAGCATGGATATACCTCCCCAACAAGCATGTGATGTTAGTTGATTTTAAGGCCATACTTGCAGAGGAGAAAACCTTTTCAGCTGATTTTTCAAGCTTTTTAGAGTCCCTATCCCCCGGGTGGTGGGGAAGGATCCCGCCGACTGTTTGGAGAAACATGAAGCTTGAACCACCAAGGTCTCTGGTGAAGGGTGGGAGGTTAGAAAAGCTGGGTCCCCCGGAGCAGGTTTATAGCGCCTTGCCACTGCTCTCGAAACCGCCGGTGCAGACATAGGCTTCTGCCACACTTCCAGTATTGGTTCAGTTAAAGCCTCATTGAATGGTAGTAGAGGCTCAACCACTGAAGGAGAGTGCAAGACTTCAGTCAAGATATTAGACCCGACTTCAGCTGTGGGCAATTGCAGATCCAACAGGTCAGCTGCCATTCTAATTACAGTATGGTAAGGAGCCACATCCGGAGAAGGCACTGACTTTGAGGAAGAAAGCTCCCACTCAGGGGAAGTGTCCAAGCCACCGGCCTCCTGAAGGCCTTCAAAGTCATCAACAGAGTCAAGAATTTCCCTTTCTTCTGCTTGATATTGCCATCCCTGGTACTCCTCTTTTAGCAGCCTCTGGGCCTCCCTTCTGGAGCGCATCTTCGGGATCGGCATTGGATGCGCCTAGCGCGGCTCCAGTGACAATGGCGCCTGAGTCGAAGGAGGTCCCTCAGTGACGGTCAGCTGCGCCGCTCGAAGCCGGGAAGGCATCGGCCAAAAAACAGACGGCGCCAGAGATTGTGGAACCAGCATCGAGAATCTCTGCGCCATGAGATGCCATGAAGGAACCATAGGCATGAAGGGCACGAAAGGTGCCTGAGCATACTACTGGAGAACGCCCAAATTGTATGCAAGCAGACCCACGGGGCCAGCCGGCGCACTGGATGGGTTAACCGCTTTGGCAAACATGCCAAACATCGCATGTAGAAAATGCCTCAGATCTGCAACCGGACCTGGAAAGGGTGGATAAGGATCCAGAACCGCCTGGTCTGGATCCAACTGAGGCCATATAGCGGGCTGTGGCTGCGGTGCTGGGGACACCAGAGCCGGGGTAGGCAAAGCCGGAGGAGCAGGAGACTACTCCCTGGGCGCCGGCGAATCCCTCGCCTGCGGAGAAGGCAAGGGCGAGATGCCGTCTTTACCATGATGCCGCTTAACTGGAGAAGCCGACCTCGAAGACTTGCCCTTAGAAGACAGACATGTGGATCCATGACGACGCTTCTTTTTGATCTTTTATGGCCGCTCTTCTTTCTCGCCCGGGCCATGAATAGCTTCGCCTCTCGCTCTTAATGCCTTCGGATTCCTCCTCCGACAAGATGAACATCCCTCGATGTCGTTATCCGAGAACAGACGCCAAAGGCAATCTTCGTGGGGATCCGTAATGGACATATGACCCACACTCCCTACAGGGCTTGAACCCAGACTTCTTTTGGGCAGCCATAAGCACTGCTACACTGAAACGGGTAACTGTAACATAGTAATATCTAAAGGAAATGGAGAGTCCCAGAAAAACCGTTACGAGTCAACGACGCGGAAAAAAGAACTGACGTCAGCATGCCGACAAGGTCTTCTTATGGCTCCGGTGACGTCATACGGAGTGGCGAGTGGAGCCGTGCTATTGCGACGTCCTGGTCGACGTGGGAGAGCTATGAAAAAATTTCCGTGGAATGCTGGCGATGGGTAATTCAAAAGGTGAGAAATCTACGGGCAGATGTATCCATCAGAAATGGAATCACTCAAGCGACACCTTTGTGCGATACCGAGATTTTGGGTGGAATGAGCACAAGACAAGGATTCAACAAATGGAACCTAATAGGTCTCTCAAGGGTGGGAGATTTATACTGCGGAACGGAGATAATACCCTTCCCTGACTTACAAAAATCCCACTATTTGGCCCCCACGGAGGCTTTTCGATATCTACAACTCTGACACGCCCTGCAGGCGGTGCAACCCCGCGTAGAGACTTTCAGAATCATCGCCCCTAGAAAATAGACTCCTTGAGGAACATATCACGCGCAGAGCAATCTTGCTCACATACACAAAACTCATAAATAACTTCACTGAAATGCTAGTTGGTTTAAGGAAAAGTTGGGAGAGGGATATAAGGGACTTGGGAGAAGACTGGCCGGATGCCTTAGCTTCACCTAGGGAGGTTGCCATCAGGACCTGTTTCAGCCTGGTCCAACTTAAAATATTAAATAGGGCCTACATCTCTTGCACCACAATTATAAGGATGGGTAGGCGATCAGACCCACTGTGTCGCAGACTACGTGGCCAAGAGGGACATTCTACCATATAATTTGGACCTGCCCCAAAATTGTATCCTACCGGGACTCAATATACAGTGCATGATCGGGATATATGGTGTGGCAATGCCGCTTTCGGCCAAGTGGTGTGTGTTAAATGTGTGGGAGGCTACGGAACTGGGGAGGGGAGATCAGATTGGGGTGACCATGGGCCTGATGATTGCAAAACGCAACATAGCACATCACTGGGTGGCCGAAGCTATACCATCCCTTCATGAGTGGAAGAGGGACATGGATTGCTGTATGGTATCTGAAAAAACAGTCTATGAAAATAAATGAAAACAGAGGCTGCCCCCAAAAATGGGGAAGGGTGTGAAACAGATTGAATGAATACAGAGGATTCCCAAGCACCGCCCCTGGGGCCTGAACGCTACAATCTTTGGTTAATGAAGACAATAAATAAATGGGGATCCTGGATGGGTAACGGTGAATCTGCACTGTACTGGGATAGAAGGAAAAATGTATTCTGTGGTGTTGTTTTGATATAGAACTGTATGATACAAAATCGTGGTGTATTGCAATGTTTTAACTACTTTTCATAAATAAAAAGATGTTATGAGAAATGTAGAAATAACCACTGCTCCTAAATTTCATATCTGGAGCCCATTTCAGAAATACATTGGTTTTCATGACACAATGAAAAACCATTGTAAGGAGTAGGTGAGTTGTTGGCTCTGGGTTCTTCGGGTTCTTGGACAACCTATAAACCGTATATACCCTTACAACCAGCGGACATAATGGTAAATTGCTTTTGCAAAATCAGCTATCCTGACAAAAAGTTACAGATTAAAACCGTCACAAATGGTCATTTTGTCCTACTCATTTTCAATATTTCTATTCTTCAACAGTTTCACTGGGAAAACTTTCAGGGATCTACACATGCCCCTTTGCTGAATTCATAATTTTGTGTATTTTTCAGAAATCAATACCTTTCTTGATCACATGGGTTTTACACCGGTTTCCACTTCAAACTTGACATAGGTTAAACACCCAAAAAAAAAAAATCAGAAAAATGGGCAACCTCTTTAAAAAGTGGCAAAACTGTGGCTACATTTTTATTTTATATATATTTTTTTTTTTTTTTTTTTTAGCTCTGCATGTTGCTGAAAGCTGGAAAAATTGACTTTAGCACAGCAAAATTTTTGTTGAAGCCATTTGTTGGAGGAAAAAACCAGATCACTTTTCTGCTGAGCACTTTTTTCAAATTTTTTTCCCCTAAAACCCCCATAATTGAGCTATATTTTGGCCATTTTCTCGGTACCCCTCCAGGGGAATCCACACACCCTGGGTACCTTTACAATCCCCAGTATGTTGGGGAAAAAAGACGCACATTTGGCAAGGATATCTTATGTGGAAAAAAGGTTGAGCCCCAAGCACAAACAACCCCAAATAGCCAAAAAAGAGCTCATCACTGGGGAGGAAAGTCCAAGCAGTTAAGGGGTTAAATAGAAATAGTAGTGTTGACATTTCATAGTCTGATTGTACCACAATACAGGGATGCAAAGCTAGGGCAAGGCCTTGTTGCTTGCCTTTACAGGAAAATGGTCTTCCAATGACAAAATGATACAGGATACACAAGTAAAATGCTTCAGCTGCCCATCTTTTACGAATACAAAATACCCTACAAGAAATGTAGAACTAGGTTAAATTTGGAATACACAGACACAGCAGTAGTCCATCAAATGCCCAGTCTTCCCTTTAATTGTTAATCACTCACATTTTTTGTACTACTTTGAGTAGAATGGTTCCATCCGCTAGCTGAGTCAGGTGCTCAACTGGTTCATGTACTTGAAAGCTGTTTATCTAGAGAAGGAAAAGAAATTAGCAATATTAAACTGAAATGATACACGTGGAGATGAGCCTTTAGAAAGGAAATAATGTGAATCTGCTTTACAGGAATTTAATTTAGGACGTTCGAGAAACGACCATTAAACGCACATTAACTCCGGGTGCATAACTGAAGTACCGGTCAGTAACCATAAAGTTTAACAAAATCAGCCAAGGGATTCCTTGAACTGCAGTGAGACTACTGGAAATAGTTTAAAACATTAAGAGTGAAAGACCTCTGTACTCCAAAGTGCCCCTGATCTCGATATTCATTTGCCAGTCTTACTCTGGGATTGCCTGCTTTAATTCCTCCACCCCCTCCTCTGCCATTCCCTCCCTCCACATGGTACATGTCTTACTAAGGTTGTACCCAATTCTGACAGATGGGCATGGGACAGCTTGAGACGCCAGGCTCGACTCCTATACCTTTACACTCCCTCCATTCCGATAATCAACAACCTACTGATACCGGCACTGGTAGACTCCAATACTAAAGCACATCAGAGACAGCTGCGCAGATTTGCAGATTTGTACCCAGGGGGGACAGTTCCTCCCCCCCTCCTGGACACTGAGTGCCACCCAACAGTCAGTCACAGATATCCTCCTATACCACCAGCTCAGAGCCACTTGCAAAGCAATAGATAATACCTTCCCGGAACCCCCACCCACCCTAGACGCCTTGGAGCACATAATGACTAACGCAACGCGCCATAAATTGATAACAGCTGTACACCACTATGCAGAGCAGGGCACTGGTGTGCACCCCAGGAGCTTATGCCCAGTGGGCGGCAGACACTACTCCTTCTATAACTGAGGAACAATGGGCGTACTGCTGTGGGCAAACTGAGGCCCTCCCTCCCAACTATAGACTGCGTCTTATACATTTTAAGTTACTCCATAGAACGTATCGTACACCTAAACAGTTGCAACATATGGGATTGAGGGAGGAGTCACAATGCATACGCTGCTCGATGCCCCAGGCCTTCTTTATGCACCTGGCTTGGGAATGCCCCAAAATTGCAGAATATTGAACAGCAATACACCATACCCTCCAACAAATCACGGGTCACAGCACGGACACCAGCAGTCTGCCTTTTGGGGGATGTTAAGGAGGAACCACTAGAATATAGATGACTGATAGCCATGCTCCTCTTACTAGCTAAGCGGCAAGTAGCCAACTACTGGTGAGGGAGAACTGCACCACGACTAGACCACTGGCTGCGAGATGTAGCCTACTGCCACGACCAATTAGCAGCATACTGGGAGCTGATGCCACTGGTGTCACGGCCCCGGGAGATTTGGGAAACACTTCTGTCATTTCTAAGACTACGAGACACCACTACTCCTGAGGAAATAGGGAACAGTAATTAGGGCACCTGGGCCACAAGAAATTGGGCGGGGTGGGAGAAGAGGAGGGAATAAGAGACCTGGTTACATACCTACAAACACGGGGGCTCAGCGCCTACCGAGAAAAAAGAAAGGTCTTCATGGAGAAGCCAATTGTATGATCAGTAACTAAGGCCAGACGAGATGAAGCATGTAGAGGGATCCTCAGGCACTGAATGCACATGAACACCTACCTATGTCTTTCCCTCTGTCCTTCCCCCTCACCCCCTCCCTTGCTCCCCTCTTCCCCCCGCCCCCAACCTCTAAGTTGTCACCTTCTCTAAGTTGTATGATTATTTGAAATGACAAAAGAATTAAAACAAAAAAAAAGTTGTCCCCAATTAACTCGAAGTCCCCGCCCAAGGACCATAGATACCCTCCATTTTTAGGTCGAGCCTAGAGAAGCGCGCAAGCGCTGCTGCTGGCGAAGCATTATGTAGGGGGTTTTCAAAGCTGACCAGACGCTCGTGCGTCATGGCCTTTTTCTGGCGGTTACCCGCGCGGCCGACATCTGTTTCCCATTATCGTGCCCAGACGCGGGCGCGATAATTGGAAACACATGCCGGCCGTGCGGGAAAAAGGCCATGACGCACAAGCGTCTGGTTAGCTTTCAAAAGCCCAGGCTGCCGCGCGCGTCGCCCCCGCTCCTCTCTTGTTCTCTCGGGTTCCATCACCCACTTCTCGCTCTTTCCTGCTTTGCGGAAGCCGGGTGCCGGGCTTACGTGCAGTTATTCACCCTACGCGGCCTCCGTAGTCCCTTCGGGTGCAGCCCGTTGCTTTGATTCTGTTTCTCCCCTTAAGGAAGAGAAAGGGGAGAACGTTGGCTTCCAAGATGGCCGACGAGTAGCAGCGCAGGGGCATCAGGGCCGAAGGCCAGGAGCCCGGGGAGCCGCCACTTCAGTGGCAGCGGTTCCCGAGCAGCTTCGAGTCCAGCTAGAGGCGGCAATGACGGGGTGCGGCCCGCGCTGAAGTGTGGCCCCCAGGGGCCCGTGACCCACTCCACAGCATGTCGGACACACGGCGCCGGGTGAAAGTTTACACTTTGAATGAGGACCGGCAATGGGACGACCGGGGCACCGGACATGTCTCTTCTACTTACGTGGAGCGGCTCAAGGGGATGTCTCTGCTTGTGCGAGCCGAGTCCGATGGTGAGAAGCTATCAAGAATGAGAGTTACGCTCTAGAGCAGCGTTGAGAGAGATACGATGAGTTTATACTTCATTCTTGATGTAGTTATGAGGAGTTAAGTTTGTGAAAGACAACCCGTGAGCGGTACTGGCCTGAGTGAGAGGACAGTGCCAGGAATAGAGCATGTCAAGAGAGATGGGGCGGGACAGCAAGAAAGGCAATGCATCGCATTTTATACAAGAATATTCCTTTTTTTGGTGCCATTTTTACTCATATTACAAAAGTTTGGGTAAAGTTTTATCTTACTAGTACCAGTTTAACACCCAAATATAGCAATAAGCAAGAGAAAGGCCAACCTTTGCACCTATCTTCGGTGTTTCAGCTTTGCTGCCACTTAATATCCCTGTGCTGTCCCCAACCCAACCACCCTGCCTCAAGGCTCCGACGACACTGCTTTTTTTTATTGTTTCATGTTTTTTGCAGTATTATATAGCGCGAACTCAACCCGAAGGTATCATACCGCTTTACTTGACCACCAGTTGCTTCACAGATGGTCACATTCAATTTTCAGACAGGGGAGAAGACGTGATTTGTGCAGAATCAAAGAATGCTTGAGCTGACGCGAGGCTCGAACCTGGTTCCCCAGCTTTAAGGTTGGCCACTCTGGCCATTACGCTACAACCGACCGTTGCTTCCTCCTCTCATATTCCTCCCCCTTTCCTCCTCCTCACGTGGTCACTCCTTCTAGGCACACCTCACTCATGATTTCTCCCTTTCTAGGTCCCGCACTCATCACCGGTTCTCCTTCTTCCCTCCTCCTCGAGCCGACCCTCCTTCTAGCCCCTCCTCGCTCGGTCTTTCTCCCCTCCCTCGATCCTTCCCTTCTCTCCGGTTTCACCCTCTTTCCTCCTCCGGTCTAGCCCCTGCTCACCATGTTGCATGCCTCTCAGTCCGGTGTTGGACACACGCCCCCGCCCCTATATTGTTTCTTGCCCAAGGGTCCCTTCTCCAGTGCCCCCGCAGCTCTGTCCTGACAGGACCCCTCCAGCCTGCTCACTCAGCTTAGAGCACAGCCCTCCCCTGTTCTTATAAATACCTGTAATGACCTAATCACCTTTCGATTACCAGAGCTGGCCGACTACTGGGTTTGTATTATCCACAATCACTGTGATAACGGTGCAAATACCCATTTCATGACTACATGTACCAGATTGCACCGGGGGCACGTTACTTCCAAAATCTGTAAACGTAACTGGCCCCTTCAGAGGGAGCTGGACTCAGCCTTACGTCTGCCTTGTTAAAATAGTGTTATTGTTAGGTGACTTCAAAATAAGTGCATTTTTTTCTTATAGCCTCTGCGTTTGGAAATCTGGACATTCAAACTACTGCCGCTGCAGGGTTTATAAAGTATTCACGTTGGTGATGCAGTGGAAAGTGAAAAGGCAGCACTCGGCGACCAGCAGACGTTACACAAAGAACACCAGTAGCTGGTAGGCCCCGTAGTTAAAAGAGGCGAAATGGCACTTCCGTGGATGAGACCAGGTCTGCGATAGTGTTTCATGTACTTCCATTTAATTTCACTGCGAGCAAGCAGGCCCAGGCTGCCATACCAGTATTTTGTGTCAGCCAAGCTCGTATTTTTTATTTCCTCACTATCTGTTCTGCATGAGAGGGAAGTTTAGCTGTTCCTTATCCATGCTGTATCAGGCTGTTGTGTGTGATGGAAGCTTGCACTTCTCTTTTCAGTTCTGGATCTGTTTCGTGTAAGAGGAAGCTTGATCGGCTGCAGTTCATGATGTATCAGGCGGTTGTGTGTGAAGCCCTTCCTTCTTTCTGTGTAGAATCCAGTGCTGGAATGGCATGGCATCTGTCCGGATTCCGGTTCCAGCAGGTATTATTGATCAGGAACCGGGTTCCGGGCCGCTCCCAGCAGCTTCCCCTGCCTGTGTCCAGGGACAGTGACAGAGCCTGTCCTGGACAAAGGCATCAGCTCTCTCACACTCATTGAGTGCACCACTGGCGAGCAGCTGCCTGCAGGGGTCTGATGGGGCTCTTTTCATCCTTCTCCAGAGCGGCCGGTTTCAATACTGAATATGATGCCATCAGTTACGGACCCACCAGATAGCCTGGTGAATTATAAACTAGGGCCAGATTACGACGGTAGAGGGCTAGTAAAATGTTGCTTCACTTAAGGTGAAAAATATTCTAGCACAGGCTCTGCATTTTACCCCTGCATATGTGTAGCTGGCTGAACAATAATCCCTGTTGCAACTTCCATCACCGATTTCATGTTAAGCTGCGGCAGGTACTTTAACCTCCTGAACCTTATCTACAGGACACCGAGGGACACAGACATTTACAGATACACACTAAGAGACAGACATATATACAGGTACATGGTGGCTTTACACACAGATAAACACAGGCGTGATCAAACCGACAGATGTATACAGACACAACCATACAGAGATTTGCAGAGATGCATAGAGGCGCACACAAACATACACAGAGATATACAGACACAGGAAGATACAAACATACATCAAAACAGACACATGGTTGCATGCACTGCACACATGGATAGGCACACATACAGATTAAACTCATAATAGACACTCATTTCAAAACAAAGACACCTACACACAGACACCAACACATACAGAAGCATACAGAGGCAAACAATACACACACAAACATGAATAATACAGATACAGGAATACAATTGGTCACCCACAGGTATTCAAAGAGGCAACTGCTATACAAATGCTGCAATACAGTTGAATACTCACACACAGACAGCTACACACTGATTCATACATAGAGGCCCATGCACAGACTCAAAGAAAAACACACTCACACTTAAACACATGTACAATCTCAGTATTACTAAAATCTTTATTTTGGAAGCACTATTTTATCTTGAACATTTTTGTGCATTTTGTAGCAGTCTATATTATACAGTGTGTGATGCAAATTTTAAATAATAACTTACAAATTCACACAGGCTCTGACCTCGTAGCATTAAAAATACACGTTACTATTCTCTACTGCACTAACCAAGATTTAATTCTGTTTCATAAGGCAAACATGTATTCCTGAATCAGACTGCATGACCCAGTGTGTAGTAATTGTATAGCTCTTCAATCCCTGGCGGCACATCTCCCAGGGTAATATGCTGGGCAATATGCTGCATGGCTAAACACTTATACACAGGGTAATATGCTGCATGGCTAAACACTTATGAATCAGACTGCATGACCCAGTGAGTAGTAATTGTATAGCTCTTCAATCCCTGACGGCACAGCTCCTAGGGTAATATGCTGCATGGCTAAACACTTATAAGGTCCCAAAAGCGAGACCTATTGGCTATGCCAATGCTTGTTTTATTTGTTTTAACATACACTTTTACAGAAGTCTTGAGAGTTGCACCTCTGGTTCGCAGATTTTGCTTGTGGATGGGACATTTACTCTACAGCTTTATGAAAGCTATGAAGCCTGTGCAACAGTGCCATTCTTCCTAATCAATATCGTTTTGATACCTTATTAAGAAGCCTTAGCATGTTCAAAATATAGTCTATTTCCACATCTTGGAGAAACATTAGCACTGCTAGAGAATATGATTCATAGGGTGAACTTGCCTGCATAGATATAGGTTGTGGGGCCCAAACTGTGCTTCTAAAGCATCAGAATCCACGTCTAAAATATAAATGGGGAGAGGGTTCTCTGTCAAGGGCTCAGCCAGTTCAGGTGATCTTAAGAACAAAGCCAAATCTAGGCAGGAAACCAATTACTCCTCGATAACATCAACACTGAATTATAAACTTTAAATATCCCATCTGCCACCTCTTCCTCCCCCACTAACTCCACACCACATCCTCTCTAAGTAACATGGCACATAGGTCCTTTACCAGGTCCCTTCTGTTGGATGGGAATCCACACGGACCTGTCCGATAAGCTTCCTCTTTTGTTCTAGCTTTGCCCCAAGACTAATCTAACTTCTGTTAATTAATTTACTGACAAATATCTCGCACATCAAGGTTTAATTACAATGGCAGCTGTGGAGCAAAAAAGGGGGTTATTACTTACCCAGGCAATGAGAGCATCCACTTTGGAGCGGCAAACGGACATCTTTTCACTTGTCTATAGCCTGGAGGGAAGAAAAGAAAAAAAGATTTATTGCAGAGTCCAGGAGAAACAACGCTACAATACCTCTAGTCAACGGTATGCAGAAAGGAGACAATTATTTCCAAACAACCAAGGCAAGGATGTGTATGTAGCAAATAAATATCACTGCCAGATAAGAACATTTAGGGATTCATCTGGCACTTTCACAACTTAAATACAAATACTTAATATTAGCCTTATTGAGCTCCGGGGACCCCCATCCCTGGGGTCAAAAGCTAAGAGGAGGCAGTGCGTGCAGTTCCCATGGACCGAACCTCATTAAGTCCTGGGGACCCCATCACCTGGGGCCTCTGTTTAAAAGGGGAGGTGGGGGGGGCTACCCAGCCCCACTCCCCGTGGCTTATAAGGCCCCGGGACCCCATCTCATGGGGCCAAATCCAAATAAAAGGGGGAGGGGGCATGTGGCACCCCTCGCCGAACCTTTATAGGCCCAGAGGACAGCATCCCCAGCGGCCGCCATTTTATAAAAATATATGGGATGGGGGGAATCAATAGGGCCACCCCTCCCCATCCAACAAGGCCAGATTGTGCATTTATGGTCCTGCTGTCTGGGCTCTGGAGACCAAATGACCCAGGGCGTTTTTTTTTTTTAAATAAAGGGGAGGGGGGCCACGCAGTCCCCTCTCCCTGAGCCCATTTCGGCCTCGGGGACCCAAGCCCTTGGGGCCCGCATCATTTAAAGGTGTCCCGGATGCCCCAGCCAGCTCCCCGCATGCTGCAGGAGCAGCCATTGCTCCTGCCCGGAGGGAGCAGCTATTTATGCTGCTCCCTCCAGGCTGGAGCAATCTGTTGTTGAGTTTCCCTGCCCATATCAGCGCGAGCAGCCAAACCGAGACCAGTCTGCTCCCTGCCGGCATGAGCATTTTTTTTTTTTTTTTTTTTTTTTTTATAAACTTTTTATTGAAATTTAAAATAAAACAGTAACATCCAATATATTGAAATCTTACGGTGCATATAGATAGACACATCAGGTTATTTAAGCTTTCAATGTAACAGAAACATATCGGAGACTGACCTGTACAAGTTATCTTATCTAATAAACAACGGTACCATATCTTACCATCTGCACACATTGTATCCCGATTATTCACTCCCATCCGAGAGAGAATCTTCATGTGGGGGTTCACAAATAGTCCCACGATAAGCATTCCATTTTCCCCATAATCTTGACCATTTTTTGGGACATCCCCGATGAGTGTATACAGCCTTTTCCGTCACCATTGCTGCATCCATGTTACTACACCATGGACGTAGGGTAGGAGTCTGCCCAGATCCCCAGCGCTGCGCTATATTGCGCTTCGCGAACGTTACTCCCAATGTTACCCACTCCTGATCTGCATTATTTAAGTCTGTGGGCTCCCATATATTCAGAAGGCAGTGTTTCGGCTCCGGAAGTATCGTGACCCCCAGCACCTGTGAGAGTGTACGCATCACCGCTCTCCAATACAGCGCTATCTCCGGACACTGCCATAGGGTGTGGAATAGTGTGCCCAATTCTCCACAAGACAAAGTGGTGTGACCGTCCGTTTTATTTTATGTAGTAGTGTCCGTGTATAGTACGTGCGGTGTAAAATTTTTAATTGCACCAACCTGAGCCTAGATGATATTGCTGCCTCCCGCGGGGACGCCAGCGCATCCCGCCAGTCTGCTTCGTCTATGGCACCCACATCCAGTTCCCATCTAGCCTTCAACGCCTCTGTAGGGTCTGATTGATTATGTATGATTTTACGATAGGTTTGGGAGATAGCTTTTTTGTGAAGGTGTTCTGTCAGGAGCCTATCTTCTAGCGGTGATGATTCATCAAGTCGTGTTGCCGGTGGAATTACTGACTTAAGGGCGTGTCTGATCTGTATGTATCGAAATAGTTCGGTCTTTGCCAGGCCATACGTGGCCTGTAGGTGGGTGAATGGAACCATTTCTCCCTTCTTCCATAGATCCCCAACCTTTGTGATGCCTATCAGGTCCCATTGTTGGAACCCTTTAGTGTTGCGTAGTGTACCTAGCCTTTTTGTGTCCCATAGTGGCGTTGCTTGCGTTATGACACCCTCCCATCCCAGCGCCCGCTGTGCCTCAGTCCAGACCTGGACAGTGAGTGCTGTCGGACCAGTGAGGCTGCTTCTCCCGACCTTATTGTAGAGTGCCCCCATAATTCCCATCTTGTCTAGTAGGTGTCTGTCCATTCGGTAGGCTGGGTCATCTTGGGCTACATGGAGCCATTGGTTTATGACAATCAGCTGGGAAGCCCAATAATATGCCTTGATATCGGGGAGGGCAATGCCGCCGTCGTACCAACTCCTCGTAAGCTTCTGCATTGCTATACGGGGCGTTTTCCCCTCCCAGAGCAGACTGGTCACTTCCGCATTTATCGCTGTAAAATATGCTGGGGCTACTGGGAACGGTGTATTCTGTAGTGCGTAAAGAAATCTGGGGAGTGCCACCATTTTGAAAAGTGCTGCCCTTCCCAGCAACGTCAGTGGGAGCGTTCGCCAGTGTTTGACGTCGCCTCTAAATCTCATCAGGGGCTGTGTAAGGTTTTGTGCAATAAACTGTGCTTTGTTGTGCGTTATATACACTCCTAGGTATTTAAAGCCACTATCCGTCACCTGAAGCGTACAATCCCGCGGAAGCCGCGGTGGGGATCCGTGTAGAATGTAAAGAATGGACTTTGTCCAATTTATGGTATATCCGGAAACCTGTCCATATGCTGTACAGATATCTAAAAGGCAGTTAATTGAGCGTGCCGGGGACGCCAGATATAAGAGAATATCATCCGCATAAAGCGAGATGCGATCCTCCCAGCCCATTGTCCACTTCAACCCCCGTATTACCGGACTTTGCCTTATCCACGCGGCTAGAGGCTCCAGGACCAGCGCAAAAGGAGCGGTGATAGTGGGCAACCCTGTCGCGTCCCCCTACCCAACGGAAAGTCCATCGATATATGCCCGTTGACTACAACCTGCGCCAGGGGTTTTGCATATAGCAACTGAACCCATGCGCAGAACTTGGGACCGAATCCCAAGTGGCGGAGGACCGCAAACAGGAAGGGCCATTCAACGAGGTCGAACGCCATTCGCGCATCCAACGATAGGATAACTGCATCCTCTTCTATAGTGGATCTGCGCGCAAGAACACTCTGCAGCCGTCTCAGATTAAGTGCCGTATTTCGATTAGGCATAAATCCCGATTGATCTGGGTGGACCACTGTAGCTAGATGTGGCTGTAATCTCGTAGCCAATGTTTTTGCTAAGATTTTTGTTTCCGCGTTTATCAGGGGGATCGGTCTATAGGACGAACATTCATGGGGTGGTTTGCCAGGTTTATGGATTGCAACTATTGTAGCCAGGCGCTGGTCCCTGGGCAGGGTCCCCCTCCACAGACTATCTGTGTACATGTTAAGTAAATGTGGTATGAGCTGGGAGGCTGCTTTTTTATAAAATTCCACTGGGATTCCGTTGGGCCCCATGGCTTTACCTGTTTTTAATGCGCCTATCGCCTGAGCGAGTTCTTCAGGTGCTATATCCTTTTCTAGGTCTGCTGCTGCCTCCGGTGTCAATGTAGACATGCGTATGTCCCTAAGAAATAGAAGATTGTCATCTATCGAGGCTGTAGCCGTTGGTGTGTAGACAAGTTCATAATGCTCCGCTAAGGCATCGGTTATTTGTTGGGGTTCAGCCGTCAGTCGCCCATCCGGCAACCGGATTTGTGCCACCCAGTTACTGGCCCTTTCCTTTTTCCCCAGCCATGCCAAGAGCCTACCCGCTTTATCTCCTAATTCGTAGACTGTGTGCTGCGCTCGGGTGAGCCTAGCGATTGTCTCTTCCCGTGCGCAGGCTGTGTATGCCTGTTGTGCCAGATGTACCTTATGTGCTGTTTCGTCATTAACATCTGCTATATGGGCTGCCTCTGCTAAAGAAATTTACATTTCCAAACTGTCCATCTGTTGTCGCTGTGCCCTCTTATGGCTCGTAACTAGGGAAATTGCTTGCCCCCGGAGCACTGTTTTATAGGCCTCCCATAACGTTGTTGGGGAGGTGACCGAGTGTTGGTTTTCCTCAAAATATGTCTTCGTGGTATTAAGGAGATCTTTACTAATTTTATGATTTTTGAGATATCCGGGGTGTAGTGGAAATAACCTGCTCCGTCTTAGGGTGGAAGTAGCATATGTAATGAGCACTGGGGAGTGGTCCGAAATACCCCTTGGTAAATGTGTAATCTCTGCCACCCCTATTAGCCCTGTTGCTAATGTAAAAATATAGTCCAGTCTGGAAAGACTATTATGTACTCCGGATCGGAATGTATAGGACCGCTCAGTTGGATATCTGATCCTCCAGGCGTCAATGAGGCCTAGTGCCTCTGTGAACTCTACTAGTTTGAGGTTTGCACCAGTGGGAGCTCTAGGGGGCTTTCTATCCACGTCTGAATTCATAGTGGTATTAAAATCCCCTCCCATTATCAGCTCACCCTTTGGTAGTGTCAGTAGGAATTTCCCCAGGTCCGAGAAGGCCGTCTGGTGTAGCGTCGGTGGGATGTATACCGACACCATGTTGTAGATTTTCCCGTCCCACTGACACGTTAACGCTGCAAACCGTCCCTGGTCGTCTTTGTGGGTCCCAGTTATGATCAGCGGGAAGCGCTTACTGACCAATACTCCCACCCCCCGTGAGCCGGATGTAAAGTCAGAGTGTACTATCATTTTAAACCCCCATCTGTCTAGAGCTTTGCATGTGGTCCCTGTCAGGTGCGACTCCTGGAGTAGTGCCACGGCGGGATTCTTACGCTTAAGGTATTGGAGAACAAGACCCCGCTTTATCTTATCTCCCAGCCCGTTCACATTCCATGTTAACACCGTAAGTGGAAGGCTGGACGGCCGAGAGGCCGGCGCCTGGGGGTCTGAGAAATCAGTCCTCATGTTAGGTTGTGTCATGGTAGTCAGCCATTGTAGCCAGGCATTGGGTTGCCCGTACAGTCGTTTCTTTATCGTCCCCATGTGTAACCTCCGTGTCTGCACCTTTCATAAAGAGTAAAACTAAAACTAAAACTAACCCCATTAACTGTTTCCACCCTCCCTCCCTTCTCCCTGTCCGCTGACATAATAAATTTAAAAATTTTCGCCACCAAAACTCAGGAGAGCGCGTGTGTGCGTTATACGAAATTATAGTCGTCAGCCCATTCGTATTATCACGCTTCATGGAGAACAACATTGCATAATATACAGCACCTCCTGAGAGGCTGCGGATCTGACACTGCAAAAAGAAACATAAAACCACAAACTGCATCATAACCCCTTCCCCCCTCCCTGCCTCCCTGCCCGGCGGTTCTAAAACTACCCGCCCCCCCAACTGAGCAGAGCGCTTTGCCCCCAAAACTTGTACCATTGTAAGGGGGGGTGAGTCCATCCGAGACCTCTCGAAAGTCCCTCCCGCAAATGTCTACATTTCTACGGCCGTCCCAATTTATAATCAGTTCATACCTGGAAGGGATGTCAGTTCGCACCACCCCTGTCTAAGCAAATCAAAACCATATATTGAGTTCTTACAGAGTGCAATTTATCTGTTCGGTGGTCCATTATGAGAGCAGGCATCTTCCTCCTCTACTAGCTGTCAATATTGGCCTTATAGCGTTCATTGTGGGCCCTGTCGTCCGGATCTTGGTCAGGTTCCCGATTCACTGCGCTGGCATGAGCATTTTTAAAGTTTCTTTCTTCTGGGAACAGACTGGGTTTGCTCCCGTTGTCATGTACTCACATTTAGGCTCATTGTAGGCAAGTAGGATCTGCTTTCATGGTCCCCCCCATTTTTTTGCTGGTGTCATTATGTTTTACTGACTAGTCTGACTGGGATCCTACTAATCAGGAACCCAGTCTCTGTGCTTCTCCCTTAAATTGGACAAGGGGGGTACTTAGGTACACTCCAGATTGGCTACTGGTGTACCCTGATAAGCTCCTAGTATATAGTACTAAGGTACCCAGGGCATAGGTACACCAGGGTTCTCCCATGGGCTGAAGCATGTATTATGCCACCCATGAGAGACCACTCAAATTGTAACTATATGCCTGCCATTGCAGCCTGTGTAAGCTGGTGCTAGCACCACTTACGCCAGATATACGTTTCCTTATATCGGAGGTCACTGCAATTAAAACCTACAAGTCACCCCCAAGGCAGGCCTTTCAATCCTGAAGGCAGGGTGCTCAGTCCTAAGTGTAAGGGTGCCCCTGCATGAGCAGGACACCCCTACAACCTACAGAGTCCATTTTCCCGGGTTGTAAGTGCATCAACCATTACAATACAAAGAGTGGCCATACGTCATTATGCGATGGCCATCTCAAAACTGGCTGTAACGAATCCGGTCATGTTTGGTATCAAACATGTTGGGATCATACCTCACACACCATAAACGGTGTGGGAGGTATGATACCATGCACTGTACAGCTCCTCCGGGAGGCCCTCAGTGCTCCCGGTACCAGTCTTCTAGACCCGGACAGCAAACTATGGCTGCTGCCGACCAGAGACCCGATTCTGCCCTCCTGCTGCTGAGCCAAGCTCGAGCATAGGAAGGCTGGACAATAGGTATCCTGTCACAGGGAGGTGTGACCACCTCCCAGACAGGACTTAGTGTATTGAGACAGGATGGGGGTGCTTGCCAGCACCACTCAGACTGCTAGAAGGGCACATTTGGCGCCCTCCTTGCATACTCAAGTTCAGGGAGCAGTTGGCTCCCCCTCTGGCACAAAACTGGACAAAGAACATGGGAGTATCCTCCCCACTGTTAAGCCCCTTCTCTGGGAGGGTACCCTGAATCGTTCCAACCTTTTCCTTAGGGTACTTAAGGGATTACCTGTGGGTGGGTCCCTAGATTCGTTGTGGGACAAGATTCAGATCAAATACCACTTCGACTGTCTGGGCACTCTGGATCTCGCTGGACTTCACGTTGGGAACAGAGACTGAAACTGGGAAGACTTATGCTGCTGCTGGTCTCATCGTCCTGCAAGACTGCTGCAACGTCTGTGCCTGTGCTCCATACAGGTTCTTCAATGGGCCTGTGGACTTCCAAGACACCCAAAGGCATCACCCTTGGGGTGAAGGAGTCACTCCACTGCATCAGCAGGCACCGCAATGCAACTGACTGGTCTGCTTATCCTGGGCTCCCATGGACTCCGAAAGGCTACGCAACACAGGTGGTGGTTCTGCAACTACCTCGAGGCCTGCACGGTCTACTCACCGAGTTTGAGGCCAGTATACCTCGTCGGAACCACTGGAACAGAACCCCTGTGCTGACTTGCCGTTGCCAAGGCTTGTTGACTCTCTCCTCCAGAGATCTTCAGGATCCAAGAAGCTCCAACCTCAATCATCTCCTGCAGCCAAGATCTTCGCCTGCACCACATCCTTTGCACCGTTGGCCTTCATCCTTTGGTGAGGTGCTCAAGGTCCTCTTGCGACTCCTGTGTCTTCGGCCCGTGGGTCCTCTCGAGGGTCTTCTTTGGCTTCAGTGGGCTCCCCTGCTTGGTCAGGGCCTGCTCTGACTTACCTGCTCGTGGCGAGTCACTTGGACCTTGCTGGTCCCAACACTGCACCTTTTTCTTCAACTACATTAGTTGCTGTTGCCAAAGCTTGTTGGTGCCCCAGCCAGACACTGGCCCCTTGGCCCCTGACATCCGACGTGGGACAGCTCATGCACGGCTCCTGGTCCTCCTCTGCATCGCCTGGTCCATACAGCTGCAACTTCAAGAACACTGTCAAGTCTCCTGCATTCCAGACATCGGTGGGCATTCGTCTTCCGTGCCTCCTGCACTATCGAGTGGCATAGACTCTGTCCCCTCTGCTTGCAGGTACTTCTCAACTTGAATCCACCTTTGGGTTCCACCGGACACTTTCACCTTCACCAGCGGCAGCTTCCTGAAATCCTCCATTGTGGTCTACGGCGGTTTCAGACGTCACTTCGCACCCGGCTTCCCTGATGTAAGTATCCTGGTCCCTGGGGTATTCACAGGTGGGGTGACTCTTCAACCTTCCATTTTCCACGGGGTTTCTTCAGGGTCCACTGGGAAGGGTCCTTCTTGAAAATTGTAAGCACGACTTACCCACTGACTAACATTGAGCACTCTGTCGTGTTCCCACTCTGCACACGACCTTCGTGGGGTTCTGAGATACTCACCTTGGGTAGTGCCTTGGGTCCCCAGCTCTTCTAAGTCTTCTGGGTCCACTCTTGACTTGAGTCGTGGTTCACATTCCACTATTTTAGTATATGGTCTGGTCTCCCCCTGGGGAACCCTGTGTATTCTGTGCTATCTACGAATTCTATTGACAAAGTATTGTGTTGTATTCCCGGGTAGGAGATAATACATTGTGTTAGTGAGTGTTAATAAATACCTATTTTTATAACTACACTGTGTGGTTCTTTTTCACTTACCCTACACCATAAGATTAAGTACTGGTAAAACAAGCTGCTAGTCCTGAAGGCTGCTCTCCACAGCTACCACTTAAAGAGCTTTCTAAGGTTGTCTAAGACCACTAAAATCACCATAAGGGTTGTCTGGATTGGTGCAGGGTGCTACACTTACATAAGTGAGCACCATATACTAAGCCAGCCTCTCACACTCCTGTTTTAGATTTGCCATCTTTTATTAAACGTTGACATTCGACACACATTTGCTTGCGTGCCTGTGCAGGATAATATTCTCTGAAATGGTGCTGCTTACATTTACACTTCTTCATAGGCACATTATCAAGTGCCTTGAATATCTTGTACAAGGGCTAAGTTCACTACCCAAAATGCTGTTTGATATTGTCCGCTCAGTGACTGAGCTATCATGAAAGAATCAACAATAATGGCCTGACTGGGGCTCTGGCATGATTGCATGAGTACAGTTTATTATATAAACATCACTCCTTTGTTAAAGCACAGGAGCATTTTGTTGGTACTACTAAGGTCGCCCTCATTCCGGAATTCCAGCCCAGCGGATTCCTGCTTACCTCTTACAAGGGATCATTCCATTCTCTCCACCAAGACGGTCTCCCTGATGACACTTAGCCGCAGGTAACAGGGGGAGTTAGATCACCCTATTGAAATTCTAGCAGATTCATTCAACCTGGGACCACTAGGATAGGTAGCGCTAGGTAGGAGTATGAAATATAACTGTATTTATATGCAAGCATCTATATTCTGTAACAGCACAATGGTTGAATTTTTATCTTCACCATTCTCGTAATGCTGATCACGCTATTCGGTTTCCTTCTATTGATTGCCGCGCACATATTTTACACTGGAATCCTAATGCTTCAATAAATATTGAAACGCCATGTTGTGTATTGCTTGAGTATCTCTTTGGGTATACATGAATTACCAAACGAAAGGGTTCTAGATCGTTTCCACGATTTCCTTGGGGAGCCAGGGTTGTCCTGTTCTGAGGTTGTACATTCCCGTCACCTTGCCAGGTTAGGGGCATAAACGGTGCACTGGGAGCTAGCAGGACTAAAGCCAACATATCCTGTTTATGTACGTAGAATCAGTCTTGCACCCATAGACCTGTAACGACTGCCAGCAATATTTTTCTTATGTTGCTGGCTGCCAATCTGAATGCTTGTACCGGTAGGAGTCGTACTCCTTTGGGGGAGAGATGACAAGGGGAATAAAAAGCTCACTGGTCCAATCAGAACGCTCCATTTTTAAATTGGCACTCCCGCAAGACTCTCGCAGACTCAACAGTCCAGATATACAAATACTTTTTAAACCGTCATTTCTCGAAAACTACTGAACAGATTTACACCGAAAAACAAAGCGCACACTTTCAAATCTAGGTTCCTGCCAAATTTAGTGTAAATCTGTTCAGTGATCTGGCATGTAGCTGTGTCTAAAGGTCCTATGGAACAATGACTGGCGAAAATGCATTTTGGGATCCCCCCACCGCCCTTTTTTCCTCTGCTCCCGCTTGAGCTTGACGGATCACCACGAAACTTCCCATGTGTAAACGAGTCAAAAAGTAGCACTTTTTTTGGAAAGTATTGTGGAGATACGTCAAGCAGCCCCAAAGTTAATAGCATCACAAAAAAGGCATTTCCTATGGAAACACGATCCTAAATAGAACTACCCAGTGGCGACTGCAGAAGGGATATAGATATAGAGATATATAGACATAAAATTAAGTGGGAATTCCATTAATCTTTTAATAAACAAAAAGCCCTCAAATTCTTGGAACAAAATATCTAATTATTATTTGAGGTAAAATTGAAACACATTTTCTTCTTCCAAAGGGAGAAGCAGAAACATTTCCTACCCATGATCTTTTTAAGCAGACCATCAGTGTCCCATAAATGTATTCGACTAAGAACCATAGTAGTTAAGAGTCAGATTAGTTGTGTCAAAGCACTGTTCCATAACTAGGTTACGAAGTCTATTAAACTAGCCTATTCATTTACATAAAAAGATATACACTAATAATGTACATCTGAAATGTGTTGAAATATAAATTGTTAAATGTAATTAAAAAAGCAGAGAAGGGAAACATGTTTGCTCTTGCCTGGCGGGAGCATTTTTTAAATCTCACCCACAAATAAGTGCAAACATGGGAGTCTGCTCCCAGCCAGTGGGAGATTCAAAACTGCTCCCAGCCAACTGAGAGCAGACTTGTGTTCCGTTTACCTACCTGCACTCCTATGGGCAGGGAAACAAAACACATTGTTCCTCCCCGGAGGGAGCATACAAAAAAGCAGCTGCTCCCTCAAGGCTGAAGCAATGCTGGCTCCCGCACCATGCGGAGAGTGAGCTGGAGCTGCAGGGGCCATGGGGCTCCCCCAATGTGTTGGTTGGTGGGTGCCCCGGAAGGGGTCCAGGCCACCCACCTATTATAAAGAGAGGCACGGGGCATGGGGTCCCCGGAGCCAAGAAGGTGCGCCTCCCCGTCACCCCTTTAAATAAGATATAGCCCTGGGGAATGAGGTCCCCTGGGCCTTTGAGTTTGTCCCAAGGGGATGGGGTCCACGGGGACAAATGAGGCTGGGGGGGAAGGGGGAGATGAGGGCGCTGGGCCTCACCCTTTTTTTAAAAAATTGAAATTGGCCCCGGTGGACAGAGTCCCCAGAGTCTAGTGAGGGTTGGGAGGAGGACTGCACGCCCCCTCCCCTTAAAGCACAAGTTACTTAACTTTGGTAACGCCTCATCTGGTAGAGATAGGATCTAGCCGCAGATTTCTCATCTTAGAATCTCCCCTGGCACCAGACTGGATCCGGAAATTTTTGTACAACAGTACCTCCTCACGTCAGTAGTGGGCGTTGAGAGACTCAATAATGACGTCGTCCTCCAGATGCGACATCGACTGAGCCCATATAAGCCCTCCTCCGACGCGCTGACGTCAGATTCTTCTGTGATTACTTTTCGCACCAACAATGCGAAGCCACTTATAGAAACTGCATATGGAAAAAGAGTGCCAAAAAAGAAAAATGTGTCAAACAAATGCAAAGTCCTAAAGAAGGGTATCAGAATGCCAAGAAAGGGATCATGTAGGCAACAGGACTAACAGTTTGCAGAGCGAGGAGCATGGGTGGGTCGGTATGGAATCTCCGGCTAGATCCTGTCTCTACTAAATAAGGCGTTACCGAAGGTAAGCAACTTATTGATCTGATAACGAATCTGTGGCTAGATGTCTCCATCTTAGAATTGGATACCGGCGCAACACCATCCTTGAAGGCGGGTCTGCGAACTGAACCGTTAAACTAAGATCCCTGAATAAGACTAACCGGTCATAGCAACCAGGCTGTTTAAAGAATCACAGGTGAAGTAAAAAGATGCCCCACTAGAAGGGCTGTGGGAAGCCCACATGAGAAACATGTGGAAAACATAACCTGCCCCAGAGGAATAAGGAAGTGTTGGAGAAAACACTTGATAGAAACAATAATACTATGTAGTCAGGCCACAGATAATCAACCCATGACTATACATGGCTCAGGGGCCAAGGACCTTAACCCCTACCTTGGAATTAGATACCAATTATTTGTTGTGGAAACTAGAATGTGATCTAACCGCTCCCTGTGACAGAGGAAGAATAATCTCCAAGAACATCCACAATAAGAGACCCCTACAATGCGGAATAAAAGCACTGCAAGAAGAGCAACAATAGTTGATAGAGAACCCTGTCAGACAAAAAACACTCGCAGAGAGAACACAACCCTCCAGGACTACGGAACGTAGAAGCCCAGGAGAAGCAAAAGAAATGCATAACAACGACCAATTCAAGGTCGAACAAGAGTCCAAAAAGGAGCGCAGCAACCAAAGCAGACACATGCTCCCTACGGGCATACTTACAACTTATATCTGTATATACATGAACACATATATACACCTATAGATATAGAAATATAGAAATAGAATCCTACACACAAGACAATAGAACATACCACAAGTATTATCCCCATCGGGGAAGCGAACCCCTCAGCAAGCGGGGAGACTGACCAGTGTAGGAACAAGAAAACCTCTTATAATAGAGGCATCCATTGAAAGATATGCATACCAACATGTATTGGTAATAGACCAAAGATGCACAGCAACAGAGTGATTATAAATATACAGATATTTTCAATAAGCTGGAAAACTGGCAATCAAAATACCATTTAAGAGGAGTGAAAAACGACAACCACCCACGAGCCAACCATACTGCCTGACAAGGCTACCAAGAGGAGGTTATCCAAAAATAAAAAGATAAGTGTAAAATCTTCCGCTATAAAGGAAATAAAGACCACCACCGAGGTCCATCCAGAGCTACAGTCGAAATAAAGGCCCCAACAGATCACAGATATCAGGTAGCAAATCCTGACTGACGTCTGGTAACAAGAGATGAAGTATCAAAGTCGTAACAGGATCAAGCCATACGAAATGGAAAAGTCGAAACAATGGATGGCAGTGCATGGAGCCAAAAGGATTGAGGCCATAAAGAAATGTCCCAACCTGAGACACGATGTATTCCTGACTAAAAAAGGGAATACCGACTCCATACTCTAAAGTAAGAGAAAGGGGAAGAAGAGAAAATTCCTCCACTCATACCATTTTCACCTTATTTGTGAATTTTGTCTAACAGACCTTTGAGGGATCCAATCCCTATCGAATCCCATTAGGAGGGAAAAGAACATCCAGGAAAAGGATGGTAAGAAAGACCTTAACCTCCTTAGAAACCAATCCTCAAAAGAATGGAACTAGAACATCAAAAGAACACATTCCAGAAAGAAACCTTTAGATGAAAATTAGCCACAATACCATCAAAAAAATGAGAAGTGAGATGGCAACATCTGAAGAACAACCAGATAAGAGAATACTGTGATTGTAACAAGACTTGGTAAATGACCAAAGCCTATAGGAAGCAAGGAAAATGAAGCATTCCAGATACGTGAATAAACATCCACTCAGAGATTAAGTAGAGAAAAGGAATCGAATATAGATATTCATCAATTGTGCCAGTCGTAAAAAGTTGCCACAAAGATGTACCACCTGGACATATATGTAATATATATAAAATTGTGTCACAATATACTCCGAGTGGCCCGACTACTCAGTTTCGCTGGCCCACATTTACTGCTGGACCGCAGGTATCTACAAAGCTTGCCCCCACATGGCCTTCAGTGTCATGGTCCGACAGACTGAACAGGACTCCGAGCCATGAGCACGCTCAAAATACCAAGGCAAGCGTAAAAAAAGAGAAGTAACCACAACTCACATTAAAAACATCTTTCTGGGGGCGTGGCCAAGACTACGATGGAGTAAGACGCACTTGGGGTCTGCTCCGTCACCCAGCGGCAGGCCAAACGCAAGAAACAGCTGCGCGGCCTCGGGGACACAGCCTGGCTCCATCTGGGGGGCACAAGAGGCCCCCCGGACCGAATTGGCTGTCTCGAGGTGGGGTCCGGTCCCGTGCCGGGGGCTCCTGAGCAAAACTCGCTGGTGAGGGTTACCTTGCCCACCATCTTGTCCCCGACCTTGGTGGAGCCAGACGAACCTGCCGCGGCCTGGGAGTGCCGTATAATTGACCGGATTCCCGGCCCGACGCCCGGAGGCTGGCTGCAGGGGGGGGGGGGCGCTGACTGAGCCCCGAACACCACCCGCTCAACCCGGCACACTCTAGCCCGGCGACATTGGGGGCGGCTCCCCGGTCCTACAATCACTCTGGGGCAGAAACTCCCCGAGGGAGGCCGGCGAGATCACCGCACACCGGGCCCTCTCCCCATTGCCCTGCGGACTGAGTGAATCGAGGAGTGAGCCCTGAGGGACCGGGCTCCTCCCTGGCGGACACACGATTTCCTGCAGCAGGCGGGGCCTTCGTCGAGCCGCCACCTTGTGGGCCCGGGCACCTCAAGGAGAGGGCCCGCCACACTGCAGCGGCTGGGGCTGGGCTACGGCGCCCCCATCCGGAGTACATCGCACGAACTCACCGCATCGGGGGACCCTCCACTGAGCCATCTTCTGCACCTGCACTCCGAGGGGGGAGGCGAGCACGCCGAAACAGTCACTGGGTCTGGGCTGCAGCGCCCCCGGTGGGGGTAAAGTGCATGCCCCTGCGTCTCCCCGGGGTGTCCTCGCCCTTGGAACCGGGGGACCCGAGCGCTGTGGCGGAGAGAGAGGTGTGAGCAGAGGCCATCCCGGGGCCCGCCTGGACGAAATCAGAGCGCAGGAGTGGAGGGGAGGTGGGGGTCCTTGGCATGAGTGAAGGGGAACCGCTGGTGTACCTTGCCGGGGGAAGAGAGGATCGGCTGTGCCATCGGCCAGCTAATTAAGCCCCCTTTCGCCTCTCGGCCAAATCATGACTTTTGTTGGTGGCGTGGTGGGGATTCGTGGCCCCTTTCCTTCTGCCACTAAGACTTGGTTGATCTCCCTGGGACGAACATTGGAGATCGGCTGTATAATCGGGCAGCGAACTCGAGCCTCCTTGCGTCTCTCTGCTCCCCTGATCCCTAGCGGGATCTGGACCCGCAGATCTGGACTGTGTTGGCCACCGCCCGTGCCCTGTCGCCCCCGCTGCCTCTCCCATCGCCTGCAGGTACTCTGGGGCGGGATCAGCTGTCGAGACGGTCTTACCCCCCCTACATGAAACCTGGCTGTGGCACTGGGCGACAGGAGTGTGAACACCCACTATCCTTCCTCTGGATCCTAGACTGCGCCTCGCTCTTTGCGGTAGCTCCTTGCTTTGCTGCCTCTCCTTGGGCTCCGCTTGATAACCCTCGACTGGGGGCTCCGGGGGTGGTTCTTCTGGCTCCTCTGAACTAACTGAAGACTGCCCCAGAGGGCAGACCATACAGCTTAACGGTACTCTGTCGAAGCATGCCCCACACTAAAGGGGGAAAGGACACTGCTCCTGGTGCGTCTAAAGAACCAACTGTCGCCTCCCTCTGGGCGAAACCACCTGTTACCGCAGTGTCCCAACAGACCCCCATGATGGCGGCCCCCTCGACGGGTACGGAGGAGAGCCCCCTCACACAAGCTTTCATGACCAATTTCCTTCAGGAGATAAATGCGGAAATTGGCTCACTCAAATCCAAATTCAAGTCCTGCCTGCAAGACCTCCGGCGAGATGTGACGGAAATCCGAACCAGAGTCGACGACCTCGAACGAACACTCTACACGCGGGCGGAAGATCAGGAGGAACTCTGGTGCTGCATGGCAACGCTCAAAGACCAGCACATAGAACTTCAGATTAAACAGGAAGACTTGAAAAATAGGAGCCGGAGGAACAAACTACGCATTTGAGGGGTCCCTAGGGGTGTGGAGGGCCAGGACATAATGACTAACATGACGGACCTCCTCCAGGAGATATGGGGCGACGAAGACGCCTCCACACCCACACTTGATAGAGCACACCGAGCGCCGGTCCCCCACGCCAATCAAATCTAATCCCTGATATTTTAACCAGAGTGCACTTCACGGAGAAGGAGGCACTCCTCCGTGCGTCCAGGGAAAAATCAGACCTATCCTACGGAGGGCACTCCATACAAATCTTCCAGGATTCCCCAGTCACTCTGCGACAACGCAGGGAATTTAAGCCAGTTACAGACAAATTGAAGGAACTAAAAATCAAATATCAGTGGGGGCACCCTTTCTCCCTGATTTTCACGTGGGAGGGTAGACGGCGATCTCTCAGATCCTTAAAGGATGCTCAACGGCTGCTCCAGCTGCAGTCGGATTCCCGGGCCTCTAGTCAGACCACAGGGGCTGACCGCCCTAGGGCCCCCCTCTGCCTGGAGTGGTCTACTGTGCCACCCCCTCGGGGTCGGGCCCGGAGGCCAAGCGACACTTCACAGCAGACTAAACAGGACATCATACACCATCTATAATCCATGGGTGGGGCGCGGTCCCCGGCCTGCTCCCGGCCGGCCTCTGGGACCCCCTCCCGGCTGCCTCCTGAACAGGGATACACAGTCTCTAGAATGCTTTGGACCTCCGGCTGGGAGAGTAATGAGTGCCTAACTCTGTACGCCTACGATTTCTCTGGGATTTTGGATTGAGTCGTGGGTGTGATTGGTCGACCAGGGAACCCTTTTGAACTTGTGTTAAGTCACTTCCAGCTATGACCCTGTAACGAAAATCCCCAGAACTTCTCGTGGCGGGCACGGAGTCTTATTCCCAGTTAGTACACAGTGGGCCGGCCGCGGGACGGAGCAGTGACGACCAGCTATATGACCCTACTGGCACCCCCGCCATTCAATTGATCCATACGAGGAGGGACTTCCTCAGAGTTGCCCTGGTCCATACCAATGGGCTTCCCCAGGACTGGAATGGTCTACTATGGCCCAGTTAGCCTGTTCTTTGTTTGAATTTTTCCTTCCTTTCCTCCCTTTTCTCCCGGTGGGTCTCTTGAGTGGGGATATTTGTAATGCACCTTACAGCCCGGCCTCCTTACTGCCAATGATTTCTGGCCTCGGAGGGAATGGGGGGGTGGAGGGGAAAATCAGTGGTCTAAACTAACAGGCATACCTTTCTCCATCTCCCGGTTGCGCTTTACTGGCTGGGAGGGGGAGGTTCTTGGGAGCGATGTGGGGAGATACTGCTTTAGAATGGCGTCCTTATCTGCCCATGAATGACCATGGCGCGGATTAAATGTCTTTCCCTTAACGTGAAGGGGCTTAACGCACCTAATAAACGGCGACGGGTCTGGCGCTACCTTCTGATCCAAGGCCCGGACATCTGCAGGAAACGCACCTCCTCCAGACAGACACAAAACGCATGACACATCCTAAATACCCTGGTCAAGCATGGGCCTTCTCAACATCTAAAACAGCAGGGGTGGCCATTCTCTTTAAATCAGGCATACGCATGCAGGGAGCCCGGGTGGTCCGAGATAAGGAGGGACGATACCTAAAGCTTAAGGCACTAGTTAACAACAGGACCATCACACTGATCAATATTTACGCCCCCAACCATTCCCAAGGCACGTATACACTAGGAACCTACTAAAGGAGGTCCTTCTAGGGAGGGGAGGGGTGGGGAGGGGGGGGGAAGAGACTTCAACCTCATCTGGGACCCAAACCTAGAATGCAGTTCGCTCTCTTTTCAAGGTACTGGGGTTATGTCTGCAGCGCTCAAGAAGGACTTCGAGACCCTGGGACTTCTAGACGTGTGGCGTTATGCAGAACAAGGTACAAGGGATTGCACCTTTTATTCGCATGTTCATCGTTCATACTCGCGTATAGACCACTTTTTCCTATCTCAACCACTTATTCGCTTGCTAGAGTCCACAAACATCAGACATATCGATCTCAGACCATGCCCATCTTGAAATCACCCTGGCAGGGTTGGGTCCGACAGCGCGCTCTATACCTCGCTGGAGGCTCCCCCCACATATTCTACGGGGCCAGGTCAATGTAGCAAAGATTCGCCAGGCAATTCAAACATACTTTGAAACAAATGACCTCCCAGACGCCAAGGGCCATGTACAATGGAACGCCTTTAAGGCAACCATTAGAGGCGTTATGAGCTCCATCTCAATCGCCCGAATGCGTGAATCTCACCTGGTCGAAAATGGCCTCTTGTGATATTAAGGCATTCGAGAGACAGGAGCATTTTGCACCCTCTGGAGCGTTACAAACGCTTAACCTCTCTCCGGGGCCAACTAAAAGCACTCCGGATGAATAAAGCTGAACATTCACCCCTTGCGTTGAAACAGAAGTTTTATGAAGGAGGGAACAAGGTGGGTTCCTTACTGGCTCGCCGGCTTTGCGCACGCATCTCTCGGAACCATATCTCTAAGACTGAAATCGGTAGGGATCAATGGGCCACATCGGAAGCGGATAAACAGGCATTCTGTGCCTTCTTTTCGTCCCTTTATGACCGGGGCGAAAAAGCCCAAGAGTAGGTTGAGACATTCCTCGCCTCATGTCCCTGGGAACCGTTAAATCCTTCTCATGTTCAGCAATTGGAAGACCCAATTACCCCTGAAGAGCTTCTAAAAGCATTACAAAGCTTGCCGTTGGGATAATCTCCAGGGCCTGATGGCCTCACGGTCTCCTTTTATCGTCTCTTCCTTCCCCAGTTACAGGCTCCGATGCTTCGGTTATTTAACTCTTTCGCCGACGCTGCCAGCGTGACCCCCACGATGGCAGAGGCGGAACTAGCCCTTATCCCTAAACCGGGGAAAGACCCAGCATCCTGTACCTTCTACCGCCCTATTTCCCTCCTTAATGTTGATGTCAAACTATTTACAAAATTTTTGTCACATCGTCTGGCACCATTCCTCTCTGGCTTGGTGGACCCAGACCAGGCAGGCTTCATTCATCAAAGACAGGGGGCAGATAACATCAGGGGGATAGCCCACTTGGTGGAGAAAGCCCAACGGCGAAATATTCAAGCATTCTTGCTCTCCCTCGACACTGCGAAAGCGTTCGATAGGGTTGATTGGACCTTTCTCAGAGCAGTACTGTGGAGGATAGGGCTGGGACAAGTCATGGTATCTCACATAATGGCTCCTTATACATCGCCCTCGGCATGAATTCGAATTAATGGCCTACTCGCCCCCTCGATCCCGATCCACAGGGGAACGCGCCAGGGGTGCCCTTTGTCGCCCCTGCTTTTTGCCTTGGCCATAGAACCCCTGGCAATTACAATACACCAGTCTCTGACGGATAGAGGCATCCACATTTGCGGGACTTGAGCATAAGGCTGCTCTCTTTGCGGATGACCTGCTCCTGACTCACCGACCCCCCAGAGCTCTCTCCATGCCCTGCTTCTCATACTTTATCAATTCGAAAAGGTCCTGGGGCTAAAAATTAACATCAACAAATCACAGGCATTAAACCTTACCCTTTCCGCTCAGGAGATTGCAGAATTGGGTATATATTCTCCGTTCCAGTGGTCCCCTCACTCTATACGATATACGATATTTAGGGCTTAATCTCACAGCCACACTGGACTCTGGCCAGTGAATGCCGCACGATAGCTGACCTCTTTGTGGGAGAGACCTTTAAAACATTTGACCAATAAAGACAAGATTACCATCTTCCCCCCCCCCCCCTCCCCCCAAGACACACCTTCAGTACTATCAAATTCGGCACTGGCTACATACTACTGAAAACTCATTGAGAGCCACGCACCCACTGACTACCTTTGAATTGCTAGTACGATCGTTTGATGGATCGCGGCGCCTGTTCTACCGAACATACAAGGTTTTGCAACTTTCTCATCCTCTGCCTCTCCACTCTTATCAACGGAAGTGGCATGTGGACACTGCGGAGGATGGCCCCCCCCTGAGCATTGGGAACAGCTATGGAGAGACATTCCTAACACCTTTAAAAGTATTACACAACAAGAGTCAGCCTATAAACTGATGACGCGTTGGTATTATACCCCCCTTCGCCTTCAAAAAATGTTCCCCACTTCCTCAGCTCTGTGTTGGCGGTGAAAGGCAGACACAGGGTCGTTCATCCATATATGGTGGTCCTGCTCACTCGATCTTTTGGAAAGAGGTGTTGAGTCACATCAAAGATGTAGTAGGGTTTCCTATTCCGAACACTCCCGGGGTGGTGGTACTGGGACTTCAACCGCAGGCTCTCAAGACTATGACTCACTCAGACTGGCGTTCGTTACTCCATATGTTAGGAGCAGCTAAACAGACCATCGCGCTTCACTGGAAAAAAGCCCCAACCACCGCCCCCCTCCGTCTTTGGTGTGGCTCACACGCCTCTGGCATGTAATGGCAATGGAGCTCCTCTCCAGTCGTCTTGTGCAGGCTGACGCCAAATTCACACGTATCTGGCATATCCAAATTAGAACACGCTCACTCTGTCCCGCCCAGTCTACGGGCTCTCTAGCTGTTTGAGGTTGCTCTGCTCCCAAGAGGGGAAGATCTCTCAGAGTGAGGCGAAGCAGGTAGAAGATCCACTACACCCTCACTACCCCCTCTCCTCCTCCTAGCCCCTACACGGGGAAAGACGCCTCCTGAGGCCAGAGCTGGGGGACATCCCCAAACACGACAGTGTGCGAACTACTCCTTCTACACCCCCCCCCCCCCAATCTACCGGGACCCCTCCGGCCCCCTTTTCTTTGGGTTTAGGATACTCACCCCCCACCCCCTTTTTTTTTTCTTCCCTTATGTTCTTTTCCTTCCTCTTTGTGTACTTTTCTTTCATTTTGTGGTTCTCGTTTTTCCCTTTTTATAGAACTGTCGTGCAAGGAGAAGACAATGCGTCACTATGTTATTATGTCACCACTAGCCTGACCCCCCCCCCCTTCCTTTTTCTTTCATAGATAATGTATATGCCTATTAGCCGGTGGAACCGGATGGACGCTAGCGGTTCTAAAACTAGATTGATAAGCATCTCTGATGCGACAGACTGAAACACCTGTAGTCTTTGCTCGATGCGGATATTATTGTGGCCGTTCTATAATATTGTTGGATTGTAAAAATTAATACAAGAGATCTCAAACAAAAAACCTTTGTTTTTTTTGTTTTTATTAACGAAGGCCAAATATGTATATTGCAAAAGGGAACGCACCTATTAGTGCAGTATCAAAACATTAAATAAGGAAAAATCGAAACATTAAAAAGGTAATCATATATAAAATGAATTCGTTAGCAACAAGCGCATTGCAACAACACTTGTGATACGAAACAAAACTTGATCGCAAGTCCGTCTCAAGAAGTAACAGCCATGATTTCCCAAGAACTTGTGAAATAGAGAAAATAGATACACACCCAAGAATACAGGTAATATATAACCTCCAGACAGAAGCAAAAAGCATTGTAGGAATTCCTATAAAGCCATAAAAAAAACTTTTTTTAAAACTCCAACCATGAACTGCATGACCGAAGACAGCGAAGGAATCTGCAGCTAGAGGACTCCATCAGATGGTTTCCGACACTGCCTATCACACAGCATAAGTTAGGGAGTTCACCCAGTCATGTTCCAAGGATGAACAAATAAATTACCCATCCCCCTCCCACATAGGAGAAGGCCTCTAAGTCTTCCAAAGCATACACCATAAACTCTGAATTTACTTGCACAACTCTTCAAAAATTGAAACATAATAAATACGCAGTCCGCTCAGAAAGAGAAAACAACCTGCCCATAAAAAGCATAGTCCAAAAGGACTTTAATTAAGGATAAACCACAAGAGCATGTATTCAAAAGAATACAAAGCAGAGGCTCTAAATCCATCAGCGCCATAATAAATATGCACACCACAAGAGTAGTGAGGACATACCACGCCGATTACTCGAACGAGTAAAAACCAGAGCGTTCGTATATACCAGACTAACCACTGGCATACAAACATGTCCCTATGAGAGACAACGAAAGGTCGAAACAATGCACATTTTAGCATACTGAACTGCTTCAAAGAAGCTTGTGTCAGAAAATCTTCCACACAAGACACGTCTCTTGACAATAACCTCTTGAGCACAAAGCTCATCCTCAGAGGGAAAGGGACAAAGTGAAACCTCCCTCAGTCATCTAAATCAATACCAACTTAAAGGAAGGAAAAAAGGTACTGAGAATAAAACATCAGGCCTTGCAGGAACACCAAGTGGTCAAACCAACAACGGACATGTGGAATGCCCTAACAAACCTTACTCTCTTATAAAGAAATAGTCTGCATCTCAAGCATAAAGACAAGTTACACCAGTAAGAGAAAATGAAAAGCTAGGACTCTGAAGATCTCCGTCTGTCACGGAAGAGTCTTAACGCTGCATCAGCTGGACTTCCAAAAAGATAGGCACCATCAAATGGCATGTTGACCAAAGTAGACTTGACAGCCTCCGAGAAACCCGAAGTTGCCAACCAAGCACAACGCTTTAATGCCACTACCGAAGCCATGGCATGACCTACAGAGTCCGTAGTGTCCATACCACACATTATGGTAAGCCTAGCAGCCTGCTGACCATCTCTAATCAAATCACCAATCAACGAGCGGAGGTTATCCGGAAGAGATGGCAACAAATTCTGTAGCGAATCCCGTAAAGCATGGTAATATCGCCCCAGCACACAAGCCGTGTTTGTGGATCTCAAGGCTGAGCTTGCAGAAGCAAAGATGGGTTTATCACATACATCACGACTCCTAGACTCCTTACCCACTGGAGTCTCTGGTATAGAAGAACAAGTTACTTACCTTCGGTAACGCTTTTTCTGATGGATACAATATCTGCCTGTGGATTCCTCACCTTTTGAATACCCCTTACGCCAGCAATTCCGCGGAAATTCTTTTCCCAGCTCTCCCACGACGACGAGGACGTCACAATAGCACGGCTCCGCTCGCGACGCCGTATGATGTCATCGGAGCCATAAGAAGACCTCGTCGGCGTGCTGACGTCAGTTCCACCCATTTTTTCCGTGCCACCGAGGCAAACGGGCGGACCAACACATTTTCACATGTATACTCAGTACACACAATATAACTTTTCAAATGCAGTACACATAGCATTTTATCAAAAATGCATAATATTAAAAATTGCAAACCAAACATTTTGAGAAACTGTTAAAGTATTATTTTTTTTTTGGTAAACACAGGTAGACAACGGGGAGGCGGGAGGGTCAGTGAGGAATCCACAGGCAGATATTATATCCACCAGAAAAAGCGTTACCGAAGGTAAGTAACTTGTTCTTCTGATGGATACTTCTGCCTGTGGATTCCTCACCTTTGAATAGATTTCCCAAGCCGTGCCTTTCCCGGAGGAGGGTGTCCACCTGGCTAAACCAAAAATCCTGCAAAACAGAACGAGCAAAATGGCCATCCCTCCTAACCTCAGAGTCTAGGCAATAATGCTTTGCAAAGGTATGGAGGGAGGCCCAAGTTGCTGCCTTACAAATTTCATGCACTGGTACACCTCTAGCCAAAGCAGATGTAGTAGACTTTGCTCTAGTAGAATGAGCTCTGATACCTTCAGGAGCTTCCTTGTTGGCCAGGGCGTAGCAGATCTTTATGCAGAGGATAATCCATCTTGACAGAGTCCGCTTGAGAACAGCTTTACCCTTCATCCTTCATCCGACCAACATAACCTACAAAGAGTTGGTCATCAAGTCTCAATTCTCTGGTCCTGTCCAGATAAAAACAGACAGCTCTCTTTGGGTCCAAGCGGTGAAGCCTCTCCTCCTCCTTGGAAGGGTGAGGGGGGGGGGGGGGGGAATAAAAGGTAGGAAGGGTAATGGACTGCCCCAAATGAAAAGTAGTAACCACCTTGGGAAGGAAAGCAGCCCTGGTCCTTAGAACCAACTTATCTGCATAAATGGTCAGGAAAGGAGGCTTAGAACTAAGAGCCTGCAACTCGCTTACCCTCCTAGCCGAGGTAATGGCAATTAAGAAAAACGTTTTAAAAGTAAGAAGCCTCAAAGGGCAACTATGCAGAGGCTCAAATGGAGAACCCATGAGAAAAGTACGTACAAGATTCAAATCCCACTGAGGCATGATGAAAGGAGTGGGAGGAAACATGTTTGTAAGGCCTTTAATAAATCTCATCACCACCGGAGATTTGAATAAGGACGGCTGATCCGGCAAACAAATAAAAGCAGACAAAGCCGATAAGTAACCTTTTACAGTAGCTACAGCATAACCCTGCTGCGCTAAGGAAAGTGAAAAACCGAAAACATGACAGACGAGCCTTCAAAGGGTCAATAGATCTCTCCCCACACCATTTAACAAATTTAGACCAACGGGAAGAGTAAATGGACTTGGTGGAGTGTTGCCTGGACGATAAAAGAACTCAGGTTGCCCCGTTCAATCTCCAGGCATGAAGGTGCAAGCTCTGGAGGTGGGGGTGAATAACCTGCCCCTGCGACTGCGAGAGGAGGTCTGCCCTGAGAGGGAGACGGAGCGGAGGGTGCGAAGAGAGGTGAAGAATATCTGTGTACCACACCCTTCTCGGCCAATCCGGAGCAATCAAGATGACTTGGGCCCGGTCTTGGCGAATCTTCCTCAGAACCCGAGGAATCAAAGGTATAGGAGGAAACGCATAAAGGAGTTGAGAGCTCCAACTCAACTGAAACGCGTCCCCCAACGCTCCCTGCATTGGAAACTGCAGAACGGGCAGTGCGCGTTCTCGCAAGTGGAAAACAGGTCCAAACGAGGAGACCCCCACATCTCGAAGATGTGATGGACCACCTCCGGATGAAGCCTCCACTCGTGATCGGCCGAATATCGCCGACTGAGACTGTCCGCACGAACATTCAGCACTCCGGCTAGATGATTTGCGAACACACAAATCTGTTGGCCCTGAGCCCAGGACCAGAGTCGCAGAGCCTCTCGACAGAGACTAAACAACCCTACACCTCCCTGTTTGTTGATATACCACATCGCAGTCGTGTTGTCCGTCAGGACCTGAACTGACCGACCGCGAAGGGAAGGAAGGAAAGCCTTTAGTGCCAAACGTATCGCTCGCAATTCCAGAAGGTTGATGTGAAGCAACCTTTCCTCTGGAGACCAAAGACCCTTGATCTCCAGATCCCCCAGATGAGCACCCCACCCTAGAGTGGAGGCATCTGTGATCACTGTGGCCATAGGTGGAGGAAGTTGAAAGGGCTTTCCTTGAGACAGGTTGCCCTGCACACCCCACCAAGTCAGCTCCGCTGCAGCGTCTCTGGAGATTCTGACCTTCTCCCCGAGATCTCCGTCGTGCTGAAACCACTGCCTGCGGAGGCACCACTTAGAGTGCCCTCATGTGCCAGCGTGCATGACTGACCAACAGTATGCAGGAAGCGAACAGACCGAGCAGGTGAGGACCTTCAGGACCGGAACAACCGCTACGTTGTGAAACAAGGGAATCATTTCCTGAATGTCGAGAATCCTCTGTGGAGGCGGGCATGCTCGACAAACAGTAGTGTCCAGTATTGCCCCCATGAACAGGCTGCGCTGAGAAGGCACCAGGTGAGATTTGGGTACATTTATTGAAAAACCCAATTTGAACAACAGCTGCGTTGTCATCTGCAAGTGACGCAACACCATCTCCGGAGACTTGGCTTTCAACAGCCAATCGTCCAGATAGGGGAAGACAGGAACCCCTGATCTTCTGAGATGCGCTGCTACCACTGCCATCACCTTTGTAAAGACTCGCGGCGCGGAAGTCAGACCGAACGGTAGAACCGCAAACTGGTAATGTTGCGACCCTACCGTGAAACTTAGATACTTCCGATGCGACTTCAGGATGGGAAGATGAAAGTACGCATCCTGCAGATCGATGGACACCATCCAGTCTTCCTGTTGCAGCGCAAGAAGAACCTGAGCCAGAGTCAACATTTTGAATTTCTCCTGCCAGAGGTAAAAATTCAAAACAATGAGGTCCAGGATCGGCCTCAAACGTCCGTCCTTTTTGGGAATCAGGAAATACCGGGAGTAGCACCCCTGACCCCTTTCCTGCTCCGGAACCACCTCTATCGCACCTTTCTGTAACAAGACAAGAACCTCCTGTTGCAAAAGCAACAAATGGTCTTCTGAACAACCACCTTGGCGAGGAGGGTAAGGAGGTGGATACTCTAGAAAAGGAAGGGCGTACCCATTCTCTACAAGATTCAAAACCCAACGATCTGTTGTAATCAGTTTCCAATCTTGTAGAAAATGGGACACCCGACCCCCAACAGGACCAACATGCTCTAAGATGGGAGGATCTAGAGCTGCTTTCCTGAAGCACCAATGGGGAGGAGAGGAGGAGGACTGCTGCCGTGCGGCTCCCCTAAAACGGCCTCTGTTCCTGCCCCTGTAGGACTTATATAAAGGGTTCTGCTGCTGCTGTTGACCCTGTATTGACTGTTGACGGCCACGAAAGGAAGTACCCCTTCCAAACCCACAAAGGCGTTTGTAACCATAACCCCTGGACTGTGTTTGAAGGCCCAGAGATCTAGCAGTCGCTCTGCTGTCCTTAAATCGTTGCAAGGCAGAGTCAGCCTTGGATCCAAACAGCCTCGTGCCATCAAAAGGTAAGTCCAACAGAGTCGCCTGGACATCAGGGGAGAAACCAGAAGATCTTAACCAGGCCTGTCTTCTTGTTGCCACAGAAGAGCCCGTCACCCGTGCAACAGAATCAGCCGTGTCCAACCCAGACTGAATCACCTGACGAGCAGCTGCCTGCGAATCAGAGAGTACCTCCATAAAGCTGGCCCTATCATCCTCTGGGAGCTTTGGAGCTAGTTGTTTCACAGAATCCATCAAAGCATGAACGTATCTTCCCAGAAGACAAGTAGCATTAGTCGACTTCAACGCCATGCTTGCAGATGAAAATATCTTTTTAGCTGCTTGCTCCATCTTTTTCGAGTCCCTATCTCCCGGAGTAGTAGGAAAAGCACCCGAAGATTGCTTCGAACATGAAGCCTGTACAACCAAGCTCTCGGGTGTCGGATGAGTAGACAGAAAGGCAGGATCCCCAGGGGCCGGCCGATATCTCCGTGCAATAGCCCTAGAGACAGCAGGAGCGGACAAGGGCTTTTGCCACACTTCCAATATTGGCTCAGTCAAAGCGTCAATGAATGGTAAAAGAGGCTCTGAAGCCGCAGAAGAAGTATTAAGGACCTCAGTCAAAATGTTGGCCTTTATTTCAGACGATGGCAACTGAAGGCCCAGCAAATCAGCAGCCTTCCTCACGACCACATGGTAGGGCAAATTTTCCAGAGCCAGACCAGCCTTCGGCGATGAAAGGTCATATTCAGGAGAAGTGTCCAACCCACTGGCCTCCTGCAGACCCTCAAAGTCATCAAACGAATCCAAAATCTCTCCTTCCTCCTGCTCTTGATCATGCCTATACTTTAACAGCCTGTGTGCATCCCTCCTGGAGCGCTGCTTTGGCATAGACGCCGGAACCGGTGTCGGCGGAGCCAGAAACTGAGTCGACGGCGCCAGACGTGGCGTCGGTGACGAAGGCAACTGAGCAAGAGGCCCCTCCGGAACATTCTTCGGCGTCGCCCGAATCCGAGACGACGCCGACTCCACATCCGACGGAGCTCGAGGTGCCGGCGTGGACGACCTCGGTGTCGGGAAATGCCAAGCCGGAGCCGATGGCATAAAGGGCACAAAGGGCGCCTGGGCATACTGGTGTGGAACACCCAGATTGTAGGCTAGAGGACCTGAAGGTTCACCCAACGGAAAACTGGCCCTTGAAAACATCCCAAACATCGCGTTCAGGAACTGGGATGGGTCCGCACCAGGCAAGGGAAAAGGAGGATAAAGATCCATACCTTCTCGCCCGGGGATCTCCTGTGGCCGAATTGGTTCCTGCGGAGCCGGCGGAGGCGGCGCCCGCTCAGGCGAAGCCACAGGTACTGGAGACAAATCCCCCGGCGTCGGAGTCTTACAAGGCGCCGGTGATCCTCTCGACGCCGAAGAGCCCCTCGACGCCGGCGACATCGGAGCCGGAGAATGAACCGACTCCGCTCTCGGGGAAGGAGACGGAGAGACAAAGTCCTTTCTCCGAAGTCGCTCAGGAGGTGGAGTCGACCTCGAAGCCCTAGACTTTGACAAATGACGCCGGGACTTCTTCGACTTCTTGTGCTTCTTCGATTTAGATGAGTGAGATGAAGAAGACTTCCCCCCCCGCTTACGACCTCTCTTCTCCTTCTTGGCTCTGGCCATAAAAAGTTTAGTTTAAGGGCCTTAGGGTTCATCTTCCTGCAGGAACGACACTCTTCGACATCGTGGTCTGAAGAAAGACACCATAGGCAGTCTTCATGTGGATCCGTAATAGACATATGTCCTCCACACTCCCTGCAAGGCTTAAACCCGGACTTCCTAGAAGTAGCCATTCCAACAATACGATGAAACAAAGTAGAAAATGGAGAGTCCCTGGAAAAGTAGTTACGCGTCGACGGCGCGGAAAAAAGGGAACTGACGTCAGCACGCCGACGAGGTCTTCTTATGGCTCCGATGACGTAATACGGCGTCGCGAGCGGAGCCGTGCTATTGTGACGTCCTCGTCGTCGTGGGAGAGCTGGAAAAAGAATTTCCGCGGAATTGCTGGCACAAGGGGTATTCAAAAGGTGAGGAATCCACAGGCAGAAGTATCCATCAGAATCTACATTCGGTGAAGAAGTCACAACCTGAGTCACCAAGCTACGTGTGAAAGATTGTCTGTGAAGACAAACCGGGTCCCAAGGCGCAGGCAGGTGTCTACGTGCAATATACCGGTCCAATGATGCCCCAGACTCAGGCTTGGCCAAAGTACCTAATAAAATATCACACAGGGCCTCCCAAAACAGAAGAACTGGTTCTTCCCCTGTCTCTCCCTGAAAAAGGACCTCAATCAAAGGGTCTGTGGACCTTTGCACCGTAGGAAGTGACAAGCTTAAAACCGTAGCCACTTTCCATAGCATGTCTGCAAAGGAGGAACTCTCCTCCATAGCAAGGCCAGAGGGAGAAAGTAGCCCTGAAGCTGGTGAAGAATCCAGGCCACTAGTCTCTCCCAGAGCAGACAACCAGCTCTCCTCCATCTGAGGCATATTAATGTCAGGAATGGGCTGAAAGAGCCCTGCCTCAATCGACATAGGCTGTTTTTCCACAACCTCTTCCTGAGAAGGAATTAAAACCTTCTATTCCCCTCAGTTTGAATAGTCGACTCTGCATCCGACGTTGTACGACGCCTACACTGAGGAGAAGCAACTTCGACCGACGCCGCCGTCAGTGTCAGAGTCGGCTGATCTAAGTCCGGCATCGTAGGCTGAGATCCCGAAGGGCTGTGGACCTGAGCCAAAGCGGCGCCAGCTGACTTCGACCGGCGCCGACCCATCGACTCCAACAGCTCCACCGTCACAGTGGACAAACCCTTCAACAGTGCCCCACTCACCTCCTTGGGGCCTAAAGGCGCTCCAGAGGGAGATGGTGTCCCAAAGATGAGGTGCAAGGAATTATAATATTCCCTCAACTGAGCCATCAACGCCCTGGCTCCTGGAAACACGGGGCGACTCGGTGGGGAGTGTCGCATACAGCCTCCTCAACCGTCGAGCGGGAGGAGCCATGGGAGACGGAGTCTCCACGCGGTGAAGTCCAAGAATGCCGTGACTACGCGTGGCCTAGCTCATGGCCGGGTAATACTCACTGAGCACGAGCTCCCGCCGGAGCTCTGAATCCTGAGCATAATCCTGCAGCATCCCGTTTCAATTTCACCCTCAGATTGCACCCCTGGGGTGCTTCTCCTCAACAATCGGTGGGGGCCCTGTAAGCGCCTGAAACGGAGTGGCGCGACGTCTCCGACTTCAGGGCCGATCGGGGAAGATGAAACCAAGACGGCGGCTCGGGGAGCCGGAGCGGTCCCGGAGGTCTCCCGGCGCCGCTGAAGTAGCCGGAGAGTGAGCGGAGCCCGATTGTCTGTGGCTGGCACCCGGGGGGGCGGCCGGATAGTTGAGTTGGGGCGGAGCGGGCCCGCCCCCGCCAGCGACGCTGTGGAGTGTTGCAGAGATCGAGGGAGGGGCCCGAGCTGAAGGCTGCAGCCCGAGATATAGCCAGGGTCCTGGGCCGCACTGTCGGTGGCGGCGACACGAGTGACCCCTTCCTGCTCTGTGCCCATCCAGAGTGGAGGCAACGAAGACGCTGCAGACTGCGGCCTGAGGGTGCGGAGAGGGCCCGTGAGGGCTGCGGCCACATGATCCTGGGCCCCAAATAACCGCAGGCCGAGAATTAATCAGCAACTGGGGCCGCACTGCCGATACGTGGCGACACGAGTGACTCCCTCCCGCCCCACGCCCACCTTGAGTAGAGGCCAGGAAGACGCCGCCTGACTGCAGCCATCCGGAGCAGAGGCCGAGAGGAAGCGGCCCGACTGCGGCCTGAATCTGAGGCGAGAGCCCGGGAGGGCTGTGGCTGTAAGATCCTGGGCCCCCTCCCGGTGGCGCCGAGCGGTGCGGAGTGAGAGCCAGGGTGGCCCGGCTGGGTCCTGCCCAGGGCGGAGGGCTGAAGAACGGAATGCAGAGAAATAAGCGCTCTGGGCCGCACTGCCGGTGTGCGGCAACTGGAGCGGCTCCTTCCCGCCCCCATCCCGAGCGGAGGCCAAGAACCACTGCCTGATTGCGCCCATCCTGTGCGGAGGCCACGAGGACGCTCCCCGACCGCGGCCTGGGTGAGAGGAGAGCCTGTGGGGGCGGTGGCCGTAGAATCCCAGGCCCCCTCTTGGAGACACTGAGCGGTGTGAGGAGAGAACCGGAGCAGCCCGCCGGATCCTGCCCCTGACGGAGGGCCAAGGAGCTGAGGGTGGGGCGGCCAACGCCCCCACCCCACCCCCCCGGGTGTTGAGATGGCGGACACGGCTTGAGTGGTGCCCCGGGCGGGGCCTAAAGACACCACAGACCCTGCGAAGCCGCGGCTTGGGTGGGGGGAGTGAGGAGAGACCCCCCACCCATACTGGAGGGGATAGAAACCAAGGGCAACATGGCCTGCATGGGTTGAATGCGCTGGTACGTGCCAAGTGGAAAGGACCTGGAGCCCCCCCCAACAGACAGCCGGGACAGCCTTGCCACAGCGGACCCCAACTGGGCGACACACCAGACGGGGTGTGAAGGTAGTCTTCAGTGAGGGAAGAAGGGGCCCAGCACCAGATAATAGTAACAGGAACCCTTCCCACCTCATCCTAGAGGGGGACGGATGAGGCCTACTGCTGTGTCGGCGGTTATTGCTAGAAATCCCAGAACGTGCCCATGCCCCGATTCACGGGTCGATTAGAGGGAGGTACCCGAGCACACGTAGCCGGCCAGATTCTCCACGCAGAAGGACAGCAGATTTTGCTCCCGGGGAGCCCGTGACTGGGGAAAAGAACTAGAACCAGCGCCCTTGACTGAAGTGTTGGAGCCACAGGCCAACATTCAGTGGGATACACTGAAGGACATTCCCGATAAGATACCCCTCTCCCCCCAGTCCTGAATTGGGAGGCGGTGGGCCGCTGCGCTGTCCCTGTACGGTCCCACTGATTTGGGGGGGCTGAGGAACGCCACCCTCCAGACCGGACACGGGGGAGAACACGAGCAGGAATCCCATTGTCCATATTGGGGTGACACAAGACAGGGTCATGGCCAAGGATAAAGATCCAAAACCCCCCAGGCAGGTCAAAATTGACAAGTATACCAAGGTGCTCCCCACGCAAGCAGAGGTGGCAGAGGCAACCCAGCGACCTTCAGACACAGCCCTGCTCTTCCAAGCCATTCAAAGCTCCAGAGAAGCGTTGAAGGGAAAATTGGAGAGGTCTGCTCGGAGGGGTCGTTGCTCCGACAGGACCTCCACAAGGTGTCCGAAGGGGTAACGGAGGCAGAGACCAGAGTGTCAGAGGTAGAAGATGCAGTCAAGGACCTCCAAAAGGGGATGAAAGAGATGCGCAGTACTACTGTAGATATGTTTTGGAGGATTGACGACGCGGAAAACCGGGCCCGAAGGATTAACCTCCGCTTTGTGGGGTTCCCGGAAGGAGCGGAGGGCAACAACGTATTAGCATTCTTGACAAACTGTCTGACTGATCTCATCCCGGCGGAACAATTTTCCCAATGCTTCGTCATAGAACGTGCACATCGCGCACAGAGCTAAACCCCCTCCCGGGGCCCCACCGAGGCCCAATATTGCGAAATTGCTGAACTTCTTAGACAGGGACATGATACTTCGAGAAATGAGTCGCAAGGGGGAAGTCCGCTATGAAAATTTAAAGGTCATGACATTCCCAGATTACAGTCGAGAAGTACAGAAGCAACGCTGCACCTTCGACTCGGTCAAGGTCAAGTTACGGGCCCTTCAGATTCAGTACATGATCCCGTTCCCGGCAAAACTAAAGGTACTATTCCAAGGGAAAGCCCTCTTCTTCCAGACCCCAGAAGATGCGTGGGCCTGGGTGGAGGAAAGACCGGTGTCTCGACCCCCGGGGGGCCCCTCTCTGGACACTCGCATGCCGCGGATCAGCGTCGACAGGGGGGTCTCCCCAACGAAGGAGTCACAACTGTGGGCCGACCGCGGAGAATACGCAAAGGAACAACGTATACAAGGAGAAAACAAACGCAGGACAAAGGGAGTCAGGACCACCGCAAAGGCGAGCGCTCCCAATCCGAAACGGACACGGCGCAAAGAACCAGATCCCCCAACCAGCAATCGGACTCTGAAGATATCGATCTGTTGTTCGGACCAGAATCAAGACATCCATTAGAGAAGGCAATCCTGGCACTTGAGCAAAGCGAAGATGAGGCCAAAAGATGAAGCTCCACCCACAGAAAGTAACCCGAATGTACTGGGTGCTGCAAGCTGAACGCCGGTGGGAAGGCCTCATGGACCAGTCCTTACCCCCCCTTTTTTCCCCCCCCCTCTTTCTTCCATTTCTTTGCTGCCCCTCGTTCTCTGTTCTCTTTTCTTCTTTGAAGTGCGCTGAGCCTCGAACGTCAGACAGCTTGGACACTTGAGCAGCAAACTGTAAGAGTTGGGCTTTATAATCGGGTGGGGGGGGAGGGTGGGGGGAGAGAACGACAGACCGACCTATTCTCACCGGCCGAGGGCCACTTCCAGAGATGGGGGCAGAAGGTTGAGGGGGATGGAGGGAGGTGGGAGGTGGGGTGGGGGGTTTCGCACAGTTGGGGTTTAAATATTTGCACTTTGATTTGTTGAGCACAAGGGTCGTCATGACATGACTCTCCTGCAGAATGAGAGACATGGGGGAACCGCACCCCCACCTACCCCTAGATTGCAGCGTTATTGATGTAATGTCGCTAGAGGTAACATGACCCGACAACCCACCTTGACGGTTATGACTTGGAACGTTAATGGGCTGGGGGACAAGATTAAACATGGACTAGTGTCACAACATATTAAGAGGCTCCATCCAGACATCGCAATGTTGCAAGAAACACACCTCAAGGTTACAGTATGGTTTTATTGGCAGTGGGCATACAGGGTCCTGGCACACTCAGGGCTCACATCTGGGGCAAGAGGGGTGGCGATCCTGATCAAGAAGAACATTCCCTTTCAAACCTCACGCCTTTGGCAAGACCCCTTGGGCAGATACATGGGAGTTCTGGGGCTATGGGGAAGGACCAAGGTTACACTGATATGCGTATACACACCCCCAAAGATACAAGCGCCTACCATGACCAAGGTGATTGATATTCTGATTGAGACACGCTCTGCCCTGCATATAGTAGGAGGCGATTTTAATGACGTCATGGACCCAGTTCTGGACCGCTCGGGAGGGGGGAGATCTATATCGACCACACCACTACGGCGTTTCTCCACAACGATGGGCTTGACAGATATCTGGAGAAATAAACACCCCTTAGTTAGACAGTTCTCTTTTTATTACAGGGCTCACGATAAACACTCCAGGCTGTACTACATATTTATCCCTAAGGGGGAACTACGTGACGCAGGGCGCGCTGACTATACAGCCAGAGGCCTCTCGGACCATTCCCCACTCTTGGTCGAGATGGGATTGAGGGAACGGGACAGCACTCTCAATTGGAGATTGAGCCCATGGGACCTGAACAATGCCAAAATCGCGAGTGGGATTAGGGCGGACACAGAAAACTACTTACTGGAAAACAAAGACTCCGTCCCCTCCGGCGTGACGGTCTGGGAAGCCTACAAGACCGTGTTGCAGGATAGAGCCCAAAACCGAATAGCGTGGGAAAAGAAGGAGAGGGATAAATGCTTGGTAGAGTTGGAACAATAAATAAATGAGTTAGATATGCAGGCCGCCCAGAGCAGCGACCTTGAAATATCCCGTAGACTCACAACCCCAAGACTGGAATATAAGGAACTGGCCACAGACAACGCCAAGAAACTGCACTTGGCGACATTACACCGCCTCTATGAGGTGGGAGACTAGGCCGTGAAGCTCCTCGCCTGGCTTAGCAGGCGGGACGTCCAAGACAGATGGGAGAGAGAGGTGATAGACTGCCAGGGGACCAAGCAGTCCACCGACGAAGGGGTGGCCAAGGCATTTGCCGAGTACTACAGGGACCTCTATCAGGCTTGACCACTAAAATCGCAGGCCGAAATACAGGGTTACCTGGCGGCAATTCCCACCCCAGTATTAGGAGAAGCGGAAGCTCAGGGACTGGAAGAGGATCCGTCACTGACAGAAGTTCAGGAGGCAGTGGCAAAGCTTCGCCCTGGGAAGACCACTGGCACCAACGGGCTACCTGCGGAATTTTATAGGAGATACACGAATATCCTATGTCCGCACCTTCTCAGACTTTTCACAGATGCCCAGGAAGAGGATGCTCTCCCACCGGACCTGCGGATGGCTACTATTGTGGTCATACACAAGGAGGGCAAGCACGTGACCAATGTGGGTCTTATAGACCCATTTCACTGCTGAACTCTGAAGTTAAAATCCTGGCCACCATCCTAGCGACGCGTCTCCTGGGTGTAATCACAGGTCTGATCCATGGATTTATGCCAGGCAGATCTACTCGCCTGAATCTTATGCGAACACACAATTGGCTTATGAAAATACGAAACCGGACAAGCCCGCAGGTGTTCTTATCACTAGATGCGGAAAAAGCGTTCAACGCTGTCAATTGGCAATTTCTCAAAAGCCACTTTGGCTAAATTCGGGCTAGGGCCGAAATTCCGCAACCGATTGGCACTCCTGTACAATCAATCGATGGCTGCGGTGCGCGTCAATGGTGGGTGCTCGGCGCCCTTCCCCATTGAGAGAGGGACGCGGCAGGGCTGCCCCCTTTCACCCCTCCTTTTCGTGCTCACTCTCTAGTCACTGGCTTGTGCCATCAGGATACACCCCTCTATTCGGGGCTTCCACATCAATCCTACAGACACAGAACAGGAGAAAATTTCTCTATGCCGATATTTTGATGTATATCACGTACCCCGAAACAACCATACCGGCCCTATTTGATTAGAGTACAGACGACACTCTGGTTACAAAATCAACTGGAATAAATCCACACTCTAATGCCCGACCAACGCACAAATAGACTGCTCCCTGCCTGGAGAACTGCGAGTAGTGCTAAGGGGCTTTAAATACCTGGGTATTCTCGTCACCCCCCATTTGGAGGTGTGTAGGAGGGAAAACTTGTGTAGTCCTAAACAATTTTAGGCTAGATGTTAAGAGATGGAGGGACCTTCCCCTCACTCTGCTCGGTTGGGTGGCCATCTTTAAAATGATCACCCTGCCCCAACTCCTACATGCCCTCCAAAACTCGTATCATCCCTTACCTAAAGCCATTTTCACGGAAATAGCTTGTAAACTTAGAACACTACTGTGGCAAGGGGGACACTCTAGAATTGCACTCAAGACATTGCAACGCAATCCCTACAATGGGGGGATAGCACTCTCCGACAGAGGCCTACTACTGGGCGTCCCACTTGATACCCATAAATGAATGGATACACAAACACAGAGACCACCCCACATACCGTCTCGAGAGGGAGGAAATGCTGCTCATACACACTTACATTACATCTACGGGGGAAGGGTAGCTCACGTTTGCTGCCCGCGACTCAAGTGACCCTGTCGGCATGGACAAGGTCTAACAAGACATTGGGTTGGACAAGACGGATCACGCGGAACATACCCCTCTGGGAGGGGGCCTGGTTCAGGGAACTACATAAGCTTACGAGGTTTGAGACCTGGGATCTCCTGGGGATCTCTACGATAGGGGACATAGTTGAACAAGCATTGGCATAGCCAATAGGTCTCGCCTTTGGGACCTTATAAGTGTTTAGCCATGCAACAGTTGATGTTGTTGCACCAAGGATATTGTGCTGGATAACTAAACACTTATAAGGTCCCAAAGGCGAGACCTATTGGCTATGCCAATCCTTGTTTTGTTATGGGGGGGCATAAATAACAGGAGGCTGAAGCTTGGGAAATAGTACCTGTGTAACAGTTAGTGTGATAGTTTGTTAATGAGAGATTTAGATAGTTAGTGAGAGAGTGAGAAAGTTAGTAAGTTAGTCAGTGAGTTTGAGTTAGTGAGAGGAGAGAGAGTTGGAGAGTTAGTTAGTGAGAGTTATTTAGTGGGAGAGAGAGATAGTTAGAGAGTTAGTTATTGAGAGAGAGAGAATCTATGAGAGAGAGAGTTAGAGAGTTAGTTTGGAGAGAGTCCGTGAGAGAGAGATAGTTTGAATTAGTGTTTTTAAAGAGAGATAGTGAGAGAGTTAGTGAGAGGGATTGAGATAGTTAGTTAGTGAAAAAGTAAGTTAGTGAGAGAGTGAGTTAGTGAGAGAGTGAGAGCAAATAATCAGGCAGAAGGAGAGGAGGGAGCAGTGCATCAGTGGAGCAGGACAGGGGGGGAGAACAGGGGAGCAAGTCAGGAGAAGAGGGATCTGAGGACATAGCAAAATCGGGGCAGATGGGGTGGGATCTTAGGGGCAGTTTACAAGGGGAGAGGACAGTGAATGGCAGAAGTGGGGCAGGAGTGGAGAGGGCATGGTAGCAGTGGGGTAGAAGAGAAGAAGAAGATTGAGAAGGAGGAAGGGGAGGGGTAGGGGAGGAGGAGGAGGGGGAGAAGAGGACAGAGGAGATGAGAGGAGAGGAGCAGTATTTAGGAGGCATTATGACGGTGGAGTAGGGCAGCAGGAGGAGGGGGTAGGGGCAAACAATCGGGGGTGGTAAAGCAGGGAAGGAGATAGCGGAGGAGGTGGAAAGGGTTGCTAATGGGGAGGGGGAAATGAAGTGGGGGGGTCAATGGAACACGAACAACTATTTAAATGGGTGCAAGCATCCTTCTGAGATCACTGCAAGGCACATACCAGCGGGCGCGAATGACGTGCATTATTCAAGCGCCAAGAGGGCGGTGAGCGCTATAACAATGGGCAGTGTTATCAGTGTTAAAACTCACTTTCATTGTGTACTCTTGTCAATATTAGAATGTGATTTTGGACTACAATTTTTCACCAGGGAGATGGTGCACCGACCCTGGAGACCTCTGAAGCTTGAGGGAGGGTTTTACTTTAGTGAGGAGTTCAGTCATGGCCGCGAGCTCCACAGACAATAAGCATTTAAATGTGCCTGTGCAGGGAGGGGCGCGAATTCCAAGCAGGGGGCTGGTGCGATGAATTACTGAGCACAAAGAGGCGTTTGGTTGGCCAGGGGGTGAGATTTGTATGTGTAAAGGGTAATTAACAGGTTTGCCAGGGGGGCGAGAGGGCAGGGGTGAAGGCAAGCGCGGCCGAAAGTCCATGGACAGCCTTTACCTTGCGGGAGCGAGCAGCGGCAGGCGCGATAATTACATTAGATCTCCAGTGGGGGGGGGGGGAAAGGAGCTGCAGTCTGAAGAGGACTGGCAGGCTGGTAAGAATATCTAGGACTCGACGGCAGCATCGTGCTCACAAGCTTGGCTTTCTGTACTGTAGCAAGTCACTGTGCTGCAGCCTTTGTGGCACTGAGCACCAGAGGCTCATAGTACTGGTGCTCCACACATGGGTTAAATGTGCTGCGAAATACACGGTTAAACATGGATAAACTATGCTCATTCGTAGCGGACATCTACAAGGGTGGCTTGTCCATGCACACAAAACAAATCTGCTCCATAGCAGCCTGGTTTATTTGTAAATGTATTTTTTCATCCAAGCAGTCTGCTCTAGCTATTAAAACTCCCCTCTGGTTGTAAATTGTTTTATTATAATTATTAACTTTTAATCGTGCCTGAAAAAGGGGCACCCGTAGGTGTTTCCATCTTCAAAAGGCACTATGAACTGTCATGGCAGGACGAAGCAGTGTTCATGGGAACGACTGTAGAAGCAGACATCTGCAGGGAGTAAGTAGTTTCCATGGCTACGAAACACTGCATAAACTCTCGAGCAAAAATGAATTTGGAAAAAAAATGTTGGCACCGAAGATAAAAGCAGGAATGGAGAAGAAATTAGAGCTAAAGGAGAATGGGAAACAAACGAAAGGGAAATGCTAAGGGACGAGAGGAAAATAAGGAAGGGGAGAGATCGAAGAAGGAACACGCGATAAAAACAGAAAGGAGAAAGTAAACAATGATAACTATGGAAAGATAAAAGAGTAGAAGGTGATAATGAGAGAACGACGGGAGGAGAGAGATGGAAGCAGGCACGCAAGATAAAAATAGCCGGGATAAAACAAGAATATATATGGAGAAAAAAAAGAGTAGAAGGTGATAATAAGGGAACGATGGTGGAAGTAAGAGGGTGGGAGAACATGAGGTGAAGCAAGAGGCCGCTAGAGAGGAAACGAAAGCTGTACGACTGAGAGGTCGGAGAGTGAGAGGGGCAAGTGAAAGAAGAAAAGAAATAAGATTGAAGCTGAGACCAGACAGCGGGAAGGGACGAGGCTGGATCGTTTTCTAGGAAAGAGAGGCATGTTCGGAGAGAGAAAATGTGAACATGAAAGTGACTGGATAGAGGATGCTGGTAAGAGGCAGGAAAATACCGAGAGAAAGGGGAGAAACATGAGAGAGAGTATCAATAGCGAGAAAAAAAGAGCTAAGGTTTGGTGTCAGCACACGCGGCAGGAGAGAGAACAAGCAGCAGCTGTTTTCAAGCACACTCGTGTTTGTGCTGGCATACGCCTTGCGGGAGCGAGCAGCAGCGGGGTGAGAGCCATATGTTTTTAATTACCACGCACGCCGCTGCTCGCTCCCGCAAGGTGGATGCCAGCACAAAGCCCGAGTGTGTGCTTCAAAAAGAGCAGAGCGACCGCTAAAGGCCCTCCTATGCAGCGCATGCGCGCTGCGTAGGCGAGACCTAAAAAGGGGAGCTTAACACATGGGCAAAGCTCAAGCTGGAATATGATATGAACAACTCCCAATTCCTTAAATACGCACAATTGCGTCATGCCTGGTGGGCGGAAAATATCCCCAGCTAACAACTCCCGGAATACGCACCCTTAGAGGGCAGGCTCTTACAGGAAGAGGTAACCCGTAGGGCGGTCTCCTTCACATATAAAACCATCAACAATATCCCAGACATACTAATAGGGTTCCGAGCACGATGGGAGAAGGACGTGGGAGGCGGCGTTAATGCACCCCAGAGAAGTTGCCATAAAGGCAAGGCTACGTCTCATCCAATTTAAAATATTACACCGAACATACTATGATAGGGATAGGCTACATAAGATGGGATGGGCAGAATCACCACTTTGCCTAGCTTGCACTGCCGCTAAAAGCGATTTTTTCTCACACGGTTTGGGCGTGTCCTGTACTTCAACCATACTGGACGCAGGTAATCAGACTAATAGGAACGGTCCTGGGGGTAACGTTGCCGATGGAGCCAAGATTTGTGATACTAGGGATTCCAAGTGAGGTGGACATCACCAGAACAGTTAATTTTTGCCTCCCTGGGGTTGGTAGTAGCCAAAAGAGACATAGCTAGGAGATGGGGAGTGGATGACAGCCCGACCATTCAGGATTGGACGAGAGGAATGGACATATATAGGACGGCCGAGCAGACCACATATCGTAGCAGAGGGTGCCTGAAAAAATTCTGCAAGATCTGGAACCCATGGAGACGGTACTTTGGGCTTGATATGGGGGATGACACGCAACAGTCCGCCATGCACATCACACAGGGGACTCAGACATAAGGGCCCGAGAGCATAACGCCCTAATGATTATCCTTGAAGCTTACTCGAGGCCGTTCCCTGGTTCATAACGAAACCACATCACCATAAACAAAAGACACTGGTGGCATGCACTGATTCACACAGATCGTTGGGGGGAGGTGGCTTTGTTGATGACGACCATATTTGTAACTGTTTGAGATCAAACTTTACAGATATATTGTAAGAATTGCCTTGTGCCGATTGTTCAGTTGGAGAGAATTTTTTTTTTTTTTTAAATGCCGTGATTTCAATCGTCCCAGACCTTTTCACTTCCTCAGATAACAACGTCCTCCTACCGGCTTTGGTTCCTAGATCGACCCCGCAAACGCTCTTCCTGGGACGACTAAGAGAGGCTGGGAAGCCTCCGAGGATCGTGACACACATGCCATAAACTTCAAACGCCGCTCCTTTAACAACTTCGGCTTCAGTTTCTGGCAGGAGCCACAATCCTCAGCGTCATGGTAGACAGAAAAAAGCACACTGTTCCACCGACAACAAAGTATCAAAGCAGGTCAAAAAAAAAACGACCCGAAGAACCGCTTCTCTGGATCCGCGTTACAGCGCGGAAAAGAAGAAACCGACATCCGCGCGCCAGAGGGGACTTATGTGGCTCCCCTGACATGACCAGAGTCAACGTCACCGCAGAGCCATACGACGCAGTCCCCCGGCACGCAGAGGTACTGCTGAAAAATGTCCGGATCCAGACTGGCGCCTGGGGAGGCCTCAAAAGTTAAGTAATCTGCGGCCAGATATCTCTATCAGTTATAACAAGTAACAGTGTGCAACTTTGGTGTCTTCAATTTCCTGCGCACTTAACGGTTACACAAGGAGCTTGAGCCCAAGACAGCTTTCTGCCCTTCTAGGGAGATGGGCCAACAACTCCCAGTAAAGAGCCAAGAGGGGCTTACACTGGAGAGAGGTGATACCTCCCACATGCAGGAAAACACACATGTTGGCCCTAAAGGGGAGATTCAAAGCTGAAGACGCCATTGAAGAGCAAGCGGAGAACACTTGGGAGAGGGGCAGCCCCATTGTTTAGGCAGACTATCTGGCACCTGGAAAGGAAAGGGTAACATTGTTAAACCTGCTTTTCAGGGCCATGTAGCCCCCCTTAGTAGTCACACCTCTGGGTTGGGCTAGGGAGGATTTCGAGACATCAACCCTGTGACCAGGACCACCTAACCCACTTCGTGGGCCAAGGAGTGGCCACAGGAAGACCCCTCCCCCCCCCCAACCACATTTCATCTACAGCATCCTTGAGTTTAAGGAAATGCCTCTTTTTTGTATCGTCACCGCCAAGTTTATGTTTTTTGACTGATACGGCTGGTTTTTCAACTCAGAGTGCACGGAGGCCTGCTAAACAGCCCTCAGTGTCTGTGCCCTTATCCTTAGACTGATATGTCGAATTGGCTTTTACCCAATTGGCTGAGCTAACTTACCTGTAAGTTCCTAGTAAATGGTCCAGAGGGTACCCAAGGCATGCAAGTTATAGGGTCCCGCCAGAGATTGCAGCACTAGTTGCGCCACCCTGGGTGGGACACGAGTAAAATGAGACTCCCAGTCCGCCATTTGCAGGCTGGAAAAGCAGTTCTGACTGCTGGCCCGACTGCCATTTAAAGCAATAGCAAAGTCAGGCTTTCCCCGGGTATATGTGCAAGTCCTCCCTATGGCAGGCCTATCGAGTTCTATGGCAGAGTGCAACATACTCCACAGGCAGAAAAAAAACCTGGGACTGTCATTTTTACTGTGGAAAAGCTCGGTCACCCAATTGGCGAGTGCAGAGTTACACGCAGACCCCTCAGCTGTGCTAACTCTAGAACGGTGAGACCAAAGTGGGTCATCCAAGGTATCAAACAACTTGTTACCTTAATCCCGACTTGATTCTCAGGTCAAAAATAATATTGCAAGTTGCCGTGTACAACTTTAGCAAAGTTGTCACTTTGTCGTCTTTAGTCCCCTGTTCTCATACTAGTTGCATAAGTGTCCCGTCACTGAGACAGCTTTCTGCCCTTCAGGGAAGACGGGCTAACGACTCCCAGAAAAGGACACAATAGGGGTCTGCTTTGGAAGGAGGCCTCATCTCCCTCTTGCAGGAAGCCACACAGGTTTAGTCCCAAAAGACAAGTTTCAAAGGAGAAGCCGCCACTGAAGGGCAAATGGGTAACACTTGGGAGAGGGGCTGCTCCATTGCTCAGGCTGGCACTTGGGACATGAGAAGGGAAACCAGTTGCCAAACCGGTTTTCCAGGTGCATGTAGCCCCCTTGATAGCCAGACTCTGGATTTAGCTAGGGAGCTACACACAGCGGGAGAAGGGTCCTAGAATATTGGAAGTGGGCAGAATGGTGCATCCTGGGATGTTCAGGTGCCACGCTTTGCAGAAAGTGGTCATCAGGTTGGAGGGAATCTGGTAGCCTTTTGGCTACCAAGCGCATCCTGCCCTGAGGGCCTTTCTGAGTATAAGCAGGGGACTCAAAACTCCGATCTCAACTGGACGGGAAGGACTGCCCTGCTGCACCGTGGAACCAGCAAAGAAAGGCTGCACCAGCGTGGACTGCATCTGGTAGCTAGCAAAGGAGAGGGACTGTGCCTGCTGTGTCCTGCTCGAGGAGAAGTCGCCTCCAGAGCCCTGCCAAAGCCAAAAGACTCCAAAGGACGGTGAGCTGGCCTCCTGTTTACAGCACAATGACAACAGCGGAGAAGCATGCTGGGGCAAGCTGGTGGCCCAAAGTCTTCAAGCCGCCAACTGCCTCCATGCAGCACCAAGGACAAGGGCCCATCACAAAGTTGCACCAAAGTTCACTGAGACAGCGAGTGCCGTCAGAGTGCAGCTGGAAGCGCTAGAGGACGAGTTATTGACTCAGGAAGGACTGGCCCATGACCATGATACTGGGCAACTGGTAGTCCAGTGGCGACTGGACTTGTGCCAGTACTGAGAGGACTTTGAAGGACGTCGACCAGGACTGCCTCACCCTCTTCGTGAACCAAGGAGAAGACACAGCAAGACCCCAGTCGACCGGATCATCTTTTTGAGCATCTTCAGCATAGTTCATCCCTTGCATCAGGACCACTTACATAGAAAAGCCCTGCAAAGGATAAAAGTGGCTGGAACGGACTGAAGACTGCTTCACCTGCTAAGGTTATCGTTTGATGCCCTTGCTGGTCCCCCTGATTGGCTCCCTACTGGAGTTGGTCGCCTAAAGTGACTCCAAATGTCCGCATTACACAAAGCCCAAACATTTTAGTAAAAACGTTTTAGTATCAAATTTTGTGAATTTGCCAATGCTTGTTCACAGTTGAGTGAAATGCTTTGATTTACAATACCTTGTAAATTCTCTCTCTCCAGAACCCTCCGGGGGATCTTTTTCGTTGTGATGTCGAAAAATACAGTCTAATTTTATAAATTGGTGTCTGATCTCTTTGATGTCTTGTCAACTTCAATTGTTTTGGTACTGTTTAAACGCTTAACACTTGTTCCTTAGTGTACACCATGCTGTTGAGAGCCACAGCTACCCAGGGTTGAGCTGAAGGTTTGACAAACAAAGCCCAACGGTCCTATAGGGGTTGATAAGTGTATTACACGGTGAGGTTGCACATCCACACAATAGAATAAACCCATTTGTAAGGAAAAGGGGTGTATCAATTAACAGTTGATATTTGTATCCCATTTTGTAAGTTACAGAAAAAATATGCTTTTGCAGAAACAATATAGTTTTGTCCTTCTTTATCCCACTATAATATAAACATTCAGTCTTTCGATGATCCAGCTAGATTTTCTCTGGCCGATAACTATCTAGATTTAGCCACCTAAAGCCTCTAAAATTTATTGATAACAATTACGAATATAAAAAAACAACATTAAAACATAACTAGTGTTGATAAGCATCTTGTATTAAGTACTTTGTGCAGTCTATTACACAAAACGAAGGAAAAATCCAAATATTGTTAGATTCCACAAAACTTTTCTCATCAACAGATTTATCAATACCTCTTCTTTGAATACAATTAACTCATTGTATTTTATTTCATGCTAGTATTGTGCTGAGCCTGTTGGAACTCTACATAGAATATCTAATTGTACAAAGGTGAAGGATTTTTGGATTCAAGTCTTGTCAAAGATTACTTGAATCTTATTATATACGAATATTCCATTTCCTGAACGTATTAGGCAGTTTGATTAAAGAATGGCATGTTTTTTCACTTAAGAATAATATTACAGACCTATTAATTGTTGCCAAACAGCTAGGTATTGGAACCATTAATTGCCCTATAATGTCTGGAGGAACAAGATGTGTTTTAACCAAAAGGTTGATAGAATACAAGCCTATAATTATGAGAAAATCTGATTTGGAATCATCTGGCATTGTTACTCCCCAACATGCATTCGGTTTACATTCATACGTCAATTAATGCTGATGTTACGCAGCCTCTACGGGTATTCAGTGTTATTTAATTCCAATTACAAATGTGAATAAAATATGTTTATAGTTCTCTCCATCACTCCATATATTTTAATATCTGTACTTTATTTCTTACAATATCATTGCTGTATCTTAGTATATGCCAGTTTGTAGGATGCTGGCTCTGTATATACTATACCAAAAGAGGTATAGTGTGCACAGAGTCCCGAAAGGGATGGCAGAAGTTTAAGTAGAAAATACTTTACTCTCAAGTTGGTGGTAGCTGGGCTGAGCAATTAGGCTTATAAGAAGGTAGTGTTAAGCATTTACTGTACACACTCAGGCAAGAAATGTCCCACACGCAAAGACTGAATCCAGACCAATTGTTTGTATAAAACGTTGTTACTTTGTTATTTTATTACTAGAACCAAGAATCACTTAGTGCAGGTAAGTAATACAGTTTGTAAAACTGGCAGTAATTTTCAAGAATGCAGTATGGTTTTATAAATGCAGTAAATACTTTTTAAGAAGTTTTAAGAAAGCGGTCTGTAAATGTCACTCAAATACAGTTATAGACTTTGCAATGATAAAGATATTTAATGCAACGTAATGATAGAGTTCAATGTATTCCTATCGAGGAAAAGGTTAGTGACTTACAATTACTCGGTTTTGCAATTCAGTCTCGAGCTGGTAGCACTTACACAGGGCAGGGGTCAGGTAGGTAAAGAGTGCACCATCAGCGACACATGGGCGGTCGGGTGCAGAGGTCAAAGGAGAGGTTGGGCCCAATGTAGTGCTTTGGAGACAGGGGGCACTCGGAAGAGCACTGGTCACAGGTAGGTACCTGCTGGTTCTGGGTCAGGGCTCAGGGATCAAAGGTAGGAACAAAGGGGGCCACAAGTAGGCAACAAAATCTCACCTCCAGCAGCACTGGGGCAGCAGGGTGCAAAGTAGGCGTCTGACTCCCAATGCAAAGAAATGGAGAACATCTATTGTAAAGAAACGCTGCAGGCTCGGCACAGGATGCTTGGAGGAGGGACCCAGAGACTGGAAGGCAAAGTTGGAGTGTTGCTGGACACGGGTACACAGAGAGCCCAAGGCCAGGGGGCTGCGGGTGCAGGGGTGTCCTTCCGTGTCGGGTTTTCTCTTCAGATCCAGTCGGGGGGGGGGGGACCCTTCAAGATGAGGCTGCTAGCATTGCAGTGGAGGTTGTCCAACACCGGATCCCATGTCAGGATCGCCATGGGGACCTCGCTGTGGTGTTGGGCCACTGACTCGGGCCTTGGGTTCAGATATGCGATTCAGTCCGGATCCGGTGTACGAGCTGGAGTTAGTTGATGGACAAATACGGTGTCCATGGGAAATCAGTCTTTTCTTGAAGGCAGGGCAGGTCCCCAGGGTTCTTGGAGTATGCAGGACACGCCGGTTTCAGCTTGCAGGAGTTCCGAAGCAGGAGACAGGCCGGTAGGGCTGAGGCAAAAACAGTTGTCCTCTTCTCTGCAGCACGACTCTTCAGTCCTTATAGTCTTTTCCCATTTAAGGAGCAAGGTTCAGGGGTGCCCTTAAATACTAGATTTAGGGGTGTTAGAGGGACATGCAGGTTGGGACCAATGGGTCCCTTCCCTGGGGCTTATGCGACCCTCCAGTGGGAGGGGGGCATATGCCTCGTCCGGATTGAGGAAGTCCCCTCATCTTCAATATGGAGAGGACTGAGATGAGTGCTTCACTTCGCCTCCCCCACCTGACTGGAATCCTGCTAATCAGGACCCCAGTCACTGTGCTTTGGTACCTTCCCAATTGGCTACTGGTGTAGCCTTCTAAGTCCCTAGTATATGGTACTAAGGTACCCAGGGCAAAGGTACACCAGGGGTCTCCCATAGGCTACAGCATGTATTGTGCCACCCATAAGAGGCCACCAACTGTGACTGTGCCATTGCAGTCCGTGTAAGATGGTGCTAGCACCACCTACTACAGATATAGGTTTTCTTATATCGGAGGTCACTGCACTTAAAACCTATAAGTCACTCCTAAGGCAGGTCTTTCAATCCTGAAGGCAGGGTGCTAGGTTATAAGTGTGAGGGTGCCCTGCATGGCAGGACACCCCCTACAAACCGCGGAGTCGATTCTCCAGGCTTTGTAAGTGCGGTCAGCCATTTAATACATATAGTGGGCATCAAGTCAATTACGAGATGTCTAGCTATATATTGGCTGCACCGAAACCGGTCATGTTTTGTTTCAAACATGTTGGAATCCTTCCCCAACACCTATTCCAGTGTTGGATGTGGGATCCCATGTACTGGGGGGCTCCTTTAGGGTACCCCTCTGTATTCCCAGTACCAGCCTTTCAGGGTCTAACAGCAAACTAGTGATGCTGCCAACCAGACACCATTCTGCCCTCCTGCTGCTGAACCAAGCTCAAGCAGGGAATAGGTAGAACCGGTTTCCTGTTGCAAGGAGGTGTGACCACCTCCCCAGACCCTTGCCAGCGCCACCAGACTGCTTGAAGGGCACATTTGGTGCCCTCCTTGCATACTCCAGTTGGAACGAGTTCAGGGAGCCCTTGGCTCTCGCTCCGGCATGAAAATGGACAAAGGACATGGGAGTATCCTCCCCCCTGTCCAGCCCCTCCTCTGGGAGGGAACCTTGAATCGTCCCAATCCTTTTCCTAGTGTACTTAAGGGTTTACCTGTGGGTGGCTCTTCAGATTCGTCATGGGACAAGATTCAAACCCGAAACCACTTCAACTTCTACTGTCTGGGCACTTTGAACTTCGTTGGACTTCGCCTAGGAACCGGGACTGCACCATGGTAGACTCCTGCTGCTCCTGGTCTCGTTGTCCTGCCAGTCGTCTGTGCCTGTGCTTCATCCAGGTTCCTACCCAGGCCTGTGGGCATCAAAGACACCCGAAGAAATCTCCCTTGGAGTGAAGGAGTCACTCCACTGCATCTGCAGGTACCACAACCAAGCTGACCGGTCTGCTGCTCCCGACGTCCTATGGACTCCGAAATGCTCAGAAACACAGGTGGTGGTTCTGCAACTCCCTCTTGGCCTGCACGGTCTTCTCAGCAAGTTTGAGGCCAGTATCACTAGTCTGAACCACTAGTCAGAACCGCTAGAACAGAACCCCTGTGCACTGCGTCGACTTGCCGTTCTTGTAGTCCTCCAGAGATCTTCGGGCTACAAGAAGCTCCAGCATCTCTTGCTACCAAGATCTTCGTCCTCACCACAGCCATTGCACCGTGGGCCTGCATCTTTGGTGAGCTGCTCGAGGTCCTCTTGCAACTCCTGTGCCTTTGGCCTGTGTGTCCTCTTGAGGGTCTTCTTTGGCTTCAGTGGACTCCCCCGGTTTGTTTGGGGCCTGCTCAGACTTTCCTGCACTTGGCGAGTCCCTTGGACCTTGCTGGTACCAACGCTGCACCCTTTTCATTTACCACGTCTGTTGATGCTGCCGCCAGACACCCACCCCCTGGTTCTTGACTTCCAAAGTGGGACAGCTCGTGAACGGCTCCTGGTCTTCCACAGCGTCGCCTGGTCATCACAGCTGTAGCGACAAGGTCACCGTCCTCACTCCTGCATCTTCCGTCATCGGTGGTCATTGGTCTTCCGTGCATCCTGGTCACTCCAGAGTGGCATAGGCTCTGTCCCCTCTGCTTGCAGGTACTCCTCTTCAAGAAGCCATCCTTGGATTACACCAGGCTTTCACCTTCGCCAGCAGCATTTTTTCTGAAGGCCTCCATTGTGGTCTACGGCGGTTTTCGATGTCACTTAGCAAGAATGCACCCGGCTTCCCTGGTGTAGGTATCCTGGTTCCTGGGGTATCCACGGGTGGGGTGACTTTCCAACCTTCTGCCATCCACGGGGTTTCTTCAGGATCCACTAGAAAGAGTCCTTCTTAAAAACTGCAACCACGGCTGCCCTATTGACTTGCATGGAGTATGCAGCTGTGTTTCCACTCTGCACACAGCTTCCGTGGGGTTCCTGATTACTTACCTTGGGTGGTTCCTTGTGTCCCCAGCTCTTCTGAGTCTTCTGGTCCAAGTCCTAACTTCAGTCGCAGTTCGCATTCCACTTCTTCAGTATATGTTTGGTCTCCCCCGGAGACCACTGTGTATTTGTGCTTACTTACCGGTTTACATTTGAAATATTGTGTGTATTGTGTTTATATCTCCGGTTAGGAGATATACCAATGTGTTAGTGAGTGTGTATAATAAATATACTTACTTTTATAACTACACTGGGTGGTTCTTTTTCGTTTAACCTACACTATATGATTAGTTCTGGTAAAATAAGCCGCTTAACACTCCTGGTCTATGCCTGAAGGCTGTTCTCCACAGCTACCACATAGAGAGCTTTCTATGGTTGTCTAGGACCACTAAAATCATCATAAGGGTTGCCTGGATTAGTGCAAGGTGCTTCACTTAAATATGTGTGCACCATATACTAAACCTACAGTAAGAAAGTCAAGGAAAGAAAAAAGAAAGAAAGGGAGAAACAAAAACATTAAATGAAGGAAGGCAAAGAAACAGGAGATGGAAAGTCAGAGAGAATAAGAGCAAGCAACAGAAAATTGTGTGACAATAGAACGAGAGGGAGTGATAGAGAAAAGAAGAAAGACCTACAAAAACTTAGGGTTCCAGTAAAGAGACAGAAATAGCAAGAGAGGGAGGGAGATAAAGACAGAAATAACCGGAAAGAATGAGAATAAGAGAGAAGACAGACAGCGCAAGAAGAGGGGGAGAGAGAAAACTGGAGATAAATATAGAAACATAAAAGAAGGAGTGCGAGTAAGCCCCAGCGAGGAAGAGAGGAAGCTGGGGAGGGCATGGGGGATTTATAATCTCAGCACTTTGGAAAGCCATTTTCCTGGGAAAGGCTCATTAAGGAGTGGGTTGCCACTAATGAGCCTTTCACTTGCCTCGTGCTTGAGAACATTAGACCTCAGCCTGGCGGGCCTCACTCCCCACCTGCCTCGTGCAGCCGAGGAGCTCCTCACAAGTGCAAGGAACAGTACCCCGGCACCGACCGTCACGGCACTGACATTTCGGGCTTTGGTTATTGCATGAGACGAGAATGCTAACAGTTTTTTTCTTTTCATCTTTAACATTAAAACAATTAGACCAGTGATTTCTTCTAAAAAAAATGGCAACCTTCAATTGTCTCTTTGAAGAAAAGTTGCTTAATATGAATACATCTGACGCACTGTTGTTGCATTTGTTGCAGAGACGTTCACAACCTCATCTGTGTGAATTTAGATACAATCCGGGCATCTCAGCACGCTTGTGTTTGCATCGAATGGGGTATAAGGACTAAAGTGTTTTATGATGTTTTGGCTGCCGCGTACATTTGTTGGTTTTGAATTAATCAACGTTCAAGTAAAATAGCTGTTGGCCATATTCCTATTGACCCAGTGGCGCGGACGCCACTGAACTAATACAAGGAGAGTTGCATGCTCCAAATTTCGCAGGCACTTTTATAAAAAGCACGTCCTTTACACAAAACTGCAGATGTATTCGTTTTATTTTGCAAATCCCGAAATTCTGGATGGTTTGACTTGAGACCTATATGCAAGTTGAATATACAAATTAGGAGCATGTCAATTCAACACGCACTTTACCCCTTGTTAGCAAGGTTAAAGTGCACTGAATTTTAACACCAGCTAAACTATAGGGTTCAGCAAAAGCCAAATAATACAGAATGACAACACAGAAAAGGTGAATTTCATACAGTTGCACTATATACAAGAGATACCGAGGTCCTACTAACCTGGGCTGACAGAGAGGAGTCATGGGATGAAAAAAGACATAATGGAAGCCCCCTTGCATCCCACCAAACAGCCTAAGGCGAGGTGGGTGGGAAGGTGGAAGGTGGGGCGTTTGTAGTGCAACTAATTATAAAGTTCTCTGGAGCCATTGCACAGCCTTATCTGTTTCAACAAGTCTGCAGACTAGGGACATGTGTCCACAAGTAATAAAAAAAAATTAAAAAAAAGTCGTAAAAACATCGGAAAGGAGAATAGCAAAAACAAGCACCAAATGTCAATTGATTACAAAAAGGATACGAGCTTAAGCAAAAGCTGTAGTTTTTTTCTTAATTTAATGTAATACGTGTGTTGAAATGTTGTCAGCTTAGATAAGCATAAAGGCTGGTGCTTGAAATGGCAACGTAGCCAACCACAAGGTTCCAAGCTTTTAGAACGTGGCTGCAGGAGTCCTAAATGCTGCTTTTTACTTTCAGCACGAGGCGCGCGCTCATATTTGAAATACATTTTTAATGCTGCAGCAGCAACACACTTTAAAGTGGCTCTGTGTGCACATACATCACTGGCTGAAAAGCGCAAAGGAAACGTGCTGCTGCAGCATTACAAATGCATTTAAACATCAGCGCGTTCCGTTAGTCACCGGTTTAAATTAAGCCCCAGAGTGCACGTGATGCCTAAATAAAATAGGTTCGGAAGCTAGGAGAGGAGGGTGCGGGGTCTGTTGCTGGCTAGAACATAGCGGGGGTTGGGGCACATTGTGCCAGTATCAGCCTTTATTTTGCAGAGAGGTGTCCCGCATGTGCACTACAGTCCGCGAGAGTGCATGAGGCAGGGAAGTATTAGGGGCATTGTGGGTCTACTCTAAGGGACAAAGGGGATGGACTGATATCTACTGAGCCTGCCTTTATGTTTTAGAAATACGGGGAAAGCAGGAGAAAAGACGGGGAACACAATTGCAGTGTCGCGCACGCTGTTAAAAAAAAAAAAACAAGCATTGGCCGCGCGGCCGTGAAACTGACACGGCCGCGCAGCCGTGAAAGTAAGCGGGTTTTGGAAGTGCAAACAGTGGCTTTTGCTGGCGACCAGCTTGCGTTCACGCGAGCGTCCAGATGGCGAGGGAAGCCATATGGCGCATGATCGCGCGTGCACGCTCGCGTTAACGCAGGCTAGTCGCCAGCAAAAGCCACTGTTTGCACTTCCAAAACCCGCTTACTAAAACTCTCGCCAGAGCAGCGCATGCGCTGGCTCAGGCGAGACCTAAAAAGGGGAGAGAATAACTGCAGTTTAGAGCATACACTTCAGGTCCCTTGTGCCCTTCACCCACCCCCATGTAGATGAAGTTATTTGAATTGGCAAATCTACCTTTGATAGCATCATGACTGCATTGTTGTACCCAGAACACAAAACTGGAGGTGAAGCACAAACAGGAAAACTAAACTAAGCAACAGGCCTTCTCTGTTTTTTCTCCCAGATCTGGTACACCCCCATCCATCAGTTCCACCCCAAACATGCTCTCATTTATGAGTAATTGAAGAGACGTCTTTAAAGAACAGTACATCATGACGAAATAACAGTCCACACCACCACGCTCAGAAGTTAGCTTTCCCTCCAATCACTCACCGACAATGGTTAGCTGCCTTTTTGTTAGCTTTAAGCTAAGCAAACAGTGCCTACATGCATACATGAAAACATGGGCAAGTCATTTAGCAATGGAGCTTCTAAAATAGGTGGTTCTTTTATAAAGGTGTGGTCTACCATACCCCTTTAACATTTCTATACAAGATGGACTGCCATGTACCATGAACGACCTGTTGCTGCATCTTAACAGGACAACTTGCACAGCACTAAAGGGAAAACATTTTTATGGCATTGATGGAGAAGATGCAGGACAAGTAAGATGTAGTTGATAAAAGAAATGCTGAGTTCAGATTTAACCAGGTTGACACCAGAGTTACCGCTGTAAAGAGGAAAGGTTTCTTCCAAGGAAGATGTATTGCAACTGTTTAGAATTATTTTGGCTCAAGCTAAATACTTCTGGGAGTGTGAGCTGCCTTTCAAGACACTTGGAACAGCAACTTATACAATTTAAAGACCAACAAAGGACTAGAAATATAAGAATTCTAGGTTCACCCATATTACAAGATGCTTTCAACCTATTGCAAGGGATGTCCATAGGATTCTTGAAAACTTAGAGCATTCTGCTTTGTTCCCATTTAACTACTGAACAGTCTTAAAAAAAATCCAAATCTCCTCATTCGGCTTAGCTTCAATGGTGTGCAAGTGGATTACAGTTTCCATATGTCAATTGTATCTTGGCCGATTGGCAAGGCGCCATGTGCACATCCACCTCACAAAAGTAGTGTGCGTCCAATGGGCCTTAAACCAAGAGAATGTTCTCTGAAAGTCTTCGCTTCTTGATGGAGGGTGTTACGAAGAGGACATGCTTATGTTCAATATTACTTTTAAAATCAAGGGTGATCATTGTCAATTTCATGAATTCATTAATTTCTTATGCATTTCTTCTCCAAGCCACTGGCTTGAGATTTGTCAATTACACATTGGTTTAGCCCAGTGGGTAGTCATCTCTCACCAAATATCTTTGATAGCACATCTTGTGACCCTGCATAACCTCCAATTACCCCACACCCAGCCTGGTTTCAAGTGGTTGCACCTGATTGCAGGTATGAATTTTTTGCTGAAGGAAACATGGACCTAAGCGATGAATGGCACAGTAAGCTACATAAACAGCTGTGAAAAGGTGGTACATCCAGCTGTGGAGAAACTGCGTATAGAGGTTTAGGAGAGATGGATGACCTGATAAAGAATAAGCAATTAGCCTTGCAACCACATTTTGGCTTCTTTGTAGATTTTTAAATCTCTTGGTTGGATGCTTCTCGATAGATGCCATTGGTGGGGTCCAGACCCAAAATTATAAGACTAAGGTTGGCTTGCACCACTTGATGGAATTCTATGCAAGTAAAGGGTCAATCTATGCATCTCGTCATGCAAGACAGTGTCAGCGTTAAATTCACTTTGAAACATCGAGGTGCCAAATTGGTACCTTTAAGATGTATTTAAGTGACAACACTATAATTAACACACTTTGTTTATATTTGCAGTCTGTCCGCAGGCTGGATAAAGTCATAAGCCATTAGAGAGCAAAATGTGTTGGCCGTCAGTGTTCTAGAGTAACATTGAAGAAACGCCATGATGGTTTACTGATGATCTAGATGTGCCTGCTACATCAAAAAGAATGAAAATGAACATATCTTATGATAGTTTAACGACAAAACTGCAATTTATCCTAGTACCATATTAGGACTAAAGGCTTTTTGGGACTATAAGGCCTCAAGTATATCAATTATAATTGCTATTAGTGTACACTTTAGTTAAGTATAGAAAAGTTGGTGTCTGAAAAAGGGATGGGAGCCATACCACTTATAGAGTAACCAATTAACTTATGCTCAAAAAGGATATCTAGAGGTGGTGATTGGAAGGTCCTTCATTCCCTATCTTGTGGTTCTACTTAAAGCTAAAGTGGGTGGAGGAAGGGTTAGCAGTTATAGGGATAAATGGCAAAGCGTACTAGATGAGGTAGTCATGGGCGAGAGCGCTTAAGTGGGAATAGAGAGGAAAAGTTACAGTAAGCAACAACTGGCATATCCATGCTGACGCTATCAGCAGCAGTTTTTTAGCCTGGGAAACAACCTCTGGATTACTATATAACATGGGGGTAGGGGGTATGAAAGTGGGAAAACGTAGTAACAAGGGATGTATGAACAAGTCTCCTAAACTAGTCCAGCAGGAAGACACTTGTCCATCCCAAGAATCATATTGGAGTGGTCTTATCAAATATATCAAACTTTGAAACCATACCCTATTAAGAACAAACCTACTTGTAAGGGGTGCTTTTACTATTTTCGGATTGCTGGACAAGAGGTGCATTTGAGCCATTTCAGCGCCTGTTGATATCACATGGTTAAAATAAAATGCTTATCTAAAACTATATGCAACATGATTATGCTTAGAATTCCTTCCCTCTGCTGGACTGAAGATTTGTCTAAGCAGGCTCATCCATAGCAGTCATGATGAAGAACTCTTGCCGAGTATTTCTTTTAATAAAATAAAATCTTGCACACAAATCCAGAACCACTGTTACACTGTACCGTAGGCTTTCAAGCCCCAAAAATAATAGGCCACTATATCATGGTTAACCCACTGCACAGTATACTGCACTTTCGGGCCAAAGTATTTTTCGACGACTCCAATGCTAACCCATTTATATGATAAGTTTTTGAGAACTTTGTATTATAGGCAAAAAGTAAAAACTATACCTTTGATTATGCAAACAAAAAAAAAACAAAAAAAAATCACAAGCAAAAGAATCGACACCTTTTCAGCCGTGCATGGAGAAAAGGCCCAGTAAACCATAACTCAAGCATCAACATATGTGTTAAAATAATCAGACTCTGCTTTCTGTAACCACACACCTCTCAATCTACCCCATTATTTTCCCTCTGCTAATTACGATTTCTTCCACAGGCCCGGCACTGGCAGCCCTCAGCTTCCATTTTTAGTGCCCAGGAAAGGACTATACACATTAATCTACATCAATCAATCTTATTAGCACAGGTTAGGGTGATCCAGATTGCAGTTGATGCGATCTTAATTATTTACTAACCGCAATCAAAAAGGGTCATGAGCCCGCTACCTCCATTGCAAAATTCTACAACTTTGGGTACTTGTGACATTTGTTGTAGTCAACACCATTACAGTTTCCTGGGGTAGCACTAGCAACACACGTTTCAGAAGGCGTGGTCTATTCCATCCCTCACTGCAAAGATACATTTGATGCACATACGGTTGAACAAAGAGTTCCATAAAAATAAGCGCAGTTCATTTTTATTTAAGTAAAATATTGAAACCTACCCCGATGGCCATTATCAACCCAACAATTTTCTGGGAGATAAACGCCACCTTCCACACAAACTCCAGGCTTTGGACACTATATGCATTAAAAACATAAGACCTTCTAACCTGTGGCTTTACATAAGAGGATTCTGCTCAGCTTAACAAAAGTACACTATGTCAACTCAAGTGACCCAGGAAGTGCTTCAGAGATTATTTCAGTACATTGTAAGGATCACATTCCGCTTGGCAGTCACTCATACAAGCTGGTGTTCAGAAACAGCATCCGCACCTTCAGTCAAGCAAGATTTGCAGGCAGTGGAAAGAGACGGGATTCTGCAAATGTGATCAACGCAGTAAGGACGTATTTCAAGGACTTGCTGCAAAGGGGGCTCTTGGAGGTCTTTATAGGGTAAGGTATCTGGGCTACTGCCTCCAACCCATACGGACCCCCACAGGGCTGTAAAGACACGAGGTGAATGGAACGAGCCGGCCATTGTAACTAGAAGCATCACAAAATGGAGTCCTTGACGGTGTACGTGATAGCAATGAACACGGTTGGGGAGCCGATGCATCCGAGGGCATGAGTTTAAGCAACATTGCATTTACTGAGAACAGCATTGATATAACAGTTTTAATCCTATGTTCTTTTATAGACTATTGAAAGAAAAAACTAACTAACCTAGGACACTGTCCTGAACTTTTGAGCATATACAAACGATGAAGTGCCCTTTAAATAGTACCTGGAAAGTCACTGCTTTCTGCCTTGCAGTACTCCCCTGCGAGCTCCACTTCCAAATCCCTTGACGCGGGTTAGTTTCTTGGAAGCAGAGCAGATTCCCTTTGCTTGTCGGATACCCCGAACTCGGTGAGGCCCGGTCTGTGGCGGAGATGAGCCGTGGGTCTGAGCAGCACGAGTGCAGCCCTCACAGGACCTGAAACCCATTGAGGTGAGCGAGATCGACGGCACTTACAGCTTCCGGAGAGCTAGTAATTAAGAGTCGAGCAGACTTACGTATGTAATAGATACAGTGCATGCTGACTCTCTCAACACCCTTTACGTCAAACTGCAGCCAGAAATAAAAATGCAAAACTCAATGAGCCTACAGCTGACTATATCCCAGGATCTTCAAACTCGGGGGGCCTCAAGTGATAGGGGAGGGAGGGCGCCAGGCTCTGGCCAAAAGAAACATTATGCGGATAACAGTGCTTTGTTTTAAGTGGAAACAAGCATTTGCAATGCAATAGGTCTCGCATTTGCTAGACTGAGCTATTGGCATTGTTCAATGACAAAGCCTTTTATTTATATGTTGGTTTTTAAAACATAAATAAAAGGCATAGTCATTTACAATGCAAATAGCTTAAACTCTCGCAAATGCGAGACCTATTGCATTGCAAATCCTTGTTCTCTTTCCTTATGTGTTTCGGCTCTGCAATGAGCCTTGATCACAGGTGTGCAGGATTGACAATAGAGTGACTACATGCTGAAATATATAGGCTGTCACGTGACCAGATAGTCTTGAATCATAATACATCAAGAATGCACTGGATACGTTCGTAATTTCAAATATAGCATAATTGCATCCAACTCCAGTGCACTCGTGTCAAGTCATTTAAAGTGTCCACATGCAATAAATAAAAGCTAAGTAGCAAATATAGGTAGTCATTTCAAACCTCAGCGCATGAAACGCAAGTTCAAGTTGATTATTGACTGCAATGTACCATATGCTTCATATTCCAAAGTAGTTTGAATGCGCTGAGTTCATTGATAAACGTGGTGCACAAAATAAATTCTCGGAAACGCAGGGGAGTCAGAAAAAGTTGATAGGAGACAGCTTGCCTCTCCCATGTCCCTTTCTGCACCTCCATGTTCCAAATACCAGGATGAGTCCTTTGCGTGGCATGGGGGTGAGCGGGTCATGCTCCCAAAAATACACCCAATAGCCTCTGAGCAGGGGAGCCCCCGAACCTGCATTGCAGCTTCGGCATGCGGGGACAGAGCACCCCATCACTCAACAGCACATAAACATATATTTTTATTACAGGCAATTACTACAAGAGTATTGAGAGCTTTTTGCTCTATGTTAAATATTATTTTACTTATAAATAAGCTGTACTCAAGCAATCTTTAGTATTCATTTAAATCAGTTTTAAAATACTCCCCACCCGAGGCCACTAAACCTATACATCCCACTTCTAAAAATAAATGTAATATGTATTTTTTTATTAAATAAATAGGTTCCTCACAGGTGTTGGCTTGTTAGTGCAGCCTTTTGCAGAGCGTCTTGCCCAAGAGACCACACTAGCAGCTTCTGACACTGAAAATCACAAATGCAAAGCCGAATAACATGCTTTTTGGGAAAATGAAGTAATTTAAAACAGGATGCCTACTTTCAGTAATACAAAAGGGGATGATGGACGGAACGTTTGAGCCAATCAAACACTCACCCCCAGTCAACTGATCTGGGTTTAATCCATCATCATTCTTTAGCTCACTCCACCACCCCAGTTCAGACATGGCCATATGCAAATCAGTCTGACCCTGTGCCTCATGGGAACAGTCCAGCCCGAACTGCCAAGCCATGTCTTCCCTGGACCGGAAACAAGCATCCTAGGACCGGTTTCTGGCATTCCAGCCGTCATCAGACAGGCTTGCCTGAATCCAGTGGCAAAGTGAGCAAGGGACCCATGTCTGGGCATACCCCCGCCAACTTAGGGCGAACAAAGCGATACAAAAGGGGATGATGGACGGAACGTTTGAGCCAATCAAACACTCACCCCCAGTCAACTGATCTGGGTTTAAAGCAAGCCTGGCTGATGACGGCTGGAATGCCAGAAATCGGTCCTAGGATGCTTGTTTCCGGTCCAGGGAAGACATGTCTTGGCAGTTCGGGCTGGACTGTTCCCATGAGGCACAGGGTCAGACTGATTTGCATATGGCCATGTCTGAACTGGGGTGGTGGAGTGAGCTAAAGAATGATGGATTAAACCCAGATCAGTTGACTGGGGGCGAGTGTTTGATTGGCTCAAACGTTCCGTCCATCATCCCCTTTTGTATTACTTTCAGTAATAGCCATGTACGGTGTAACTGTAACAAGCAAAGACGGACTTACAAAAAGGAGAAAAAGTCGTGTCTACCAGCACCGAAAGGAAGGGCAATTTAACAAACTGTAAAACCCCGAGAGTGGGAGAAGGGCGGGAGTGCAGACGCCGTTTCCCAGAGTGCTGTAAAATCAAGCACAGCCATAAATACTTCGGCGCCATTGAAATTTCAGTCTTAATCGAATTGCGTCCAGTAGTGACAGCTTCCGTTCCAGAACACTAAGGACAAAAAATCTAGACTGCGCACGTAAAGAGGAGCATGGGTGGCAATACAACACAATGGTAACTAAGATGGGGGCTGTCAAAGGGTAGTGGTTTATCGATAAGCACTGAACTGAGAGGTCAGCACAGATCACATCCACATGGGTAGGTCACGACACACTTGACTGACATCTGCTGTAACAGTCACCTGAGTACAGGGTCCATGGCCAGCTGCATATCTGGTGGTCACTGATGTACATTGGTTAAAGGCTTCTGCTCCGGTCCACCCCGCCTGTAGCACAGCGCCTCACTGCGAGGACAGAGGATGAGGTGTTAAGAATCGGAGAACAGAAAGCGCGCCAGCAAGAAAGTGGATGAGGCACATTCGGGCTAATGAAGTGTCTGAGACCAATGGAATAGGAGGCAAAGAAACACTGAAGGCAACGCATCTCCAAAAACATCAAACAATAGGAACCGGTGCGTCGCACACTTCCAGCTGCACTCACAGTTTTAATTGCATTTATATAGCACTTACTACCCGTGGCGAGGCGTCGAATTATGCATGACTTACTAAATAGCCCACACTCCCTCTCAGAAGTCACCCCACTTACATTTACTGTCACTACCTTCAAACTTGTACAGAGCTCCGCAGTCTTAATATGGCTCGCGCTACTACACCACGTGCATGCATGTGCTGCACATTCCAACGTGAAGACTTATTTTTTTATACTTTTATCAACATTTTGCCATTGTGGCCCGATTTGATTATCATGTGATGGGTGAGTTTGTCCTAACAAGCTACCTACCAGCTTAAGAAACTCTCCAACAAAGCTGATACTGCGAGCTACTGATAGATGAAAGCTTGCTGCGCCATCTAGCGGAATTAAAGTAAGAGAAGCGGCCAAACTGCAACAGAATCGTATTATTGACATGACGTCACCAAAGTAAAACACTGCTGACACAAAAACCAACACATTAATTACATCCCTCATTCCAATAATGTATAATGTCATTATTTGATGCAGCTTTACCACAATACAGTACAGTAAAATAAATTAACCATGAACGGATTTACACCTCGACAGCAGCTACAAGCAAATTGCCAAACGTTGCTCTTCGAAGCTAGATGTTGCATTCCGTACGGCGGGAAACAAAATAGATTATTAAATTAAACTGAAACCATAATACTTACGGTTTCGTCCTTGCAGTTCGATGATGTTTGTAAAACCGATAAGGAGAGGAAACAGCCTGCAGCTACACTCATATGGAATGCCAGATACTAAATTAAACAAGCGCGGTCCCGAAAGTGAAAGAGGACCGCGCTGCAGCTGAGCATGGGGATCTCTTGTCTTTATGGGGCCATGTGTTTCTAACACATGGCCCCATAAAGATAAGAAACTGCTTTGCGACAGCAGCAAAGCAGGCCACCGAGTCCGGCTCGGAGGCCAAAGGGCATCCACCAAAAACCCTCATTTCCAATGGCAGGCCGTTTACCATAAACGGTGACGCCAGCCAATGGAAATAAGGGGCGGGGCTTAAAGCCCTTTTCTAAAACTATTCATTAACAATAAATCTCGCCGAGCGTGCTACACATGTGCGCAGCAACGCTAGGCGAGACCTAACGAGCGAGCCGCGCATGTGCGCAGCAACGCTAGGCGAGACCTAAAAATGAGCAGCAAGAAGCCGCTCTGTAATGGGCCATCACGAACAGCTTTTGTTATTTATATCCTAGCTGGCAGTCTGTATCTAAAGGGAAGGGAGCATTCTTCAAAATCCCCAACCCAATTTCTAATAATCACTCTGTGGATGCTATTAAACGTTAGTAAGGCCTGCCGGACCAGAATAGTATGTATGGCAATCATGTATTTGAGTGCATTTTTAAAACAGTAACAGAACTTAACTGCAATGTTTAAATAAGTCTACTCTAGACATATTCAAACACTACCAATTTAATAGAATAAATGTAAAAACTTCTGAAGAGGGGGGGGGGGGCAATTTTATTTATTTTTCGCTGGGGGACACTGCATTAAAGAGTTTGAAGACCACTGCCGTAGGCTGACAAAAGAGGGAGGACACGCGTGTCTTGCTCTCCTGTAGCGGGTGCCTGTTCTCTACTATAATTGGGAAAGTCGGATTTCTCAGCATAGCACTTCTCCCTAAATGGTGCCACTTCTGGGTAATTGTCATTTCTTTTACACAATGCTTACTGCCCCTAACGAGACAATGATTAGCTTGACACTGGGAACAGCACCCTGCTTCCGAACCAAAGGTTAGCAGTCAGTTCTGTGGTTACTGGTTGCAGCCGGTCATTGGGAAAATGGCTTGTGCTCTCAAGGAAATCACTCCATTCATTTGCTCCAGGTTCTTTGAGGGAGATTAAACTACTAGGAATTAGCTATAATCACTGGTGGGGCGGGAGGGTACATGGCTCAGTGCAACTGCTTGGGAGACTTAATAGATTAGGTAGTTAGGTTGCAGGGGTATGAGTTGTAAAAGACTAATGTTTGAAATGAGGTACTGGCAAATTGCAGAAATAAATCAGACATTACGGCAAACATGCATGTGAGTAGGCATGCAGGGGATGAAAATAGGGAGAGATTCCTTTGAAAGAACAAGCACTGGCAAAGCCAATATGTCTCACCTATGTGAGATCTACTGGCATTGTTGGAGTGGCATGGATTGGCACCCTGCGTGGCGCAGACTGGCACCCTGCGTGGCGCAGACTGGCACCCTGCGTGGCGCAGACTGGCACCCTGCGTGGGTTAGAATTGAGTTTGAGGCACAGAATGACACTAGGTGGCAGAGTGGCATGGTGTGGAATGGCCTAGCGTATAAGGAGTGGTACAGCGTGGCATGGCGTGGCAAGCTGCCACCGAATTCCTCTATAGCACTTTAAAGCCTCCTCGGGGCTAGTAAGTGCTATACAAACGCAATTCCAATACTTTACGAATCAACTCAATTTACGATCTATGACCTGATGAAGCAAGGGGGTGGGAGGAGAAGCAGCAACAGGTATGGAAGAATAAAGAAAATGGTACCTGAATCACAGCACGTACTGGACGGACAGCAGAAGGACACTAATTAAACTAAATCAATCGGTACTTGGTCAATGCTCCATACAAAAAAACAGGAAGGGGCATCAGCAAGAACTGGCCAATTAGGAGGCAGCAAATCCCCTTATAGTAAACATAACCCCTGGCAGTCAAAGCAAATGCTCTGCTGGCAGACGAGACCTAAAGAAGAAGAGGTAACTAACATTTTAAACAGACCTCGACAAATCTACTCACCCACTCACTATGGCAAGTTAGATTTTATGAGGGTGAGCAATATTTAGGGCCTACTCTCCCCTTCTGGCAAGCCGACAGTTCTGTTCACTCAAAAAGTGAAAGCATTAAAGAAGTCTTTAAATATTGCTTTTATCTTGTCACATTTATTCTGTGTTCAGAGACAGTGGTCAAAAGTCAGTTTACATCTACTATTGCTTTTCTTTCTCTGAAAAGAAAGTTTGAGGATTTTTCAAAGTGAACTGTGACAAACGTGCTGTACACAAAGTTAACTGAAAGGCTATTGGATGTCATGTTTTATGCTAACATTTAAATAGCTAAAAAAACAGTACAAACATTCCAAAATAAATTTCACTAGTTATGAAAGCCCTTGTTTTGAAATTCTGTGTGGTGAAAAAACTATTTTAAAAGGATGAAAACAAAATCAGAACACTTTACTTGGTGATGTGCAAACGATAAATGTTTTCTGAAACCCAATTTCCACAGATTGTTTATACACTAGATAGTTTTACAAGTAAAACTGCATGTTAGTGGGAATGTTTTTGGCCATTTCAATGGAAAAGGTGTTGTCTGTAAAGGACCGTGCAGTACAACCTAATGCTTTAGTAATACATTTATTAAAAGTTAGTTTTTAAATATTAACTGAGAAACATTCCTTGCCCTGTTCTGATGGCAATGCTAGTAGTGAACTAGCAGGCGAGTCAGGGGTCATGTGTATGTGGGCTAGAGTCTTATACATGGAGCAAACATTTAGTCTATTAAATCAAACCAAATAGTTTTGTCCAGCAGGAATGCTGAACTCACATAGTGGAACGTGCGCTCATTTTGTGATAATGAAGAACGAGCATTTGCAATGCAATAGGTCACGCATTTGTCAGTTAGAGCTATTGGCGTTTTAAATGATAACGTCTTTTATCAATGTGTTTTAGTTTGGAGTGTAGTGGATGTATGAGCAGAGATGCAGCAGCAGCACTGCCGAGGACTTAGAATGAGGAACTACCACTGGGACCAGAGAAGCAGCTGCAGCACTGTCTAGAGAACTAAGAAAGGGGAATTACCACTGAGGCCAGAGACACAGCTGCCACATTTATGACCAGATAAAGACCAAGATTAACATCCTTGTTTACAGAAACGGAGCAAGGGAGCTCCGAACAAGTGAAACTTAATTAAAGCTAAAAACGAAAAATTGGGTGGCGAGCAATGTTCCCTCTAATATTTTTCCTCTGTGTGCGGCAGTATAAGGTCTATGTGCGCTGGAACCAAGGCTATGTGCGCCAGTAACCAGACCGCGTGTGTGGGTGCAGCGCCAAATATCACTCCAAACGTTTGCTTAAAAAAGTGAAAAGACAGTGCATTTCCTCACATACAGATCCAAGTGAACGGTGCTAAAGCAGGTTTGAAACCATCCCACATGTCAATTTGAAACCTTGGCAGCTATGTTGCTGCATTTCTTTTCTTAAAAGAGCTGGGCTGCGGGTGATTGTGTGCATTTGTTCAAGTTTTCATGTTAATTTCAGCTCATGATGGGCGCTGCGATTACAATGGAAACTTTAACAAATCCTCTCTTTGAGCAGGAAAAATAAAATTATAATAACGTTATTATTATAATTTTACTTTTTGCAGTTTCAGGAGCTGGGTCAGGGTAGGGCCGGATCAGGCTTTCGACTAACGCATTTTAATGCTGGTGTCCGCATCACCGCATTAAAATGCATTAGTCCCGTATTCTAAGCGCCCCTCTGTCAATACTGCATTTGAGGCAGACTGCCAATGAGGCAGCACCAGCACGCTAAAATTGTCTAACATATTCATATATGCAACTGCACCTTCAAATTTAAAATGCTATGTGTCAGAAATAGAATATTCATGAACAGCGCTGAGCAGGCAGGCCAGAGTTTAACAGATCAAAAAGCTGTGCCCCAACCAGCCTTCCGGTGAGTCTACGCTGGGGGTACCAGCCATCACGTGGGTGATCCATGGGGCGGGTCTTGCCTGCTGTTTTCCCACAATCACACCACCCTTTTGGTGACCAGAAGCGCACACATGCTTCGAAGATTGGACACACCGGCGGATGGTAGGTTGGTTTTCCTTCCTGCACCCTCCAGCAGAGAAGTCACATTACCTGAGCCTCTTGCGCAGGATGTTATAGTTTACAGCCTGCTGGGCCCATTCCCTCCTAAGCCCCCGCATCAGCCTGGACAGAGATTGTTGACAAAACAGTCAACTTCTCAGCCCCTGCCGTGCCCTCTGAACATGTGTACTTTCGTGAACCTGAGGCACAGTATTGGTCTTGTCACTTGATCCTGGTACTTGATTGTCGTCAGAGCGGCACACAAGACCACTCTCCTGAGGAGCACATTCCCTTGCTAGACCTTAGAAGCCCTGGTGTCTTGGCACCAGCAGGTGGACCCTAGCAGTGGCAATTGTGGGTTAACCTTAAAGGCTTGTCCACCACAATCCATACTGAAGTTCACCTCCAGTCTTGCGGGCAGGCCTATGAAGCACAGTCACTGAGGTCACAGGACCCTTGAGCAGGGTGACTCTAGGGCGGTGCGATCGCACTGGGCGCTGACATCGGGTGGGGTGTCATGCTTGCAAGTATATTATGTTTCTAAAAGCACTTGCTGCCTCCTTCCTGGCCTCTAGCAATTTTAGGCAACAATAAAAATGTCATGATAACTCCGGTGATTAATGTTCTTCCGAGAGAGAGATGGAGTTTTGTCAAGTGGAAGTTTTGACTCATGGAAAGGTAGCGCAGAGGGCTAATTTGCCTGCTGCAAAGAACATGTACCATCCAGATCACAAAGTGCACATAATGTAAATGGGTCAGTGGGTTACTGCTTTTGTCAGTGAGATCCTTTTGGTACTTGCAGTTTATAAGTCAAAATCCTAAAATAGAACAGTGAGCTATTAACTTTCATCTAAGAGCTGCATGTTTTCCCCAGTCTGATTATCCTAATGTTGCAAAAGGGTTCATTTGAATAGAAATCAATTCTGGTTATTAAAGAGAACCCCCAATCATGGTATTACGTTCTAATTTCAGTGTGTTTCTCCAGACCAATCACTATTAAACTATACTGCGTACTAGTATGGATGTCATGTGACTCCTACACCTTGTAGTTCTTTGTCTTATGTAACATTTGCTATACAGAGATTTACACACATATGATTAATTGTCTCTGTGTAATGAGTGTGATGTAAAGTGCTCTGCCACCCTACACTGGTATGAGTGGCGCTGTAAATCAAGTTAAATTCATCTGAGCGAGAGTATGGTTATCGAGCCTTGAGGGCACTGTTAAAGGATGGTAGTGAGGGAATCAGTGGCGGAGGGAGTCATTGAGAGGGCACCAACAAACATTGTCGCACAGAACTCCACCAGCACTCATGCCGGCCCTGCCCTTGAGCCCAGGCCGCCTCACCCATTGGTCCCTCCGTTGGCCTTGTTTCAGCAGTAGTAGCTGTAACTCACCAGGAGTCGGCAATGCATGATTTGCAAGCACACCAAACTAAGTTCACAATCTTCACAGTCTCTCTGCTTCATGCACAAGCACTTTTAACTTGTGCTGCCTGCTTTGGGGCCACTGGAATTATGCACCATTGGAAGACAAAATTATGCTGCAGTGTTGACTAAATTATGCAGCAAAAAGAGGCTGCAATGTAATGCAGTATATTTTCTGATACTTTATGATTTTTACATTTTTACAGACGCTAAGAGTCTCTGGAAAAATGTTGCCTTAATAGTACCAGTGTAACATACAAATCCAGCAGTGACAAAGGTGATCAGTCAACCTTTGCAAAGGGCCGTCCACTTTGCAGAAACACTAGTCACATTTTTTAGTAACATTTGATCCATTTGAGATACAAACAATTTATTAGTTAAAATGGTCAAATTCTGCAGCAGATGATGCATTATGCGGTAAATATTGCAGAACCAGAATTATATAGAAAACATTTGCAAACTAGGATATTTTGCCATCATGCTTGAACTGCTCTTGTGGAAAAAGGGAGAAGTGCTGATGACAGAAGCTGCATGGCTCGGAGTCAAATGGTTTCAGTCCTGCCAAGTACCACGCATCAGGCGTTAGACTAACGCATTTCAGTGTGGTGCTCCGCACTGAAATGCATTGTCAGGCATATGCATAGTCAGCGTGTCAGCATCTGTCACTGTACTGAAGGCTGCCTAAAAGTGTGGCAGCTCGCAGCGCGCCTACCGTGGTGTGCGCAGGCAGGCTTGGAGCTCGCCTGAAGGCTAACACTCACTGCTACAATGTAGCAGAAATCATTCATTATACTGTGTCTTCAAGCATGGCGATCGCAGCATCCCGCTCCCTACTGCAGCTCGCACCAGCCAGGGCCACAGCCTGTGTACTGTCAGCTCCCCTTCGAATTCAATTATTCATTGCCGCAGGAAAGGAAGACCGAGAGGAGTGAGAGACACTGGTGCAGTGGCCGCCTCGACAGCCCCACTGCTGAGCAGCCCTTTAGCCCTGCTACGTGCCACGTCGTCAGCAGTGCTCATCTTGCGTCGCCTATACAGTCCTGCATTACACTCAGGAGCTGAAATGGAGACCGAATACTGCAGCACCGAGGGAGAAACAGCTGGGGACCCTGCTGTCTGAGGTACATCACACACGTGTGTCTGACGTCATGTGTGTCCCCCTTCTTACTTCAGGCGCTTGCCAGTCTGCCGGCTTGTATTATGGTGCTCATTGGGTGCTGGCAGGAGGTGTGTATTCAAGCTGGTGTGCAAATATGGCAAAACAGGCATGCGGCTACTGCAGGGTGTCCAGCTAATTGCACAGTTTGATATGGCTAATGATTTGGAGATCACGGCATGGTTATGACTGCCTGTGAGTAGTGGGACTCACTGTCCATCCTCGACGACACTGGAGGCGGGCTGGGGACCGGCGGTAAACCTGAATTGCCGCGGCTGCAGTGGCTCAGGCCTGAGCCTGCCAGTACCTCCAGCCTCCTGGCCAGCCGTGGCAGAGTCTGCATCACTGCCTCCAATGGAGCGGCACCACCACCGTAGTCCGAATTGACTCCCATCTGCGGCCTAATTAAGTTAAAGTATCTAGGCTGTATGTGGCAGAGCGCGATCAGGCAGCTGCAGCCTGCGTTGCCTCCTGGTGTTAATGCTCAGAAGGTGACATAGGTGGCTCAACTGGCACCCTGTAAGGTGTGTAACTAACTGAGTGTTTCATGTTGTTGGCGCCTCTCTGACATCGGGTCCCTGTTGGCAGGTAACCCACGTAACATCGGAGAGGCCCAGACCCTAAGCTCTACTGATTTTGCTGAGAAGGAGGGACCCACCACAAAGGCTGACAATCTCTGTTTGGCAAGGCTGGAAGCACAAGCCTCAAAACAACACACAACCGAAAAAAACAGCTCCTGAGCATGTGTGAAACGCCTTGATTTAATATATTGCAAAGGAGCTCTCTGATATTTATATGATTTTATGACTTAGACATGACTCTGATAAATGGAAGTCATTTAACAATTATTTCTAACGCTGTGCACCAGTTAATTCAGAGTTTCCCAATCCTTAAATGAGTGTAATTTTTCATATTTATATGTTTCCCTCATCTTCATAGCTTGATTTTGCTCGTAAGAAAGTATCACTCATACTCGTTAAAATGTCACTCATGATTACTCTGAAATTATGAAAATGTCACACATGGCAATCTGAAACCTGGGCAGCTATGTGGTTTGCGCTTCTGCATATGCACCTGGATGCAAATGCCGTGTTTGTAGGCTTCCTGCATTTCTTATCTTAATAGAGCGCAGCTGCGGGGTGATTGTGCGCCTTTGTTAACGTTTTCATGTTAATGGCAGCGTCCTTCATGAGCTGCAATTAACATGAAAACTTTAAAAAGGCACACAATCACACCGCAGCCCAGCTCTATTAAGAGAAGAAATGCAGCAAGTCTGCAAACACAGCGTGTGCTTTTAGGTGATTCTAAAAGTACACGCTGTGTTTGGTGCTGCATTTCTTGTGTTTTCTAGAGTGTGACTGCGAGGCATATCGTGTGCTTTTGTTTAAAGCATTCATGTTAATTGCAGCTCGTCACGCTCTGCAATTAACACGAATACTTAAACAAAAGCACACAACGAGCCCACAGCCGCACTCTAGAAAACAAAAGAAATTTAGCAAGTGCTCCCTCCTTAGGAGGGAGCACTTGCTAAATGCCTCTTCCTTAGCAAGTCAGAAATACCCGTTTTTCGCGCTGCTTCGGCGGCGCGAATGCTCTCAGGGATGTGTGTGCGCGCCACACACACAGCAGTGCGCGCTCGGGGGCACTGAGGTGCGCGGGCACCCAGGCGCGCACCTTCAAGGGAACACTGGTGGCGAGTAGAGTCAAATTTCTAACATTCTAACTCTGTGACTGCTCAACTCGATCTTCAGTGACCCTGACTTTGTAAATCATAAGTAAAAGCTAAGGTGCGAAGGGGAGAACACACGGAGAAACGGTGGGTGGGAGGGGAAAGCAGTAAAACTGGTCATCTGCTCGCGTTTGCATTTCCAGAACACGAGGCAGGCAATCGGAAAAAATAATGCGCGAAACAAACTGAAATGGACCGAAGCAAAATTAGACCTGTAACAGGGCCAGTCTGTATTGGAGGGAACGACAGACCAAAAGGAGGGACAAATGGTCGCGATTAACCATTCAAAAGTAAGGAATTTAGAAAGGCAACATGAACAACCAATGACAAGCAATGTGCCGGCTTAAAGCCCATATACTGAATACACCATGCCTCGCAGATCAGTGCATGCGCGCTGATCGACTCGACATAAAAAGGTGGTTCTGCAAAATAAAATATTTGCCTAGGAGGGACATGAGACCAGTTTAGGGGTGAAGGACATTAAAGTTAGGTCGAGTAAATTATTCAAGTTACTAGACCTACAGGTCAAGTAACATTTTTATGATTCATCAAGGGTGGTTAAGTCAAGGTCAGTTTTTAATGCAGGATTTTAAGAATATACTGTAGGCGTTGGAAACAGGTTACATTTAAGATGGCATACGAGGCTGTGGAAAGAAAATATTATTTGGATATGAGGCAGGGCTGTGTTTGGTGCTTTTCATGGATATTACTATCAGGCAAATAGTCTGTACACTGCTAGGCTACGCTATACCACCACTTCAGCAAGCACATGTGATCAACTCAGTGGTTAGAAGTGTAAAGTAATGCTTATGTAGCCTCCAGGAATATGGTTACTGCCTTGAGCTGGGGCTAAAGTTGATGTAGTAGGCCAAATTAAGTGCGGTGGTTATGGGAGATAGAACCAGTCTTCGGCTATTAAGGACAAAGGATGGTAAGAGTAGCATTTATCTTGGGTTTTATCATTTGTGTATAAGGTGACAGTAAAGGGCCTGTCTTAGGCTGGGCGGCCATGCTCCCCGTTTATAGGCTTCTTCATAGATGGCCAGTAAAGGCAGAGACATTCTTGGTAGAACTGGACAGTGACCCCTTCTAGGCCTAGTGATTTGCTACTAGTTACGTATTTAAAAACCTGCATCAGTTCTTAGATTGTGATCATGGTGCTTAGATATTGACTGTGAACCTCTTCTAGCCAAGCTAGTGAAATGGTGTCAAAATAGGCAACATGGTCGGTGTTAGAAATGGGGGTCTCTAGTTGACGGGTTGTTACCCTGTCAAAGTAGGGACCCTTATTCCTAGTCAGGATAAGGGGCGGTACACTACTGAAATATCCCCTGTTCACCCCCCCTTGGTAGCTTGGCACGAGCAGCCAGTCTTATCTCAGAGGCAGTGTGTAAAGCATTTGCACCTAACATACAGTAATACAGTGAAAACACTATAAAAGGACACCACACCAGTTTAGAAAAATAACCAATATTTATCTGTGTAAAACAAGACCAAAACAATAAAAATCTAACATTCAATAATCAAAAATATGCACTTTGCAAGAATAACGTTAAAACTGCAATTCCTTGAAGTCGGTAGCTCCATCCAGTGTACCGCGGTGCTGAAAACAACCAAATCCAACAGTTTCGGTCGACGGAGTCAATGTCAAAAGACCTGTAAACAGTACCTTTTGTTCCAGCCGACTGCGGCGTTGTGGGCCAGCGGTCGTCGAGGCTGTGGTGTGAGGCAGAGCGGTGCGACGTGTGGTGCAGGCAGCGGCTCAGTGGCGGTCGTCCAGTAGCATCGGGGAGACCAGGGCTGCAGTGTGAAGTGGGGCGGTGCTCGTCGCGGTGCTGACGGTCACAGTGCAAGCTGCAGCGTCCATCAAAGATCAGGGGTCGAGACCAGGGCGGCGGAGTGAAGAGAGGCGGTGCAGAGTGCGGTGCAAGCAGCAGCTCGGTGGCGGTTGTCAGTGAGACCAGGGTTGCGGTGCGAAGTGCCCTCTGCGGTGCCTTCAGGTCACAGAACTGCCGGCGGTCTTGGTGACGGCATAGAGTTGTGGTTTCCCTCTGTGCCAACTGAGGCACGCAGTCCCAGAGGCGGTACCCAGAAGAAAGTGAAGTCTTTGCTATTCCTGAGACTTCTTGAACAGGGGACAAGCTCTACCTCAAGCACTCGGAGAAACTCAAACCAAGAAGTTGCAGAAAGTTCAGTTAAGTCCTTTCTCTGCCCAAGATGGAGGCAGCCACTGCAGGCCAACACAGCAAAGCACACAGCAAAGTGGTAGTTCCTCCTCACAGCTTCTCCAGCTCTTATTCTTGGCAGGTTTCTGAGTTCAAAAGAGTTCTAAAATCCTGGGGTCTGGGCCCCAATATTCATACCACATTTCCCATTGTTCTCTTGTGGCAGTGTGTGTCTGTGCTCAGTCCAAACAAGTTCTGTCCTCTCTGGCCCCACTTCCTTGCAGAAGGTGGAGACAGCATTGTCCAAGGCAGACCAGGCCCAGTCAGGTGCAAGGAAATCTCCTCAGAGTACTCTAAGTGCAGCCCAGGTCTATTAATCCTAGCCGCACCTCATCCAGGAGAGGCAGACACACCTCAACAACCCCTCCCCTCCACCCCCCCCCCCCAGTGGCTGTCTGAACAGAATGCACATCCCCAGCCCCTGTCACTCCAAAGCCAGACAGACAATCCACAACCCAGCAGAAAGGCACATGGGATGGCTATGCAAGAAAATACCCACTTTCTAAACTGGTATTTACAAACACAACATAAAAATCATCTTTACTAAAAGATGCATTTTTACATTCTGAGTTCAGGCATACTAAACTCCATTTCTCCATCTTGTCCCAGTGGGAAGTTATACTGGTAAGATGTTACAAAGCATCTCCCGTTCTATCCTATGGGACAGATATCCTTTCAATAGTGAAAAACAAATTGCACTGTATTTCACTATCAGGACATGTCACGCACACCAGTACATGTCCTACCTTCCACATATGCTGCACCCTGCCCATAGGGGTACCTTGGGCCTACCTTGGGGGTGACTTACAATCGAATAAAAGGGAAGGTTAGGACTTGGCAAGTGGGTGCACTTGCCAGGTCGACTTAGTAGTAAAAACTGTGCACAGACACTGCAGTGGCAGGTCTGAGATACCTTTAAAGGGCTACTTCTGTGGGTGGCACAACCAGTGATGCAGGCCCACTAGTAGCATTTGATTTACAGGCCCTGGCACTCAGTGGACTTTACTAGGGACTTACCAGTGAACCAAAGAATGCCAATGATGGAAACATCAATCCATAACATAATTTACAGTAGGAGCACTTGCACTGTAACACTGAACAGCAGAGAGAAACCAGCAAAAACAGTCAAAACCAGGAGGTCAGAAAGCAAAAAGACAGGGGATACATGCCAAAAGATGCAAGGTCTAACAGTCTGCGTCAGTGGGATTAGTCTGTGAGCTATATAATTCTACATGTGCACCTGCTTCTGTGGTAAGGGCGCGCCTTATTTAGGCTCTGAGCATCTTGCTGTGCCTATCGCCCTCCCCATATGATCTCGCCCTGGCTTCTTTATCCAGGAAGTAAAGTTTACTGTCTGCAGTCTCACATAATTCATACAGCTTAGATTGTATTAATGAAAATGTGTGGTCATCCTGTCCTTGTTGGAGGTTCTCTTCTCTAGGGTCTTGATCTCAAATTCTAGTCAATTCAGTCATCTGTGTATGATTGTTTAGCGATGCAGGCGCCACTAGCAACTGCCTCAAAGGAATCCCACAGTGTACAGGCGCTTTGGAGAGAACCCTCCTTGTGGTCAAAATAATCTATTATATCACTTTTAGTCCTTCCCTGAATACTTGGTCTCGCAGTGCATCTGGTGGTAGTCTCCAAAAGAACATGGATGGGTGCATGTTTGGAACTTTGTGTTCCAACAGGACTGGGGAGTGGTTTGATACTGTACGCAGCAGGTGATATGTACATTTGACCCATGGGCATACATCTTTGGTGACCAGCCAGTAATCGATACTGAACGATATGCCTCAGCCTAATGAATAGAAGGTGCCTTCCCGCTCAGTGGGTTGCTTAAGGCACCAGACATCCACTGGCTCTCTGTCATGACATCAAGCACCTGTAGGGCTGACTGAGGGCTTGGGCGATGAGAGCACCCTGATCTATCTAGTATAATGTTGAAATCCCCTCACCACTGCATGGTTTGCGTAACTAATTGCAAGACGTTTGAGGATAGGTTTTGATAAAAGGCCAGATCACCACAGTTAGGGCCGTAAACATTTATTTCCATCAGTGTTTTTGTACTGAGATGGGCATGTAGGATTATGTATCTGTCTCATGGGCACGTGATGACTTAAATGGTGTAACAGCACTCCCTTCCTGCCTAGAATGGCTAGTCCACATGCATATGATTTTTTCCGCTCTTTTGTGATGTGTGTTTCTTATAATATTTAGGTCAGTCTCATATCCGTTTATGCAAGCTAGTACCTCCTGGATTTTGTAAAGGAATGCTCACAGGAGGTAGGACTGGCTCCAAGCAAATGTACCCATGACATGGGCACAATGACCTGTGAGATCTCTGTACGTGGCCTTCCTGAAACAGCATTTGAGGACAGACAAAAGGCCAGGCCTAGAAATTCCTCACCTTTAACAGAAACTGAATTCATATCCATTGCTCCATTAGTTCATCAAAAGAGTGTTCAGTAGAACTAATCTGCAGCCCCTTTTTAACAAAGGAATTACTAAAAGTATCCCAATAATCATTCTTCTCACTTTGTTGCCTGGGTCTTCATGTCATAGCCACAGCCATGCAGTCACTACACTTCCACTGTGTTGAGGTGCTATTCTCACCCCGATTCTGTGCCGTACTAAACAAGGGACATTCAAATTAATCCAATTTTGCTTTTCCAACTTATACTGTGCTCCTTACTAATTGTGCATATTCAAAGATAACCACTCCAACATTTGCAGAATTTTTTTTTCTGATCTTTGCATTATTTACCCATTTAGTTTCTTGTGTTGCTATTATCATCATGAAGTTACAGTTTCCTTTGCGTGCAGCCTAAAGCTCTTGGTATTTCGCCATATATACGTCCAGTCATTGGACTCACTTGTGTGGAAGTACCTATTCAACCCACTTGCCAGGCTGGGATTTGGCGATACATTTAGAAGATGGGTGAAGCTCCTATATTAGGCCCCCACAACCCATAAAAGGCTAAATGGCCAAGTTCCAGAGTCCCTGCTGATTGCTAGGGGAACGCAGCAGGGGTACCCGCTTTCACCTATCATCTTTGCGATACCTATGGAGCTACAGGCCACCCAACTCAGATAGCATCATGCTGAAAGGCCTCAGCTTTCTACTGCAGCCCATCCTAATGTCCATGTTCGCTGATGAGGTTACGATTTATGTTAACTCAGAAGCCAACATAAACCCACTGATAGCATTTCTTGGATTCTCCCCACTGTCCGTTTTATCCATAAACTGGTCCAAGTATGACATTTTCCCCCTGACAGAAGACACCCTTGAATGTGACTTAGAATAACCGCTCCAATGAACAGATCCCTGCTTCCCTCTGCATTAGCTCCACCACAAAAATTGCAGACCACACCAACACAGAAAAGGGTGGTATCTAGACTAAAGGGAATTGCAAGAGAGCACGCCAGTGTAGCAGGCTTGTAAATAAATGTGTATATAGGGGTTCCCCTGACAATGAATGAAGTTCCTAAGCCAGGGACAAAAAGAGTAAATGTCTTAAAAAGTACTTAGTCAACTATATGTTCAAATGTTTTATTGAAAAGGGGGCTTCAAAACTTGATGACCAGAAACGACCCAGATACTAATGTGGAAATGTACCTTTTTAGGGGTACACCAGTGCAGGGTCACCCTTTTGTCCACGGGTTCAAAAACCAACAAAATAGAGATCAACACGGAAGCTGGAATTCAGAATAACAATTTTATTAACTTCTCATGAGTGGAACCACGTCCAACAACACTCAAGTGTTGCAGGAGGTGGCACACTGGCTTAACCAACCAGTGTCCTTTTATACACTTTGTTGCAACGTAAGCACATAACAAAAAAAGGAACAAGTTTAAACATAGGAATAACTATCGGCAAACAAGGGCAGATGAATAACCACTTGGTCAGCAAAGTGGAAGGGAGGAGCAGAAATGCTTATGGCAGTGGTAAATGGTCGACTGTTACATTCAAGACCAGGTGCACTGGCAGCTTACGAAACCCGCAGCACATACATTGTTTTAGCTGAGTCAGGAAGTCACTAAAATAGACAGCACAGGCAGGGAAAAAGACGAGGAGCAGAGAACGAAAGAATTACAAAGCTAACAAATGGACACCACAGCCAAAATGACTGTAGCTTATGCTAACGTAAAATATTACACATTTCCACACTAAACTAAATTCAGTATGTTTATTGTATCAAAAAAAAGGAAGAAAATGCATATACATATTTATCAATCTACCTACAATGTATAATTCATTAGATTTAAAAGTGTCTAGTCATTGCTGTATAATAAATCAAACCCATTCATGCTTCCTCATTCATACTTCATTATGCTTTTCACTGTGTAATATTGCAAAGTTACACCCCGATTTCAACATGCTCTTCCTTCTTTGATATGTTAACATTTGACAATTTTGATCTTACATGGAAGGCACGACCTTCTACATTTAATCCAATTACATTTATTCAATTTGATAGGTTGTTCATCTTTTTTTAGAACGTTGTCATTGTTAAATAAAGCTCTTTCAAAATAAGAGGACTGTATGAATTAATCTTTTTTTAGACATCATGGCTGTATGTTTCCATCTCCTTCGCGCATTTCGGCGAAACCGCTTTCATTAGGAAGCCTTGTACAATGGAAAGAATCCTATTATTTATGGATGAATCCAAGAAAAAACTATCTCATCGGAGAATCCCAAAGAATGCAGGACAAATTCTGTAACCTTTAAAAATATAAAGCAGAATGTGATCGCAATATAGTTCAGTATGTTGACACGGATTGGGCTAATGCATTAAGTTCAGGACAGAGACAATATCTGCAATCAGTACGATATCGGGAATCAACACCCGAACGCCGGGACAAACTCCTGCCAGGTAGTCAACTGGATATAGGGCAGAGAAGCACTGCGGTCCATCGCAAATCTTCACATCTAGGATCTCAATCCGTGTCAACATACTGAGCCATATTGCAATCGCATTCTGCTTTATATTTTTAAAGGTTACAAAATTTGCCCTGCATTCTTTGGGATTCTCCGATGAGATTGTTTTTTCTTGGATTCATCCATAAATAGGATTCTTTCCATTGTACATGGCTTCCTGATGAAGGCTGTTTAGCCGAAACGTGCGTAGATGGGAACATACGGCCATGATGTCTAAAAAAAGATTCATTCATACAGTCCTTATTTTGAAAGAGCTTAACAAGGACTACAACAATGTTCTAAAATAAAAATGATGAAAAACCTGGGGGGCATGGAATAAAAGTAGAGGAATGATGTGTGCCGTTCACGGACCACCCTGTACTGAAGGAGTAGCGTTGTGGAAATATATCTGTGTCTGCTCAAATAACTTTGCACTTTTACTGTTCTTACCTGTCTCAAGGAATTATACACTTGAAACTGCATACATGCATGATATGTTAATGTCATATGTCTCTTTCGCTGTTCATGATTTAATAAGATTTATTTTTTTAAATGATGAAAAACCTATCAAATTGAATAAATAATGTCATTGGATTAAATGTAGAAGGTCATGCCTTCCATGTAAGATCAAAATTGTTAAATGTTTTTATTATAAATTATTCAGGTCTATAGTATCCACGTGTTTCAATACAAGCAAACAACCTCTTTTTGGTTAGTCAATAGGAGTTATCACCACAAAAATATTTTGTTAAAACTTTGTGTAGTGTTTTGCAAAGTACATTAGCTGAACACCAATCAAACGAGAATAACCAACCAGGTCCCCGTGATAACACACCAAAATTTTAAGAAATCATTAGCAAATGTGCTGCTCATTAGTTCTTCATGAGCACTGCCATTTTGTGGATGGTAGTGATGAAGGGTGGGACTGCCGTTTCTGGTGTTCAAGGTGAGGGTGTTTCTAAGCCAGGCCTGCCCATTTGTCTTTAGGAAGGCTGATGACAGCTAACTGCAAATGTGCCAAAGTTTTGTATACTCCTGTTTGGAGAGTCCCAGTGATACCTGCTGTGAAAAGCATCGCTTTACACAGTCTGTACCTGGACAGCAGCCTAAGAAAAACACTTGGAACAGAAGTCAAACCAAAGTAGTTCTGCAGCACGAGACACTGGATGAACTCTGTGGTGCTGTCAATCAATCAATCAAGTCACTTATAAAGCGCACTACATACCCTCGAGGGTCTCAAGGCGCTGGGGGAAGAGGGGGGTGGTGCTGCTACTGATCGAAGAGCCAGGTCTTGAGAGTCTTCTGAAGGCCAGTAGGTCTTGGGTCTGTCGGAGGTTGGTGGGGAGGGTGTTCCAGGTCTTGGCGGCGAGGTGGGAGAAGGATCTGCCGCCGGCGGTCGTTTTCCGGATGCGGGGGACTGTGGCGAGGCGAGGCTGGTCGAGCGGAGCTGGCGGGTGGGGTGTAGAAGCTGAGTCGTCTGTTGAGGTAGGCTGGTCCGGAGTTGTGGAGTGCTTTGTGTGCGTGGGTGAGGAGCTTGAAGGTTATCCTCTTGTTGACAGGGAGCCAGTGCAGGTCTCAGGTGGGGTGTGATGTGGCTGCGTCGGGGGATGTCGAGGATAAGACGTGCTGCTGGATGGTCAGTCTTTTAAATGTTGTGGTATTTGATCTGTAAGGGTAATTAAAGCATCTTGCTATGCAACTGTTTTCGGACTTGGTCCCACAGTTGAAATATAAATCAAAGTGCCCAACGACAATTAGGCCATGAATTGTTCCAATGTACCAAGGTGAATAAAAGTTAGGAAGCTATAATAATGTTTATCAAAAGATAATTTACTAAGCGTACTCAAGAGATTCTGACCTCTCTTGCGGTCAGCCTTGATAAGCTTGGAAGTAGTAAGAATGATGAAGGTTGGTTACCATATGCTCATGTTCACTGTAACTAGATGCCTACCTCAGAATCACCAACCACATGAATTAAACTTGCTACATTTTCCAAATCAATTAATGTGTTCGTGTCAGTCACTTATGCTACCGAACAGCAAAACCATGTTAAATTTTCCAGTCCTAAAAAGAATCAGTGCTTTTGATAAATGAATAACCTGTTTTTATGCTTTTTCCCCTCCCACACAGCCATTAGATCAGTAGAGTATTTTCCATTAAGCTAACTGCATCTGAGCAAATTGCAGCAAAGTAACTAAATTGTTGTAAACTAAACCTACACTTTAAAATATATTTTTTTTTTAAATTAAACCGGCAGGTAATTTTGTACATGGAAACAATTGCTCACAAAACTATTTGTAACCCCATTTACCTTTGCTCTACCCTGGTGTGAACTTCTAGAAAGGGTTCAAGAACAAAGATGCCAGAGATCAGAAAAAAAAAACTCTGGATTGTCCTAAACTGAATAAAGCCTTTCATTTTCTATTAACTGAAAATACGGCTTTGATTTTATTCAATTGAAGTAAGTCTCCTGCAAATTCCCCGTTTTTGAGTACCTACTTCTACCAACAACATGCTAAAAAAAAAAAAAGCAGACTCCAGACAGTAATTTTACAGCGGTACATAGACAGAGAAACTCACCAGCACACTGACAGTTGCAAACTTCATTAGAGAGGCTCTTCTAATTAACCATTAGAATGGGTCTATAACTGTTCCATTCTTATTCACTTAAAAAGGTAGTTGGAATAGACCACTAGGTTAGTAAAACATTCTGACTGGCAGCACTGGGTAACTGATCACCCTGATTTTGCGGTCCAGGTATGCATGAGCAATCCAAACACAGGCAGTTTTCCATGCTCTAGCAAGAAAACAGCCCATTTCTCAAGTAAGCCTAGCGAGCAGATTTTGGTGCTTTAAGCAAATTTCGTTCCAAAGTAGGACCACAAAAAAAATGTCTAATTTTACCTATGTATAGGTTTTTGCCCTCTCTTAATCCAGCAAAACAAGAAACACTAAAGTTTTCTAGATTACAAGGCACTAAAGGCACTGTTAACTGCCAAAACGAAGTCATGCTAAGGTTCGTGCCATGCTTAGTGTCTTAATACACTAGTTGCCGTGAGGGAGATGGTGAGGAGGATAGCGAGGGAATGGATACAAAAAAAGCTCTTTAGGGCTGAATCAACATAGCGAGCCTGGCAGCAATATGCAAGTACATACAGCACTCATTCACTCACTCCCATTTTCATCAATTGCCATCGCTCATTACTTATGTAATGTTTTACATTACTAAAAGTAACTATCACACAAAGATGCCTTCTTCCTCCCACCTGGGAAGGAAAGGGGTCTCAATTCACTTTACACCCTTAGGGTGTAAAACAGAGTAGAGCCAAATAAGAACGTCAAAGTACAAAGCATTCCAGCTATGCACTTTTCTGATGCCTCCAGAAACAGGCAAAAAAGTTCTGAAACATAAAAGAGGGGGGTTTCACATTGTTTTGCTTGGTCACACAGCAACACTTAAAGGTCATCTTCACCTATAAATGTAGCCAGTGAAAAAGAGTAGGAGAAATACTGTAAATTATTTTTCTAAGAGGTAAACCAGTACAGCTACGGAGTCAAGTATTGCTTTCAGTGTGGTCAGTTAGAATTGAGGGGACCCAACTAGTATGGAGTTGCCGAAATCAAGTCTGGAAATCACAAAGTCATGTACTGTTGGCTTTCAAGTGTTCCTTGAAGATGTGTCTCACGTTTTGGGTAGCGGAACAATAAAATGGCAGCTCTGGTCACATTGTTGCTGTGTTGAAGTAGTGTCAGCACAGGGTCCAGGGTGAAGATGAGACCTGTCACAGCTGTCAAAAGCATTTAAAAGAAACAGTCAAGTTCCAGAGATCCACACAGTTAGGGTTCAGTTTGCATTTGAGTGAGGGAGAAAAGGAGGAATTGTCCTATTTGGATTCTGAAGAAAAGGTTTTCAGTTCTCCAGTTTTGAAGTACGTAGAAACATGAGAGAATGTGGGAGAAGTTCGAGAAGATCAAAGTTTTTAGACAGATTGATGTGAGATATGGTTCCTGGAGAAACAGAGCATGCAATTGACTGAAGAACAGAGTCAATGACTTAAATCACAAATTAAAGACAGCAATAGTTAGGATCAAATCCTGGGGGACAGTCCAGAGATGTATTCTTGAGTGAATACTGTACAAAATACAAATCTATATTACACAGTGGCAGTCACCACTCTGGAGGTATAGTTGTATCAGTTTCCAAAGGAAGAGTATATTTTGTTTTATTAATAACTTTGGTGCCATTTGACAAATCTGCATGAAACGTTCCTAAATATAAAAAAAATGTCTTAAACCTCAGCATCTTCTTGGAAAGTTTCTCATCGATCCGTCAAGGAGGGGGGCCAAGAAAAGGAGGTTATATCACAAAACGCTGATTTCCTATGTAAATTCCTATAGGAACCATGGCTCTCTATTACAGAAAAAAAACAGCTGAACGAAATTTCACCAAATTTGGCACAAGTTAGAACTTTACTCAGAAAGCATGCTTTGTATGATGGAGTAAATCTGTACAACCGTTTGGAAATTCGCATTAAGAGGTACCAAGCAATCGATTAGCAAGCTACAACCAAGAAGAAAATGTTTTGTATGTTACTTCAGGACTAACTCAATTTCCGGGTCTTGAAAACGTTTTTTAAAAATAGGGCAAAAGGGGCACTAAGGATACCGTGACCCCCAGGTACTGTTCATGAGTGAATCGGAGGGACACAAAGCCTTCCAGAGGATGTTTGCGTGGCACTGCGGTACCATGGGGGTGAAGCTTGAGCTGCAGCCAGCTGTGCACAGCTGGGGATTGGATTCAAGGCCTGGCCTCTTGAACAACCCCCGCTGCACAGAGCTAAAGGCCATAGGCCGTGGGGATGGAGCACATGTGGCAGGGTTTGGAGCAGGCCTGGCGTTTGACCAAAGGCCATTCACAGCAAGGGAATTTGATGAATAGGATTTAAAAAAATTAAAAAAACAGGAATTCACTTAAGATATCAGTGATGCCATTTAACATGTCATGAGTGATGTATTATCTGAGGTCATAAGCAGTGCATGATATAGGCGCACTTTATAGTTAGCTCGGTAAACTATAACTTGTGATTTTTGGGGTTTTTAAACATTAGCTTTTACCTTATTTCAATGCCTAACTATAACATCAATTTAACCTTCGTTTTTTCGGTGAAAATATATATATATTGTTTTCCTTTTCTTTTTCTTCATTTAAAAGAGGTAGCAAACACCCAATACGAGGATAGTTGTGAGTAATTTCAGGTGTTTGAGGGAACCAGAAGCCCAGTTGTACCCTTGCAATTTTTAGGTTTGCTGTTAGCCCCAAGGCGATTTAAAAAAAAAATGTAAATATATATATTTATTATAAATGCCTTTCAGTCAGCCCTCTTCATCCAGACGTCTGCTGTAGTGGCATTCACAGTTTGTTTCTTTACACCCACCAAAGCATACAGCATGGAGCACTGGGTAAGCCAACTTCACCCAAAGGCTTACCTGACCGAGTGACATCCTGCTCTTACACAATATGCATTTCTGTACAATAAGTATCCCCCTTCAGTGCTAGCAACTACTGCTGCAAAGTGCGCTTTCACATAAAAAATAATACACACATTTTGGCTTTTATACAACGCTTATTTCTATTCAATGCATGCATAAAAAAAACATTCACAAAAAATAATTATTGGGAAGGTCAAAAGCTTGATAGCCAACACCTGACCCATTAGCTTTGCCGATGCTTATCGCTGTAACCTCACTGTAATGACTGCCATTTACATGGTACACCTTTGAATGTGAATACTTGTTATATCTTCTTGCAATACACCACATTAGTCCAATAGTACATGAAGAACACAAAATTGCACGCACCCTCAAAAGGCAGTCATGGAACGAATAAAGCTACCTGGGTAACAAATTAGACAGAACACTGAGCAATCACTGCACAGACATGCCATATTTGGGTGTCAACATGCATGCTACCATTAAATAAAAGAAAACTGCACAAAAAAAGAACTCTTTACATACAATTAACAGCACAGATATACTTATTAGGTGGATATCTATGTACTCACACCATCACCTCATAGCAAAACACAGTGCTTACTTTGTAAACGAACAAGTGCCAGGCCGAAGGTTTTATTCAGAAGCCTGTGGCCAATGCTAATTTATGTTGGTACGCCAAATACCAAGGCTGTATAGTATTGATTCCACCTCATGCTACTTTAATCCACCAGGCACTCCCTGCCCCTTTATCTCACTCTTACAGGTTCTTGCTTTCTACATTAGTCACGTTTTTTCAGTCTCTCCTTTCCTCCTCCTTTCCACCTTGTGTGCGTTACACTCTTGGTCTGGGTTTAAGTTTGTGAGGAAAAATAAGTGTCGGTCCCCAAAAATGAGTGTCCGTGGCCCAACCTACAACTACCGGCTCAAATAACCACTGACTATAGAAAAGTGCACTTCTAAGCAGAATTTTTAACACCCACACATCACACCTCCAGTAAGCCAAGTAATGGATATGAATTCTGCAGTAACACAAAATAGCTCCAAAGAATTCACACACAAACTGGCTGAGCACTTCATAGGCTAAATAACCCAGTTGACTCATTAGGGCAGTCTTTCAGCTTAACTCATCCAGCTTATAAAACATGTAACGATCGACCACAAATATGCTCAAACTGCCCAGCACTTACCTTCACTTTCAGACCAACACTGGGCTGCAAAGTATCCCTTGAAATATGGTTCAGAAGGTATTCAACAAAATAGCACTGCAAAGTCTTACCACTGTCAAAAAAGGGTGCCATATAAATACACAAACGGTTACACAAATGTAATTGTCTCTTAGATCTTAACGTGAAACTATATTTTTTTTTTAAGTACTATTTTTTTCAACGTCCTAAAGAATAAAACGCTAAGGTGGTTTGCTAAGAATCAATTATTTATTTAGTAGGTTACACATGTGCCTGTCCACTGGCCTCAACGAACTAAACTAGCATAAGCAGAAATAATCACAAAACATAAAAAAATATATTTTAATATGCAAGCTAAGTATTGCAAGTAGGAAAACGAAATAAGTGCATTTTTTGGAGTAGACTTGCTGCACTTATCTAATTCATACCCAGGAAATGTAAACAAAACAAGTGCCAGCTTCTTTACCCTGTCAGCTAATGCAGATATTTAATAAAAAGAAACATCAAATCAATGTTTCTCAAACTGTGGGTTGCTGCCCACTGATGGGTCGTGAGCAGATTTTTGGTGGGTTGTGCAAGTCCAAGCAGTAAATAAAGATGCCTTTAAATTCTGTATTTATCTTGTCACATTTAATGAGCTTTAAAGACAGGTCAAATGTCAGGCTAGGTCTTCTGACATATTGCTGCTTATTGTTTTTAACATGGGGATTTGTATTTACACTCTTCTCACTTTGCAGTCAGAAAGAAAAGCAAAGCGAAGTATGGGACACTTTTGCTGGGGGACAGGGAGTATGAACATAACAGCTACAAGATGTCACTTTTGTAGCAAAAATGAAGCACATTTTGTAAGTCTGAAGTGTGATTCAAACAAAGATTTTAGTAGGACCAAAACAAATCAAGGCACTTTACTAGATGCACAAATTATAAATATTAACTGAAATCCAATTTCCAAACATTCTTTTGTGTGCACTTTAGACAGAAAAACTGTGCAAACGTAGTGCAATTTCATTGGCAAATGTACTGTCTGTTAATGACAGTGCGCTACCAACACGATGTTGTAGTTACATAAAAAAAAAAAAAAGAAAAATACCGCCTCGTGTCCATTAAAACTAGGTGGGTCGCGAAAGTTTGTCGTATTAAAAAGTGGGTTGTGGATCTAAAGTTTGGGAAACACTGGGTTAAATGAAAGAATAAAGATGTAAGGAACAGCCCCCTCATTCAAATGTTTAACTTAACATAATTTACGGCGAGGTTTCCCGAGGATCAAATCAGCCAAGCACGTAAATCAAAAGCTCAGCAAATCTGAACTACTACATCAGCGTAGCTTAGCTACACTGCGATTCTAAGGCATTAAAGGGGAGTAAGTACATAGGCTGTAAGCCATCCTGGGATTCCTTAAACACATTAATAGTGAGCCATATTCTACGGTGTACCACGCCCCCTGCTCATCTGCTTTCCCATTGGTCTCTCCTAAACTAATAACTTGTGCGCTGAAAAACAAACAGAACCTCTGGGTAAGGAACACCAGAATGATGAACGGTGTGCATAATCTCCAGTGCCATAAGGCTTCCTGCTGCACCTTAGACTAAACTTGGTTAGCACACTTATTTCAAAGAGGTAAAAGAGTCTGAAAATGCTAGTGTCAACCAAAATTTTAAGTTGAGCAAATATTTGCACCGACTTTACTTCAATATCGAAATACAGATTACCCCTCAAATTCCCTCATTTTGAGCACTGGTGGGGGTGAGGAAGCTGCCAGAAATCAAGAATTAGTTAGGAAAGGAAATCATTGATTCCAGCTGTCAGACGGGAGCAGCTTGCAGACGTGCAAAACCCAAAGCCATCCCTCCCCTAAATAGATGCCCTGATGCCCTAGGGGGGGGGGGGGACACGGCTGATACAGCTGTAGCTTAATAGTAGCCCGGAGTATATATACTTCTCTAAACCGCTGTCCAACTCCCAAAACCACTGTGCCTAACCCAATTAGAGGTCTCCCAGACCGAAGAGGGCAATGAGATTGGCAAGTCTTTTCAACCCAAACTGTCAAATACCGTGAGCGTCTCTCTCGCTCACTAAAGGCGTTAAGTAAGGGCACAGGTGAGGTCATACCTGCGGGAAGAGCGCGACGCTCCAGTTACTTCTGTCACCCAATCTCACCGGCGGCCCCTCCCGGACGCGCGCGCACCCAGCTGCAATTCAAACCTCAGCGCCGCGAGATACAATTGGCTGACTATCACCTAGCAAGAACACATGGGGAATCACGTGCGCACAGCAGACGCTCCCTTTGCCACCTCGACCAATCAGTGGAGTGCTCGTGCGGGGAAAAAAAAAAACCTCCGGAAATAGCCAATTGGTCGGTGAAAAAAGGTTACCACCTAAGCCAAAACTGATTTCAAAATCATGTTGAACGTGGCAGCCATCTTAAGGCCTTGTAATTCACCTGGGGAAACACTGGAGGTTAAGGGCAAAAGGGAATGGGGGTATTTTTTTTTATGGTGATGTGTGTTTACTCAGTGCAATGTACCCTAGACATCAGAAAAAGAGGGTACATGACGCCGCGCTTACGGTTTACGCTACATTGCGGAATCACAAAACAGACCATCGCGTGAGGTTTTTAAATTAACATTTATTAAAGAAACCAACAGTTTCTGCTGTACTCGAAAGGTACACAATATTTTCAAATAACATAAGTTTTTATTTTTTGTTTTCTCTTCGTGGCATAATTACTTCTCACATGCATTATAAAACACTATTCTACTTTTTTTTTTTAAAAAACAGTTCCAGCGTGAGGCAGTTAGAATATCCTTAGGTTCGAGTTAGTTTTATCGATTAACTTGGGATCAAATAGAGCGCCTCGCGGAGGTCCTTACCTGAGAGTATCATTTATCCTCTCCAACATGGCCTCTAAGTGGAAGCAACCCGATGTCCATTATTTGTTTCAATGCCGCGCATAGTTGCCATGGAAATTCTAAACGCGTCTCTTTTAGTTTTGAGACTGGAGCTCCGGAGCAGGAAGCCCAGAGGAGGATGAAAAGGAACCGGAGCAACTGAGCCAGCGCGGGATAGCGGGCCGAGCACCCCCACAGAATGACAAGAGGTAAACACTGCCAGGGAAAGGCCGCTGAATCACCTGCTCTTAACCAACCCATAGACCTTCGCACAGACCTCCTCACTATGAAACCGGCTGCACATAGCTTCCGATGACTCTGAGCCATACGTGGTATCTCCTGCATGTCGCCCTGGCAGTTTGGATGGGGGGGGGAGTGGTGACAAATACTTATAATGAGAATAGCAAGCCTACAAGTCCCAGAATGTATTTTCGTTTGCCACTAATTGACTGATTAAATCTGTTACCCAGGAATTTGGGTAATCTTTATTTCGTTATTGAAGTAAAGTTGGTGCATATATTTGCCCAACTTAAAATCTTGTGACTTAGCGTTCGGAGTTGCAATTATATGTACGTAGGCGCTTTCTGTGGCTCTTATATTTGCTTAACTACCACTCTTTATATTTGTAGGCGATATTACTCCTAAGTCTCTCGTACTCGTCCGAGTCATTACAAAGTGAGACAATGTCACCTCACGACAGAAACAAAGAATAGGAGAATACTCAAAGGCTAGTCCCACCTGTAGCATCCTCCCCAGTCCGGTAGCGTTCAAAGTGAGACCGGTGTCAGCCAGCAAGCAGCATACTTGTGCAAGGGCTTTGTCATGTTCTTTTCGAGTGGCCCCAAATACCAGTATATCATCACTATAATTAAACGCCTGTGTGACAGGTTGTATTATGCGGCGAATGACATCCTGAGAAAGCTCTGCAGCTGATGACGCCCCAAAACGTAATCTTTTATATCTGAACAAACCAACATGGGTTGAAACGGTGGTAATTATCCTGCAGTTTTCATTTAGTTCGAGTTATTACCCCTTGTTCAGATCAAGATGAGAAAAGACTTTGGCACCATTCAGCTGTGTTAGCATGCCTGCAATGTGCGAACCTGGATGTCGTTCTCTCTCAATTGCCTTGTTAGATTGGCGCATGTCGACATAGATGCGCTTGGCACCACGAGAATCATTCCATAGTTGACGGCTGACGGTAGCAGACGACTTAGAGTAGCAAACGAAAAGTAAATTCAAAACAGGAATAATTTGCGCACCATTTGACTCCAACCGGCTGGTGGAAGTCCTGTGTGCTTTAATTTAAGTTATTTACGAATGTCTTGCAAACGAACAGTAGACTTAACCTAGGAATAATTTCTACACTATTTGACTCCAACCGGCTGGTGGAAGTCTTGTGTGCTTTTATTTAAGACTCCAACCTTTTGGTGGAGTGCAACGCCGGTTTCAGTGTTTCTATAAATCAAGATTCTTTAAAGACGCCCCCGGCATTCCCATGACCTGCATTAATTGAACCTTTGAACCTACCCCCGGTATTCCAACTGGATTACCATTACACTATCCTTCATTGAATGAACTATCGTTTCGTTTGGCTGTCCATCCCGTGTTTTTACAGTCCTGAGGAAGACCCGGCCTGACGCACATCCTTTCGCGCTGTTTATAGGGTCGAAACGTCGACAGTACCATCATACATGTCTACACAGTTGTCTTGACCTTAACTCTGAAATAGTATTGGGTCTGGCATTCATGTGGATACTCATTAGACAGGAAAAAGAATAATTATCATTCTATGTCACTTGCGTATGTCTTGTATATAGTGCACCTTCGATTTCACTAGTCACCACATGTCACTTGTTCACTACAGTCACATTTTTGTGTTGCAATCAATTTGCATGTGTGAAAGCCATATATGTTTTCTCGTAATTACTTTAAAAAAACAAAAGAGTAAAATTAACTCCGTTATCTAATATTTCTCCTGGTGTGTCCTTTTTAATTAATTTTGGTATCTAATTAAGAAAGCCTGTTGTGTTTGTTTCGTATTCAATACATGCACTAGAGTAATTACCCCCACCCAACAGAACCAATTGTTTTCTATATGACATAGATGCACTTGGCACCTCCACTGTCCTTTTTAGGCACTACTAATATCGTTGAAACCCATGGTGTCAGACCAGCAAAGTGTTCAATGATATCATGCTTTAACAGCATTGCCAGTTCTTTCTCAACAGCTTCCTGCATGTTAAAAGCAATTTGACGATGTCGTTGAGCAACAGGACGAATATCCTCATTGATGTGAAGTTGCACTTTTATGGTCTTATGCTTTCCTAGTCCATGAAACAATGACGGGAATTGATTTCCTGTGTCGGCATGTGTATTTATGTTATAGTTGATGGAAATCAGACCCATGTCCGCAGCAGTACTGAAGCTGAGTAAACATGCACTTGACGATGTACATTGAAGAACATGAATCCGTGCTTGTACTTTTGTCTTCTTGTGTCACATGTTTGCTACAAAGGATCCTTGACTTTGCAATGGCTCGAAGGCAGCCCACATGTATACCTTTGTCTTCGAAGGTGTGAGATGGGGCAGTGGTGACAGTTCATTGTACTTTTCCGCTGGTATGATGTTTATCGATGCACCTCTGTCGATGATAAAAGGTATGGAACAACCATTCACCTTTAGTGTGATCTTGGGGCAATGTCCAATAAAAGGTGGTTGTTTCACATGGTGCTTTTGCTTTGACATGGACTTTTCTCTGCATGAAGCCAGACCCACATGCTCACATCTTTCGCCACTCGACAACATCATTGCACAGCCATCTTCGTCACTGTCGTTCAGTAATGACTTTGAGGAACCTTTGGAAGATGAATTTGATGATGATTGACCTTGTTTAGTTCCCACTTGCCTCAACTGGTGTCACCACTTGGTCTTGTGGGCATGGCTAGAGGGTTTCTGGAACTTTATGACTTCCATTTTCTCTTCTCGACGTGACGCCTTCGGTTTCTCTTTCACACCGTTACAAAATGCTTTTTCTTTCTCTCAGCTTTTGCATGTTTGTCCAATGGCGGGACATTTACTTTCGTGCAGAAAGGAGAATCCGCATTGGAAACACAATTTCTTCTTCCTCAGAGACATCACCTTGTGGCTCTCTGCCTTGTATCTCTGCTTGCTTTTCATATGCAATGGCAATTTATTCTGGGCTACTCCCGCTTACATATTGGCAGCGTGTCAATCTGCACGGTCTTCTGCTCTGACAGCCATGAGCACTCTCTCTAACCTGTCTCACGCAGCATGCGTTGTCTGAATGAGTCGGAGAGGCAACCATCAATGACTCTGAGACAGATGCCTTCTTCATCATTGAATTCATTGAACTTGCAATGCTTGAGGTCCTCATGTCTTTCAGCAAGCTCATCCATCGTTTCTCCAGCTTGCTGTCTGACTTGGTTGAATCTGTACCTTTCATAGTCAAAATTGGGCATTGGATTAAACTTGATACCTAATGCTGTCTTAATCTGACGGTAAGATATTTAATAAGATTTTGATATTTTCCTTATCACTTCTTTCACTCGGTCACCTGCAAGGTTCTTTAAGTATTTGATGATCTTTTTATCATTGGTTTCTTCTAACGCGTCAATGAAATCAACAAATGTGTCAATCCAGGAAGTTCATCAGGCGCCAAGATTCCGTTTTTGGCAGTATTGAATGGAGGCTGAGGTTTCAAAAAGATGGCGGCATCATAACTACCTGTGGTGCTTTCTGCTGTCGAGAGCCTGGCCCGCTCTGGTGCCGTCTGCTACCTGCTGGGACCTGCTCCATTCATACCATCTGTAAGCCCCAGCATCAAGCTTGCATCTGTGTCGTCATAGCTGCCCCGATGCCGTAAGGCCTCATGTTCATTTTTGGCGGTGAATAACTGCTTTGTCTCGTGTGCATGTTTGTCAGCATTCTCCACCTCCACCTCACCTGATTTTCACTGCCTTAAGCGCTATCATACCATATGTTTGCTGGCTCTGTGTTATCTTGTGGCACAGTACCCCTTCTTTCGGCCTTACCAGCAGATTCCGGGCCAACTGGGACTGAACTTTCCATAGGGCCTTTTCCTTCTTCATAAGCCTTGCACTGGCTGGAGTGGCACTTTGACTCCACAAATGCCATCTGTCGGTTGCTTCACTTTCACTGAGGTGCATGTGGCACGCACAAGCAGTGTACCGGACCTTGGCAAACCCTTAGGGAGAGCACTTTTGCTGCTACGGGTTACAGATCCCCTGACTCATCACCAGTTGTAGAGTCCTCCCCAGCCCGGTAGCATGCAAATGACCACACCATACACTGAGCTCTGTACTGTGCGTCTTTATTCTTCAGAGTGCAACAGTTAACTGCACGCACTCTGTCATAAACTTTATTAACTACACCCAGACACACCCAAACATTTACTTAATTCTCATACGGAGTCCATCAGGGACCAGAAGCGTCCCGCTATTCATATCTATAAGTGTCACGGGATCCCTCTCGGGTGGTATACTGAGCCACAAGGAGACCAGGGATGAGGTGTAAAGCGTATTTATTTACTTAAAGGTGAGTCTATGGGCAGCAGAGTCCTCCCCTTAGTAGGGCCACTGTGTGAGTCGCCTTGTGGTCCTGGAGGTCGATGGCCGTGGGTCCGTCTCGCCTTCTCCCCTCGTCTATGGTTCACCGACTCCAAACACCCAGAAAAGAAAGCATAGAGCGGGGTCAGTGAGGAAGCTGCGTCCTTCCCTATCGAAGGGGTCGGGGAGTGAGGGAATATGCACCACCAGCACCGTGCAGATCCCTGACGTGACCTCCCTCTTGAGTACCACCCCCCTTCCCGTGCCCTGAAAACCCCTGGATGGTCGCCCGTACCTTGTCAAGCCACCCTCCTTCTGGAGGGCGGCGGGGCGGAACGTGATATCGTTGGCCTCCTGGCTTGACGTCTTCGTCGTCCGCAGGGCTCTGTCTTCCGATTCCTCTCCGACCGTCTGCGTTCTCCGACCTCCACGCCTTCGGAGCTCCTGCCGGTTGGGATATTCCTTCCGCATACGTCTCGGGGCTCTCCTCTCTTGTTCCGATGTCTCCCCGCTCTGATTGGTCGGCGGACGCTGACGTCACGGGCCATGCCTCCGGGGACTCCTCCGACGGAGTTTCATTAAAGGGCTCTACACCGGCCTGCGTAGAAGGCAACAGCATGCCGTTAACCGGGTCAGGGGCCAATCGGGTCCACCGTTGTCAGCGGACTCCTGACACATGCCCCCCTTGAGGTTTCCCGATCGGGGAACAAGGATAACGCGACAGGAAGTCCGCATTGCCCTGTTCCCTGCCTTTGCGGTGAAGCACCTGGAAGCAGTATGGCTGAAGGGACAGGAACCACCTAAGGACGCGGTCATTGGAGCCCTTGTTCCGCTGTAGCCAGGTGAGTGGAGCGTGATCCGTATACAACAGAAAAGGGCGTCCTCTAGATAATACCTTAGCTTGTCTATACTCCATTTGATGGCCAAGCACTCTTTCTCGATTATGGGGTATACTCGTTCTCTGGGGAAGAGTTTCCTGCTAATGTATAGAACTGGCCTCTCCAGCCCTTCGTCATCCAACTGGGAGAGAACGGCTCCTATACCCATCCCTGAGGCGTCTGTCTGTAGGATGAAGGTTTTCTGAAAGTCGGGCGTCAGTAAAAGGGGAAGTGGTAAGGGCGTCTTTCAGGGTCTGGAACGCAGCTAGTTCGTCTTGGGTCGGGAACGGAGGTGACTGGGGCCGGTATTTTTCTTTAACAGGTCTGTGAGGGGCCGGCTGTGTCAGAAAACTGGGGAATAAATCGTCGATAGTATCCGATCAACCCCAAGAAAGCCCTTAGTTCTTTTTTGTGCTGGGATAAGGGTGTCCTGAATCGCCCTCACCTTCTCGTTTTGTGGTTCAATCAAGCCCTTACCCAACAAGTACCCCAAGTATTTAACCCTCTGAAAAGCAAACCGGGACTTCCTTGCGTTGATGTGTAGGTTCGCTTTTGTTAGCTCGGACAGGATGGCTGATAGATGGCGAAGGTGTTCCGGCCAGGTTTTACTAAACACCACGATATCGTCCAGATAGGCAGACGAATACCCCTGGTGATGCCTCAGAAGTGTGTCCATCAACCGCTGGAAGCTGGCCGGGGCACCATGGAGGCCAAACGGCAGAACCGTGAATTGGAACAACCCGTCCGGGGTGGAAAAGGCCGTTTTCTCCTGGTCCCCGGGGTGAAGGGGGATCTGCCAGTAGCCCTTGGTGAGGTCGATGGTGGTGATGTAACGAGCCTCACCAAGGCGTTCAATTAACTCGTCCACCCTCGGGAGGGGATATCCGTCCTGCTTGGATACCCGATTCACCGCTCTGAAATCAATGCAGAATCGGGTGCTTCCATCGGGTTTTGGGACTAGGACGATCGGTGAGCACCAATTGCTCTTAGACTGCACCACCACCCCCATGGCTAACATGTCTGTTACTTCCTTCCTTATGGCTGCCCTACGTGCCTCGGGGACCCGATACGGTCTCTGTTTGACTACGACTCCTTCGGGGTGGGTATTGCATGTACCGCTAAAGAGGTCCTACCGGGCTGATCTGAGAATATAGCGGAGAATGTGTGCAAAAGGTTCTTTAATTCTGCTGTTTCCTGGGGCTCTAGGTCTGGGCTTAGCAGGGTGTCCTTTACCGAGGACGTGGTTGGGGACGCAAGAGACACCGTGCAGGGTTTATTGGGGAGGGGACCTAACCACTTTTTCAAAAGGTTTACGTGATAGATCTGTGTCTTACCAGGGGAGAGCTGCAAGACATATGTGGTATTCCCGACCCTGCGCTCTATCTTGTACGGTCCTTGCCACTCCTTTCTGAGTTTGTGAGTAGAGGAGGGAGGAGAAGGAGGACCCAGTCCCCTGGCTTTAGCTCCCTCCACCTCTTGCCCTTATCATACTGGATCTTTTGTTGGGTCTGTGCCTTTTCCAAGTTCTCCCGTGCTAAGGACCTCAACTTGTGTAGCCGCGATTTAACCTGGTTTGCATACTCCAGTAAGGCCTGGGCTTCACTCAACCCCCGTTCCTCCCAGCTTTCCTTCGTGATTTCAAGGAGGGTACGTGGTCTTCTCCCAAACATTAGTTCGAAGGAGAGACCCCTAAGCTGCTCTGAACAGCGCTGCGGATGCCAAAAAGGGCTAGGGAAGCAATTGGTCCCAGTTCCTTCCATCCCCACTCAATAGTTTCTTTAATGTGAGCTTTAGGTTACCATTGTACCGTTCTACAAGGCCATCAGTCTGGGGGTGGTACACAGAGAGTACGTATGTGTTTGATCCCCAGCTGCTTGCAGACTTGCTTCATAAGACGTGATACGAACGGTGTGCCCTGGTCTGTCACTAGTTCTCAGGGAACCCCATTCGTGAGAAGACCTCTATCACCCTTTGTGCTATTGTAGTGGTGGTGGCTGTTCGCAGAGGTATTGCTTCAGGGTACCGTGTTGCGTAATCAACGATCACGAGCACATATTGGTGTCCCTTGCTGGACTTCGGGAGAGGACCTATGAGGTCCATTCCCACTCTTTCGAAAGGACGACTCATTATGGGAAGAGGCTGCAAGGGGACTTTGGGGGGGACATACGGGTTCTTTCTTTGGCAAATGGCACACTCTTGGCAGTATTTCTTGGTCTGGAGGTAGATGCCGGGCCAATAAAAACAACCAAGGATCGCCTGACTGGTCTTCTCTGCCCCAACATGTCCCGCAAGGAGGTGTGAATGTGCAAAGAAAAGGATTTGCTCCCTAAAACTGGTGGGGACTAATAGCTGTGGTTCTACCCCTTCCTTTGCAACACGATAGAGGAGCCCGTTTTGTTCCCTGAAACAAGGGTAGGGGGACTGGGGTTGTTCTTTGTGTCCTGCGCGCTTTGCCAGGCGTTTCTGAGAGAGGCGTCGTTAAGCTGGGCCGTCCTGAAGTTGTTATCGTTAGCCCAAGGTTCGGAAGACAACAGGGTATTATGAGGACCGGTGTCTGTCTCCCCCGCCCGCAAAGCTTTGGACATAAGGAGGGAAAAGCAAGGATTGTCTACTCCCAGAATCAGGGCCTCAGGAAGGGTAGGGAGAACACCTACAATGATAGAGACGCTCCTGCCTGAGTCAATGCTGATGGTCAAGTGGGCTGTTGGATATTCCCTGATGTCCCCATGCACACAGCGGATGCTGACTGTTCTCTTGGGTATAAAAGAGGAGGAGGGGACTATGTCTTCCCTGGCCAACGAGTGCTTGCACCCTGAGTCTAATAGGACTGTTACCTCCTTCTGATTGACTAGAAGACTCACATAGTAGATGTGTCCCGTCTCTTGGGCGTAGAGGACTGAGCGGGGAGCATAGCTGACGTCCATGGGTTCGTCTTCCGTTTTGTCCTTTCTTTTCCTGCAAAAACGGGCTATGTGGCCCCACTCGCCACACTCGAAGCACTGAGGGCCGTTCGTAGCAAAGCTCTCTGGTCTTCCAGTCCGGTTTCTGTATGGCTCCAGAGGCGGTTTTGTTGGCCTTCTTTCGATCTTGACCGGCAGGGCCCCCTTCTGGGTCTTCTCTGGCTCTTTTAGTAGTGGGCGACTTTGTGCGCGGGATTAGGAGGTGGCTATTTCAATGGCGTGCTCCAAAGTCAGTCCCGCATGCTGCCGTAGCCACCTTTGGGTACCATACGGCAGGGCCTCAAGATACTGCTCCAAATAGATCTTGCCCATTACTTCTTCCATGTTGGCCTCCTGGGGTTTGAGCCAACGGTCCGCAGCGTCCTTGATTTTGTAAAACAACATTTTGGGTGTGTCACTAGCGAGACCCCGTTCCTGTCTGAACTTGAGGCGGTGTGTCTCGTCATCCACCCCTAGGCGGTCCAGTATATACTGTTTTACTGTGCCATAGACCGCTGTGCCGTCTTTGTTGACGTTCTGGTAGGCTGCCTGGGCGTCGGCTGTAAGCAGAGGGGCCAAGTAGAAAGGCCAGCGATCCGCGGGCCACCCGCTAGCCCTGGCAGCCCTCTCGAAGTTCAGGAAGAAGGACAGTGGGTCTTCTCCAGGGACGAACTTTTGTAACGGGACGAATGTACCCGGGGGTGCAGTTGATCTTCCTTGCCCGTTGCTGGCGAGAACGTGGCTCTGCCCTTCCACCAGCCGGAGCATCTGGTCAGCCTGTTGTTGTATGGCAGCCGTGAAGGCTGCCCTGTCCATCTCAGCCTGGCTGGAGTGTCTCTCAATGGCCCACTCCAACTTGGCCTGGCCCTCCTTTAGCTGGTATACCAGGTTCTCCATCCTGTATCGAAATGGCTATGCCCGCATTCTCCACCACGTTGTCACGGGATCCCTCTCGGGTGGTATACTGAGCCACAAGGAGACCAGGGATGAGGTGTAAAGCGTATTTATTTACTTAAAGGTGAGTCTATGGGCAGCAGAGTCCTCCCCTTAGTAGGGCCACTGTGTGAGTCGCCTTGTGGTCCTGGAGGTCGATGGCCGTGGGTCCGTCTCGCCTTCTCCCCTCGTCTATGGTTCACCGACTCCAAACACCCAGAAAAGAAAGCATAGAGCGGGGTCAGTGGGGAAGCTGCGTCCTTCCCTATCGAAGGGGTCGGGGAGTGAGGGAATATGCACCACCAGCACCGTGCAGATCCCTGACGTGACCTCCCTCTTGAGTACCACCCCCTTCCTGTGCCCTGAAAACCCCTGGATGGTCGCCCGTACCTTGTCAAGCCACCCTCCTCCTGGAGGGCGGCGGGCGGAGACGTGATATCGTTGGCCTCCTGGCTTGACGTCTTCGTCGTCCGCAGGAGCTCTGTCTTCCGATTCCTCTCCGACCGTCTGCGTTCTCCGACCTCCACGCCTTCGGAGCTCCTGCCGGTTGGGATATTCCTTCCGCATACGTCTCGGGGCTCTCCTCTCTTGTTCCGATGTCTCCCCGCTCTGATTGGTCGGCGGACGCTGACGTCACGGGCCACGCCTCCGGGGACTCCTCCGACGGAGTTTCATTAAAGGGCTCTACACCGGCCTGCGTAGAAGGCAACAGCATGCCGTTAACCGGGTCAGGGGGCCAATCGGGTCCACCGTTGTCAGCGGACTCCTGACAATAAGACACTACACCACCCAGCCAACCTGGGTGCCATAAAGGGGGCTGGCACTCCTGGTTCCTCCTGTTTTTTGTTCCTATAACTGGAGGAGTACGAGGAGGTCAGTGCTGGGCTGGGGCTGTGCTTCTTTTTGGTCTTGGCTCACCTTTCTTGCTTAGCTTGAAACGTGGCAAGCCTCCATCGGGGGAACAGCTGACAGTAGGAGAGAGGATATGGCGATCACTCCTGCTGCCCTCGGCATGGGATGCGTGCGTCCTTCCTTGCTTGGCTGGGAATGTGGGGACGCAGCCATCTTTGTTTATCTTCACACTCCCTCCGGTAAGCCAGGTGAACGGAGGGAGCATCTTTGGCCAGCGCATGCGCGATGTGTTGGAATTCGCGTTAATGGAAGCCCTTGTGTGCGCATGCGCGTCCTTTCAATTAGGACGCGCGGGGGCGCTTAAACCCGCATATTAAAGCCCAAGGTAAGATAATTTCTGTTTTACTGGTGTCGTTTCTGCTGTTCTTTGGGCATTATCAAGAAGCATTTAGCAAAAAAGTGGCATGCTTCTCCCTCTCCATGTACTACTTCTTCCCCTCCTGGCCAGTCCCCCACCCCCAAACAAAGGGATAAGCATCGGGAGGAGGAGGAAAGAATCTGTCAAATTATTTTAGGTACCTTGACTGCCTTCAAGGATAAGACACCTTCTGCTCATGGCAAGAAGGGTACAGAGGCATTGTCTTGTCTGGGGACTCGGATTCTTCTGATGAAGCCCCTATCCCTACTGATTTCAAGGGGAAGTTTATTGCCAAAGAGATGCTTGGAGATTTGTTGGCCCATATAAGAGAAAATGTTTTTTTCCCCTATGCCTGTTCGTGGAACCTCTGAAGAATCCCTGTTGAGGCAATTCCAAAGGCCATCTAGTTGTGGATTGCCTATCCATCAGTTCGTCAAGGATGTTATTAAACATGAATGGAAAGTTCCTGATAAAATTATGTTGCCCCAATTTATGTCAAAATTATATAACATGGACACTATTTTACCAAACAGTGTCCACGTTAACTCTGTGGTGGAAAGTATTGTGGGTCATCCCTCCACGGCAGAGGAGAACATTTTAAGAGACTCTTCAGACTAGAAGGTGCATTCCGCCTTAAAACAGTTTTCTTCTGGTTCCCATGTGGCAATGAGAGCAGGGATTTGTAGGGCCTACACAGCACAATCACTCATTACTGATTTCATAGCTTTGTTCACTGCCAATCAGAACAGGACAGATTGCATCCCCTTGCTGGAAGACATAGCGTGTCAGATTGAATTCCGCTCTGACATTTCCTTTGAAGTTGTTAGATCAGCGGCTCCTGCAGGAGGTGCATCCATTGCTGCAGGAAGAAAGCTTTATTTGAGGGATTGAAATACTGATGCAGCACGAAGAGATGTCACACTCAAAATTCCATTAGAGGGTTCTCGTCTCTTTGATGTGTGACTGTAGGATAGACTGCACCATATCTTTAAAGAAAGGAAACATTCTTCCTAGTTCCAACCATTCCTCGAAGGGGACAAGTTCTTCATAATTTAGATCATCATTTCAGCAGCCCTCAAGAAGGCCACAGAATCCGGATGAGTCGGCTACGTTTCAGCCTAGATCTACCTTCAAATCTTTTAAGAAGGACAGACCAGAGCCAGAGCTCTATAGTGCAGCGCTCCTGACCATGCAGAGACAGAGGCTTCTGTATTAAGGGTCAGGGAAGGATTCAACAGTTAGCTTCTTAGATGGCAACTGTTGACAACAGATCATTGGGTGCTTCAGGTGGTAAAGAGGGGTTATCCGATAGATTTCCTATCTCTTCCAGTTTCTACAGGGATCATTCGTACTCCGCTGCTTCTAGATTCAATCAAGGAGAGGGCATTGTTGGAGGGAGTTTCATTGCTTCAAAAGAAGGGTGCGATTATTACTGTCCCCAGAGAGGAGTGGGGTCAAGGGGTTTACTCAATCATCTTCCTCTTTCTGAAGGCTTTGGGGTACTTTCGTCTGGTCACTGATTTGAAGAATCTCAATTCCTTAATTCAGGTTATCTGATTCAAAATGGAAACCCTACAAAGGATTTTTCCCCTGATCTCACTCAACCACTTTCTAATAACCCTGCATCTTATGGACACTTACCTGCACATTCCTATTGCCACCCAACATCACAAATTCTTGAGGTTTGCAATGGGGGATTGTGAGAAGTTGGCCTGGCATATGCTGTCCACTAATTATAGTGGGCACCTTGCACCAGTCCAAACAACCCCTTATTGGAGATAGGTTAAAGACAACCTTTATTGAAAGCTATCCTAGTGGTAGCTATGGAGAGCAGCCTTCAGGCTAAGTCTTGAAGGAATGTAAAGCAGCTTGTTTTACCAGTCTATAATCTCTTGAGTGACCAAATGAAAGAGGACCACACCAGGTATATATTCAAAATATATGTATTTATTACTAAACACACCCCTCTAGTCTCTTTATGAGGCTAGAGTTCGAAGTACATACGTTACGAGTTAGTTATCTACAGTAATAGCACAAATACACGTTTGAGCCCCAGGGGCGTACCAAACCATATACCAATAAAGTGGTATAAGAACCACGACTGAGCTAGACACAAGGCCTAGAGCCTGTAGAAGTGCTTGGACCACAAGGAACCACCCAAGGCAGTGACACAGGGGACCCACGGGGACGCGTGCAGTGTATGAACACAGCCGCAAACCACCGTTAACTTCTATGGGGAAAGTCGCGATTAGAATTTAAAAGAAAAGGGACACTTAGAGGAGGACTTGGAGCAAACCCTTTGAGAACTAGGCTGTTCTAGTGTCAATACCCACGGGAGCACCGGAGTACTCGAGTTACCTCACCCAGGGGAGCCGGGTGCATAGGTGTCTTTCGGGGTCGGGTTTCGTCGTCGCTTTCTATGGCGATCTGCTGCAAAGTGCTGCTGGCGACCAAGTCGAAAGTGTTCGGGTGGATCCAAAGGTGGATCGAAGATCTGAAGAACCTGAAAGCAGAGGGGACAGAGTCTGGGTCACTAGCCAGTGACCAGGAAGGCGATGAGCAGATGCCCACCGATGTCGAGTGCTTCAGGTAGGTTGACGGTCGTCTTGACTCTTCAGCCACGAGGTCCAGGAGGCGTCGACGACAACCAGGAGCTGGATTCGAGCTGTCCCACGACGTCTGTCGATTGCAGGGGTGTCGGCGACCGGATTGGACCCAACAAGCCTTGGCAACGGCAAGTCTCGTGGAAGGGAAAGAAGGACGATGTTGCAGACCAGCAAGGTCGGGGGGACTCACCCAGCGAGGATAAGTCAGGGCACACCTGGAGCAACCAGGGAGCCCAAGCAGAAAAAGATTGGCCTTCGTGAGGTCCTACTAGCCAACGGACTAGCGACCGCGAAGGAGCCTCGAGACGATGCACGTGGAGCTGGCTCACAGGACACTCGTGGAGTGGAGGCCAGTGATCTTCGGTGCAGTTGAGGCTGGGGCTACTCAGAGCCCAAAGCACGACTTCGTGGGAGACCCAGAAGAGGATGCACTTGCAAATGCGATCGGTGTCCATGGGTCACGGTTCCACGTTACCCACGACAGCTACGGGCCTCAGCTTTGCTGGGGACTCAGGGCAGCCTCGGGGAAGTCTGGAAATACACCTCTGGTGATGCAAAGACTTCGGCGTCCGACGGTAGCCTCAGCGATGCAGACCGGACAATTGCTTCTTTGGTGCCTGCCAAGCAGGGGAGTCACTCCTTGACCCGAAGGGAGATTCTTCAGTCCTCTAATCTTGAAGTAGAGCGTCGAAGGTCCAGGATTCTGTGTCAGAGTTTCGTCCAGGTAAATCTAAAGTCCTAAGGACTGGGGTCCCCTACTTATACTAAGGTAGGGAGTTGGACATACTCTGTGGTCCCACCTATGGGAGGGTCAGGGCAGAGGGGTGGTTACACCCCTTTCCCTTTGTCCAGTTTCGCGCCAGAGCAGGGGCTGGAAGCCCCTGAGCCGGTCTGAACTGGGGTATGCACAGGGACACCAAATGTGCCCCCAGTGCAGGATTTCAAAGCACCCGAGAGTGCTCCCGCCCAGCCCCAATACACACTATCCTGTCTGGGGAGGTGGTCACACCTCCCTGGGACAGAAACCTGTTGTCCAGGCCTCCCCTGCCGGAGTTTCGGTCAGCAGCAGGAGGCCAGACTCGTGTCTGTGGCAGCGGCATCCATTTTGTGATGCCAGGGCTCTGGAAAGTCAGTACCGGGCATACCGGTGTGTACATGTCTTTCCCTCTAGAAGGGTGGAATGCTACCCTGCCGCCAGAACTGGCGGGGGGGGGGGGTAGTATTCCAAGATGTTTGACACCAAACACGACATGTTTCCGTGCAGCCATCCCAAAGTTAGCATTTAACGCGAGGTTATAATGCGCTTAAGAGTATATGGTCAGGCTGCACTACAAACAGCATCAGAGAAGGGTCTCCGAACGCTGCAGAGGGGCCCTGCTCATGCAGGGGCACCCTCTCACATAGGAACCACGCACTCTGCCTTCAGGATTGATAAGGCCTGCCATAGGAGTGACTTATAGGTTTATATGTGTGTATGTATGTAGTGATATAGGTAGCCTATATCACAGTAAGGGGTGCATGCACCACCTTACCCAGGCTGCAGTACAGACCTGTGGTGTCAGTTTGGATGGCCTTCCAGGGGTGGCACAATACATGCTGCAGCCCCTGGTAGGCCTCTGAGGTACCCATGCCCTGGGTACATAGTATACCATATACTAGGGCCTTATAAGGGCACTCCAGACTCCAATCAGAGATGTGCCTAAGGCACATGGAAACCATTTTATAGAGGAAGCAGATAGACTGGGGCCCTGAATAGCAGGATCCCAGTCCAACTAAGTCATAAACCAGCAAAACACCAGGAAAAAAGTGGGGGCACCCATATAGTCAGATTCCACCTTCCTACAGGGATCTCCATTGGCAATTTAAAGTTCTTCCATTTGGCCTGAAGTCAGCCAGAGGGTTTTCATCAAGATGATGGCGCCAGTGGTGGCTTGCATCTTTTGAGGATTCTGGTCTTTCCCTACCTAGACGATTGGCTTTTGCATGCACCAAGTCTAGAACAGATGAATCTCATCTGGGAAAAGATGAAAGGGTTTCTCTACAGCTTAGGCCTCCTCCTGAATCTTCCCAAATGCCAGCTGTCTCCCTCAAAGGATCTAATCTTCATAGGAGCCTGCTTCAGAAAGGATCTAAGGAGAGTTTTTTGCCAGAGAAAATGATTTTTCATTTGCACTTGGCAGTGCAGAATGTTTCCTCTAGGTATCAGGCTCCAGTAAAGCTTTGGCTAGTAGTTCAGGGGTACTTGGCGGCTACAGTACATACAGTCCAGTGGGCTAGGCTTCATTCATGTCTTCTTCTGTGGCATTTGAACAGTCATTGGTCATCAGAAATTCATTCCATGGATAATTTAATTCCTCTGTCACAAGAGGTCAGGCTCAGTCTTCTTTGGTTTTTGGGCACAAGGAATCTGTCCAAGGGGGTGCAGATGCACCTGAATCCTCCATTAGTCATCACAACAGACTCCAGAAAACTGGGCTGGGGAGCTACTCTGTTGGACAGGTCCTGCCAATTCAAGTGGTCTTTCCTGGAGTGTTGCAGATCATCGAATTGGAGGGAGCTGATGGCAATCTTCAGAGCACTGAAGTTTTCTCATCACCATCTGTCTCAGAAAAATGTATAGATAAAGACAGACAACACAGTAACAGTCCCTTACCTCAACCATCAGGGAAGCACTCGTTCAAAATCCCTCAATGCAATAGCTGCACAATTAGGCTCCTGGTCAGAGATCAACCTGTTGCATCTGTTAGCAGTGCACATCAAGGGCACCGGCATCGTGGCGGCAGACAGTCCCAGCCGGAGGTTTCCAATTCACTCTATCGGTTTGGAGGTTGGGAAGTCTGAACTTCTAGCAAAGGGTCTTTCCCCTTCCTTGGGCGAGATAATTCAGCACTCCAAAAGGCCTTCCACTTTGAAATCTTACTAAAAGCACTAGAAGTCTTTTGACACATGGTGTTCTGCTCATGATTCTTCTGCACCTACCTGAAGTTTGTCTGATGTCTTGCATTTTCTTCTGGATGGGTTTAAATGCTCAATGGTTTACAATTAAGACTTTTAGAAAATTTTCTGAGCCTTCGGTGATACAGGCCTTTGTGTCTAGACTGTTTAGGAGCTTTTTGGTGGTAAGAGTAATGAAAAAACCCCTTTCTCAGGGTTGGGATCTTCCTACTGTTTTACAAGCCTTGCAATTACATCCATTTGAGCCTCTGGATGCTGTAGATTTGAAGTTTATTTCCAATACGTTTCTTTTCCTAGCTTTCTGGCACCTCGGCTAGAAGAATTGTGGAGCTGGGACCCTTAAAATGTTGCCCTCCCTTCATTTGAATTTAGGAGGATGGGGTCATTTTAAGACCTGACTCTACCGTTGTTCCAAAGGTTAACTCTATGTTTCATACATTCCAAGAAATAATTCTTCCTTCTTTCTTTCCTTCTCCCTCCTCTGCTGAGGAACCATGTTTTGAATACACTTGATTTTAAAAGAGCTCCTTTGATTTATGTTACCAAGTCTCAGCAGTTCAGGAAAACTGACTCCTTGTTTGTGACTTTTGGCAGTCTGGAAAAGGCAAGAAGGTGACTTCTATGACTCTTAGTAGATGGATTAAGTCTATAATTTTCTTGGCTTTGCAGCATGTTTCAGAAGATCTTCTAGTTCAGGAAAGGTCCACGAGAGGAATGGCCACCTCCTGGGCAGAGTTTCAGGGAGTATCAAGCCAGGAAATCTGTAAGGCGGCTACTTGGTCCTCAGAACATACATTTGTCAAGCATTATCGCTTAACATTAATAATGTTTCAAGTTTACATTTGAATTTGGGTACAGGTGTTTTGAACTCTGCATTATAATTGCTATGTTCTCATTTTGTTTGGTTTCTGGTATTTGCATGCATTAAACCCGGTATGTTGCATAAATGCCGTGATTCATTCTGTTCTTTCCTTCCAGTTCGTCAAAGGACTTTTGGGTATACCTCACTTTGTAATGACTGGGACGAGAAATTTATGGGCAATGCCCTGGTTACTTACCGGCCATCTTCATTACCCATAGTCCATCTCGTCCTTGTCACAGTCCTTACATCCCACCCTCGCTCCCTCCTGTCAGTCCTTTGACGAGGGCTTGGATATATACAGGAGGAGCCAGGAGCGCCGGCCCCCTTAATGGCACCCGGGTTGGGTGGGGCTAGCCTTCAAGGATCCTCCTGGTCTTTGTTCCTGTCCCAAGGTGACAACACCTCACTTTGTAATGACTGCAACGAAAAGGGCTAAGGGTATTGAAGATTACCGGTAAGTAACCAGGACATTACTTGTTGGTTTATGCATTGTTTTAGTTTTTTTGCCCTTGCAAAGCTCGATAATGGGATAAGAAGCATGTAACAATGTCACATTTTTCCAGATATCTATTAATGCAAAGTCGAGATTTTGGCATATTTATCTTTGAATCGATGCTTTCGCTGTGGATGTCCTTTCTGTCTGTTCTTTCACATTCTTGGCCTTTCTTATTCAGGTGTCTCGGTGATTTGTGATTTATTTGTGCTTATTACCTATTCAAAGAAATCCTCTGACTCATTAAAATGTTTCATCTGCATCGACCTGCAGATGTAAGTGGCATCTACGGTAAGACAATGTACGTTATTATCACGCGACCATTAAGCAGTGTGTTATTTTTAGGTTACTGTAGACCCGTCCAAAGATGAGTCAAGGGACGTCTGTACAAGAAGGCCTGCTGGCGCCACCCTTGGATTATTCCTTCAAATGCATCAACACCATGGAAGGTACCACTCTGTCTTATTTATGGGTTCTATTCTTTCTGTGCTGGGATGTAAAGGTAGAGAACTAAGGACAAGGGAGACCCTACTTACAAGGAACCAGGATAGTCCGATTAATAGCAAAAACAATGGCTCCTGTGGAATAATATCAAAATTATGTACTGATATAATTATGCACAATCGCAATGGAAAGGGTTAGGGTGATGTCAAAAGGAGAAGAGACCACATACACCTTGGTTTCTATTTTTCACAATCAATTTTTATGGTTTTTGAAAAAAAGTTAGTCAAAATATATACAGGAAGTAATGGAACAATAGTGCGTAGTGTCCCTAGTGAAAAATGGAACCTAAAATAGTGATGACATATTTGTGACATGTGCATGGTTTCCAATTTATCATAAAGTCGACCATTTACAAGTATACAGAATGTACACTGCGTTTCTTATACAGTGTTAAGCGCTGGTTTAATGGTTTGCTTTTGTTTTTTGTCGATGACGTTTCGACCCTTTGTGCAGTGTGGGGTCTCATCAGGACCTAGAAATGTAGGGACATCTGAAGGGTTGTCTGCGCAACCGTGTGGGGGATGTGTGCCACAAGCGAGTGAGAGAAAGAAGGAAAAGATACTCACATGGGACCCAGCCGGGCGCCCAATGCGAGGGAAGGGGAGGGCTGGCAAACTGTTGTGTAGCACAGCGCGATGAATACTCGTGATGAAGCTCAATACACGACAAAGCGTGCGATCCTAATGTGATCTCCAGATGAAATTGTATATGTACACACAGGAGGTGCAGCCGCTCCGTCCTGTGGAATGTGGGTCACTAGTATAGTCAGTAGCGTGAATCGCGAGTCCTGTTTGTTCAAAACAGGTGGATAATGCAGGAGGTGCAGCCGCTCCGTCCTGTAGTTAAAAAATGAGGCCAACGACTGATTTGATCGGGTCATCAGACCCGAGCAGACAGACACACGCTGTTCTGCACGCACGCGCTGCACCTGCAGGCTGTGCCGATCTCCAGTTGAAACACGAAAAAGGCTTCGCTATCCCACAGACTGATCAAATCAGTCGTTGGCATCATTTTTTAACTACAGGACGGAGCGGCTGCACCTCCTGCATTATCCACCTGTTTTGAACAAACAGGACTCGCGATTCATGCTACTGGCTATACTAGTGACCCACATTCCACAGGACGGAGCGGCTGCACCTCCTGTGTGTACATATACAATTTCATCTGGAGATCGCATTAGGATCGCACGCATTGTCGTGTATTGAGCTTCATCACGAGTATTCATCACGCTGTGCTACACAACAGTTTGCCAGCCCTTCCCTTCTCTCGCATTGGGCGCCCGGCTGGGTCTCATGTGAGTATCTTTTCCTTCTTTCTCTCACTCGCTTGTGGCACACATCCCCCACACAGTTGCGCAGACAACCCTTCAGATGTCCCTACATTTCTAGGTCCTAAAGAGACCCAACACTGCACAAAGGGTCGAAACGTCGTAAACAAAAGCGAACCATTAAACCAGCGCTTATCACTGTATAAGAAACACAGTGTACATTCTGTATACTTGTAAATGGTCGACTTTATGATAAATTGGAAACCATGCACATATGTCACAAATATGTCATCACTATTTTAGGTTCCATTTTTCACTGGGGACACTACGCACTATTGTTCCATTACTTCCTGTATATATTTTGACTAACTTTTTTTCAAAAACCATAAAAATTGATTGTGAAAAATAAAAACCTAGGTGTATGTGGTCTCTTCTCCTTTTGACATCACCCTAACCCTTTCCATTGCGATTGTGCATAATTATATCAGTACATAATTTTGATATTATTCCACAGGAGCCTTTGGGATGTAAAGGTAAGCATGAGCCTTTAAGACTGTGCAATATGTGTGTCAGTGGGACTCGCAGTGCCCTACAGTCAAGGACCGGAACACAAAGGGTCAGTGAGATGAGCTTGTTTATGGCCCTGCTTTTCTCATATAAAATGCACCGATGTGAAAAGACAGGTGCACATAAGGGCTGCATCTCATACTTTTTCAATGCTGTTCTGTTGATTGTGTGTACCCACCTCTTCCCTCCTCAATCTCATTTGTCAGCGTTTGTGGCCAGGAAAGCCTGTTCAGGGAACAAACCTTGTAGCCTGCTCTCAAGGAAGCATTACACAGATCTCCAAACACAGATGTGCAGGGAGGACAAAGATAACACAAGTAATATACAAATGCCTCTTTTTTTTGGACACTTGCCGTAGGTCTCTCATATCTTGTCAGCAAGGAGACGAATGTTGCAAAGGGAGGGCACATTTTACATTAAGTGACAGACACCTTGGGCCTGATGTATCAAAGCTCGGGTTGCAGAGCAGTGGCTGTTTCTGCCCTGTGGCCCAGCCTTATTTTCCACAAATCTGTTTCAGCACACAATGGATATCCAGTGGCAGAGATGAAGCTTCCATGGGTGCAGCAGGTGCAATGGCACCGGGGCCTAGATGTGCCCACTGAACCCTGATTGTTGCTGTACTTCACAGTTCAAACAGAGGCGAGGGAGCCCACTTCTTTCCTTGCACTGGGGTCCATGTCAAACTTGCTACGCCATTGTTCAGCAGGTTTCACAGAAATCCTGCCACATAAATATGATTGTGTCAGGATTCCCACTGAGTCCCCCTGAGTGGCTGTGAATGCAGTATGAAACATACTATTAATAACTAGTAAACACATTGGCAGTGCACACTGCCCATTCCCTGCTGATGGGTCCCTTCTGATGAATCTCAAACACTTCAGTTTCTCTACCCAGCTAGTTGATGGTCAGTCTAAGCTTGGTCTCAGTGGTGGAACGAAAGTTGAGGGGACCTCCTGCAAAGTACATGGCGGGGGTCCCCCATGCTCCAGATCCAGTCAGGAGCTCTCAGGCCAGGGGCCAGCTGCCCCTGCACAGTGCCCGAGGGCCCCCCCTGGAGCTCATGGGCCCCCGCACCCCTGGTGCTATTGTTACGCCACTGCTTGGTCTCCGTACCAAGCTGGCATTCATGCCTGCTCTTCCTTTCAGCTTGTTCTTCTGTCTGGTGGTGTTGGCGGGTGCTCCTACTGTTGTTTGATTCGGCCTGTGAGCTGCAGGGGTGGTTTCTATTCAACGTGAACAGGGCAGGAAGTCCATACTAATATAGTTCACTTGTACTGGTTGTGTGGCATTACTCCTGAGGTGGCATTATTGTGTAAAACAAACCCTACAGCCTCTTCCTTTTTTGAAGCTCTATAAAGAGTCCAGCATACATTTCTTGTCTCAGTTTGTGTTTGATCTACGGGTTTGAGTGAATGCCAGTGGTCCTTGTTAGGTCTCACCCACCAGACAACACAAGCTGTCTGGTTGCAGTAGGCTCACAGCCTGGCTATTGCTTGCCATTTGTTGGCTTTATGGTCAGTCATATTGGCTTGCGTTTTAATTCAGTGGTTTCCCATGTTGTGTCTGGCCCTCTTCTGGAGCATGCCACTTTACCATCCTTTTGACTGGCTGACTTGTATTCTTCCTCTGCTCGCTTATAGGGAATTACTTTTTTCTTTTTTGGTTAAGCACAAAAGGAGAGTGTGTGTGTTTTCCAGCTCTCTCCTTTCAGTGATTCGCCCTCTGCCAAATTGATATACCCAAGCCCATGCTCCGTGTTGCTCTTACGCAAGTCTCTGTCTCTCTCTTGTGGTTCTCCACCTTGCCCCGAGTTGCTCTCTTCTTTGTGTGCTGATTTCCCCTCTTCCCCAAATTCCTGCCGGCCGTTCTGCCTTACAAAAAAGAGCTTTCGCGCCACTCCAATTTCATTTTTGTAAATTTACACACCAAATTTGGATTGGTAAATAAAAAAGATACCACCCACTTCCTTTCGTAGGCATACAAATGCATGGTGCCTTTTTTTCTTTTCTTTTTTGGCCGATGCAGCCCAGCATCATCAAATAATGCTTCTTCCCGATGCTCTACAGTATCATCAAAAGGCATTGGCAAAGCCACGATGTCCCAAAGGCGAGACCTATTGGCTTTACCTATTTTTGTGTATACTTGCAAATTAGAAAATAAATACTTCATAGACTTGTCAAGATTCAAGTGCGAGTTAGGATCGCTGCTGTCCTTCCAGCTGCTCCCCCGAAGACTTGTGCAGGGAGTGAAAGGAGAGTTATGTGCTTTAGAACACAAACTTTGCCATTTCTGACATAGATGGTGCTTCAGCACTTGGGCCCCAGCTCTTAAACACCAAAACCACCCACCCTTAGTTCAATGATAAAGAAACACCCACCTCCCAGAGAATGGGGCCCATAACTCATCATGGCCATCTGAACCAGGTCCCAACCTGTGATGATAACCTTCCAGCAGACTGGAAGTGCACCAGACTGACTCTGCCACCGTGAGGTGAGACCAAAAAAATGTTATTTATTTCATACTTGATAAAGCGCAGGTTCACCAGGGAGGTGTCAGCGCACTGTACGTCAGAACAACTTGTCGTGCTAGTATCATCATCTTAGAAAGAGCCATCAGTAATCGTTGTATGGAGGTGAATATAAGACACTGTTAGTAATTTAAAGGACTTCCCTCTGTAGACCCGTGGGGGGACGGAATTCAGAAAAAAATATGCCAGAGATGGCACTGAGCTTTAAAGGGAAAAGCAATAGAGGTGGGAAGGAAGCTGACGATAAAGACGAGGACTCTAAACTTAGTGGATTCATGGAGAAGAAGAAGGCAGAAGTCCAGGAAAGAATGCGATGAAATGACAAACAGGGGAAAGGAGGGAGCGCCAGAGGGAATGAACTACATGATAGCAAAGCGAAGGCTGGAGAGAGGTGAGGTAATGTGAGAAACGGGGGGGAGAAGGAGGGGATCAGATGCCGATAAATTAGCAGATAGCCACAAGGGTGCATGTGCCCAATATAAGTGTCAATAATATCACATAATAACAAGAAACTATAGATGCTTACCTTCGAGACAGAGAGCAGCTGGACAACACTGAGAGTGACGTCAGCCCTGCAGGGCAACATCAAGTTAGTTGCATTAAAGTATCAGGCCAGATTCTGATGTGCCCAGCTCTGTTTTGGCATCATGGAGAGGCTTCATTTCTGGTGCAGAGGAGAACTCCTCGCAGACAACCCACCGTCAGACAGGCTTCAAGCATGCTTGTGGTAACAATGCAGAGAAGGTAGGTACTGCCCTTGCTCTCTTGCTCTAGCAGCGATTGCTGAGGTCCTTTCACAGGTCACAGACACCGTGAAGAAGGAGGCGGGCTGTGGCATCGAGTGGTCAAGGTGCCTGGTGACGAGTAATGGGAGAAAGTTCAGTGAGGCTGTCTTGTGTAACGCTTCCAGTGCAGCTGCTGAAGTGTGAGCAGCAAGCTTACAAAACACCAGACTGCCATTGGCCGCCTTCATCAGGAGTCGAAGAATACACCTCATCAGAAGCCTTCCCTGGCAGGTAACGCTGCGGTTCAGTGTACAGTCCAAAGGTAGCAGTGGGATTAGATTAGGGAGAGAGCGGAATGCCAACACGCGCATGGAATGTGACAATTCACAAATAATCATATTCCATCCGTAGTAGTCGGGAGCAAAAGAGTGGTCTGGGACAAAGAACTAAAACATTTTGGGTGTAGCTATTGAATTGTTATGCTTCCCAAACAAATTACATTTTCTTAATGAAAAATAATACCATATCTGTGGACCTAATTAAACTTGGTCTCGTTTCGAGGATGTCACAACAGCACGTAGAAAACTCTGTAACAAGGGGCGCAGGAGTAGGAAAGTGCACTCCTAAGCTATTGATCTTGGGCAGAAATGGAAAACCAGGGCTTGGGGACTCCACGCTTCATCAGCGCAGGGGCCCCTAGGGCCACCATGAAGTGTCCACTTCCAGGTCTCCATGAGAGACGATCAAGGAATAGGTGGATGCCTAGCAACGTCAGCTGGTTGTGAGGCTGTTCATTTGCACCCAACTCGTGTCCTTCACTTTTGGTATTTTCTCCCTGTTGGACTGTATCTGGGGATTGGGCAGGGCTGCTAAGGGTTAGTTCCTTTGTTTGTTTACCCCCTTTGGTTGTGAGATTTGCTCTTTCATGGTACAGGCTGGACGGTTTCTCCCGCGTAGGATGACTGTCTCCAGTCAGTTCTGAAGCTCATCATTGATCCCTTCTGGGCCAAGAGGCTAAGCCTTGTTTGGACTTTGATATCTTCGTTCCAAGAATCATCTGTTGCTCTAAATATATTGTGGTATTTATCAGTGTTCCTGTTTCTTAGTACGTTAGCGTCCACCTGAACTCAGGACGCTGCTACATTCCCCATTTTTGCTACCTAAACTGCATTACCCTGACTGCTGTCCGCTTCCATTTCTGGTGAAACTTCTGTCTTTCCTTTCCAAATTCTTCCTCTATGGATTCACTTTAAGTGTGGTATTCAGCCTTGAGTGAATTTTAGTAAGGCAAGGTATTACAAGGTATCCTTTTCTGATTCTTGATGTGTTGGCAGGTGTGGTCTGGGAGTTCCTAAAGGGGGTGAGGAGTTCAAGGGTGCGGCAGCCACAGATTTGACACTGCCAGAGAGAAGTAAGGACAATTACACAGCACCCTGGGTAGAAAATAAATCCGACAGAATATTTTAGCCCTTTTATTTGTCGTGAAAGTATTGTTTTGTCGAAGGATCGGAGTCATGAGTGAGAGATTCCCCAGAATTGTCTTCCAGACAGTTATTGCTAAAACTGAGATTATGGTTGTATAATATACTTTTTTTGGAAAGGAAAATATTAGGGAATTCAAAGTCAGGAATGGTTCTGTATGTGTAGTGGCTCAGCCTTAGCAACGCTTCTGCATCTCACACGGTGTTGCCTATTCTTAGTTCCCCGGAGAAACGCATTGTTCGGGAAAATATTTGGAAGCATTGAAAATCCAAGCAGATCAAGAACTGTTGAATTCATTTATCTTTTAATTCTATGCAGACGCATTGTTGTAAATGTTTTGAGCAATGTACTATGATGGTGCATGGGATTTAATACATTTTGGTGATGTTTTATGATGAATGAGGAACAATGTTATGGGTGTTTTTTGATATCTGGGTGATGTAAACACAATTTGTAAACTTTCTAGTAAACTATACAAATGTTGTTTTAAAATGTCACTTGGGCATGTGAGCAGTGTACCTGGGTCCATATGCAGACATCCATTCACTCAGGACTTTACTTGTTCTAAGGCACATGCTGTCAATCAAGGAGAGTGGCCACCCTCAGTGGCGTAGTCAGTGTTTCATGGATCCCAGTGCATGGAAGGAAATTGGCCCCCTGGCTGCTGTTTGAACTGCAAAATAGATCAATAATCAGGGTTCACTGGGCCACTCAGGCCTCAGAGCCCTGGTGCCGCTGCACCAATGAAAGCTATGCCTCTGGCCACCCTGTGCGGGTTGAAAGGAGCGCAGGTCTTAGAAGGCGGGAGTTATGAAACTCTTAATTTTCATGGAGCGTGGGGCTTGCAGTTTCATGTTTTTATTGAATCCGGTGCTGTTTAGGATATGGCCTACTTGCAGAAATTTCTTCCACTTTTGATATTGTTGTCGGGGGGGGATGGGCGAAGGGGACTTTTGTTGTCAGTCCCTAACATTAAAACACTCCCATAATTACATTTTTTCTGATATTTACATTTGTCTCAACATAAATGTTTTATTTTTTTACATTGGGCATTCACTGCAACAGACAAAAACGTGATGGAAGAAATATTTCAATTAATCTTAGCCACTGGGGATGGCTCGGGCTGCATTCCAGACCATTGGTTTTTGTTCAGTATCTTACTCGTGACAGAGACCAGCCACCTGCAAATCAGACTTGGTCCTTCTCCAATAGGAACAGTCCACCCTGAACAGCTGGGTCAGTTCCCCTCCAGATAGGAAACTAAGCAGCCCGATGAACTGGAATTCGAAGCAACCCGTGTCGGAGTGGACAAAAAAAAAACGATGAACTGGAATTCGGCCCCAAGTAATTATCAGTGGCTGAGATTAATTTCAAGCATTCCACCCATCACTTTTTTTTTTGTAATAGAGGCTTCTCTTCTTTTGATATAGCTTGGAGGCATCCCAGTTGTATGTTGTGCTGAGGAATGAATGTGGTAATTTTAACCAGTCATGATCACAATAAGTATACAAATGTATATTGTTCTGCTCATGAAAGAGACAAGAGTGAAGTATGTAAAACGTCTCAGCATTTTGAGATTTGAATGTCCCATGATCGGGCGCTATCTTTCAAGTGGAGGGATGACAGTAGTTTTCTTCCCAATCAATCAGGGAATTGTAAGCACGCTACTCACCCGTGAGGGTCTCAAGGCGCTGGGGGGGGGGGGGGTCCGCAGATCTGTTTAGCCGAAGAGCCAGGTCTTGAGGGTCTTCCTGAAGGTGTTCAGGGAGGGGGCGCGTCTGATGTCTGCGGGTAGCTTGTTCCAGGTCTTGGCTGCAATGTGAGAGAAGGATCTTCCGCCTGCTCTGGCTCTGTGGATGCGCGGGGTTTTGGCCAGTGTGAGGTTGGAAGATCGGAGGTTTCTTTTAGGTACGTGGAAGTTGATTCTGTCGTTGAAGTATTTGGGTCCGTTGTTGTGTAGGCATTTGTAGGCGTGAGTGAGGATTTTGAAAGTGACTCTTTTCTCCACGGGGAGCCAGTGGAGACTTCGTAGGTGTTGGCTGATGTGTTCGTGTCGGGGGATGCCGAGGACGAGTCTGGCGGCGGTGTTCTGTATTGTTTGGAGTTTGCGGAGTAGGGACTTGTTGATGCCAGCGTAGAGTGCGTTTCCATAGTCCAGTCTGCTGGGGATGAGTGCCTGGGTGACTGTCTTCCTTGACTCAGGGGGGATCCACTTGAAGGTCTTGCAGAGGGTGTTGAAGCAGCTGGAGGTGACAGCGTTGACCTGTCGGTTCATGGTGAGTGATGAGTCGAGTACGATGCCGAGGTTCTTCGCGTGGTCTGATGGGGTAGGTGGGCTTCCAAGGGCGGTCGGCCACCAGGTGCTGTCCCTTGCAGAAGGGGTGGTGACGAGGACTTCTGTCTTCTCGGCGTTGAGCTTCAGGCAGCTGTTGGTCATCCAGACTGCGACGTCTTGCATTCCTTTCTGGAAGTTGAGTTTGGCAGTGGTGGGGTCTTTGGTGAGGGAGAGGATGAGCTGGGTGTCGTCGGCATAGGATACGATGTTGAGGCCGTGTTGTCGGACGATGGCTGCGAGGGGGGCCATGTAGATGTTGAAGAGGGTGGGGCTCAGTGATGAACCCTGTGGGACTCCGCAGGTGATTTTCATGGGGTCGGAGAGGAAAGGTGGGAGTCTGATCCTTTGGCTTCTTCCAGTGAGGAATGATCGGATCCAGTCCAGGGCTGTTCCTTGTATGCCTGCGTCGTGTAGTCTGGCGACTAGTGTGCGGTGGGAGACGGTGTCGAAGGCCGCTGATAGGTCGAGTAGGATGAGGGCTGCGGAGTGGCCTTGGTCCAGGAGCTTGCGGATGTCGTCTGTGGCGGCGAGTTGGGCGGTCTCTGTGCTGTGGTTGCTTCGGAATCTGGATTGGGACCAGTGCTTAATTTGAGCCGGTGCTTTCCGGTGCTCAGCACCGGCACTTAATTGGTTTCCGGTGCTGGGCACCGGCACCAAATTGTCAACACCATACTTAGAACAGTCCACCACATGGTGGCGCTGCTCATCTAATTTAGAGATGAGCAGAACAACGGTAGTTTAGGACTACAATATACATTAAAATAGTGCTAATACCTGCCTTCCCAGCCATTCCTTTAGTTTTGGGGACCTGGAATAATCTGAGAGATGGTTAGTAGTTGTTTTGGCAGCGCTGACAAGGGCGATCGGTGGTGCAAGCTGCAGTGGCCTCCTGGTCAGAGCCCTGGCACGTAATATTTTACAAATTAAGCACTGATTGGGACGGGTTGAGGACGGCGTTCTCTTCAATGAATTGTGTCAGTTTCCTGTTGACTTCTCTGCAACTTTGGCTGCGAAGGGGAGGAGCGAGATGGGCCGATAGTTCTTGAGGTCGGTGGGGTCAGCTGTGGGCTTCTTGAGCAGGGGTCTGACTTCTGCGCACTTCCAGTCGTCTGGGAAGGTGCCTGTTTTGAAGGTGGTGTTGATGGTGCGTTGTAGTTCGGGTGCGATGGCGGCCGCAGCTCTGTGGTAGATGTGAGGGGGGCAGGGGTCGGTGGGGGCCCCCCGAGTGGATGCTTTTCATGGTCGAGGCGGTGTCTTCGGCCGTGATCGGTGTCCAGTTGGAGATGGTGGGCTGGCTGGTGTTTCTGGGGGGCGGGGGGCCGTCTGTGGTGCCTGGTGGATGGTCGATTAAGTTGTCGTAGAGGTTTTTGATCTTGAGGTGGAAATAGGTTCCAAGCTTGTCGCAGAGGTCTTGGGATGGGGTGATGTCTGTGGCTTCGCTGCGTGGGTTGGTGAATTCCTGAATGACACTGAAAAGTTCCTTGGAGTTGGTGGAGTTGGCCAGGATTTTGTTGTGGATGAAGTTCCTCTTGGTGGCTCTGATCTGGTTATGGTAGTCCGTCATGGCGTCATTGTAGGTGGTGTGGTTTTCGGTTGTCTTGGTGTTTCTCCAGTTCTTCTCCAGGCTTCTGCAGGTGCGTCTGGCTTCTTGGAGAACGGTGGTGAACCAGGCGGCTTTCCTGGGGTGTTGTCTGTCAGGGTTGCGTAGCGGGGCAAGCTCGTCTGCGCAGTTGAAGATCCAGGTGTGGAGTTCTCTTGCTGCGTTGTTTGCGTCGTTTGCATCGGGTGCCCAGGTGTGGTTGTCTCGGGTGAGGGTGGAGTTAAGTTGCTCATCGGTAACCTTGCTCCAGTTCCTTCGAGGTGGGCGTGGGGCTGGTTTGGGTGCCTTGGGTTTGTTGATGGCGCAGTGTACGCCTGTGATCCTGAAGGAAATCTACAAATTCAGGGCAGCGAATGAGTGCCTGACAGTTATTGCCTCTGAACTATTCTATTCAGTTTTCCTCCACCTGTCATTGGTGGCAGACTATAAACTTCCCAGGAGGCTGGAGTTTTGTGTCTATTGTTATTTCCCAGTAATGAACAATTGTACCTTTTTTCAAGCATAGGAATCTTCTTATGAAATAAACACAATCCTCTTGTCCTCCATTTTTTATAACCCTCTGTGATGATATAATACATGTTCCTGCTTCAAAAGGAAATCCATGATGGTACTTGGGGAGACAAAGGTCAAACGCTACATGGCAACCCTTAATTAAGAGCTGATGTATGAAAGGATTTTCTGGTCACAAAGTGTGCAATTCGCAAAATTGTAAGCTTTGCAACTGCAAAACTCAAAGTCGCATTGCTTCAAAGGTACTTTGCGAGTTGCAAATGTGTTTACAACTTTCGGTAGGGTTGGCAAAGAGAATCCTGCTCCATTAACATTAATGAGACCGGATTCTCCAAATCCTGCTAAATGTTTTTTTTCTTTTCTGGGACTGTGCATCTATCACAGAACAAAAACATTCTAGGGTTGCAAACCAGTCGCTGTGCAAAAACAGCGACTGCTTTGTGACCTGGGAATGGTACATCGGGTGCTAGGTCCCTTGGCTATTAAATTTCAAGGGTGGCAAGTGTTTCTTGGTCCTCTCCTTGCACTAAGAGATACTTTAAACCAACTGTGGCCTTTCTTGGAAGGTTAGGCTTGTGCTTGGCAGGTCCTTCTTAGATGACTTGGTACCTAGAACCTCCATCACAGTAGTATTTTCTTAGACACATACAAAAATAAATACTTAGAAATATAACACTATTCTTTTGACTTTTGTTATGCCGCCTAGAATGGACTGTTTTCTTTGTGGTATATTATAATTACTCTTGCAATACACTGTTAAGTATTAAGATAACATTTCTATTGTACCACATATCGATTGCATGTATCTTACAGCAAAATGAATTGCAAAAATGTGGATTTTAAATGAGTAAATAAGAGAACTTAGAATGATTGTTTACCCTGCCACTTCCTGTTTTGCCCCCTGTAGATGTGCAGCTAGAAGATCCCCGTATTGGCCCCAAGCCGCTGAAACACTCCGTTGATGGGAAGGCGATCACCCAATCGATCCGATTGAGTAATAACACCCTGACAGACCTGGCTGGTTTCAAGAAAATGGTTGAAGCGGAATTGGCTGACCCCTACCAACTCCGCTGGATTGACCTCTCGTTCAATGACCTTCTCTCCATCGATTCCGTAAGTTGTTAGCACCAGGGGAGATCTCATTGGCTCGCGAGAGCTTAGGGCACGTTGGATAACTATAAGAGATTCAATGTATTTAGAGCTGGAGATCACAGCTTAGAGCCTCTTGACTCTAGGTCTTTCAATCAAATCTTCCTCAAAATGTATGCAATGAGAAAAAGCATTGAACGTAAACATTGTGCAAGTTCAAAAAAAGAGCAGCACCATAGAAAGATGAGCTAAGCCTGTAAAATGGCTCTGTGGACTAAGCCATCCACTGCACATGTCTCTGTAATCGGAGAGCTGCACATTTCAAGCGAAGTAGACCAAAGGAGTCCAATAAAAGTCCAGGAGGGGCAGCTATATGCCATATTTTCATGATACAGCATAAAATGCCTTACAGGCCAGATACCACTGTTCTCGGTAATTCCAGGATGCAGAATTACAAGTAATCCCCTATATCACCTTTATGAAATGGGAAATTCATGTGGAAATTGGTCTTACCCAGGGCCACTGGAATTATGCGGCACCAGAGGGCCAAATTATACGGCAAGGTTGAGTAAATTATGCACCAAGAGAAAGGCTAATTATGCTGCATAATGCGGAACTATTGTAATAGTATTACTTGATTATTTTGTCATGTTTAAACTTGGTAAAACTCCCTGGGCATTGGTTGCACATCATTAGTTCTAGTTTAACACACAAATATAGCAATAAACAACAGAAAGGTGCCCAGTCTAGCTTTGCAAAGGGTCTTCCACTGCGCTGCAACACGTTGCTGCATTCTTAGTAATGTTTGAACCGTTTGAGGTTGAAACAAACTTTTTTGTTTGTTAAAATCTGCAGATTATGCGACAGATGATTGATTATATGGCAAATTCGGTAAATCTATAGTTATGCATAAATAGTAGCGGCCGCACAGTGGTATAACTCCAGTGGCCCTGGTCTTACCATACAGATTTTCCTTTTTGTGCTAACAAATTCCACCAGGTCAGACCTAATGATTTTTGTCCTGTCTTATTGTTTTTATTTTGCATGTGGTAATACATCAAGCAAAATTACTCATGGCTCATTATACCAATTTGGAAAGAATCTCCTGTTTCCACCCAAATTGGTTAGGTATAGCATAATTATAATCCGACCAATGAATGCAAAAAGAGTTGTTTTACATTGTGGTTATGCTGGAAATCTGAAATGGGTCTGTCCTCCTATACCGACCTACATGGAACACCTTTGCTGATTCACACATCATCCTTCCAAGGTAGACAATACTAGTGGCACTGAGGTGGATAATACCAACACTTCCCTTTTTATGTCTAGCTTGACAGCCCAGGTGCCAAATGACCTAATATTATCAAAAATTCAAAATATACACAGAGTAGGCTTTGTTTCCGCCTAGGCGAGTATTTCTCTCTTACCTCATACTGTTGGTTCTTTGGTGTGTCATTCCGCCTCCTTTAAAATGCATGGGGTCTATTTTACATCTCAAAAGTACTCTGAACCCTTGCGCATTAAATTCTTTATGCATTGTATACAGAAAGCCATCCCTTTTTTTTGTGTGTCACTGCAGCATGTTTGTTTAATTTTTCAGCCAGTACTCAAAATGCAAGTCAGGTGTATTGGCTTTGCCAGTGATTGGTTTTGTTGCTTCTGCGTTGCAAAAATAAAACTACTTTTTACATGAAAAACAAGTTATTGGTACTATATCAAACAATTATCCAGGTAGGCCTCAAAAGGGAATTAGTTTGGCTCTAACAGATTACTTAAACCGCACATAGTTCATGGATTTCATGTGTTCAGACAACTAGATTTTTTGAACTGAATTAATGTGATGTTTTCACTGGCATCTCTTATGTTTCAGATAATAGATATTTTTCTCTTGCGTAGCATTTGGATAAGCACAACATATCGCTTAATACGTAGTGGCGTCACTTCTCTTTAACATTAAGAATTGTTTTCCCACGAGCCTTAGTATTAGAAAAGTGCAGATCCACACTCCGTGACATTTTCCTGAGTCAGGTGCACTTATGTTTGGGGGCTCTGCGTAGCAAAGTTGGTGTGCTCCGAGTTGCAGAAATAAAGGTTTATCCGAATGTGGTCTTGTGGACTGACCCATGTTCAGGAAGTCTGTATTCTCTTGTTTCTACTGCCATGTAATTGATGGAAACTGCAAACAATGGCGTGAGCAATTGATGTAGGACCGAAACCTGTCAACAGTCTTGTCTGGCACTATCAGCACTTGCATCGATCTGCACTACACCAGACACTCCTGGCAGCAGACATTCCCTTGCAGCTATTCCTCACCAAGAACTACTTTGTAATACCTGATGTAGGGGTTCCTCGCTATTGAGTGAAATTCTATGGTGAATGTAGTGTTAAGTGGCTGAAGTGATTGAGTCAGTGACCTGTATGCATGCCACTGTTGTTCCCTTTATTGTGCAGTGCTTCACACTTCCATCTTGGGTGGGTGCTTCTTTACTGTACAGATTAATACTCTGTCTGATTCCCCACTATGTGTGGGTGTTCTGTTCTGGCCCCCTTCATTGGTAATTTTTAATTTTATTTTTAGGTCTGGCCTTTAAGAGAAGTTTAGCTGTTCAACAGATTGTTTTTTGTTGTTTTGTTTTTACACAAAATCATGCATAATGTATATACACAGGTGGGCTTTTGGTTAGTGGGGTTTACTAATTGATTCGTTAAATTGTCATTCACAATTTGCTTCCGTCCAGCACAGTATACAGCATGGTGCAATGGGTCCGACCACTGTATCCATTGGCTCCCTTCACTTCGAATGATTGTACAAAACCTGTGCACATTGTTCATATCTGCCTAAAAATAATTCCTTGCTCTTCCGTTGCAAAGCTTAGACAAAGGGTACTTATTATTTTATTGATTTTTATGTTAACTTTAAATTCACGGCTATTAATTGTGCCTGCGCTCCTCTTTAAAGCCTTTAACCTCTTAACATTGTAGCAGCCTGTGATTTGAGTGCTTACTTAGGTGGTCATTTATAATAATAATTATAATAATAATAATAATCAAAATAATGATAATAATAATAATGTGCATAACTGAGACTTGATGTTTTTTAAACATCACTAGTAAAACAGCTGCATCAGTAAGTGTTTTTAATTTTTTTTTATTAGAACAATAAGGTGATCACATAGATGTGACGGTATATTTTTTTTCCCTTTTAATTTTTGTGGCATATGCTTTCAATAAAAAGACAAAAGAAAAACAAAATTGTTGCATCAGCTTGCGAAGGCTAGACCGATCGGCTTTTCCAATGCTTGTTTTCTCTTGTGTCCTTTTTGCTGTGAGCAGCTTACTGTATACCAATAGGGCCAGATTTCAAATCATGCACCCAGTTTGCAGCCTGAAGTTCACAGCAGTTGACCCTTGGAGATACTGCTATATCTTTCTAGGTCTAGGCTTGAAAGTGTTTGAGCTATCACGGTTTGACTCCTATCAGCCCTTATTGTCCTTCTGCCGGGGAACAATGGGGTCTGCACAAAGGGGCTGCCCTGCAGGCTGTGGTGACAAAATGCGTGGGCCACCGGGGACGAGTGGCACAGTCTGGGCCACAGGGCGCTTCAGGGGGCAGAAGGTGGATCCAAGAGCCCTCCCAACGAGCTCTCCAAATGGAGTTGAGAACTGGCTGCAGTGGTGTGGCACAAGGGCTGCACATGCTCAAACATTGCTCAGAGATTGAGGCAGACAGGCCACCCAAGGTCATCAGTCACTTGAAGAACTGATTAATTGAATCAAGGTTAGGGCAAACAGACTAGTCACGGTCATCAGTCACTTGTAAATGTGATGTGACTATGCTTTCAAGGCTTGAATGCTGAGAAGGTGTGTTGAGTCCCCTCCTTGATTGCTCGAGGAAAGGGCGCTCCCCCAGTAGCCACTGTGCCACCCGGCACAGATTATTACATGAGAAAGACAAAGGATAACAAACCTCCTTGGCAATCTTGACTACTACTGAAGAAATTAGCAAGGCACCAAAAGCCAGGCAAAGGTACTAAGTAGAATCCAGTAGAAAGTTCCAAAATGCAAGGAGCAAAAATCAGGGACAAAAATGCTAACATAGGGGCGATATAGGTGATGAAAAATAAAGGAGGGAATGTGTTGCAACACATCCATCACTTGGAAATGTGTCTTTATATTTGTGTCTAACTGGAACTGACATCTCGGGAAAAGACTGCTTCATCTTTTATTGGGTTCCTCTGTTAACATGCTATGGGAAAAACCACCGTCTCTGAGCAGGCAGATTATTAGGCTTGTCCATGCTCCTTTTCTGAGATTCATGGCATTCACAAGTTTGACATCTTTCAACCAGTCCTGCATTCTGTCATACTGGCATTGCAGTCCTTTCCCAGTACTCAAGCCAGCCCATGGAGCACACCTCCCATTGAGACACAAGGTGGTTCAGCCGGCATGTGTGCTTCGCACGTAGATGAGTGCACTGTCTCGGATCACTCCACCCAGCAACGCGAGCTGCACTTCTTTTTCTTCAGTTCATGCAAGCCCTCTTCATTAAGCTCTCAGCTTGTTTACCGGCTTAGATATAACAACTGCAGGATTGCAGATGAACAATTCTATTACGATCATGGGGCGCAGGCCAGAATATGGTAATGCAGGGTGAATACACACACCTGTCACAATCAGCATGTGGCGATGCAGGCACATGGGCTTCTCCCAATTATCTGCTGTAGAAGAGGACAAAAGACACAGACTTCAGGGGCTGCATGCAGGTGGACACAAAGTTTGGCTGAGTAGTTCACATCTTCTGCTCTCACAAGACTCAACCTCTTTGATCCTCACACTAAACTTGACCTCTGGCTGACCAAGTAGGTTCTTTCCAAGCCCGACAGTTTATCTCCGGGTTCCTTCAGCAGCACCAGCAATTTTTTCTCAGCAGAAAGGATATAGTTCTTTACCTCCAAAAAGATACAGCAACATATTCTGTATCATGTCGCTGTATTCCTCTACAATAACGTTCAAAGTTACTTGCATAAAAACATGAACACAGAATATGTTGGAAGAGCCAATTTGTATCTAGTTCTGGGACAGTTGGCTTTTCCAAACTTCCTGTCAAGGTTAAAGTTCACCCCAAAGTTGTAGGGGAAAGGAATCACAGTGAAGTGCATTTCCTGTTGGTTTTCCTCAGTTCCTTGGCAACTATTTAGACGTAACTCTTCTATCCGCCCTTTGTGGATTTCAGGTAGAAAAATTCCTCTTAAGCACAAAGTACAAGATATGAGGCCCTAGTCGTTCTATGGGATGTGTTTGTGGCTATGTTTCCAGGCCTCAGTCTTTGTGACCTCAACATAGGTACATCGCCTGCTGTTACTCAAGCATAAGCATGGACATTCCACATATAAATATGGGACATGAAGGTGCCTGGCCATAACATTCTACACATATATCAAGGTGAGAAGGTGAGCTAGTAGGCAGTCTCCCCTCTGAGGTCCAGGTCCTGTACCGTACTACTCTAACAAGCTACCACCAATAATTAGTAGTGCAATGGTCTGATGACAGGACGGTAGTCATTCACATTAAAAGGAGTAGGGCTTTGGGTTTTCCCCAAAATCCCAACAGAGTCTAGCACTTTGTTATTGAGTAACATGCAGTAATCACATAAAGCACTGGTCAAGAGGTTTGTGACCGGTCCCCTGCACCAGAATACATATTGTGTCCGTCAGAACAATAAAATGATGGGAAGGGTATCAGCAAGAACACTGTCCCTACAGACATTCAATGCTACACATAGATATTTAGTTATGCACTAATAGGTTTCCTGTAGTGTTTATCATCCTCAATTTGTGGGCCTTCAGTTGGCTATTTAAAGTCTAAATTCTCAGGTTTCTCATGGCAGATAGCAGTGCTTCGGTTGCAAAATAACCAGATTGAAAGGCCATTACTTTTGCCGATTGCATGATTTATTAAGGCCAAAAGCAGTCTGTGCAGTATCATGCAAGTGTTATTACAAGCATTGATGAGGCTTGAACTGAAGTTCAAGAGTCCTATATGGTTCAAGCCAATTGCTTTCCTATTTCTGATGAGGCACATATAGAATCCCTTTTGAGATTTAACTGAGCTCTTATTATATTCCTCACTCGGGTCCAGATTTTCCCTTGGTGCCGGTGTATCATGAGCTGAGCCGTACCCCTTCAAAATCAAGGCAGGGGGTTGTGGATTTTGACAGAATCCAATTGTCTTTCTGCCATGATTTGAAGATGTAATTGCCAGTCAGGGAATCAAGCAAACCATCTCTTGCAAAATCTGGTAGCCCAACTGTACATCCTGGCATTGTTCAAGTATTATTCAGATGCCTTAATTTTTCACAGCATCCCTCAAAATGCACTATTCTTTACTTCAATATCCTAACCTCCCAGTAATTTTATTGGTATCATTCCACCTTAATTGAATATGTTCTCCATTATCTGGATGTTAAACAGACTTTGAGGTTCCACCTGGAGAGGGCTTCCTCATTCAGATCTCACTCACACTTTGACTGTAACTCTCTTGATAGAGTTCAAGGCAGTGTCAGGTTTGGGGCAAAACTAAACATATTCCTTCCTCTTTGAGGCCTAGTGAGTGGCAGAGAGGGAGCTGGAGTCAGTGCAGAGTTTGCTGTATGAAGGAAGTACCTACACAAACAGTAGTCTGTATAGCCGAAAACAACCCCCCTACAAATGGGGAGACTGTTTGCCCCTGTCCATTGCCCTGCTAGCTTCACCATTGTCTATACTTCTCTCCACTTCTTTCACTTCTGCCATTTCCTTTAGCAGCATGCCTTCCCTGTAAATAAGGGCATTCTAGCTCTACGCCTGTCTGCGTACTGATAGAGAGACCTGTATTTCTTTTTGGGTTTCTCCTCACCATCGTCATGAAGCAGCACAGTGAGATGAAGCGTTATGTCACTGTTTTTAAAAAGGCACTTCTCACCTTTTTTCTAATGGAAAACAAGGTACACTGCAAGCCAGGGATGTACCTTAAGTCGGGACAGGGGCGGGGGAGGACGGGGGGGTGAATCTAAAATTTCCCAACTAAAACATGAGTGGGCTGCATGGTGGAGGAGTGTGATGGTTCGGGTTGGACTGTTTCCATAAGGAACAGGGTCAGTACAGATTTGCATTAGGTGGAACTCTGTCTAGAGTGGCGCAGTGGGTGAAAACGAAAGGTTGGAATGCTCCCCGAGCAACTACCACTGGTTAGACTATTTGCAAGCATTCATCCCATCACCTTTTGGGTGTTTGATTGCTAGTAGTCTACCAGGAAACTTGAGACTGACTCAGCTGTCCAAGGACACTACTGACAATGTTTATGAATTCCAAAAATTAGTAAGTTTGCACACATTCAAGGAGTACCTCTTTACTTCACTTTGGTAAACCGGTCACTATATATATTTAAGATCCCGATCAAAAAAGTTAACAACTTAAAATCTCTTAGTGAAATGAAAATGATTAGAAAAGCCAGCATTGACATAACAGAGCTGAATCGGGCCCCCGGACCCAAATACCAAACCGAGAACGCATTTGAGGGATGTCACACCCCAAACACCCCTGCAGAAGCTACGCCCCTGCTGTTCCCACCTGAACCTGGTAGTTTTCCCTAAGAACGCATAACTATGGTCACGTACAACACAATGTCCTGAAGTCCCTGCCCTGGGACTACTTAGTCTAAAGGTATTTTCAATTCATACACTCTTCTTTGTCTGTGCTACAAGAAGCTTTGATGGTAGAATTGTCAAATCGGTGCATTTGGGCAGGGCTCCATGTTTCTGGTCCTCGCCTTTTCCACATCATTTTATCAAGTGACTATCAGCCCCATTTTCTAAGCCCGAATCACAAATAGAGGAGGACGCACAGTCAAATTAATAGGACGAGCCGAGCTAGAGCCTAGCCATTAATCTGACTTGGCTCTGAGAGTCCATGCACAAGCAGAGCCATGAAAACATATGGCATATAAATCGTGCTACAATCATATTGTAAAAATATGATACAATTGTTTAAAAGTTCAAAAAAGTGTATTTCATTAGCATGCAGAAGCGTTTCAGGTTAGTACATCAGATTATATCACTGCATAGACAGACATCTATTAAAAGGGAAACATTCATCTCCCCCATGACAATTAGTGAAGCAAAGAGGCAAGTGAGTAGTCATGTAAACCCTAAATGTGGTTTTTTTTTCTTATAACAGATGGAGCAGTATTATAGAAAATTAAATTAAATGTGCTTGTACTGCGCACATCCTGAACTCAAGTATTTAAAAGTTCTCGCGTATGTGATACAAAAGAAAAAGGTACCTACCTATGCCCATCCTCAACATGCACTAGGTGCACGGAGGAGGAGACAACATTTTTCCATATGGTGTAGTCCTGCCCGGTCATAGCTCAATACTGGGGGGAGGTGTTCCACATTCTGTCATGGATCATAGAGCACCCCACAGACAAACTGGGCTTACTTGAAGAGGTGGGGGGGGGGGCAGAGGGAAAAGATTGCTAGTGGAACTGGGCACCCTTTTTGCTAAACGTGATATCACCCGAGCCTGCAGCGACCCACCCTCAATACTAACGTGGCGTAAAGAAATGGACTGGTGCACGAAACTTGATGAACTGGTGTATGCAGCCAGAGGATGCTCCTATAAACATAAGAAAATTTGGGGACGAAGGTGGACTCACTACGGACTAGAGTGACTGATGTACTGTTGGGCCGTCACTGATGTAGTGACCGGATTTATTGTTTGGTTTTCTGTACTCTACTGCTTAAAAAATGCTTATAAAAAAAGAAAATGGAAGCTCTTTGATTTAAAATATGTACCTAGGATCTCAGAATTTGTCCAAGCAGGTAAGCTGGTACTGAAATTGAACCACCAGATGGGTATCTCTGTGTGTCTCTCTCTCTCTCTCTCTCTGGTTTACATCAAAGGTCACTGTTTTGTCTTTCTCTTAGAAATGGGGGTCTCTAGTTGGCAGAGGTAGGTACCTTTGTCCAAATAGGGACCCTTCTTCCTAGTCAGGATAAGGAAGTTACACTCCTAAAATAACCCCTGCTCACCCCCTTGGTAGCTTGGCACGAGCAGTCAGGCTTATCTTAGAGGCAGTGTGTAAAGCATTTGCACATAACCAACAGTAATACAGCGTAAGCACTACAAAAGGACACCACACCAGTTTAGAAAAATATCCAATATTTTTATATACTTAAGACAAGACCAAAAACGATAAAAATCCACAATACAGTACTTAAAAATCTTCAGTTACCAAAGTATGCTTGAAAAACAGTTCCTTGATGTCGATAGCTCCGTCCGGGACTATCACGGCGTCGTGAGCAAACCAATCCAAACAGTTCTGGCTGACTGCGGCGTTGTGGGCCAGCTACGGTGTCGGGAAGACCCGCAAACAGTACATGTTAGAAATGCAGGGCGTCGGCGACCTCTCGTTGAGCTTCCGAAAGTACGGCGTCCGCAGGTGTCGGTTCTGGAGGTCGGTGCAGGAGTCGTCAGGGCCCTCGAAGTCACACGCGTTGCAGATCGAACTCCTCTCTGTTGAAGTAAGGAGCGCTGGCGTCGGCAGGCGTCGGGTGCTGCGGTGCAGCGGTGCGGCGTGCGGTGCCCTCAGGTCGCGGTGTAAGCAGCGGCTAGGTGGCGGCGTCAGATGGCGTCATCGGTGAGACCAGGGTCACGGTGCGAAGTGAATGCGGTGCTCGTCGCGGTGCTGGCAGGTCGCAGTGCAAGCAGCGTCGACGTTGCTGAAGCGCTGTCGTCAGCTGACGAACTGGAGTCGATGGCGCCGGCGTCAGTAGGCCAAGACTGCGGTGCGGGATGAGGTCGGTGCGTCGTGTAATTTTACGAGCGGTGCCCTCGAACCACGGTGCAAGCAGCGGCGTAGATTTCGGCATGGAGCGGCGGCGTCTGGGATACCAAGGCGTCGTTGTGAAGCGAGGTGGTGCGGAATGCGGTGCCCACATGTCGCGGTGCGAGCATCGGCTGGTGGCGGCGTCAGCAGGAGTCATCGGTGAGACCAGGGTCGCGGTGCGGTGTTGCGGCGGTTCCCTCTGCGGTGCCTTCAGGACACGGAGTCGGCAGCGGCGTCGTAGACGGCGTTGAGTTGCTTTTTCTTCTGTTGCAGCACAAAACACACAGTCCCCAGTGCTAAGGGCAGAAGAGCTTGAACTCCTTGCTGTTCCTGAGACTTCTTGAACAGGGGGAAAGCTATACCTCAAGCCCTTGGAGAAACTCACAAAAGTAGATTGCAGAAAGTCCAGTCCAGTCCTTTCACTGCCCAAGACAGAAGCAGCCACTGCAGGCCAACACAGCAAAGCACACAGCAAAGTGGTAGTTCCTCCTCACAGCTTCTCCAGCTCTTCTTCTTGGCAGTCTTCTTGGTCCAAAAGAGTTCTAAAGTTCAGGGGTCTGGGCCCCAATATTTATATCCCAAAATCCTTTGATCTCTTAGGCAGAGAGTGTCTGTGCCCAGCCAAAACCAGTTCTGCCTTCTCTGGTGTGGCTTCCTGGCAGGAGGTGGAGACGGCATTGTCGGAGGCAGACCAGGCCCATTCAGGTGCAAGGAAATCTCCTCCCCCTACTCTAAATGCAGCCCAGGTCTATTCAGCCCTTTCCTAATCCACCTAGACTATCCGGAGCCACTCCTGCTCCCCAGCCCCTGTCATCCAAAACCCAGACAGTCAATCCACAAACCCAGCAGAGGCACACTGGATGGTTAGGCAAGAAAATACCTACTTTCTAAAAGTGGTATTTTCAAACATAGAATGTAAAAATCACCTTTACTAAAAGATGCATCTTTAGATTCTGAGTTCAGGCATACTAAACTTTATTTTCCTATCTTGTTCCTGGGGTCAGTTATGTTTATAAGAGGTTATAAACTAACTCCCCATTCTGGCCTATGGGAACAGATAGCCTTGCAATAGTGAAAAACGAAATTGGCAGTATTTCACTATCAGGACATGCCACACACACCAGGGCATGTCCTACCTTTCACATACAATGCACCCTGCCCATAGGGGTACCTTGGGCCTACCTTAGGGGTGACTAACATGTAGGAAAGGGAAGGTTTAGGGCCTGGCAAGTGTGTGCACTTGCCAAGTCGACATGGCAGTCCCAGACTGCACCCAGGCTCTGCAGTGGCAGGCCAGAGTTACATTTACGGGCTGTTTGTGTAGGTGGCACAATCCAGTGCTGCAGCCCACTAACATCATTTTGATTTACAGGCCCTGGCACACTCAGTGCACTTTTCTAGGGGCTGACACATAAATCAAATAGGCCAATCATGGAAACACCAATCCATAACACATTTTACCACAGGAGCACTTGCACTTTGCCACTGATCAGCAGTGAGAAAAGTGCGCAGAAACACTACGCCAGCAACAACAGAGTCAAAACCGGGAGGGCAGAAAGCAAAAACTCAGGGGAAACACGCCAAAAGATGCCAAGTCTAACACTTTCATTCTTGGCTCGGGGAGAGAACAACAGACACAGAGATACAAGAACCAACGTAGGGCCCCCAGACCAAACTCCCAAGCCAAGAATGCATTTATTGGGGTGGGAGGGTGTTACACCCCAAACACCCTCCCCCTCCCCTAACTTACACCCTGTTACAAGCAGAAAAGCAAGGGTTCTATGTGCTGGCTCAGCAGCAGGGGAAGGGAAAAGAAAGAATCCTTGTTCAGAGCCACAGACTTGGGGGTTCAACTTCTCAAACCCAACACTATACATCACTTTGCCTCATGGTCCCACACCTATCATTCCTCTCGCTGAGAAAACAAGGCCACATGCTCTGTACTTTTCTTACAAATAGCACCCCAAGCACCCACCTGCCAAAAAAATGGAAGGATGTGCACTGCTCCATGTAGCATGTGTAGGAGTTGCTATTACCCTAGCCCCCATCAACACAACAAGGTATTGCAGGCACCAAACAAGGGCTGGCTGTGACATAGGGAATAACCACACAGGAAGAATGCCAGGACCAGTGGCATTACACAAGATGATGTCCCTCCTTGCAGAATGTTAAGAGGGGGACCGGAGTCTCCCATATCTCACAGATATTAATTGGCCTTGGGCTGATTTTGCACCTCTTAAGGGTTTGGGGCCCCCTCCATCGCAGGGCTGCAGGGGCCTGCTTTACGTCCCTGCACAGGACTATTCCATACATGTGGCCACTGTGTCAAGACTTATCTGAGGGAAGGAGTGCCAGGGACAGATGTTCGGACAGCGCAGTAACGGAGAGGAGGAGAAGAAGGGAAGGGCTTGGCAGTCTGGCACCCTGAGACACTCTCAACCACCCTTCTTACCTCCATTCCCCCTCCGAGGCATTCACACTTGCAACCTCCTCCACAGCCAGCCCCATCCATCCACTGTCCCAGGCTGCCTAAAGCACTCCTCTTGTCAATTCCTCTGACGTACACTTGCTTGCATTCTCCCCGCCCCCTCACCAGGCTCTCATGCCTTCACCACCCTCCTAGGCTGCCTGGTTTACTCCCGGGCTGCTATCCCTCCTCATTAAAGCATTGATTGATGGTGGAGCCCGGACGATTGAGGGAGACAACCCAGACTAGAGCACTAGAGGCTGCAGAAAAAGGTATGTATTAAGGAAGGAAGGAGAGAAGGTTATATATATATATGTGGGCAGGATTCCACGAGGATTGAGAATCCTAATAGCACCAAGTTATGAAAACCCAGACCCATGCATGATGAAGGAATGGGCGGAGTGTAACTTGGACTCGTCGAGAAAATTAGTACAAATTTTAGTTAAGTATGCAGAGAAGGGCAGAACAAATTTACAAAATCAAATTGACAAGATCAATGAGGAATTGAGTCTAATGGGGCAGAGCAACGAAATCAACAAAATGCGTGACGAAATGACGAAAAGATTGCGCAAAGATGAAGAAAAAATAAGAGAAAGGAAAGCCTTTAAGTTCCAAAGAGACAAGATAGATCACGAAAATGGTCGAATTTTCACGTTCTCGAGAAAGTATGATTCCCTCAAAATTTCCAAATTCAACGGATCAAATGCAGAAACATCGAGCACAACGACAAACAGGGAAAGGTATACCAACACCTCTAATTCAGATCTAAGTTCAGCAGTAGAAAGTGAATCGGAGTTGGACGCACGCAATCCCAAGGTGGGGCAGGTACCATCAAAGCTCTCACTGGCAAAGGAGTTAGATTTTTTATTTCAAGATAGAAGGCAAACCCTCCGCCCAAGAACACAGGGAAACAGATCGGAAAAAGCGGAACCATCAGGCGGCGGCAGAGGAGAAAAGCGCACAGAAAACGAGTTCAATGCCAAAAACCAAGTGACCCGCAGATGGAAACGAAAATAGCTGGATGTCCAACAACTAACCGCACTATCATTAATTTGGCTAAAATAGATCTTCTTAAAAAAAGAGAGGGACCCTTTGAGACCCAAAGGACTAGGATTCAATCAGAGATTCTAAAGTGAGCGTCCTCTGGGAGTTTTAAAATCTAGTTACACAGTATTGTGTCTGTGAAGGAATACTGTGTAACGATTTTAAAACTCCCAGAGGACGCTCACTTTAGAATCCAAAATAGATCTTAACAAAGCGGAAGAACAACTCTTGTCCCTGGGACTATCATACTGTCCTGAGAGTACTTTTAATTATGCCACTACTATAATGGATGTTTTCAAATGTGTGCGAAAACTCAAACTGAAAAAATACCATCTACTTCGAAATAAAGCAAGCATTGAAAGTAATGAGCACTGTGAATTAGCGCAGTCGCCAACTTTCAACTTGACCACATCAGATCTACCACTTCTGAGAGATCTACAAGAACTAGAGGAGGAAAACGGTATGCCACCTTCCCAACAATATAATTTTGATAATGCAAGGTCAAGGGACAATGGCAATGATTTAGTCACTCTCACAACAAACAAGGGCAGAACCACCACACCCTTTAAACCCAAGTCGACTTTCAACCCCATCACATCAAGGGACTCTATTGACATATTTCATGAGCAAATAGTGTCTGATATAAAACAACTTAACTACAAAGTACATGGTACCAGACAGAAATACAGCAAACAAAATCATCAATACCACAAACTAATGTCCAAGCTACGCAACAACAGCCAAATCGTAATTCGCAACTCAGACAAGAGAGGTAACCTTGTAATTTGGGCAAAGGATGATTACATGGAAGAAGCCATGACACAACTCAATGATAGAATTTGCGACAAGAAGAGCAATGCATTGTCTCTCAAGGCCATCTACAATGAGTTCTATGCAAAACTATTAGCATGGAAAAGTGCCGGGCTGATTTCCATGCAAGAATATACATTCCTGAAAAACGAGAACCCTACTGTGCCGGTAATATATTTCATACCCAAAGTCCCCAAGAATCCATTAAAACCACCAGGAAGACCAATTATATCCGCACGAAACGGCTTACTGGAGAAGACATCACAGTATGTAGATTATTTTCTACAGGAACACGTGCAGAGTTTACCTTCCTTTATCAAAGACACTGGTGACTTCCTGGTGAAAGTAAATGACTTTAAATGGCAAGAGGATTACTTATTGATGACTCTTGACGAAACGTCATTATATACCAGCATCAACCATCAGGACGGACTAAGGGCATTACAACACTACTTGAACAACAGACCGGCACAGATGGTGCAACATAACAAAATGCTCACTAGTATGGTGGAATTTTGCCTGAATAATAACATCTTTATGTTTCATAACATGCTATACCAACAAATGCGTGGGGTGGCAATGGGAGCCAGCTTCTCCCCCAGCTATGCCTGTCTATACCTGGGCTGGTGGGAGGAGCTGGTTCTAAACAACACCTATGGCATGTACACTGCAAACAATGTAAAACTATGGTTGCGATATATAGACGACCTTTTTGTAATTTGGCAAGGGACTTTGACAAGTGCACAGAAATTTGTCAATGAGATCAAGGTCAATGAAATTAATTTAAACTTTACTGCAACCATTAGTACTGAAACTGTGAATTTTTTAGATGTCCAAGTATACATCCACAATGGTAAGATCGAAACCAAATGACATTGAAAGGAAACTGCAGGCAACTGGGTGTTGCACGCAGCAAGTTCCCACCCAAGGCATTTAGTGCAAAGCATCCCCTATGGAGAGATACTAAGGCTAAAAAGAATTTGCAGCAACACTGAGGATCTAAAGGTAGCACAACAGGCTAGTAAGATCAGGTTCCTAGAGAGAGGCTACTCAAAGAAAACTATCAATGCTGCAATTACAAAAACCAATGCCCTAGCCAGGTCAGACCTACTTAAAAACAAGAAGGAATATGATCAAACATCACCCACAGTGTTGAAGAAAAATGCCAAACCCACAGAGGATGATGACGCCTTCAGAATGATTCTAACATTTAGTAAACAGGAACAGGCAATTAAAAATATCATCAAAAGAAATTGGCCCATAGTTCTCAGAGACCCAGTAATTGGTCAGTCTCTGCCCAAAAATGTAGCTATTATTAGGGGGCGTGGCTTGCAGCCGCGGAAGATGGCTGCTTCTTAATCGAGCTGCGCTAGCAGTTGGGGTTGAACCCATACATCCGTCATCATCCGTGCACCTCTGGAGCGGCCGCGGACACCAAACGCTATCGGAGTGTGGCGGCGGTCTGAGGCAGCGAGCAACGGCCGAGTATTGGGGCCGAAGGTGCCGAAATAGCGAGCGAAGGGAACCTAAGATGGCGCCTGCCGCGGACCCGTGACTGGAGACCGCCGGTCCTCTTCTGATCGCCCGCGGCGTGCAGCGGGGTCGGATCGGACTCCCCCTGGGGCGCTACGGGAGCCAAGACAGCTGAGGAGAAGGCACCGGAGGCGCGCTAGCGGGCGCGCAGCCCAGGTATTGCGAGGCCTGAATCGTGGCCGCCATTTGCTACGGCAGCGCGGGGGAGACCCGGTTGATCCCGTGTCTCTTCTGGGAAAGAGTGCCAGGTGCTTGTTGGGACATCCGGTGGTGGCGGATCCCGCCTGAGACCTCACGCTGCCTGGGGCCACGAGTGAGACTGTGCCGGTGAGTGGCCCCTCCCCCATTGGCCGATCAGAAGTGGTGGCTATCGGCTGGTTGTACCGGTGACGCTGGGAGGGCGCCTGGGCCTCTTCTGCTACACCAGGGACCCCGGAGAGGGGAGCGAGCGCCCCCACCACAAGAGTGGTGTGAGGAGTACGAACTGCATTGCCTCAGCTGCTGGGCACAGGATACTGGGTGCAGGCACAGTGATTTACCAGCCCGCCCGAGCTCATTCCTGGACTGCGACCTGGAGGTATGGTGGTGAGCCCTCCTAGTGGGTGTCCCGCTGCTGCATGAACCTCAGCCTTGGACCGCTGTGGGGCACCCCTAGTCTGGTATAAGGTGGGGGTAGCTGCGACCTATAGTGTGTGACGGACCCACCGGGTCTTGGCTGTGCCCTGGTAGAGTACCCAAGGGGTGGCGTCCACAGTTTGTACAAGTCTAGACGAGGCCCTTCCAGCTGCCAGTGTGCTGTTGCAACATTGTCCACGATCCGCCATGGGCCGAAACAAGCCAGTGGGTCCGAGTCAGACCAACCAAATCGACAAGTACACTGTCGAGACGACGGGGCAATGGGTAGTGGCCCGCAGGACGACCCTGAAGACAGCGGCCCGGACCCCTCCCTGAAAGACATGAGGGCCATCAGGGATTTCCGTGGTACCCTGGAGCCTAAATTAGACTCGGTGACTGAGGAAGTAAACCTCCTACGAGCGGACTTCAGAAAAATGTCCGAGAAGGTTTCCGCGGCCGAGACTGGGATCGGGGGCCTTCAGTCCAAGACCAAGAGGCTGGAAGAACAAGTTGCCGCCCTCACGAAAAATCAAACTGATATTTACGCTCGGCTGGAGGACCAGGAAGGTCGAGCCAGACATAATTACATACGTGTAGTGGGGGTGCCGGAGGGGATGGAGGGGCCCTCGACGGACTGGTTCATAGAAGACCTGGTGCTGAACCATTTGAAGCCCAAACGCCTATCAAACCTTTTTTCAGTCGAACGGGCTCACAGGGCCTTGGGGGGTAAGCCCCGACCTGGGGCTCCTCCCCGCACGATCATCGCCCGCATCCTGAATTTCAGAGATAGGGATGCTATCCTGCAGGCGGCACGTACCCATGGAGATCTTCAGCTGGAGAATGCCACCATCCGCTTCTTTCCAGACTTCACGCTTCGGGTCCAACGACAGCGGCGCTCCTTCGATGGGGTGAAGAAGGCCCTTAGAGACCAGGGAGTGAAGAAACATGATGCTCTTCCCGGCCAGACTCAATATCCTGGACGGTGGCAAAGCGTACTTCTTCGATGCGCCGGAAGAGGCCAGCGACTGGCTGGAGGGTTGGCGGACTGTTGGTTGGAAGGGAGGACAGCAACGCCCGGTATCGAGCCGTAACGAGGAGGTCACTGAACTCGAAGAGGGGTGGGCCACTGGTGGCAGAGAGCAGAGGACAGTTAAGTGATACTGGGACAGCTCGGACACTGCTGGGCCTGACGGTTGGCTTTGAGTGAGCCCTTCTTACAGGTCCCTAAATGTGGGGCGGGGGGCGGCGTAAGATGGGGCGGTCGGGTGGCGGGGACCGGTGGTCCTATAATTGACTTGAACACTGCACGGCTGGCGGATGCTCGCTAATATCTATGTGACTCCGGGGTTTGAGGAGAGTAGACGGGCTGGTACACGGGGTGCTAACTTCAAAGTCATAGTGTGGGTGTGTACCTTTCGTTAATAGATATGATTCTTCCTGCTGACTGCAAGTTCACGGTTCCTCACAAATGTTTTTTCTAGTATTATGGGGGCGACAGGCACTCTGCAAGTTTGCATGGTGGGAGGTTGGGGACTCACCTGGCAGGGCGGCAGGGAGGAGGGAGTTGGGTTTCTGGATTGTTATGTTCTGGGGGGTGGGGAAATTTTGGGGAGAGGGGAAGTTTGCTCGAGGCCATAATCTTCATCATTCATTGGGGAATGTTACTGGGGACACGGCAGTCACAGTGGTTTCTCCGAGAGTGTGGGCATGTTTCTGCGATGATGGGTGATCCTGCTAAGATACAGGTGTGGACCTGGAACGTCAATGGGCTGGGTAGCAAAATAAAACGTACATTAGTATTGCAACACCTAAAGAGACATTCCCCTGATATTGTCCTGATTCAAGAATCGCACCTGCGGGGGAATCGATGTAAAGCCCTAGATCGTTTTGGCTATAAAATGGTAGCTCACTCGGGGTTCACCTCCGGGTCACGAGGAGTGGGAATCCTGGTACGTAACGCCCTACCTCTGGTTATCTCAGGCACGTGGGCGGACGACGCGGGCTGCTTTACTGCAGTGGCGGGTAGATGGGAGGGACGCTTATTGATATTTTGCTCCTGTTATATACCTCCGGGTCTACACTCCATGTGTTTCCCAAAGTTGAGTTCGTTCCTGACAAGTCTCCCCTCGGGAATACTCCTTATCGGGGGTGACACAAACGCAGTCATGAATCCGGAATATGACCGGTCCAGCTCCCCGATGGGCAGACAAGGGGAACGGGGTCTGTCAGACTTTGTTACGGCTATGGGACTGTGCGACCTGTTGCGGGCACATAACCCCTCACTTAGGCAATACACGTTCCACTCGGCACGACATGGGTCCCTCTCCAGGATCGATCACTTCTTTACCCGTAATGATCAAATGGGAGACTTCAGTGACACTAAACATATGGCTCGGGGGGCTTTCGGATCACTCCCCCGTTAGTGCCACCCTTAGAAGTCCGGTTGTCAACAGGGCTACCTTCCAGAGGATAGATCCCTGGCGCCTTCGAGACCCGACAATTGGGGACAAACTTCGGGAGGGATCCAAGTTGTACTTCGAAGAGAACCAGGGGTCAGTGGAGTCCCAAATTATTCTGTGGGAGGCCTGCAAGACGGTGCTGAGGGGCTTGGCCCAGTCGCTAATTGGGGTGCAGAAAAAGGAGGAGTCTCTCCAGATCCGGCTCTTAGAGCGAGAAATTGAGCAGCTAGAGGGTGATAATGCACCGACCTCCTCGGTGGACCTTTGTCACAGACTGAGCTGAAACAGAAAGACCTTAGGGCCCTGGCTGAGGCACGTGCCTATGCGCTGCCAACACAGCACCGGATTTACGACGTAGGGGACAAAGCACTGAAACTACTAGCGTGGCTGGGGCGCCGGGATAGGGATCGCTCCTGAGTGGCTGAAGTAAGGGACGCAGCGGGATCGCTCTGCTCGACAAGCATCGACATAGCAGAGGCCTTCGCGGCTCATTTCGAGCGAGTATACTCTCCAGTATGCACGAGAACCGAAAGGGACTGTGCGGAATTCTTGCGGGACTTTGCGCTTCCCACGTTGTCTGAGGAAATGAGTGAACGACTAGAGGCGGACTTTACGGTGGAGCAGCTCGGCAAGGCCCTAAATTCCCTGCAGTCGGGGAAGGCCTCTGGGCCCAATGGGCTTCCAATTGAGATCTACAATAGACAAGCCACGATTGTAACAGGCCCCCTGCTTAGGATGTTCAATGAGGCGCGCGGATCCAGGAGGCTCCCCCGTGATCAGAGAGAGGCCATGATTGTAGTGATCCATAAAGCAGGGAAGCCGGCGGACCAGTGCGCTTCGTACCGGCCGATATCTTTACTAAATGTGGAGGCCAAGGAACTCGCCAAGGTCCTGGCAGATCGATTGCTGTCGGTTATTACGGACTTGGTGCACGTTGACCAATCCGGGTTCATGCCCCATAGAAGCACCCGCCATAATCTACGGCGCCTATATGGGGTGCTCTACATGACCGAGGATGTTGGAGATACTCAAACGACGTTGATGGCGCTGGACGCCTCGATGGCCTTCGATAGCATCGAATGGCCATATTTGTTCATGGTGCTTCAGAGGTTGGGATTCGGACCGATCTTCTGCAGTTGGGTACGGCTCCTATATGAACAACCGACGGCCCGGGTGCGGGTCAACGGACAGTATCTAGGGCTTTTTCCCTGCGGAGGGGGACGCGGCAGGGATGCCCCCTGTCTCCCCTCCTCTTTGCACTCGCATTGGAACCTCTGGCCCACTGGATCAGAAGGGACCCCTCGATTTGGGGCCTGGCGGCGACCGAGGAGTAGGAAGAACGTATATCCCTCTACGCCGACGATATCATTGAATATCTGGCAAGGCCATACCACTCGATAGCTCGAGTACTATACCTATTGGAGTTGTTCGGCAGCTACTTTGGCTATACCACCAATTGGTCGAAATCTGTGATTTTTCCTTTATCTGGCTCTCCCCCTCGGATCCCGTCTCGGTGCTCGGCTCCGGTGGTTTTTGAGGGGTTTAAATACTTAGGAGTTTACGTCACGCGTGATAGGAAGGAGTTTTTTGATAGAAATCTCGAGCCCCAGTTGGCTCGCCTGAGTGCCGATGTAACTCATTGGCGTACTCTTCCACTTTCTCTCGTGGGTAGAGCAGCTCTGTTCAAGATGCTTACATTGCCGAGACTCCTCTACGTTCTGCAGAACACTCCGTACCCGGTCCCCACAAGCGTGTTTAAACGAATCTCACAGGCGGTGCAGACCTTGCTGTGGGACGGGGGGGGTCCCCTAGGATAGCGTTACACAAGCTACACAGGGGAGTGTACGATGGAGGGCTGGCGCTCCCAGATGTTAAACTATATTACTGGTCTTCACAGCTTCAGGTGATCAACGACTGGGTGTATACAGAGAGTGGTGAACCTACCTACAGGGTGGACAGAATGGTTATGCCAAGGGGCAATTGTGAACCTCTTCTTTATGCCCGTAGACCGCAGAAGGCATGGCCTGAGCACACTAAGGTAGTCCTACAGTGTTGGAGGGAGGCTAATAAGCTCCTGGGCTGGGCGGGCACACTGACTGGGAGAACACCACTGTGGCAGGGTGAGCAGCTGCGGGAGGTGACCGCTCTGACGGGGTTCAGGGGCTGGCAGCTGATTGGCATCGATTATCTAGGGGATGTCTGGAAAGGGGATTCTCCCCGCACCTTCGAGTACCTCCAAAAGGAATACAACTTACACCACTCACAGAGATATCATCACGTACGACTCCTACACGCCCTACGATCCCATATACCGAGTGGTACATCCTTTCCGGAATACTCCCCGATGGAAGATAGGATGTTGCTTGACCCCATTGCGGAGAAACCCACATCAACAATCTATCGCAAATTAATCAATAATACAGCTGATCCCTTGGTCAAACTTAGAGCAGCTTGGGCCAAAGACCTTGGGAGTCTAGATGATGAAGACTGGCAGGACGCGCTGCAGGGTCCTTGAGTAATTGCAATCCGTTCTAGATTCCGGCTGGTGCAGCTTAAAATCCTTCACCGTACTTAATACCCTCGTACACACCTTTATGCATGGGGAAGGTGCCAGTCGGCGTCCTGTCTAAGGGGTTGTCAACAGGAGGGCACCTTCTTTCATATCCTTTGGGAGTGTCCGGAGATCATTCCCTTCTGGACGAAGGTCACGGACACCATGTCGAGGGTAGTGGGGATGACGGTCCCGATGGAGCCGAAGTGGCTTTTATTGTTGATTAAAGGGGACACGGATTGGTCGAGGTATGTGGAAATTTGGCTGGCCCTGGCTGCGGGTGTAGCGAAACTGAATATTGCTAGGGGGTGGGGGGCGCAGGCGCCCCCGCAGTGGGAGGACTGGAAGCGCGACCTCGACTGGTGCCAGAGAGCCGAAGAAACTGTATACAAAAGTAGGGGGTGTACTAAAAAATGGAAGAAAGTATGGGCGCCCTGGCGGAAATACAGAGGAACGGGTGCACTTTTGGAGGGGGTGTAGTATTGGGGATGGCGGATGGTCCCTGTGGTTCCCTGATGATGATTTTCCTGATAACATTTGCAATATTTCCCAATGTGATATGCAGACACTGTTTTGTACTGTATGGTCTCACGAGCATAGTTAATAAAAAGATAATAAAAATAAAAAAAATTAGATTTTACACACAGTAGGGCAACATCGATGAGGGACTGTTTGGTAAAAAGCAGTCCTGAGGCACATATGGGAACTACATGGCTGACACAGCGAAAAGGGTTTTACAAATGTAAAACATGTAAAGCCTGCCAGCATGGCACCAACAAAACATCCTATATGGTCCCTTTTGGCAATAAAGAACGCAAAATTTCAAAGTCCCTTACATGTAAAACTGATCATGCAACATATGTGCTGAAGTGTTCTTGTGGTCTACGCTATGTGGGGAGTACCAAACTTCAAGCCCACAAAAGAATACTCCAGCACATTCGTGCTATAATCAATCAGGACCAGTCATACCCAGTGGCACGACATTTCAAAGACAGCCATAATTCCAATCCAAAAGATTTGCAGTACTTTGTGATTGATGCTGTGCCACCTAACAGGAGAGGAGGAAATAGAGAAAGGGCTCTATGCCAACTGGAAACCTGTTATATCCTAGATCTAAACATTACGGAGGACCTATACACCTGTCTCTAACAAACACTACAGCTACAGTAAGGCCTTGGAACTGAATAGAACACAAACATGCTAAGATGCACATGGCCCACTAAGGGCGTGTGTTTAAGGACTTTCAAACAACGGGGGCAACACACTAGTGCAATATTAACATTAACATCAATTGCTACTAAATGCTGCCGTCTCAAAAGCAGAAATAAGTTTTTAATTAACAGTTTAGCACTTTATATTTTTACCTTGAGGTGTTATAGCACATGCACTTTCATTCATTTTGCACTTGACCAGTTGAGATGTTTACTTTATGAACTATTGAATATTATGTAATTGTATTGTAGTCCTTATTCATAAGGCTTAAATATTAGTCATGTCAAACTAATAATATTGAATGACAATTTTAGTCGTTCCAAATGGTAACATGATTCACAAATGTGTAAGTTTTATATTAGACAACAAGACTTGTACAGAAACATTCACCGATGGTTATACGTCTTTGTTGATGCAACAACAAAACCTAAACCGAAAACAACTCTGTATTTAGAAAAGGATTTATTTACTGTTTTTTGCGTATTAAATAACAGTTTAAAAATGCTATGAATCAACAATTGGTGAAATGTTGAACACAATTAACAAGAAGTCTTGTGTCGACATCTATGACTGTAATTTACATGCACTTGTCACTTTAAGATATGGTTTAAAAAGGTAGAATGAAGCCGCGGCGCTTGTCATGTGATCAAGGCCCGTAAGGGCTGAAACGCGTAATGGCTGACATTAAATAAAACTCTTAGCACTTACTTCTTGGTCCATGCTCTGGTTCTGTGATAAGGATTGCAGGCAGTGGTGGAGTGCTCTGAGATTATATATATATATATATATATATATATATATATATATATATATATTTGTGGCCATTGACCACCCTGACAAAATGCTGTCCCTCACATGTTGGTGGTACGTCTTGGCATCTTGCACGCCTCCATGAGATGGTTTCCATTGTCCACTCTTGGTAAAGCGCAGCTCTCATATAATGGTGGGAACTTGTGGACATCTGTGGTATGACATCCACCATGCTGACCATGGCATAAATATAGTAGTTCCTAATGTCCACGGTATGATAGTGCCTAGCTCTGGCATAATGTTGGTCCTGCCAGAAAGGAGGAAACTCTTGTCATTTTGTGAGCATCCATTACACAATGGTGCCTAACCGTGGAATAATGTTCACCCTGGCACAAGGATGGTAATTCCTGCATATTGTGGACCTACATAGTACAATCATGGTTCTGGCATCAAGGTAGTAATTCATCCCATATTGTGGACATCCACTGCCTGGAGGTGGTAATTCTTGACATATTATGGGCATCCATGTTATCAAATGCCGGCTGACCTACTGTGAGCATGCATGTCAGTAGAGTGCCAAAAGTAGCATAATGTCGGCCCTGGGTTAATGGAGGTAATTCCTAGCACGTTGTGGGCAGCTGTGTTATGATGGTGCCAAGGCACAAATGTCAATCATTTTGAATAAAATAAAGTTCAGGCAGGCTCAGAGAAGAGAGGAACCAATTCAAGTGAACATATATATTTTTAACACTAGCATATGTGCTTAGCCAACCCTTTCTCAAAAACTCAAGGAAGATACCTCTACATCATTGCCAGGGTTTGCAGAGAAGGTGGACAAGGGGAAATCTATTGTATTTGCAACTGTTAGTTTCTCTTTGGCTTTCTTAAAAAACTTTGATTAAAATTTTCTATAAAACGCATGGCTAAATTCATTTTTTTATTACTGTAAGTTTTTTTAAATTATGCATTTTCCACCCATCAATTCGTTTTTTGTTAATTAACTTGAAGAAATCGCAGTATTCCATGTATGGCACGCCACACTTTGGAAGCCTATTGACACACGACTGAAAATAATGTGTTTTTCTTTTTCCTTGTTCAGATCCTTACTCACTATCCAAATCTTTATGTCCTCAACCTCCATGGAAACGACATCACAGAACTTTCTGAGGTTAATAAGCTGGTAGCTCTTCCCAATCTGAGAAGCCTGACCCTGCATGGGAACCCAATTGAGTCTGAGAAAGGCTACAGGTAGGACTTAAGAATAATGAATAAATTAAAAAGATTGCCTAATAACTGTTGAACTCAATAACCAATGATTGTTGATAAAGACTGTTAACACAATACCATTTTAGTACCTGGCTGCAGACAGCTGAAGCTATCTGCTGGCAACGCTAATGAGTTCAATACTACCAGAGCCATGACACATCACAGCACATTGTGCTTATGTTGCAAGTGAAAGGGCTACAGTCCCTCTCTGCTGTACAATTTTATATACATTGAATATGGTGCCACCTTGTGCCTACTATGGTAATATATAGGCAACCCAGACGCCTTGGCTTAGCCCAATGCTTGTTTAGTAGTTCTCGCTCACCATGACTGCTGGATATCTCAGCTGCCTTTAACACAGATGACCATCCAACCCTCATCCACTCTATGGAGTCTTGAATGGGTTTCACTAGCAATGCCCTTCACTGGTTGTCCTTGTAGCTTTCCCATCAACAGTTTATTCACTCCTCCAGGTTGCTAAAAGATTGCTATCCCTTGCACAGTCCTCCAGGGTTTCAGACTGTCTCATGTCACCTTCAATGTCTACATAGAGCCCCATGGGGCTCTACTAACAGATAACAGCATCAAGAGTCTCCAGCATACCAAACATACACAACTCTACTTGAAAGTCTCCTCTACTTCAGACATCCAGTGTCTCAAACTCTGTCTGCATCACATCCAGACCTGGATGCCCTTCTCCTACCCGAAGCTCCACCCAACCAATCAGAATTCCTGGGATTTGACAAGAGCAATTTGAATTAAATTTATAGAGTGCAACATCTACCCATAAGCATCAAGGCGCTATAGTCACAGCAGATTGCTACAAAGCATCGGCAAAAACATGCATTAAATAGTACAAACCTGACTCAATTATATGACCATTGGAGGCATCGAACCCCAGTTTTCACCGAATGCCAATTCACTTGGGTTCACCCTGGACACCAACCTCACCTTCAAGGAACATGTTGGCAAAAAACAAAGATGGCCAGGTCCCAACTCTTTCTTCTAAAGAAAGTGAAACCGTTTCTTGTAGAACGTGACTTCAGAACTGCTGTTTAAGCCTTCGTTCTCTTGCATCTGGATGGTGGTTGCACATGCTCCATGGGCTCAAGATAACAGACTTGAGGGCATCCTACACGCTACAGCACTTCTCATGCAGGGCCGGAAGAAATATGATCACATAACGCTGTGATGGGACTCAACTGGCTCTCCTTGCTGGCCCACATGTTCTTCAAAACCAGCTGCATCACTTACAAACCGATCATGACTAAGTAGACAAGCTCACCATACCTGGTGGCTCTCAGCACACCCACAGCCAGTACACCATCAGACCAGAAACTAAGAAGCGTAAAAAAAAAAATAAGGCAGTAGACCTTTTCCATCCATCTAAGATCTATAATAACACCCCAGAATCATAAGAACCACTCCAACTCAGCTTCAACTTAGGAAAGAGTTGAAGACACACACACCTCTTTAAAGAACATTACATTACAATGCTGTAACCATCCAATAATCCCCAATCTCTCCTATCACTCGTTGGCCGTATGCCTGCCTTTGACCCTTTATAGCACTCTGCTTCCTTTTATGATTAGGTTTGCGCTATACAAATACTACATACATACGTCTATGATACGCAACGCATCATAAGCGATGAATCCATCTTAGATCCAGGAAGGAACCTGTTTTAGTGAAAGTGTTGGAAAGAAGACAAAAAATTATATAAATTCTCATAACGATCGTATTTTGTACTAGTAGACCTGCACTGAACCAGAGTAGTGGAGTCCCAACCCTAGAAATTGAATGGTTCAAGGAATACAACATCTGATCCTAAGTTTGTTAGACACTGGTAGTCCAATTGAGCTTCAAAACCTGTGGTTGCTTCTTGTGTGCGCAGATGGCAAAATCTTTGTTCTTTAGGAACCAAATACCTTCTCCTATAAAACGGGGCTGCCATGGTGTTTGCTGATTTTGCTTTTATACTTGAACTTTTCAGATGTTATGTGTATTTGTACAGCGCACTGTCATCCGTGAGGGTATCCTGGTGTTGAGCAGATGTGTGTGCATATTCCTGCCAATGGTAGGTTAGTTCATTGAAAAGCCAGGTCTTCAGCTTCTTGCGAATTCAAGAAGAGAAGGGAAGTGGTGTAAAAGCACCCTAATTACTAATTGCATCTTAATTACTGTTACTTTACCATACACATTCTAACATTTTTGACTTCATCAAGGTGTAAATTATCTCTACCATTATCAACAACAGAAGGGAGACTGAAGTTGTGTAAAGTGGACCTCTGCAGACAAAGTGTCATTATTCTGTATGAAACATCAGAAGTTGGATGCAATCCAGCAGCTGCCCCACCAAGGGTTTTCACTGCTGTAGGTGAAAACTACATTAAGAAATTGCATAGTCCAGAATTCCAGATTCATTTACATGTAAGCATCACAAGCACGGAGAATAAAAATATCTCCCTTTACTGTTTCTATTAGTAAATATAAAGACTCAGTCTTGATTTGTGTGGCAATTATGTGGTGCAATCAGCTGAAGAAGAGGCACAAACTGAACAGTGGACTCATTGTAGTGGAGGGTAATTAAAGTTAGTTATGCCTTCAATCAATTGCATGTTTAGGTCCCTCTTACTAAGACTGCAGATGGCACCAGTATCCTTGATTAGACAAGAGGATGAAGTTGCAGCTTTTTCTCACTTCACACTGGTTCACCTCGCCAATGCCTATGACAAAGTAGCCTGAAAATGTACACTGAAGCCTTGAAGTGTGTTCTGGGGTCACAGGCAATAGCCTTCAATGGCACCATTCAGTCCTCTCAAATCGAAGCCAGTTGATCAGAAATGATCCCCACAGATCAACATCATAGCATGTTCAGTGTCCTCTAGCGCTTCCCTTTGTCACTACTGTTCGTCACCATCTACGTGAGAGCAACAGCTCAGGTTATCACACACAGCCACCTGTGATATCCAACAATGCATCCGGCAGGATAATAGTACAAAACAATACAAAAAAACTCAAGTTGGCTGGCACACATACATCACCAGAAGGTGAGCTGATTATAATGTTTGGCAAGAAAGCTGAAAGTCTGGTATTTATCATACCCTAAACTCCATACCATTCCAGTGCACAGAAGAAGTAAAGGCTATCCCCACACTGCCCAGTCACTGAATGTCTTGTTTGAGCTCTGTACCAAGTTTCAGCCGTTGTCAAAATCACCTACTTCCAACTCATGATCCTGCAAAGGATTCTTCCTCTTCTAGGGATAAGCCATGGCATCAAACTTTCCAGGGCCTTGGTGCTTTCTTGGCTCTTAAGTCACAAAATAATGTATGCTATTGCCTCCATGAAAAACAACCAGAAACTTCAGAGGTTGTAAAACCAAGCAACAAGGCCTTGCTTGTATATAACAAAATTGATCCACAACTTTGAAAGAACTACATTGGCTCCAGATGGCGCACAGAATACAAATCAAAGGAGAGCACTGTTTCCAAAGTGCATGGGAGCAGAACCCAAAACAAGTACTGAAGGTGACCTCAGTTACATCTTCAGCAACAAGTATGCAGCCATCAGGCATTCCTGAAGAGCACCTTATTTAAAGGGACATATATCTCACACTTCAATGTCACCTGGACCTGCCCTCTTCAAGAAGGCTCCATGCTCTTATAAGCACAGTGTATGCCCCACATGAGCTCTGCACTAAAGACTGACAATTGATGAGTGTTTTTCAGAAGGCATTTACCACTGCTTTAGTTGGTAAGCATCAAAAGGTTTTGTGCTCTTGGTGAATGTGACAATCCTGCACAAAACAAACAAATTAATACATTCCAATTGAGGAATCTGCATTCTTTGTTGTTCTTGCTTCGGGATTGCTTGGGTGCTTTGATGAGGGGAACTACACCTGAAAAGTTTCCACTTAAAATGCATTATTCTTATGAAATTGCATGTTAGTATTAAGCCTTTCAGGCCCAAGGCCTGCTTTTAATAGCTACCTTAATCCTTCAGTGAGCCTTGGTCAACAGGACTACCGTTTTAAATCACTTATAAAAGCAACCAACAAGTTTAACAATTGATCACCTCACAAGATATACAAATTAGTACAAATAACAACAATATTGGTTCCATAAAAAAGGCTTTCTCCTGGATGCCTGTAGTGTGTCTACTCCATCTTGAAATGAAACCCAGGAAAGGATTTCTTGTAAGTCCTTAAATGAAAGTTTATTCACAGAATGAGACCCACGACCACTCCCAGACATATCTCTGCTGTGAATGCCTAAATGGAATTCCAGAACACCCACACAAGATGACATCCACAATATTTTAAATAAATAACATCCACAATATTCTGAATACATAACCACCAAATGTCTCCAACATCTCTCTTTTATTTTAACAAATAAAACAGAAGAAATCTAGTTACTATGAAATTCAATTAAAACATAACAAAGTGTAACAGGAGCTATTCTCACTCATTCATTGTGAAATCTCAAATTCGCACTTTTAGTATTCTGTTAATTACTCTGTAAGCAAACGTCCTCATCTGCTTCAGACTTCAAATTCGCACTGCTAGTATTCTGAGAATCATTTTGTAGGCAAACTTCACTACCAACGCACTCATTTTCAGTAAAGAACAAAGGCGCATCAAGCCAATCAGAATCATTCATCACTTCCAAACGAACACTCTAATTTTTCATAATCCGAACTTGCTCTTCTTTAAGCTTCACAATAGAGTTCCTATTCCACCGCCCATTGTCCTGCAATTTTGAACTGGCTTTGTAAATTTCAACTCTCCTGTCACCACTGTGAATGTTTTTTTAATTAAAACCCAATCACCAACTTGTATATCGATGTCTTTCGCACTTACAGTGCAGTGCAACAACGAGAGGAGCCAATCAGCAACTCAACACATTAAGGAAACTCAAACTGTTCCTACCGCCGATGGACATGAAGCTAGCTGCCCAATCACTAGTCATCTTCCGTTTAGACTACAGAATTGTGACCCTGGCTGGGCTACCCAAAGCTAAACTGGCACCTTTTAGGGCTACTTTGAACTCTGCTGTCAGACTCGTCATGGGATCAAGAAAATGTGAACACATCACTCCAGATCTAATTCAACTCAACTGGCTCTCTCTCAATGCAAGGCTCCGCTACAAGATAGCCTGCTTAACGCATAAAGCGATAGATACTTAACACTCCCACTTACTTGACAAAAAAACCTGAACTTGCAGGCACGAATCGAGCCCTTAGAAGTTCCAATACTCTACTGCTGAAACCACAAAAGTTCAAAAAGAAGAAAACCTACAACCGCGCCTTCTCTGGTCTTGCTCCAAGAATATGGAATGCTCTCCCTCCCGAAATCAGAACAAACCCCTCGACAGCCGCATTCAAAAAAGAAGTCAAAGGATTATTCCTGAATAGCCAAATGCGACAATAAACCAGTAACCTCCCAAAGTAACTCTTATTCTTTGTCTACAACTCTGGCCTACCTTCCTACTTAGCATTTGTTTCAGGTGTAACCTAACCTCTTACTCGATTTATTATTTCTTTTGTATCTGCTTAATGTCTATAATTCGATGTACAGCGCTCTGATACCCTAGCGGGTCTTGTTCACACTATATAAAACTTTTCAAATAAATAGTACTATCAAAATATTCTTTACAAACCTTTTGTTTTGCCTCCACTTTTCTGCGCACCTTGTTCAAATCTAAACATTCATTCAAACGACCAGTACGTTCATCCAACCAAGATGCTTTAATACCGGAACCAGGTTTTCTGCCCCTCAAAAGCATAAAAGATGCAACATCAATAGTACTGTGCGGCGTGGTATTATTATAGCTTCATACCTTGTTTTTCAAATATTCTACAACATTTAAATATTTTTAAATTGCCGTCTGTAGGCCTTCCTTCAAAAAACGATTAGCCCTCTCCACTAAATCATCTGAAGAAGAACTATACAATGTCCCCTTAATGTGCTGTATACCATGTTTGTTAAAATACTGCAACATCTCGGACGAAATAAAATGGGACCCATTATCTGTTACAATTGATTTAGGTGCACCTTCAATACAAAGAATCTTTTCCCCAAAAAATTTGAGATTGTGTGTTTTCGCTGTTCTTACAAATGCATATTACAACCACTTTGAAAATTAATCCACTGCCACAATCAGATACTTCAAATCACTCTTCAACAAATTAAAAGGACCAGCAAAGTCTAAACCTATTTTCATCCAAGGCCCTTCAGGTCAAGGCATAGGAGTCAAAGATGGAACACTAACCTTCCATTGCTCATCAGAACACAAACATTCCTTACACTTATCAACAAAACTTTTTAATTAATGTATGTGTTGAATACAAACTTTATTTACATACACCACGTGTGAAGTCTCTTTTGTGACGCTCAGTGTATTTATTATGTGAGAGTGCTGTGCCAGTGCTTAACACATTGCCTCTGTGATAAGCCTGACTGCTCAGTGCCAAGCTACCCAAGGGTGAGCGCAGGTTATACAGTGAGTGTAATCACCTACCCCTGACTGGAGTGGTAGGTTCTGCCTCGCCTCATCCAACCAGAAAGTGCCAGTTCCAACACCAAGCCAAAAGGCATCCGCAAATATTTGTAAGCACCTAAAGGCGTAAAACATTGTCAAACTCTGTGACTCCTCAGCCAACGGTATTTGATGATATGCAGATCATAAATCTATGGTGGAAAAATATTTACACTCACCTAAATTTGCCAACATATCATGAATACGTGGAAGAGGATGACAATCCACCACAATATTTCTGTTAAGAGCTCTAAGATCTGCACATAACTAATCTCACCAGATTTGTTCCTTGCAATTACAGCTGCAGTAACTCATTTGCCCATGTTTTGTCCAGCAACGATTTCAATTCCTGCTTAATAGAAATAGGAACTGGTTTAACTCTTTGCATCACAGGTTTAGCATCCCCCTTCTGCACAATTTTATTCTCGAAATCTTTGACAAGATCTATGTCATCCAAGACTTATATCATCACTAAAAACTTTGGCATACTTGTCTGATAACATAATGTGCCCTATATTTACAATTAGCTAAACTTAAAACTGGTACTTCACCCAAAACAACTGGTTCATCAGCACCAGGTTTAGGCAAAATGCCAAATTTACCTTGATCCTGCCACCCCATGATGTCCCTTCCTCTTTCAGCAACACATATCTATGTATACATTGTTCTACCTTTAAACATCAGTACATCTCGAAAATATCCTTTCATAATTATGTCATATTCCCCAAACGTCTTGTGATTGCATCTGTTGTCTTTAGCTTTTTGTTTAACCAATATTTTTCAAAAGTTACATCTGAAAGTATGGTAATTGGTGGACCAGAATCTGACATAACGTTAATGGTAACATTTTCCATATCAATTTCACAAATACGACCTTTAAACATTTTCTTATTTGTGTGAACCATGCTCACACCAAACCTTTTCAACAAATTTGATTGGATTCACTTTCATATTTGTTTTTAGATTCCAACACACAGCCTAAAAATGTCCTATTTTCTTACATGAATGTAATCCCTTGTGCTGGCTATGCTGGGTTGTTTCCAATAAAAAATTTTGACCGGCACCTAAAACAGTAACCACAACTTTTCTTGTCCTGAGTTTTAGAGTCCTTATTCTTCCTAGATCCAACACACACACTAGCATCATCAGAGGGTGTCACATGGCCCATGGGGACATTGTCATCTTCTCTAAATTAGCATGAGCACGCTGCAGATTGTCCGCTGCTTGGCACACGTTACTACACGAGTTTATACTGCAAATGTCTCTTTTGCCGTTTTCACATGAGAACCTATTGTTGTGTTCACACTCAGCAGGTTCCTGGGATTTAGTCTGAACATTGTGACCAAGGTCGAACAATAATGCCGCTTGTTATTCTGCTCTGGTCAGGCCCTAGCACCTAGACAAAACATATCGATGCAGCTGCTGTTTGGGAATACGTACTTTGGTCCTATTGGAATACACTAATAGGTAGCACACACTTGGAGAGGGACCTTTCCAGGGAGAAGAGACAGACAGCACCTATGATGTAGATCTACCATCTATAGACTGAGGTACGGGGTCTGCAGATAACACCCAGAGATCTTCTGATATATAATCATTCTGCTTCTATACAAGGGGAGGGAGGTTAGGCTATACTGTCTTTTTATAATGACAAGTCCTTTCATGATTTACGGACTAATTGCTATGCTTACCATATTGGTGTTATGCATTTTCCTGCTTGTTGTGGCACCTATATTGCATATTAGAGCACGTTAGTTAAAATAAATATTTTAAACTTGTTCGTGTCTCTGTCAGATCTTATTGTGGACAAGTATAAGAGTGTGAGCAAAAGAATGTGTCTTGCAACCGCGATTCCTGAGAAGAGTAGGGAGTGTTGTGTTCTGGGGTGTCTAATTACTTGTTTCTCTGTGAGTGAGTAGGAGAGCAAGTGAGACACTATAGCTAGTCGGTCCTGGGCTCATGGGTACTAAGGTGGTAGGATGACTCGGTCCCTATCTACTAAGGTCCCATAATCCTACGCATAGTTCTGTGTTTACACAGAATCCTTGCAACAAGGGGATAACAAATGACACAGGCAAACTGTCTTTCACCTCATCTGTGATGGCTTTTGTGGACGTAAGATATTGTTCTATACTCTTAGCAATGTCTCTGACTTCAGAAAGCAAAGGATTTTAACAGCTCTGAATGGGTTCATGTATTTCTTTTCATGGGCAATTGAACACAAACTGATCCCTAAGATAAACATCAAGATTACTGCCAAATTCACACTTACCTGCAAATAGTCCTCAACTGATTCCTTCAATTTTTGTTTTCTTTTGAAAGATGTGTGCCTCTCTAGCATAACAGATGGCTCATCAGAATATTGTTTGGTCATGCAGCTACTGCCTCAGTATATTCATCCCAGGATGCAGCCTCCGCAGCAGGAGGAATAACATGAGGCAAATTGTCATAGACTCCTTACCCTGCATCACCTAGATGATTAAATAATAAAGCTGTGCGTCTAACAGCATCATATTTCTTGGCATCAATTGTAATCATATTTCTCAAAGATTCCGAGCCATTTCTACACGGCATTAGTGGTTTTCCGGAAAATTGTAAAAAAGAAGAATGCACAATGTTGTTCTCATTAGCCATGACTTTAGGTATGCATATTCCACCGAAATAGTTACAATCAAATCCAAACACAGTTAATAGAATAGTCATTAAAGTATGTAACCAATAAAGGTCTGAACAAAATTAAATAAAGAAAAACTTGAAAATACTTGAACGCTTTCTTCCCAGCAGCTAAAGAAATCCAAGATCGTAGAGTAGCGAGTAATTGACCGGCAGCTGCATAAATAAGAATTTATAAATCGTAGTCCGTGGTGCTGCGTGTAATTGAACGACTCCAACAGCCACATAAATTAGAAGATACATCGTAGATCGTGCCGCTGCATTAAACTTATTGATACCAGCCTATGAACGAATAGACGAATCCTTTCCAATTCAAGATGGCCACAAACGTGTGCGTACCATGTGATGACAAAGCATGTAAATCAACGTAGAGCATGCTGACATCAATGCAACATAGAAGCAGAGAGTGTGTGTGCCAGGCGAACGTTGCTCTGCATTCTAATCCCACGTGAAGGACTCGCGTGTAGATGACTGTTACAAGATCCTAACGGTAAGCGCCTGATGCCATATTATAGAAAAGTCAGTGAAGCAAGCTTTAAAACACAATACCTTCTCAAAACTATAGCGCTGTGCTGTAAATTTAGCAAATTTCATCGGCTAACATCCAGATCTGTCATAATAAGTATCCAAATAATGGGCAAATTAAAGTACCATGCGTCTTTGGGTCTCCAAATATACCAAATTGTCGCTAAAATGTAGTGTGTCCACACCAACATGGAATGAAACTCAGGATACGACTTCTGGTAGATCCTTAATTGAAGGCTTATTCACAGAATGAGACCCACGACCAATCCCAGAGACGTCTCTGTAGTGAATGCCTGGAAGGAATTCCAGAACACCCACACCAGATGACATCCACAATATTCTAAATAGATAACATACACAATATTCTGAAAACATGACCTTTAAACATCTCCAACATCTCCCTTATTATTATAACAAAAAAAACAGAAGAAATATAGCTACACTTCACATCTCCAACAGTGCTGGAAACGGAAGAGATATTTGGTTGCTCAGTCAAATCCAAGAACTGAAGGAACCGTGCAGAATTCAATCTGACCAAGTCTATCCGCACGCCACCTGTTTTCTTAATAAGTTGCGTCCAATATGTAGCAAATTTTCCACACAAAGCCTGTGTTGAAGTGATCAGTGTGTTCATTTTCAAGGTTCGCTCCAATGTATTTTTCAACTCCATCACGGATTCTATGAGTACTTCTTGCTGCCAATACATGTTACGTTTAAGCATTATTATTTATATAGAGCTTCCTCAGAGCTAGATATAATTAAAACCATATGCATATAACTTCCTAAAACAGTCACAGACCACAAATAAAACTGATTTCAGTACAAAATCTACTGTGGTGTCATCGTTATCCTTACCATGTAGTTATAAAATTTGTGCCACCGACATTCCACATTGGTAATTGGTGAAAGGTGCAATCCGAACCTTCTCTTTGCAAAGAAACCCCAATATCTGAACTTTACCACCCTGTGCATAGAAAAACTGACTGTTACATGACGATTTGCCAGCTGATTAACACTACCTGTGCAGTGTATAGTACATTATCATGCAGCGTGAAAAGCAGTAAATAGATAACAATCAAGTATTTATTTAGGAATGATGCATACCACCCCTAACTATTCACTCTCACTCAGCATATCCATATCCAACCATTAGAAATATATTCCAAGTAGAAAAGCATGAATCCATAGTTTATATCGATGGCGTTTCCTATAGTAATGCTATGCAAAATTACTGAACGGTCACTACCATTTCATATTCTGAACCTTCACAAATCAGTCCATTATATCCAAAGTCCATTGCACAGTGTGCCACATGATAATTATTTTGTATCCCAAACATTTATTAACTGCTCATTTCACAGTCTAGATCTTCAATGTGATTAAAACAAACCAAAATCATAATCAATAAATCAACATCCCGACTTGACAATAAAATGCTCTTACCATCACATTACCATAAATTATTGTGGTCATCCAAAGCAATGCTCATCAAGCAAATGACCAAATACCTAAGACTATTCCAGGTAGAATTCACAAATTTCTACTTAAATTATAACCATGTGCATAAACGATGTCTTTGCATTCCAAAGTAGCTTTCACTCATGCCCGTTTTAAGATCGGAAGCCAATTTTTCACTCACAATTGACGCCAGTACACATAATATATAAAACAGCAAGTGTATCGTGGAAGGACTACCTTCCTTACAATTTTTACACTTACATTTTGTTAATGGATTCTTCTTCCCTCAGATTCATTTTTCTGAAGGATCTCCAGGCTTCAGGCTGAATCCATTGCTTTCAGTGATTCCCCCCCATCTGTTGCGTGTCTGACACCAAGTGGTGTCAGACATGCACTCCAAGCAGTGTACTAACTGTTTACCAAGTGGTTTCAGACATGCATGCCAAGCAATGTACTTACTAACTGTTTACCAAGTGGTTTCAGACATGCACGCCAAGTGTCGTACGGTTCCTGCTATCGCAGTAAGACTATGAGTTTGGGCAACATAAGCGTCAAAACTATGTGAGACTGAGTCCTTACATATCAAAAGAATATGTTTACCTAATTCCTGGCTAACACACAGTGCACCATCTGGACCTCTAAACCGTACTGCCTGTTTACCAACTGGTGTCAGACATGCACGCCAAGTGTCTTCAACTTCAGAACATGGCAATCCTGATTCCCCAAGGAAATCGTGGGAACAGATCTTACCCTTTCGTTAGTAACTCAGGCATGCCCAAAGGGAGACACAAAGAATACGCAAATTGGCGTTTCAATATTTATTGAAGCAATAGGATTCTTGTGTAAAATTTGTGTGCTGCAATGATTAACTGTAGGAAACAAAACAAAGTAATCAACATTACAATAATGGCAAAGATGAGAAATAGTTCAACCATTGTGCTGTTGCAATGATTATATGAATTCATATAACTCTACTCCTACCTAGCGCTTTCTATGCTAGTAAGCATAGGGTGTGCGGTCTGCCAGAATACCTTAGAGTGGTCTAACTCCTCATTTACCTCCGGGTGTGGGTCATCTGGGAGCCAATCTTAGTGTAGAACAGGCCGGCGTCCTTCTCAGGATGGAGATGGTATTCAGCTGGACTAGAATTCCGGCATAGGTCAACCTCAACAACCATCAAAATGCTCCTCTGCCTAAACAAAAGCGTGGTGCAATTTATATAATAAACTGGACCCATTCATTCTATGCCTAAGCTCCGGCCCGCCAACTTTGTCGATTCTACCCAGCCCGAATTGTCGCAGAACAGAAAACAGCAAACAAGGCCAGTGCACGAAGTGTACCGGGTCCTTGAACAGAATGTCTTATAGTATGATAAAGTGCCTACGAAGAAATGTAACTGTAAGCAAACCCTTTCTGAGTAAACTATCTCATGCGGCACGAAACAATGTGTGGTAAAAGTCATCATTTAAAAGATGTCAACTTTAAACGTGAACATGTAAAAAGGGCGTGTTTGTGCACAAGGCCTATGTAGCCTCACGACACAAGCAGTCTACTACCTATTTACTAAGTGGTATCAGACATGCACGCCAAACAGTGTACTACCTGTTTACCAAGTGGTGTCAGACATGCACTCCAAGCAGTGTACTTACTACTTGTTCACCAAGTGGTATCAGACATGTACGCCAAGCAGTGGACTACCTGTTTACCAAGTGGTGTCAGACATGCACGCAAAGCAGTGTACCTACTACTTGTTTACCAAATTGTGTCAGACATGCATGCCAAGCAGTGTACTTATTACCTGTTACCAAGTGGTGTCGGGCACGCACACCAAGCAGGCTACTACCAGTTTACCAAGTGGTGTTAGACGCAGGTGCTGGGCAGTCAACTACTTTTTTATTTCAGGTTCTATCATAGACCTCTACGATTCCTCAACAAATGTAATGGCAACTACTCTAGCATTCAAATATTGGGCACACTTTACCACATTTTGTACTTCAATACCATTACACACACCTCAATACCTTGGAACACTCTACCGTTAGAAGTGCTATTGATAGGACACTTGTGCATTGTCACAATGAACAGTATACTTACTTGGCCATAATCAACCCCTCCAGTGCCCTTAAGGTTGTGCTAAATACAATTGCTGGGAACATAATTAACATCTAATTGGATAATGAGATACTGGTTGTTTGTCACTTGAATTTGAACAAAGTTCAAGCCTTTACAGTAAATTTGTCTGCTTCATTATGAATTATTTTATGTAGATTAAGTCTGCACAGAAGTGTGTGTAATCAGATTGTGTGTAAAAATGAGTTCTATGTGACTTGCTTTTTTCGGTTGCTACATTTGATACCCAAGTTCACGTGGACATATTGAGTTGCTCTTGTTTTTTAGACTAGAGTTGTGTTTATGGGCATGGGGGTGGGCACCCCAGTCCTTGATCATAGATGGTCTGGCGCTGAGTTGTGTTTAGGGGCAAGGCGGTAAGCATCCCAGTCCTTGATGATATATGCTCTCATGCTGAGTTGTATTTACATAGCAAAACCAAAGGGGATGATGGACGGAGTGTTGAACATTGCAAGCACTCACCCCCAGTCAACTGATCTGGGTTTAATCCATCATCATTCTTTAGCTCACTCAGCCACCCCAGTTCAGACATGGCCATATGCAAATCAGTCTGACCCCGTGCCTCATGGGAACAGTCCAGCCCGAACTGCCAAGCCATGTCTTCCCTGGACCGGAAACAAGCATCCTGGGACCGGTTTCTGGCTTACAGCCGTCATCAGCCAGGCTATCTTGAATCCAGTGGCAAAGTGAGCAAGGGACCCACGTCTGGGCATACCCTGCCAACTTAGGGCGAACATAGCAAAACCAAAGGGGATGATGGACGGAGTGTTGAACATTGCAAGCACTCACCCCCAGTCAACTGATCTGGGACGCTTGAAATATCCTCCAAGATTGTGTTATGCTGTTTATTTATATATTGCTTTACATCAGGCTAAGATAATCTCCTTGCACTGGCTTGGGGTCAGGAGATATGTGAAATGGGGATAAGATGTTGGTAATGAGGATGAAGCCTTATGGCTGGAGCGGTCGGACAGTATAGTTTTTAGAGCTCGCCATCGATGCCCCCCCCCCCCAGTAAAAGTAACATTAAAATCAAACGAAATGAGAGGACATCTGTACGCATTGCCTAGTTGTCGACCTCAGTGTTTGCCTCCCCCTAAGACCAACGCGTCACATGGGAATCATTCTGTATTCGCAGGCTTACTGCTTTTACCTAGTCGTATTGTTTTTAATTATCCAGCTATTGACAGCTTTTCATCCGTCTCCTTGATCTGTTTCTTCCCCTGTCAAATGCGTAATCAAAAACACTCTAAAAAAAACTCTATGGATATCAACAGTGAAGATCACCGATATCCATGGTTAGATCATGAAGACAGAAACAGGGCCCTTTACCTGATCACTCGCATTTGTTTTTTTTCGTCTCTTGCCTTTTATCCTTAGATAATCCCGTGTCCAGTGTGCTGCATGCTTGGCCCTCGTTTAGGAAACACGGTGGTCCATTATTTTTATTCTCTCCCCAGCACCTCTCTACTCATCCTTGCTATGAATGATCCAGTGGGAATTCTTCTTTCGCAAAATTATGTAAACTAGTAAGAAAACAAGCGGCAGTGGTCCCTTGTGAGCATGTGAAGGACAGGAATGGAGTGGTGGCATGGGGTAACTGATGACTAATGGTCCTTGTCTTTAGAGCCGATCAAAGATTTTACTCTGATAATATATTTTGAAAAGGCTAAAAAAAAAAAAAAATCACATTACTGTTTTTTGACATAGAAATAACTTTAAACCTGTCCGTTTTGTAGAAAGAATGTAAGCTAAGGTTTGTTTTTAGGTGTGGCTAGGATGTTAAATTTAGGAGAGGTATTATGAAGATATAAAAGATCAAACAAGATAATAGAGTTCCTAATCGTTTGCGACGAAACCTACACTTCCTAATATTTAAAAATAAAATTTTGTGAAGTCCTTGTTGAATATTGTCCCTAAGCGGTGCACCATATGAAGACATGCAAGCAATATCTGAAGGATGCACTGATGTACTTGTGTGGCACACATTTACACCATCACCACAAGACTCTGACAATCAAGCCTTCAATAGCAAACCTATTTGCAAATAAATGGGACATCTGCACTTTGATGAAAACCTCGTTGCCTTTCCTTTTAATGAATAAGACTTGATTGTACTGCAAGTTTGACAAACAAACAGAGAACCGAGATAGTGCCTGAAAGTAAAAAACTAAAGTGAAATGGTTCTGTGAACTACATTGAAGGTGCACTAGGGGACGTAAAAGGTAGTTTAGTGACAGTAACTGACAGCACTGGCTAAAATCTAACCTAAGAAGTAGTGTGAAAATGCTTATAATTAGGGAGGACTTTAAGAGTGTTTATAGAGTTAAAATGGAGAGAGAGAACATCTGTGCTTAGTATTGCAGGGGAAAAGAAAAGTTATACAAGTCACAAAAATGATACATAACCATTTCCGTGAATGTGTTTAAGATGGCATGTGCTGGGGGAATCAAGTGCATCCAACAGCAAACAATAGGGCATTTAGAGGTCATGCAACCCACAATAAAGCAGGTTTCACTGGCTCTTGTACCTGATGTCTTCCCAACTCTCGACTAAGCAGCGTGTGTGGTAGCCAGCCTGTCCAGTCTTCAAGTAACGAAAGGCAGGAGGCTGGCTGTGTGTGACTGTGAGATGTGTGAAGTTGTACACGGTGCCCGAGTGAGACATTCCCCATTCAGTGGTTACACTACGCGTGGTGGTCGGTATGCCCATTTTTCCTGTAATGAGCATCAATGGATCTTAAGCATCCTCCTAGTTTATCTATCTTGCACATGGGCAGAGCTAAATAGGTGGACAAAGAGCTGTTATTCACAGAGCCTCTCTGAAATGAGAGTACCAGTGCTCCAGTTCAAGCATTTTCTAAGTCTTGAAGTGGAAATAAAACAAAATACCACAACTCCAGTGCTGGGCAATGCTATCTTCCACAGCAACAGGCAAAGTAACGAGTTCTTGTCTAAGCTCATCGAGTAAACTTTCTCCAAGAACGTATCCATCTATAATGTCATATTACTAAGACATATCAATATACACTGGGGTGACGTCTCCGATACTCTACTAAATCCTGGCGTTGTTCCTTGAAGAAAACAATCTAAATCAATGCATAACCTTCCCTGCTCATAAGGGAGGAACAATACTGGACTTGATCATCCCAAAAGATAAACAGATCACAATTAAAGAACCCAGATTAGTGGGTTTGTCTGACCATATACAAAACTCCTTCAAAATCCCATAATCAAGCACCACCATTAAATTACAATCTAAATAGCTCAAGATGAAATACAAAAATTCAAGAATCACTAATACTAAAGCTCTAGGATAAACCCTTGCTAACAAGTTACTTCCTCTTTCAGAAAATAAAGATGCAAACTGTCTGGCTACATTATTGTCACCACCTCGATTCTTGTTCTTGATTAAACAGCTTTCAAAACAGGCTCCTAAAAGAGCAGAATATCTGCTCCATTATTCTCTTAGGAGCTAAAATGAGAGAACAACAGTGAGAAAACGTGAAAAATTCTGGAGAAAATGACAGTCCTCAAATGTAGACATCTGAGTTTAGCACGGAAATCATATTAGAAAAACTCTCAAGAGGCCAAACCCTGCTATTTCCAAAAAGAATGATGCAAGGAATAGTTAAAAAATATTAGACCTGGTGAATACAGTGTGAAACCTTCCTAATCTACCATCCAGGAGATCTACTGAGACAAATGTGAACAATTTGTCAACTTCTGTCAAAAGATAAAATGTGTCTATAAAAAGCTTAAACCAAGGATACTAGCCAGCGATTGATAGTTAGGAGGAGGAAGAACAATAGGTCCTGAACTGATGCGGAGGGAGGGGGGATAGGGGGCTAGGGCGGAGGGAGGTAGGGTTGTTTGTGTTTTTCTTTTTGGTTACAATTTGCTCTCTAAAAGTGGTATCTCAGCTAAGTGCCGTATCATCGTGTTAAAGACTGCATATTATCGCGGGGTCGGCCCCTGGGGTGTAGACCTAAACGCTGTGTACTGTCTTTAAGCGTATGCTCTGCCGGCGTCCTTATGTAGGCAGCTAAGCTGTGTAATATGGCTCTTCTATGTTATGTTATGTTAATTAATTTTATAATGCGCATAGCTACCCAAAAAGGGTTTCCCAGCGCAGACCGAGAGGAACCACAACAAATAGAAAAGAGTAAGTACTATTGGTTAAACAGCCAAGCTTTAACTAATTTACGAAATTTTAAGTGAAGTGTTTCTTTGCGGATCACTATGGGAAGAGAGTTCCACAGGAGAGGACCAAGATAGGAAAAAGAGCGGCCCCCATTCTTGTGAGTTTGATCCTGGGAACCATGAATATTTCCTGAGTCGTAGAGCGTAACAGTCGAGAGGGCTGATATTGGCGGACCAGTTTTTGCAGGTATTGAGGGGCAGTACCCATCTTAATCTTAAACATATAGTCCAGGGCTTTAAACTTAGTCCGACTTTCCACTTTAAGCCAATGTAAATCTCTCAAAGCATTGGAGATTGAGGTCATTCTTGGGATTTTATAAAGCAGCCTAGCAGCAGAGTTCTGCACCACTTGGAGCTTACGTAACACATCTTTGTTTGCTCCCAAAAGAAGAATATTCCCATAGTCCAGTCTAGATGTAACAAGTGCCTGGACTACCGTCCTTTGGGTAGCATTAGGGAGCATCCAGATGATTTTCTTCAACCATTTTAAAATGGTGAAGCAGGTGGCTGCAGTTTTTACCGCATGTTGTTTCATGGATAATTTATTATCCATAATGAATCCCAGATTACGGGCTTGAGCGGTGGGTGAGGGGAAGGGTCCCATTTCACTGGGCCAATGTTGGGGGCCCCAAAGGTCCCCATTTTTCCCAAAAATGAGGACCTCCGTTTTTTCACCATTGAGCTTGAGTAGATTGGTTTGCATCCAAGATGCAATGTTACTCAAGCCCATTTGGAGAGTTGAGGGGCCTTGCAGATTTCCCGCAGATAGGGAAAAAATTATTTGGGTGTCATCAGCGTAAGAAAAAGAGACAACCCAGCCTCCTCTGCAATCACAGCCAAAGGTTGTAGATAGATATTGAACAGAAGGGGACTTAAAATTGATCCCTGAGGTACCCCATAAGGAGAAAAAGAATTTTAGAAGAAGCTCTCGATGAAAAAACTTGAAAGGTCCGTTTGGATAAAAATGAAATCAACCAGCCAAGTGCTGTCCCGGTAATACCAAGTGACTGCAAGGATTTGATTAGCACGGTATGAGAAACCGTGTTAAATGCGGCACTCAAATCCAACAATATGAGGGCCACTGTGTTACCAGTATCTAAATGTTGACGCAACATTTCGGTAACGCCAAGGAGAGTCGTCTCAGTCGAGAAACCCGCTCTGAAACCAGACTGAGAGGGGTGTAAAAGTTCGAAAATTCAATAAATTTGGATAATTGTAAATTTACATGTTTTTCCAAAATTTTGGAAAAAATAGGAAGTAGGGAAATGGGCCTGAAATTAGATGACTGATCAGGATTAGCATTAGCCTTCTTCAGCAGTGGAAGGACCATAGCATGTTTCCAATCGGATGGAACCAAAGCCTCTTGAAGTGAGGCATTGAGTAGTTCCATAACAATTTCCAATGAAGGCTGCTCAAGTTGTAAAAGTACAGGAGCAGGAAGAAGATCACAGGGAGATCCAGATTTGATACTGCCTAAAATTTTTTTTAAAGAATTAATATCAAGAGGCGCCCATTTTTCCAATTTCATAGGAGGTTCCACTATAAAAATGGGTTCAAGAGGGGAAGCTGACTGAATCGGCACCGAAGGCCTAATTTTATCCAGTGTCAGATATATTTGCTCCACTTTACTTACAAAGAAATTGGCAAGAGTGTTGCATTGAAATTCATTTAGAATAGGAGAATTAGGCTGCGTATCCGAGCCAGCCAATTTTTTCACCATTATGAACAAAGTGCGAGAGCAATTTTGTGCATTGGAAATAGAAGAGGAAACATATTCCGCTCGAGCTAGTTTACATAGAACATGATATTTTTTTAAAGCAGTTTTATATGTGATTTTAGAATCAGGGAGTAGTCTCTCCTCCAAGATCTTTCCAATGCTTTACATTTACTTTTTCGATTTTTAATTGTTCAGTAAACCAGGGAGCAGGAGGACGATGATTAGACAGTTTTTGACAGAGAGTGGAAGGCAGTGATTAACTGCATTAGAAATCCAACTGTAGATAGTATCCAAAGACGATAGTGATAATGAACCAATATTTGGAATATTGTTGGACAAAATTCGATAAAAAATTTCCAAATCCAGTTTTCCCCAATTTCTAAGTTGCGATTGTATTTCAGTTGCAGGTATGAACAAGTTCAGTGGAACTGTACATTGAAACTTGATCGCAAAGTGATCTGACCAGCATAATGGAAGCGCAGAAAAGCTTTGAATATGAGATAAATTAGAAAAAATTGGATCTAGTAAATGACCAGCCGTATGCGTCGGGCCACTGTTGCAAAGTGATAAATTCATTGCAGAGAGGTCCGAAATTAATGTGCTGCTAATAGTACATTCAGTATTTTCAAGATGGAGATTTAAATCACCCAAGATGGTGAAATTAGCCATTTTGAGTAAGAGGGGGGCAATCAAATCTGGAAATGACGACGCCCAGGAACCAGCAGGTCCTGGGGGCCGGTAAATCAGCATACCAGAAAGAGTAAACTGTGCAGTCAAGGTAAGTTTGAATAAAGCTGCTTCACAACCAACAAAAGGCAGGTCTTCAAACTTGCAAGAGTAACATTTTTAAAAATTAATGCAATGCCTCCTCCTACTTTTAAGTTTCTATCTTTTCTACCACGTAATAAAAATGATTGATTCCTAAAAAGCTTAAACCTTCATGGAAAATTCACGACTGAATGGGAATAATTTTAACCTATCTCAACTAAGATATTAGAATTAAAAAATCTACTTCAAACATTGCATGATAGCAACCCCATCACAGCCTTCTTCACCAAAACCATAAATGAATACAACTGACCTTACTGGATGAAACTCATAACCTACTTTCTAGTTATCATTTTCTGATCTTGCGATATTTTGTGTCTCATTTTGTCTTCTCTCTTCAGCATGAGGGTAAACCTTATTATGTGTGGAGTACTTGCTCATTCATCTTCACCACAGTCCTTACAATAGTGAAGTAAATATATATTTAAGAAAGAGGCACGTTTGCTTAACGTTAAAAAGATCAACAGAACACATCAGAAACATCATCATTTTAGGAATTAATGCAATAATCAATTTTAACAATGTGTAAATACACTTATATATGTTAATATAGCATATGCACTTTAATCAGTAATCACTTCCACCATTATTATATCAAGAACGCATTTAAAAATGAACTTGTTCCTCCAGTAGTTCTTTATTCAGTTTTGCAACAACGTATCACATATATTCACTGAATACACTTGCATGAGAATCATTACAAATGTGAGAGATTACCACTATCATATTACAGTGCCATTTGCCGTCTGTTTTTTCAATTGTATTAGAACACTGGTGCAAGACAGAAAACAATATACTGGCCCATTATTACAGTGTACCCATGGCTGGCTGATTGAAGAGTGTCTAAAGTAGTTAGTCTTCAAGATTCAAGATGCGCTCTACAGCTTGTCTGGCCCCAGCTTGAATTTAGCACAAATGTAAATCACTTGATGGCTACGCAAACTTGCACGCTGTGGCAATTACTACTTGCATCTTCACTTCAAAGCATCATAGCGTCCCTTTAATCAAAACTGTTTTATAAATAGCCACTTTCTTATGCTTTGATATGGAACATGTTAACCTTGTTCTGGTAACTTGCTGCTGTTTGTAAACCCACAGTGAAAATGCAATTAATAGGTTTTTCCTGCATGCGTGTCTTCACATGTTGGTAAATATAAAATGCCATGCTTGCTATAAATTTAACACCTGTCCCCTAAGGAGGTAATAAGAAGTAGAATAGACAGCCAGGAGTCCTTTAAATTGTATTTATTCAGGAGAAAAGACAACAGACCACCAACCCATGCAGCAGCCCAAATCCAACTGCCAACAGCGCAGATGGACAGAACAAAGCATTCTGTTGTCATGCCCTTCACAGTATATTCCTTAATCATTTCTAAATCCTTGTCACCTTGTGAAGCTAAAGACCACTCCTCCACATTTACTGCTGACTCATGTGCCCACGCCACATGAGAATTCTCAACTTCCACACCACTCTGATTCAAAGGCATCCTGGACAGGCAGTCGGCAACAGCATTCTTTGTGCCAGGTACATACTCGACCCTGAAGTTGAATTCGGTCAAACCTTCCATCCAACGTTTGATCCTTGGAGAGAGATTATCAACCTCCCTGCAGGTAAAACCCTGGCACAGAGGACGATGATCAGACCTAACAACAACAGGAAGACCCCAAAGGTAAAACTTAAAATGACAAATAGCCCAAAAAACTGCCAGTGCCTCTCGCTCAATCACAGAGTAACGGTCCTCTGCTCCCCTGAGTGAGCGAGAAGCAAAAGCAACAATCCTGGGTTTACCATCCACAATTTGTGAGAGGACAGCTCCCAACCCAAGCATGCTAGCATCAGTAGACAACACAGTTTTTTTTTACAAGCATCAAAATGTCCCAACGTAGGCATGCGACCAATTACTTCTTTGATAGTGTTGAAAGCGAGAGTACACTCATCAGACCACGTGAATTTGACCCCCTTCTTGAGCAGGAGTCTTAAAGGAGAGGACACACCAGCAAAATTGGGAACGAACTTAGAGCAAAACTCAGCTAACCCCAGGAAAGATCTACATGGTCCCTGTTCACAGGTGTTGGTGCCTTTACAATACTTTCAGCAAGATCTAGTTTAGGACAGATCCCTTCCCCAGAGATCGTGTGACCCTAATAATTTATCGATGATACCCGAAATTTGCATTTCTCCTCCTTGTTCACCAAGCCAGCATCCTGGAGTCGCTGCAAATCTTCCCACAACTGCTTGTCGTGTTCTTGTTGGTTCTTTCCATTCACAAGGATATCGTCCTGAAAAATAAGGACTTTAGATATCCCATCCAGCACTTTGTTCATGACTCTCTGAAAGCAGGCAGCAGCGGTTGCTAGCCCAAAAGGCATACGGATAAATCTGAAAGCACCTAAAGGAGTCACAAACTTTGTCAAATGCCTTGAATCCAGATGAAGTAAAACCTGGTGGTAAGCAGAGGACAAATCCATGACACTAAAACATTTAGCATCCTTGATAAGAGCAAGTGTCTCTGAGATGTTCGGTAAGGGCTGTCGATCGACCCAAATGTGCTTGTTCATCCCGCGCAAGTCAACGCACATGCGGATCCCTTTGACCCCATCCTTGGATGCCAAAACAATCGGGGCCAACCACTCCGAACACTCAATCTCCCCAATGATACCAGCACTTACTAACCTCTTGAACTCATGACTTAACGGGTCCATCATCATGCGAGGTACCTTCCTCACCTTGCTAATAAAAGGCTGGGCATTCTGCTTCAAATTTATTTTGTGCTCAAAATTCTTGAGCAATCCCAGGTCATCACTAAAAACTTTAGGAAACTGAGAACACACATCCACAGGCAATTGACCACAGGACAAAAGTAAAACCTTCTCTGGAGAATTGGGGTTTAAAGTGATCCCCATGCTTCTTTGGTGTCTCCATCCTAGAAGGTTATCACCCCTTTTTGCCACGTACACCTTCCCAACAGTCTCCCTATCTCTGAACTGAATTCTCTTGACCACATAGCCCAAAACATCAATCCTAACACCACCATAACCTACAGGATTGATATCTGGTGGAGACAGCTCAATCTTTTCTAGACCAAACACCACTTCCCAATTTGCATCACCAACCATGGTATAAGGCGAACCAGTCAGCCAAAACTGAAAACTGTTTGCCATTAATCAAAACCTCACACAAGGGCATCTCCAACTTGTCTCCATCCACAAGACCATCTTCTCTGACACTCAACATATACTTCTTCTGTTCTTCCACACAATGTACAACTTGACCTTTAGCACCACGACACACACGGGCATAATGCCCCTTTTTGCCACACTTATTGCACGTGACCAACCTTGCAAAACAGTTGGCGCTATTAGACAAATGGTTTTCACTCCCACATCTGAAACACTTTAAACCAGATTTGCTGTTCCTGGAACCCACATGCTCTGGTTCAGGCAATTTTTTATCCACCTCACAGTGAACACTTTTTAAAAATTTGCTCCCTCTAACACCCTCTTTCTTGACCTCATGAACCACTTTCTCCTCCAGGGAAACATCATTGCCTTTCACCCTCATTTCACGCACCCACATGTTGGTGTTCTCCAAACCCTCTAGAATAGCTAAAGTTTCTTTAAGATCAGGATTTTTGACTAGAAGCTTCTGCTGAACCTTGACATCATTCGTACAGCTGACAATCTGATCCCTTACAAGTGAATCAGTAAGCTGTTCAAATTCACAAGTACGTGCCAATGTTTTTAAAGTCGCTACGTAACTACCAATCTTCTCATGCTACCCTGGACTCTAGAGAAAAACTTGTGGTGTTCCAAAATCACATTGATTTTAGATCCAAAATGTTTCTCAAGCATCATGACAGACATGTCAAAGACCTTGTCAGGTTCCCCTTCTCCACGCCCCAACACAATTTCATCTAAACTGTCGTACACATGGCTCCCCTCAACCCCCAGATTATGTAACACAGCTTGTTTCCTTAAAGCAGAACATTTTTAACCCCCAATGGCCAGTAAATAAGAATCAAACAATGGTTTCCATCTATTCCAAGGTAAAATCGGGTCACCTTGGTCTGAAAGAAATTTGGGGGGGTTGAGACATGCTAAACAAAGCCATAATGAAGCAAAAGTAGTCACCAGCACTTGAAAATAACAACAAAAATAATAGAAGGAAAGCAGGTTAAAAAGTAGAGAGCATGAAGTACTTCAGGGTGTGTGCATCACCGCACTGCAACAGTAAATGAAAGAGTACCTTCAGGTGTTGGCAGAACATGAAATAAAATGCTCCCAATGCAATTTCCAGAGATACTAGAATGGTGTGCGCAACACCGCGCATGCCCAGAAATCAACGGAATGATGTGCGCAGTACAGATTCCAGAGATTACTAAAATGGTGTGCGCATCACCGCGCATGTCCAGAAATCAATAGGAATGATGTGCGCATCACCGCGCGTGCCCAGAATACCAGATATGCTCCAAATGCAAAATTACTAAAATACGAGAATGGAGTGCGCATCACCCCGCATGCCCAGTATGACAGAAATTAACACAGGATGATGAAAAGCGATGTGCGCATCACCGCGCATGCTCTGAAATGGTTGGAAAGGTGTGCGCATTACCGCGCATGCCCAGCGTGACGAAAGTGAAATTGGAGGCGATGAAAAGCAAGATACCGAAAGCGCCTCAGGATATCCGGAAAACAGTGCTTGGGCAACCGAAGAGTCACAGCCAGAAGAACAGATGTACGGAAACGCGTGCCTTGTCTTGCGAGTGTGTTCCGTAGTCAAGGAGACGCCTCAACGAATGAGTCACGAAGAAGAATCCAACAGGTAAGAAACGTCACAAGCCTCTTGCCGCTCCTTGCACACGGCGCATGCAGGCCAGAGCGAGACTTAACTTTCAAACTGCAACAATTCAGTAAAAAGATGATTGAAAGATGTCTTTGCCTCAGAAATGAATCCCAACACATACAAACAGCTTGAGGCCACAAATAAAGTACCTGAATATCCACTAGTCCAAGGAGATATCGAATAATAAGCAGTGTAATTGCTATGTAATTGCTGCAGTCCTCATGGGTCCGTGGGGAAGCAGATGGTCTTGAGATACCGCTCCCCTCGCAGGTACAACTCGTCGCCAGTGATAAGAAGTAGAGTAGACAGCCAGGAGTCCTTTAAATTGTATTTATTCAGGAGAAAAGACAACAGACCACCAGCCCATGCAGCAGCCCAAATCCAACTGCCAACAGCGCAGCTGGACAGAACAAAGCATTCCGTTGTCATGGATGACAGATGGAATACTATGGTGCTGCCCAGCAACAAAGACAAGTGGCATAACATAGGAGAAAGATAAACAGTAGAAGTACATCCTAACATAGCCCATAACAGGAGGTCTCCCCCAGGTTGGCGGTGTGACCTGGTCTTTCTAACACCAACCAGGAACGTCATGGCGATTTGCACTACTGCAAGACTCTGAGGGTTCCAAGGGGCGGAATGACGCCCACCCTTAACATTTCCATTAATTACTGTGACACTGGGATTCGAATCTAGAAAGATAGTTATGGCAAATCACAGCAGCCTCATTAATATAGCGTTAGGAATGCGAGCACTGACAAAGCCAATAGTTTTCACTTTAGTATGCTTGTATTGTGAGGGGCTAGCATGCCACCATTTTACAAAGGAAACTCCTACTGTATCGGATAACTCATGCAGTACTGCAGGAAAATGACAATATTTACAGGCGCTTGCTGCTCAGGTTGGCCGAAGCTGGACACTGAGTTAATAAACTGAGTTACAACATTATTAGCAGCTGTTTTTTTTCCCCCCGCCATGTATTGCATTTAAATGCGTCAGGAGATTTAGTTATGCACATACGTTTTTGTCCTTATTTAAAGCTCTCCAAATAATTAGTTGTTTGTATTAACATGCCCTGCCACATTCCAGCCCCATTCCGAGTAAAGGCAGCAATGTAACAATTGGCTGTTGTAGTGTCTGACATTATTACGACCTAAAATATGGCTGTAATAAAGACGAGGCGGGTAGAGTTCCAAGTATTTATTCGAAAGTAGTATGGAAACAGGCGAGAGCCAGGCAGCACGGCTTCCCTCCAGGACACCAGTAGCCACTGACGTCCTGAACGGAACCCGCAGGGAACACTACCAGGCATTCCATTCCTCGCTCTGCCCACGCTCCGCAAATACACAGAATACAATGTAAGGCACAACATAACAATGGCCTTAAGAGCTTACATAAAACTTATTGATGTAACTAGCACATTATGTTGAAAACACAGTTTTGTAAAGTATTGCCACTTTCCTTTAATTTTTCCATGGTTGGCCTAGGCGCTGTAGCACGCACATTCATTAATTAATTAATTCATAACGACCGAAGGATACCGATAACACAGGTTACATTTGCCTTAGTGGTTTACATCAGAGAAGCGTTCACATTTGATCTTCGAGGGTCCCCGGCTGCAGACTGGCAATCTTAAACTGAAAGCCCTCTTCCCCTCCCTGCTCAGCCCCCCACCTAGCAAAGCTGGGCAGCAGAAGGTCAGTACAATAGTACAGCATTGACATATGAGAATGCTTTTTATTGTCTCGGACTGGGTGTTAATGACAAAAAGGGAAATAGCTTGCTAAAAATCACGAGCCCTATGCAATGTGATTTTCACCTCTTTTTTTAATTTTTGTGGAATCCTGCTTCTGGTTAAATACATTGTGGGAGATTTACAAAAAAGTCACGCAATGCAGCACAGCCCCTCACGAGGCTGCGCTGTGTTGCGCGACAGGGAGGGAGCAGGAGAGCGCCATATCTTCAGAGATATGGCTCTCCACTCCCCTTTCCCTTGTGCCAGCGCTGATTTCAGCAGCCGAGCGCCATGCACACACTTTAGCGCCATAGTGCTAGGATGTGTGCGCGAGTCTAGCATAGGTTTTGTACAGGAAGGGTACCCTTCTTGTACAAAATACTATGCCTAGACACGATGGAAAGCTTTTCCCATTTTGTATGCATGCAGCACACATACAAAGTCGGAAAAGCACAGAGAAATTAAAGCATTTCTCCTGTTAACGCCTCCTTTGCAGTGGCGTTAACTTTAGGCGCAAAACCATGTCTACAAATCTTTGTAAATATGGTTGTGTCAAAAGGCATGGGTGGGTGCATGGGAACGCCCATGTTACACCCATGTAACTCCCCCTCTGCGCTCAGTAACGCAAAGCAGTGCTTCGCGCTGCTTTGCGCTACTTTGAGGGTGCTTTCCAGCGCAAAGAAAGTAAATAGCAAAAAAAACATTTTGCGCTGGTTAGCTTGCCCTTTGTATTTATGACTACTATACGTCAAAGCAGCATGACATAAACCACCTATGCAGATTATGACTCACGGCTACCTTGTGCCTACTCTTGATCACTGAGGAAGGGCGAAATAATTTACTGTTGGGTGATCTCAACTTTTTTGTTATTGTTTATATAGCACAAACTCGACCCAAACATTTTGGAGCGCTTTACATGAGTGACACTTACATTTCACAAGGACACATTCATTTTTTTTATAGGCACAGGGAGATTCAGCGATTTGCCCAGAATCACAAGATGTTGAGCCGAGACTCTGACCTAGTTCCAAAGTCAGCAGCTCTTGCCCTTACGCCACATCCTCTCCCCAGGGTTTCAGCTGAGATTACGAACTGACTTGTGCAACAAACGATATGCAAATTTTAAAGACCTGGCTTGATGTTTATAACTTGCTGTTTGGTTATATTTTGCACTGCTTGTGCCATAATATGAAGATGTTCAACTGTTTGATGTTAATTATTGAATTGGGAATTTTTCCGGGTGGTGTGGTCATTGGAAGTTGGCGTAAACAGATGTTTTGATTGGTGGTCATTTTATTTTATACTATGCTGTCTAAAAACAGGGTTATTTCCTATGTATTGCGGAGACATCTGCACTCCCCCTTCTCTCCCTGCCCCCCTCACTCCCGACGATCAAGAGCTAACAGATTAATATAACCTGCGTACAATAAGAAATAAGAAAAGAGTATGTTTTTTGAACCTTACATGCTATACAGTCGTGTGTACCAATGTTTTCAATATTATGTACTTCAGCAATCACACTGTTGTTCTTTAATAAAAAGAGTTTAAAAAAAAAACAGGGTTATTTCCAAGAGGCAGCACTATTTATTGACAGCAATAAGTATGGCTTTTTCCTACTAACGTACTCTTTCCTGGTCAATATTAGAATTGTTAGCCCTGCCTCATTTGTCAAATTTACACATCTGGAGGACCAAAAAACTTTAATTGGCTGACTCTTGTGCTTTTTAGGTCTCGCGCCTAGCGTTGCAGTGCGTAGCACTGCTCGCGCAGCGCGAAACCTTTAGAAAGGGCTTCTGAAAACGACCCACACGCTCGTGCGTGTCGTTTTGTTTTCGGAAGCCCACATTGGCTGTAGCGTGCGTTTAAAAAAAAAAAAAACGGCACGCGATTGGGCAAAGGCGGGCGCATGTCCCTCCTTCGCTCCTCCCATTCCCGACGGTGGCCAGAACGCGCAGCAGCGCGCGTTCGCCTCGCTGTCGCTGCCGCGCTCCCTCCCCCCGCTCCTCTGTGGTGCGCGCGCACCACTGCTTTCGATTCCGCGTTCGGCTGGTTTCTTTGGCGGCAGGGCGAGCGTGATCCTGTTTTTGGAGATGTTTTGGAATCACCAAGCAGAGGTTTCTTGCCGTTGTTGTTGGGCAGACGCCAGTAGAGTTCGGCAGTGTGGCACAGCATTCATTTACTATATTGACATATTGGGCTATGGCCTCAATCTCCAGTACACAAGGTCCGTCCCCGCTGTGGAATATTTACAGGTCACTGCGTTTGCTCTGTGAGAGGAAAATTCACGAGTGGAGTCAGGCTGGTGTTCAAACGTTCAGCACATGTACACTCACTGCTGCGAACAGGGTCTTTGGTTTCCAAGTATTTACAAAACCCATTGCTGTGAACGAAAACAGCTGCTTGGGGAAGAGAGAAAGTAGATACAGAAAGCGGATTACTGCACACGACCTATCTCAATCCTAGTTTGTACTGGTAGATGAGACTTAGTCTGGAGCCATGTTGGGTATGGGTAAAAATCTTCCTTTCATGCAAATGTACCAGTTAAACATGGATCCCAGTGTTTCGTTTTGTAATACGGAGGCCGTGCGTGGTAGTTAGTAAACTGCACATCTACATCTAAAATCCAGCAAAACGTCGATATGTGTTCAAAACGTTTATATGTGGGAGCAGGTGAACCAAATGAAACACTTCCTTTTTGTTATATATAGCGTTCTTACGCTAGTGCCCTTCGTAGTGCAGCGTTCTCAAACTAGTGTCCTTCGTAGTGGAGCACCTGTTCGAAGCAGAGTGTATCTTAGTGGTAGAGTTGCTACCTGGCCATTTTTACCGGCATGACTAGTTTCTTCAGGTCGTGCCCCTTAATGTCAGTAGCCCGCAAATATATAATGCCATAGAGATGGTTCCCGTCTCCATTAATAGTGTTGGAACCATTGATTGGCAATGCAAGTGCTCCATTCTTACAATCACATTAACTGGTGCATGCTGGATGCTGTAGTTTCTGTAAGTCTCATTGGATATGCCTGAGCACGTGATAGTGTTAAACACATGCACCTGAAACAAACAACACATGAAAAATGGCAACGCATGCAAGGCTTTCAGACTACAGCAATACACCATGTTCAAAGTACGGGTGTCCCAACACAATTCCTTACATGCAAGTGGGTACTTTTCGCAGCACGTGGCTGAACCTCCATTAATCACACCTCTATTACCTGTCCATAATAGAACACACAGACTTCTCTCTCACGGCACTCGGCAGTTACCTAACTTCAGTAATACCTCTCTAATTCACAGCACTACAAAGCCGAGAAAATGCGCAAATTTGCTAGATCAAGACAAGTTTCTTTAAACAAAAAAAAAGATAGAAAGGACAACCAACTCTGCCCATTATTTAAAGTAATTTGTTCCACCTCTCGGCTGCAAAAGGCATGGAATGTGCATGCTGAAGTACTCTGCAAAGTGCTGTAGAGGCTGCTTTTTTGTGTGCTGTAGATGTTCTGGCACAGTTTGGAAGTCCAACAGTTGAGTAATTAGTGATAAATGGGTATGTCTGTGCCTTTCATGCAGCGTGAGGTTTACAGAACACAGAAGCAAACCTGCACATACTTTACACCTGGTCCAATGCCTTCTGGCAATTAATCAAAGTATCAATCAATTTCTGACAAAACTATAATTATTACTAAGTGTGCTTATATAACCATTCATTTGGAGGCTTTTTCTCGACAGTATATTAATGATGTCTCCCGCCATTAATCGACCACAAACTTTAATGGCTAACGTAATGGATAATGTGCTATATGGCTAAACACTCATAAGGTCCCGAAGGCGAGACCTATTGGCTATGCCAATGCTTTTTTACTCTTGCCTTGCTCCCTACTTCCTTCCTCCTCCTCACCATCCTTTGCTATCCCTTCCCAACTTTCTCTATCCTTTTTACTCTTCCCTTGCCCCCTACTTCCCCCTCACCATCTTTTGCTATCCCTTCCCAACCTTCTCTATCCTTTTTACTCTTACTTTTCCCCCTACTTCCTTCCTCGCCCTCACCATCTTTTGCTATCCCTTCCCACCAAACAGATGTGCACTCCCGGCTGCTCGGGCAAATCTGTGGGCATCTCATCCAGACCACATCTGGAAAAATAGCAAGGGGAAATAGGGGATGGACAGACACTTTTGTTTTTAGTGGCTAGCATTCATCCCTCATTTTGGATTAATATTCACACAAAAAGGATGTTTGCACTCATCTGTGGGCAAACCAAGCGGAATCCCAAGTAGTAATTGTAATGATTCATTATCAATATTTAGTCCGGTCTAAATAATAATAATGAATTATTACAATTACTACTTGGGATTAGGTCCTGAGCCACAGATCATCCATCACTTGCTGTTGTTGATAGGAATCTTACAGTTCCTAAAACCTTGGTAGAACGGTGAAACAAAGCAGACAGGCTACCTCACCAGGCTCAGGCCCTCACAAGTTAAAGGTGGGAGTTACCTCTCAACCCCCACCAACAGCCCCCATCTTTATTGTGCTTTAAAAAACGGAACATTCCAAAACCTCAATATAGGAAACTTATTGTAGGTTTGTATATCTGTGAATGCCTGTAAGACTATCTGGCATGGCATAATTGTTGTTTTCCACAAAGAGTGGTTCTACTACGCAATAAGAAAACGAGCATTTGCTATGCAATAGGTGTCGCATTTGCGAGAGTTTGAGCTATTGGCATTGTAAATACCAATGCCTTTTATTTCTGTATTTTAAAAACCTGCAAGCGGTGCGTAAACAGGCACTTTGTACTTGCAGTCGTTGCTTACGAGAAGCAACGCTGGCAGTAACTATGCCTCTTTTACTGCCAGCCTTCCTTTTCGTAAGCAAGGACTATAAGTACAAAGGGCGTGTTTATGCACTGCATACAGCTTTTCAAAACACATAAATAAAAGGCATTGTCGTTTACAATGGCAATAGCTCAAACTCTTGCAAATGCAACACCAATAGCTCAAACTTTAATAATGCGAGACCTATTGCATTGCAAATGCTTGTTAAATGTTGAGTACGACTTCATTGAGGAACAGGCCTAGCAAGCTTTTTTTAATTTTTTTTTTATTTGTGCACACAGTTGGATGTTTGTAGATAATGATATTCCTTTTCAAAAGAGGGTTTGATTTGGCACAGACAGACAACCATTCCAATTTTGACTGAAATGGCTGACCGGTTCAGCTAGTTGAACCGCTTCTAGCTCCCTGTTCCTTAGTTGCATAACTGTGGTGTCATGTTGCCTGTGTATTCATTTGGCACACTGTTAACCATGTACTTTTATTTTTCACACTACAGGCAATTTGTGTTCTCGCTTAATGCTAATAACGTTTTATGTAGGATGCTGAAAAGAAAGTAAAGCACTATAACGCGGTCAACTTTGGCTGCATTATAGCACTTTTTTTCTTGACTTTAAGCCATGTTGCACAGCAACTCGAGCGGCTGCGCAACATATCTTAAATACAAATGACAAAGACTTAGACATAGACTGCTTGTTTAGTAGTGAAATATAGTAATAATCAGTGTTTAGTGGGTTTCCTAGACCTTTTGGCCCCTGTGCCACTGCACCTGCTGCACCATCCAAATCATGGCCCTAGTGCCTGCAAGGTAACTGCACTTATGACTGCTTGTTTAGTTGTAACATATACCAATAATCGGTGTTCAGTGGGTTTCCTAGAGCCTTTGGCCCCTGTGCCACTGCACCTGCTGCACCATTCAAATCATAACCCTGGTGCCTGCAAGTGCCTGCAAGAACAAATGAGGAAATTGTTTATATCCAGTAATATGTGTGTTCCGAAAAAGGCTTGCAGATGAAATACATAATAACTGTCCTTGACGATAGATGCTCTGGTGCAGAGTTGTGTTAATGCGACAAATAATTGGTTCACTCAGGAGCGCGGGGAAGGAATGTATACAAATAGGTAAGTACAGGCAACAGTATTTTTTAACTTTTGGTCAGATTACAAATTCATAAACATATAAAGACAGAATGCAAAAAGCGAGTTTATCAAAAAAGTCAAGTCTGCAATAAATTATTGTATCATATAGTTACTAAATTCTAAACAAACAAAGGAGAAAAACATCAAAGCTTGTAAAAACTAATAATAGTCAATACTACAGTCCATATTGCAAAGCATTAGAAAGTCGAAGTTTCGACCCCAATAGTTACATTGAACAGGCCTTCATTAGGACCGAGGTGGAAAGGCAACTTAATTGAACAGCAACCTAAAGAAATACCAAAGGAAAAAAATATAAAAGTTATAAGGAAACCACCTCTTCCCATGGAGGGAAGCCTAGTCCAATAGTTTCATCCTTTTGCTTTGAGGGGATTGGTCTGTTACCTACAGCCTCGCATTATAATTAACCTCTGTCTTCTCCTGTATTGTGCTTTTTCATTGTCCTGGTACTTTTGTTGGCATTCATACACGTTTCGTCACGGTTCCATTTGCAAGTCAGCTGTCTCTTTCAGTGGGATGTTTTTGCTTATTGTACTAGGCTTCCCTAGTTACGCCTTGAAAATTTGATGCATTGTCTACAACTCCAATTTTGTTCTTTTCAGGTTTATGTTCCGTTCGTCCTTGGGCGCTAGAAGTTGTTTCCGTATAATTTTCATATTTGATACCTTTGGTATTTCTTCAGGTTGCTTTTCTTTTCACGTGTCTTTCAACAGCTGTCCTAATGATGACCCATGCTCTGGTGCTGAGTTGTGTTTATGGGCAAGAGACTGGGCATCCCAGTCCTTGATGCTGATTGTGATGCGGAGTTATGTTTATGCTGTGTTCTTCCACAGGTATATGGAAGCAGATATGGTTGGGGCAGTGGTTGTTCAATTGCACTGCAATGACTGATTTTGTGTTTTCCTTTTTTTAATAGAAATTATGTTATTGGTCTGCTGCCTTGGCTGAAATCATTTGACTTCAGTGGAGTTACCAAACAGGATCGAACAAATGCTGAAGTCTGGAGGAAAATGAACATAAAACCTAAGCGTGTGAAGAAAAAGAAGAAAGATTAACCGAGGTCTTAAATATAGAGGTATATGGTTATCCATCTGGCCAGCCAATAGCAGGGAAAAAGGGAATGCCGGATCATGCAGGCATTTAATCCATGTGCTGTTTGCCCAAGTGTGACCGGACTACTTCATGGAACGGAACTGTACAAGCAATACATTGAATAATTAAGGTTTACCACTCTTCAGGACTATCCTCAGCGCAGACTCCTAATTCTACCGCGGTCTCATGTTGTAAATAGCCTTCAGATGATTCCAATCATGACTCTCTTCCTCTTGACACATTGGACATCAGCAACGATAGTCAAGACACTGGCGCTTTTAACATCTATGGACCGTGTGTTGGGACAAATGAAAATTCCACTGAAGGAAGCAAAGGCAGACATTAGCTCAAGGGGTGTGAAACTCAAGGTTCAAATTTTCATTTGGAATTGCAATGTCTGGAGGCTATTAGCAGTGCTCAAGGCTCAAGAAATTTGAAAGTAAAACCATCAAGGACGCTTGAAATATCCTCCTAGATTGTGTTATGCTATTTATTTATATATTCCTTTACATCAGGCTAAGATAATCTCCTTGCACTGGCTTGGGGTCAGGAGATATGTGAAATGGGGATAAGATGTTGGTAATGAGGATGAAGCCTTATGGCTGGAGCGGTCGGACAGTATAGTTTTTAGAGCTCGCCATCGATGCCCCCCCCCCCCCAGTAAAAGTAACATTAAAATCAAACGAAATGAGAGGACATCTGTACGCATTGCCTAGTTGTCGACCTCAATGTTTGCCTCCCCCTAAGACGAACGCGTCACATGGGAATCATTCTGTATTCGCAGGCTTACTGCTTTTACCTAGTCGTATTGTTTTTAATTATCCAGCTAATTACAGCTTTTCATCCGTCTCCTTGATCTGTTTCTTCCCCTGTCAAATGCGTAATCAAAAACACTCTAAAAAAAACTCTTTGGATATCAACAGTGAAGATCACCGATATCCATGGTTAGATCATGAAGACAGAAACAGGGCCCTTTACCTGATCACTCGCATTTGTTTTTTTTCGTCTCTTGCCTTTTATCCTTAGATAATCCCGTGTCCAGTGTGCTGCATGCTTGGCCCTCGTTTAGGAAACAAGGTGGTCCATTATTTTTATTCTCTCCCCAGCACCTCTCTACTCATCCTTGCTATGAATGATCCAGTGGGAATTCTTCTTTCGCAAAATTATGTAAACTAGTAAGAAAACAAGCGGCAGTGGTCCCTTGTGAGCATGTGAAGGACAGGAATGGAGTGGTGGCATGGGGTAACTGATGACTAATGGTCCTTGTCTTTAGAGCCGATCAAAGATTTTACTCTGATAATATATTTTGAAAAGGCTAAAAAAAAAAAAAATCACATTACTGTTTTTTGACATAGAAATAACTTTAAACCTGTCCGTTTTGTAGAAAGAATGTAAGCTAAGGTTTGTTTTTAGGTGTGGCTAGGATGTTAAATTTAGGAGAGGTATTATGAAGATATAAAAGATCAAACAAGATAATAGAGTTCCTAATCGTTTGCGTCGAAACCTACACTTCCTAATATTTAAAAATAAAATTTTGTGAAGTCCTTGTTGAATATTGTCCCTAAGCGGTGCACCATATGAAGACATGCAAGCAATATCTGAAGGATGCACTGATGTACTTGTGTGGCACACATTTACACCATCACCACAAGACTCTGACAATCAAGCCTTCAATAGCAAACCTATTTGCAAATAAATGGGACATCTGCACTTTGATGAAAACCTAGTTGCCTTTCCTTTTAATGAATAAGACTTGATTGTACTGCAAGTTTGACAAACAAACAGAGAACCGAGATAGTGCCTGAAAGTAAAAAACTAAAGTGAAATGGTTCTGTGAACTACATTGAAGGTGCACTAGGGGACGTAAAAAGGTAGTTTAGTGACAGTAACTGACAGCACTGGCTAAAATCTAACCTAAGAAGTAGTGTAAAAATGCTTATAATTAGGGAGGACTTTAAGAGTGTTTATAGAGTTAAAATGGAGAGAGAGAACATCTGTGCTTAGTATTGCAGGGGAAAAGAAAAAAGTTATACAAGTCACAAAAATGATACATAACCATTTCCGTGAATGTGTTTAAGATGGCATGTGCTGGGGGAATCAAGTGCATCCAACAGCAAACAATAGGGCATTTAGAGGTCATGCAACCCACAATAAAGCAGGTTTCACTGGCTCTTGTACCTGATGTCTTCCCAACTCTCGACTAAGCAGCGTGTGTGGTAGCCAGCCTGTCCAGTCTTCAAGTAACGAAAGGCAGGAGGCTGGCTGTGTGTGACTGTGAGATGTGTGGAGTTGTACACAGTGCCCGAGTGAGACATTCCTCATTCACTGGTTTCACTACGCGTGGGGGTCGGTATGCCCATTTCTCCTGTAATGAGCATCAATGGATCTTAAGCATCCTCCTAGTTTATCTATCTTGCACATGGGCAGAGCTAAATAGGTGGACAAAGAGCTGTTATTCACAGAGCCTCTCTGAAATGAGAGTACCAGTGCTCCAGTTCAAGCATTTTCTAAGTCTTGAAGTGGAAATAAAACAAAATACCACAACTCCAGTGCTGGGCAATGCTATCTTCCACAGCAACAGGCAAAGTAACGAGTTCTTGTCTAAGCTCATCGAGTAAACTTTCTCCAGAACGTATCCATCTATAATGTCATATTACTAAGACATATCAATATACACTGGGGTGACGTCTCCGATACTCTACTAAATCCTGGCGTTGTTCCTTGAAGAAAACAATCTAAATCAATGCATAACCTTCCCTGCTCATAAGGGAGGAACAATCCTGGACTTGATCATCGCAAAAGATAAACAGATCACAATTAAAGAACCCAGATTAGTGGGTTTGTCTGACCATATACAAAACTCCTTCAAAATCCCATAATCAAGCACCACCATTAAATTACAATCTAAATAGCTCAAGATGAAATACAAAAATTCAAGAATCACTAATACTAAAGCTCTAGGATAAACCCTTGCTAACAAGTTACTTCCTCTTTCAGAAAATAAAGATGCAAACTGTCTGGCTACATTATTGTCACCACCTCGATTCTTGTTCTTGATTAAACAGCTTTCAAAACAGGCTCCTAAAAGAGCAAAATATCTGCTCCATTATTCTCTTAGGAGCTAAAATGAGAGAACAACAGTGAGAAAACGTGAAAAGTTCTGGAGAAAATGACAGTCCTCAAATGTAGACATCTGAGTTTAGCACGGAAATCATATTAGAAAAACTCTCAAGAGGCCAAACCCTGCTATTTCCAAAAAGAATGATGCAAGGAATAGTTAAAAAATATTAGACCTGGTGAATACAGTGTGAAACCTTCCTAATCTACCATCCAGGAGATCTACTGAGACAAATGTGAACAATTTGTCAACTTCTGTCAAAAGATAAAATATGTCTATAAAAAGCTTAAACCTTCATGGAAAATTCACGACTGAATGGGAATAATTTTAACCTATCTCAACTAAGATATTAGAATTAAAAAATCTACTTCGAACATTGCATGATAGCAACCCCATCACAGCCTTCTTCACCAAAACCATAAATGAATACAACTTACCTTACTGGATGAAACTCATAACCTACTTTCTAGTTATCATTTTCTGATCTTGCGATATTTTGTGTCTCATTTTGTCTTCTCTCTTCGGCATGAGGGTAAACCTTATTATGTGTGGAGTACTTGCTCATTCATCTTCACCACAGTCCTTACAATAGTGAAGTAAATATATATTTAAGAAAGAGGCACGTTTGCTTAACGTTAAAAAGATCAACAGAACACATCAGAAACATCATCATTTTAGGAATTAATGCAATAATCAATTTTAACAATGTGTAAATACACTTATATATGTTAATATAGCATATGCACTTTAATCAGTAATCACTTCCACCATTATTATATCAAGAACGCATTTAAAAATGAGCTTGTTCCTCCAGTAGTTCTTTATTCAGTTTTGCAACAACGTATCACATATATTCACTGAATACACTTGCATGAGAATCATTACAAATGTGAGAGATTACCACTATCATATTACAGTGCCATTTGCCGTCTGTTTTTTCAATTGTATTAGAACACTGGTGCAAGACAGAAAACAATATACTGGCCCATTATTACAGTGTACCCATGGCTGGCTGATTGAAGAATGTCTAAAGTAGTTAGTCTTCAAGATTCAAGATGCGATCTACAGCTTGTCTGGCCCCAGCTTGAATTTAGCACAAATGTAAATCACTTGATGCCTACGCAAACTTGCACGCTGTGGCAATTACTACTTGCATCTTCACTTCAAAGCATCATAGCGTCCCTTTAATCAAAACTGTTTTATAAATAGCCACTTTCTTATGCTTTGATATGGAACATGTTAACCTTGTTCTGGTAACTTGCTGCTGTTTGTAAACCCACAGTGAAAATGCAATTAATAGGTTTTTCCTGCATGCGTGTCTTCACATGCTGGTAAATATAAAATGCCATGCTTGCTGTAAATTTAACACCTGTCCCCTAAGGAGGTGATAAGAAGTAGAATAGACAGCCAGGAGTCCTTTAAATTGTATTTATTCAGGAGAAAAGACAACAGACCACCAACCCATGCAGCAGCCCAAATCCAACTGCCAACAGCGCAGATGGACAGAACAAAGCATTCTGTTGTCATGCCCTTCACAGTATATTCCTTAATCATTTCTAAATCCTTGTCACCTTGTGAAGCTAAAGACCACTCCTCCACATTTACTGCTGACTCATGTGCCCACGCCACAAGAGAATTCTCAACTTCCACACCACTCTGATTCAAAGGCATCCTGGACAGGCAGTCGGCAACAGCATTCTTTGGGCCAGGTACATACTCGACCCTGAAGTTGAATTCGGTCAAACCTTCCATCCAACGTTTGATCCTTGGAGAGAGATTATCAACCTCCCTGCAGGTAAAACCCTGGCACAGAGGACGATGATCAGACCTAACAACAACAGGAAGACCCCAAAGGTAAAACTTAAAATGACAAAATGCCCAAAAAACTGCCAGTCCCTCAATCACAGAGTAACGGTCCTCTGCTCCCCTGAGTGAGCGAGAAGCAAAAGCAACAATCCTGGGTTCACCATCCACAATTTGTGAGAGGACAGCTCCCAACCCAAGCATGCTAGCATCAGTAGACAACAGTTTTTTTTACAAGCATCAAAATGTCCCAACGTAGGCATGCGACCAGACTTCTTTGATAGTGTTGAAAGCGAGAGTACACTCATCAGACCACGTGAATTTGACCCCCTTCTTGAGCAGGAGTCTTAAAGGAGAGGACACACCAGCAAAATTGGGAACGAACTTAGAGCAAAACTCAGCTAACCCCAGGAAAGATCTACATGGTCCCTGTTCACAGGTGTTGGTGCCTTTACAATACTTTCAGCAAGATCTAGTTTAGGACAGATCCCTTCCCCAGAGATCGTGTGACCCTAATAATTTATCGATGATACCAGAAATTTGCATTTCTCCTCCTTGTTCACCAAGCCAGCATCCTGGAGTCGCTGCAAAATCTTCCCACAACTGCTTGTCGTGTTCTTGTTGGTTCTTTCCATTCACAAGGATATCGTCCTGAAAAATAAGGACTTTAGATAACCCATCCAGCACTTTGTTCATGACTCTCTGAAAGCAGGCAGCAGCGGATGCTAGCCCAAAAGGCATACGGATAAATCTGAAAGCACCTAAAGGAGTCACAAACTTTGTCAAATGCCTTGAATCCAGATGAAGTAAAACTTGGTGGTAAGCAGAGGACAAATCCATGACACTAAAACATTTAGCATCCTTGATAAGAGCAAGTGTCTCTGAGATGTTCGGTAAGGGCTGTCGATCGACCCAAATGTGCTGGTTCATCCCGCGCAAGTCAACGCACATGCGGATCCCTTTGACCCCATCCTTGGATGCCAAAACAATCGGGGCCAACCACTCCGAACACTCAATCTCCCCAATGATACCAGCACTTACTAACCTCTTCAACTCATGACTTAACGGGTCCATCATCATGCGAGGTACCTTCCTCACCTTGCTAACAAAAGGCTGGGCATTCTGCTTCAAATTTATTTTGTGCTCAAAATTCTTGAGCAATCCCAGGTCATCACTAAAAACTTTAGGAAACTGAGAACACACATCCACAGGCAATTGACCACAGGACAAAAGTAAAACCTTCTCTGGAGAATTGGGGTTTAAAGTGATCCCCATGCTTCTTTGGTGTCTCCATCCTAGAAGGTTATCACCCCTTTTTGCCACGTACACCTTCCCAACAGTCTCCCTATCACTGAACTGAATTCTCTTGACCACATAGCCCAAAACATCAATCCTAACACCACCATAACCTACAGGATTGATATCTGGTGGAGACAGCTCAATCTTGTCTTGACCAAACACCACTTCCCAATTTGCATCACCAACCATGGTATAAGGCGAACCAGAGTCAGCCAAAACTGAAAACTGTTTGCCATTAATCAAAACCTCACACAAGGGCATCTCCAACTTGTCTCCATCCACAAGACCATCTTCTCTGACACTCAACATATACTTCTTCTGTTCTTCCACACAATGTACAACTTGACCTTTAGCACCACGACACACACGGGCATAATGCCCCTTTTTGCCACACTTGTGCACGTGACCAACCTTGCAAAACAGTTGGGGCTATTAGACAAATGGTTTTCACTCCACATCTGAAACACTTTAAACCAGATTTGCTGTTCCTGGAACCCACATGCTCTGGTTCAGGCAATTTTTATCCACCTCACAGTGAACACTTTTTAAAAATTTGCTCCCTCTAACACCCTCTTTCTTGACCTCATGAACCACTTTCTCCTCCAGGGAAACATCATTGCCTTTCACCCTCATTTCACGCACCCACATGTTGGTGTTCTCCAAACCCTCTAGAATAGCTAAAGTTTCTTTAAGATCAGGATTTTTGGCTAGAAGCTTCTGCTGAACCTTGACATAATTCGTACAGCTGACAATCTGATCCCTTACAAGTGAATCAGTAAGCTGTTCAAATTCACAAGTACGTGCCAATGTTTTTAAAGTCGCTACGTAACTACCAATCTTCTCATGCTACCCTGGACTCTAGAGAAAAACTTGTGGTGTTCCAAAATCACATTGATTTTAGATCCAAAATGTTTCTCAAGCATCATGACAGACATGTCAAAGACATTGTCAGGTTCCCCTTCTCCACGCCCCAACACAATTTCATCTAAACTGTCGTACACATGTCTCCCCTCAACCCCCAGATTATGTAACAACACAGCTTGTTTCCTTAAAGCAGAACATTTTTCACCCCCAATGGCCAGTAAATAAGAATCAAACAATGGTTTCCATCTATTCCAAGGTAAAATCAGGTCACCTTGGTCTGAAAGAAATTTGGGGGGTTGAGACATGCTAAACAAAGCCATAATGAAGCAAAAGTAGTCACCAGCACTTGAAAATAACAACAAAAATAATAGAAGGAAAGCAGGTTAAAAAGTAGAGAGCATGAAGTACTTCAGGTGTGTGCATCACCGCACTGCAACAGTAAATGAAAGAGTACCTTCAGGTGTTGGCAGAACATGAAATAAAATGCTCCCAATGCAATTTCCAGAGATACTAGAATGGTGTGCGCAACACCGCGCATGCCCAGAAATCAACGGAATGATGTGCGCAGTACAGATTCCAGAGATTACTAAAATGGTGTGCGCATCACCGCGCATGTCCAGAAATCAATAGGAATGATGTGCGCATCACCGCGCGTGCCCAGAATAACAGATATGCTCCAAATGTAAAATTACTAAAATACGAGAATGGAGTGCGCATCACCGCGCATGCCCAGTATGACAGAAATTAACACAGGATGATGAAAAGCGATGTGCGCATCACCGTGCATGCTCTGAAATGATTGGAAAAAGGGTGCGCATCACCCCGCATGCTCTGAAATGGTTGGAAAGGTGTGCGCATCACCGCGCATGCCCAGCGTGACGAAAGTGAAATTGGAGGCGATGAAAAGCAAGATACCGAAAGCGCCTCAGGATATCCGGAAAACAGTGCTTGGGCAACCGAAGAGTCACAGCCAGAAGAACAGATGTACGGAAACGCGTGCTTTGTCTTGCGCGTGTGTTCCGTAGTCAAGGAGACGCCTCAACGAATGAGTCACGAAGAAGAATCCAACAGGTAAGAAACGTCACAAGCCTCTTGCCGCTCCTTGCACACGGCGCATGCAGGCCAGAGCGAGACTTAACTTTCAAACTGCAACAATTCAGTAAAAAGATGATTGAAAGATGTCTTTGCCTCAGAAATGAATCCCAACACATACAAACAGCTTGAGGCCACAAATAAAGTACCTGAATATCCACTAGTCCAAGGAGATATCGAATAATAAGCAGTGTAATTGCTATGTAATTGCTGCAGTCCTCATGGGTCCGTGGGGAAGCAGATGGTCTTGAGATACCGCTCCCCTCGCAGGTACAACTCGTCGCCAGTGATAAGTAGAGTAGACAGCCAGGAGTCCTTTAAATTGTATTTATTCAGGAGAAAAGACAACAGACCACCAGCCCATGCAGCAGCCCAAATCCAACTGCCAACAGCGCAGCTGGACAGAACAGATGGAATACTATGGTGCTGCCCAGCAACAAAGACAAGTGGCATAACATAGGAGAAAGATAAACAGTAGAAGTACATCCTAACATAGCCCATAACAGGAGGTCTCCCCCAGGTTGGCGTTGTGACCTGGTCTTTCTAACACCAACCAGGAACGTCATGGCGATTTGCACTACAGCAAGACTCTGAGGGTTCCAAGGGGCTGGATGACGCCCACCCTTAACATTTCCATTAATTACTGTGACACTGGGATTCGAATCTAGAAAGATAGTTATGGCAAATCACAGCAGCCTCATTAATATAGCGTTAGGAATGCGAGCACTGACAAAGCCAATAGTTTTCACTTTAGTATGCTTGTATTGTGAGGGGCTAGCATACCACCATTTTACAAAGGAAACTCCTACTGTCTCAGATAACTCATGCAGTACTGCAGGAAAATGACAATATTTACAGGCGCTTGCTGCTCAGGTTGGCCGAAGCTGGACACTGAGTTAATAAACTGAGTTACAACATTATTAGCAGCTGGTTTTTTTTCCCCGCCATGTATTGCATTTAAATGCGTCAGGAGATTTAGTTATGCACATACGTTTTTGTCCTTATTTAAAGCTCTCCAAATAATTAGTTGTTTGTATTAACATGCCCTGCCACATTCCAGCCCCATTCCGAGTAAAGGCAGCAATGTAACAATTGGCTGTTGTAGTGTCTGACATTATTACGACCTAAAATATGGCTGTAATAAAGACGAGGCGGGTAGAGTTCCAAGTATTTATTCGAAAGTACTATGGAAACAGGCGAGAGCCAGGCAGCACGGCTTCCCTCCAGGACACCAGTAGCCACTGACGTCCTGAACGGAACCCGCAGGGAACACTACCAGGCATTCCATTCCTCGCTCTGCCCACGCTCCGCAAATACACAGAATACAATGTAAGGCACAACATAACACATCCCCCCTCCTCACAATGCAATGAACAAGCAATAATAAGGGAATACAAGATAACAATAAGTAGCAGAACCAACAGAAAGAAAAGAGAGAAGAAAAACAAAAACAACAAAAAAACAAAATAAATAAACTAAAACAATGAAAAATAATACATAATTACATTACATATTCTTTAAGCCATCCAGGAAGAACTCTTTTCCTTTTACTAAGGTCGGTCGTTAAACCCTTTTCCACGACAGGTTCCAAAGTGTCAGGAACAACCGAGTCAGCATGCCCATCCCCACTCTTTTCAAAGAACGGGTCATGCAGGACCTCCTGACCTCCCACCTCAGTGTCCTGGACACCTTCCCTCGTTTCATTATCAGAAATTCCATCAGAAGCTAATTTGGACTGAATAGTGCTATAATCAAAATAGTCCTCCACCCAGTCAGAGTTGGATAAATTATTTTGAAAGGGATCAACATTAATGGGAACACCATGTTTGTGTCCCAAATCAAAGGCAATACTCTTAAGATTCCACACTCTTCCATCCTTCAGCTTGACGGCGTTCCAAAACACCTCCACCACCTCTTGCGGTGCCTCGAACTGGCTCTCACCCTTAGGTACTTTCACAGGTCTTTTTACACGGACCCAGTCACCCACAGCAACTGGAACATCTTTCGTACCATGAGATTCATCATAATATTCTTTACTTTTCTTATGTACCAGTTCCAAATTATTTTTTACAGCAAGAGGAGACCACTGTTCCACTTTACCATCCAAAAGCCAACTGGGAGTAAACTTACATCTTGGTTTCCTGCCCCTCATCATAACAAAAGGGGACAACCCAGTAGCAGCATGGGTAGTCACTCTGTACGCCCAAACCGCCTTCTGTATTTCCAGTTTCCAGTCCATCTGCCTACTCATGGCCGCTTGAATCACGCCCTTTAACACGCGATTAAAGCGCTCCACAGTACCGTTGCCACTAGGATTATATAGAGAAGTGGTTTTATGTTTTACTCCACTCCTCTCAAAATAATCCTTAGCACTCCTAGACGTAAACTGCACACCGTTATCACTTAAGATGCTAACAGGTAAGCCTTCTGTAACGAATAATTTGTCTAAAAATTTAAGAACTGTGTATGTGTCCACCATGTCCACAATACTTACCACCGGCCATTTAGAGAACAGGTCAATAGCCACCAAACCATATTCTTTATCTTCACCTACCGGTCCAAAAATATCCACTGCTACCATCTCCCAAGGGAGACTGGGAATCAAACCTTCACTCATGGGAGGCCTCAAAGTCTTTAAAGATTTGTCAGCTGAGGAACAAACAGCCAAATTCCTTACAAATCTCTCCACCTCTTTGTCCACACCAGGCCACCAGAAAATGCCTTTGACCACCGATTTGGTTCTTATTATGCCAAAATGACCCTCGTGGCACAACTGTAAGACTTTTTTTTGCAAGGTTATTGGTGGAATTATCCTTTCCCCTCTCAAGATTAACTCTTTGTCAACTGATAACTCCATTCTCACCTCCCAAAAGGTTTCAACTCACTGGTAATATTATCCTTTCTAGGCCAATTTGTACGAATGTATTCTGACACAGCTTGTAAAGTCATATCCTTGTTTTGCTCTTCCAACCACTCTAGTTTGGTAATGGCAGGCGTACCAGAATCATGGACGAAGGCAATACTATAATTCCCCCACAGATCATCCACACAATCTTCTAACGGAACTGGAAACCTAGGCAGACAATCAGCCACCACATTGTCCTTACCAGGCACATAAATGATCTTATACACATACTCCTTCATCCTCATAGAAATCCTCGCTAACCTGGCAGAGGCCCCAACACTGCCCTCAGTAGTTAAAATTCTCACTAATGGACGATGGTCGGTACGAATGATAATTGGCTTACCCCAGACAAACGCTCGAAAATGTTCTAAAGCCCAGGCACAAGCCAGCGCTTCCCTCTCTATAATGGGGTATTTACTCTCACTGGGTGACAAGGCTCTAGAAGCAAATAATATTATCCTCTCAGAACCATCATGCCACTTCTGTGACAAAACGGCACCCAGCCCTTTATCACTCGCATCAGTAGTAAGAAGACATTCCAAATTAGGGTCAAAACTCTTTAAAGCACTCACTCTCTCTAGCTCAGATTTGACAAGTGAAAATTCCACCTCGCACTCAGTAGACCATTCGAACTTAACATTTTTCTTGAGAAGTGAACGTGTTATACACTTTGCTGGCAAAATTAGGTATAAATTTAGCACAGTATTCTGCCATGCCTAAAAAGGATCTTACTTCATCCTTTGTAGTTGGGGTAGTTGCGCCCACGATAGTATTGATCAAGGATAGTTTGGGTTTCACCCCCTCTTCATCTATAATGTGCCCTAAGTAAGACACACTTCTTTGTGCAAACTTACACTTGCTGAGTTCAACAGTCAAACCCACTCTTTGTAAAATTTCCAACACTCCATTCAAAATGTTATCATGTTCACCTCTGTCCTTACCAGCAATTAATACGTCATCTTGGAAAAAACTCACGCCCTTCATCTTTCCAAAAAGTTTATGCATCAAACGCTGAAAAACAGCGGCAGCCGAGGCCAAGCCAAACGGCATACGCTTGAATTGGTAACAGCCAAAAGGCATAATGAAGGCGGTGAGTTTTCTTGACTCCGGTGTGAGTATAACCTGATGGTAGGCTGCCGATAAATCGATGGTAGAGAACCAGGTCGCCCCCTTGAGTGAAGAAACCATTTCATTAATTTTAGGTAGTGGAAACCTCGCTATGACAATGTTGTTGTTTAAGTGGCGCAAGTCAATGCATAAGCGGATATTTCCATTACTCTTGCGGGCAATCACTACTGGAGAAATCCACTCTGAGCTCTCCACTTCCTCAATCACCCCTTTTGCCAGCAAACCCTCCACCTCTTTGAAAACTTCATCCCTTATTAGTAAGGGAACGGGTCTAGCCTTGTGGACTTTAGGTTCCGCGTCTTTCTTAAGTATAATTTTATGTTCAAAACCCTTGAGGGCTCCTAATTTTTTTTCAAAAACAGTTGTAAATTTCTTAACCAAAATATCTTCCATTTTGCTGGTTTCATCAAGTACTAATACTTTTTCATCGCTATTAGGATCAAGAATAATATGTAATTTCTTTTGGTCCATCCATCCAAGCACTGACGGACCCATTTTGGCTACATACAATTTTCCTCTTGCTGACCTCCCTTTAAACCTGAAAGTAAGCCACCTGAAACCCAACATATTAATCTTTTCACCAGTGAAGCTCACCGGGTTAACATCTGTAGGATATAACTGGTTCCCAATTTTTTAAACAAATTTTTCCTCCCACACAGCCTCGTTAACAATAGTGTAGGGCGAACCCGAATCGGCATAAGTGTTGATAGACACTCCCCCCAAGGATATTTCACAAATGGGTTTTCCTTTTAGGGAATTGTCATCAATATTTATAAAAAAAAATCCCTGCAAACTTTTTACACTATTGTTTTCTTCCTCCACATCCCCTTTAGTACTTTCCTCGTCATCGCACACATACTTAACATTACTGTTCCCTCTCCGGCACATCTTGCTAAAATGTCCCATCGCTCCACAAATACTACACTTCTTTCTAACTGCAGGACAATATCTGCTGTTAGCCAAATGTTCCTTGCTACCGCAACGATAGCACCTTCTTTCTTCTGGCTTTTTCTCACTCCCATAATTCCTCTGTGCTTGACCTTGACTACGACCAAAAGGGTGTTGGAATTGGTTTTTTGTTGCACTTTGGACTTTGAAGACTCCTCCTGAATCTGAACCAGATTCTTTAATTATATTTGCGCATCTTCCCAACATTTCAGCCTTCCTCAAAATAGCTAACACGTTTTCCAACGGAGCATCCCCGTTCACCCATAAGCGGTCTTGAATAGTAGAAATGTTATTATGCATGACTATCTGGTCCCGTATCAAGTCATCATGTAGGTCCCCAAATTTACAGTCGATAGCTAATCTTTTAAGATCATCCACCCACTGATCCACAAGTTCATCCTTGTTCTGTTTCCTCTGAAAGAACTTGTGACGTACCACACCAATGCATACTTTAGGGGCAAAATAGTTGTCAAGATCTTTTAAGGCTGAAAGAAAAACATTACTCTGTTCACCAGTTGCAATCTTGGGCATGCGATAATAAGTTTTCAAACCAACCGGTCCTAAAGAATGGAGTAACAGTCTTTTCTTCCGATCAGGCTTCATCTTACCAGCCTCATCAACTGCTTCAATATAATTCTCAAAATAGTCTCTCCACTCCGACCATTTCATGCTAGGTTGGGAACCTGTAGCCCAAAATGCGTGTGGTGGACTTACTGTAAAACTTTGTTGAGCCATAACCTCAATTGCGTCTTGAGAATGTTGGTCACCCTGTTCCATGCGCAATATATTAGCCAGCAGAAGTGGATATATCCAAAAGTCAAATAAAAGAAAACACTTTCCTTCTTTTAAAATTGAAAGGCACAATCCTTGCAGTTTTCAAATCAGCGCTGAGGCAGGATGAATCAAAACGAGTAAAAATACAAAAGGATGTAAAGCTTAATAAAAAAAAAAAAATTCCATAGTCGTGTCCCGACTATCTCACCTGTTTCCTTGAAGGGCCGCCCCTTATTGTTCAAATGTGGATATGTTTGATATCCAAAATCCACCTTGCGTTGCAGAAACCAGCCGATAACTGCTAGACTAGTTTCCGATAAATCCAATATGGCCGCACGTAAGGTCACGCAGCGCGACCTTACGTGATGAAGTGTAACAATACGTCACTTCAATGATGAAGCAAACACCGTCGGCACGTCACAATACTTCCCACAAATCCAATCAAGAAAAGACGCGTGAGGGGATCGAATACTGCCGCTGCTCGAAAAACGCAGCCGATGGCAGTTTTCAACTGTCAACAGCAAAAGTAAATAGTAAGGCGTCTTACCGATATTTCCTTGAAGTGGTGTGGGAGTCTGTTTGCGATTAATCCGTAACCAGGCGCGGTGGAGGATACAGGATGGTAAAATATCCTCTAGAATGTCAGTAGTAGCCAATAAAATGTTGTACCAAAAAAAAAATTCAAAAAAATTCCTTAAAGTAGTACAAGCGCTGTTGCCGGTAGATCCATCCCAATCGTCGCCAATTGTAATAAAGACGAGGCGGGTAGAGTTCCAAGTATTTATTCGAAAATAGTATGGAAACAGGCGAGAGCCAGGCAGCACGGCTTCCCTCCAGGACACCAGTAGCCACTGACGTCCTGAACGGAACCCGCAGGGAACACTACCAGGCATTCCATTCCTCGCTCTGCCCACGCTCCGCAAATACACAGAATACAATGTAAGGCACAACATAACAATGGCCTTAAGAGCTTACATAAAACTTATTGATGTAACTAGCACATTATGTTGAAAACACAGTTTTGTAAAGTATTGCCACTTTCCTTTAATTTTTCCATGGTTGGCCTAGGCGCTGTAGCACGCACATTCATTAATTAATTAATTCATAACGACCGAAGGATACCGATAACACAGGTTACATTTGCCTTAGTGGTTTACATCAGAGAAGCGTTCACATTTGATCTTCGAGGGTCCCCGGCTGCAGACTGGCAATCTTAAACTGAAAGCCCTCTTCCCCTCCCTGCTCAGCCCCCACCTAGCAAAGCTGGGCAGCAGAAGGTCAGTACAATAGTACAGCATTGACATATGAGAATGCTTTTATTGTCTCGGACTGGGTGTTAATGACAAAAGGAAATAGCTTGCTAAAAATCACGAGCCCTATGCAATGTGATTTTCACCTCTTTTTTTAATTTTTGTGGAATCCTGCTTCTGGTTAAATACATTGTGGGAGATTTACAAAAAAGTCACGCAATGCAGCACAGCCCCTCACGAGGCTGCGCTGTGTTGCGCGACAGGGAGGGAGCAGGAGAGCGCCATATCTTCAGAGATATGGCTCTCCACTCCCCTTTCCCTTGTGCCAGCGCTGATTTCAGCAGCCGAGCGCCATGCACACACTTTAGCGCCATAGTGCTAGGATGTGTGCGCGAGTCTAGCATAGGTTTTGTACAGGAAGGGTACCCTTCTTGTACAAAATACTATGCCTGAGACACGATGGAAAGCTTTCCCATTTTGTATGCATGCAGCACACATACAAAGTCGGAAAAGCACAGAGAAATTAAAGCATTTCTCCTGTTAACGCCTCCTTTGCAGTGGCGTTAACTTTAGGCGCAAAACCATGTCTACAAATCTTTGTAAATATGGTTGTGTCAAAAGGCATGGGTGGGTGCATGGGAACGCCCATGTTACACCCATGTAACTCCCCTCTGCGCTCAGTAACGCAAAGCAGTGCTTCGCGCTGCTTTGCGCTACTTAGGGTGCTTTCCAGCGCAAAGAAAGTAAATAGCAAAAAAACATTTTGCGCTGGTTAGCTTGCCCTTTGTATTTATGACTACTATACGTCAAAGCAGCATGACATAAACCACCTATGCAGATTATGACTCACGGCTACCTTGTGCCTACTCTTGATCACTGAGGAAGGGCGAAATAATTTACTGTTGGGTGATCTCAACTTTTTGTTATTGTTTATATAGCACAAACTCGACCCAAACATTTTGGAGCGCTTTACATGAGTGACACTTACATTTTCACAAGGACACATTCATTTTTTTATAGGCACAGGGAGATTCAGCGATTTGCCCAGAATCACAAGATGTTGAGCCGAGACTCTGACCTAGTTCCAAAGTCAGCAGCTCTTGCCCTTACGCCACATCCTCTCCCCAGGGTTTCAGCTGAGATTACGAACTGACTTGTGCAACAAACGATATGCAAATTTTAAAGACCTGGCTTGATGTTTATAACTTGCTGTTTGGTTATATTTTGCACTGCTTGTGCCATAATATGAAGATGTTCAACTGTTTGATGTTAATTATTGAATTGGGAATTTTTCCGGGTGGTGTGGTCATTGGAAGTTGGCGTAAACAGATGTTTTGATTGGTGGTCATTTTATTTTATACTATGCTGTCTAAAAACAGGGTTATTTCCTATGTATTGCGGAGACATCTGCACTCCCCCTTCTCTCCCTGCCCCCCTCACTCCCGACGGATTAATATAACCTGCGTACAATAAGAAATAAGAAAAGAGTATGTTTTTTGAACCTTACATGCTATACAGTCGTGTGTACCAATGTTTTCAATATTATGTACTTCAGCAATCACACTGTTGTTCTTTAATAAAAAGAGTTTAAAAAAAAAACTGGGTTATTTCCAAGAGGCAGCACTATTTATTGACAGCAATAAGTATGGCTTTTTCCTACTAACGTACTCTTTCCTGGTCAATATTAGAATTGTTAGCCCTGCCTCATTTGTCAAATTTACACATCTGGAGGACCAAAAACTTTAATTGGCTGACTCTTGTGCTTTTAAATGTTGAGTACGACTTCATTGAGGAACAGGCCTAGCAAGCTTTTTTTTATTTTATTTTTTATTTGTGGACACAGTTGGATGTTTGTAGATAATGATATTCCTTTTCAAAAGAGGGTTTGATTTGGCACAGACAGACAACCATTCCAATTTTGACTGAAATGGCTGACAGGTTCAGCTAGTTGAACCGCTTCTAGCTCCCTGTTCCTTAGTTGCATAACTGTGGTGTCATGTTGCCTGTATATTCATTTGGCACACTGTTAACCATGTACTTTTATTTTTCACACTACAGGCAATTTGTGTTCTTGCTTAATGCTTATAACGTTTTATGTAGGATGCTGAAAAGAAAGTAAAGCACTATAACGCGGTCAACTTTGGCTGCATTATAGCTCTTTTTTCTTGACTTTAAGCCATGTTGCACAGCAACTCGAGCGGCTGCGCAACATATCTTAAAAACAAACGACAAAGACTTAGACATAGACTGCTTATTTAGTAGTGAAATATAGTAATAATCGGTGTTTAGTGGGTTTCTTAGACCTTTTGGCCCCTGTGCCACTGCACCTGCTGCACCATTCAAATCATGGCCCTAGTGCCTGCAAGGTAACTGCACTTGTGACTGCTTGTTTAGTTGTAACATATACCAATAATCGGTGTTCAGTGGGTTTCCTAGAGCCTTTGGCCCCTGTGCCACTGCACCTGCTGCACCATTCAAATCATAACCCTGGTGCCTGCAAGAACAAATGAGGAAATTGTTTATATCCAGTAATATGTGTGTTCCGAAAAAGGCACAGTTGCAGATGAAATACATAACAACTGTGTAGCTAAACATAAACGCAAAAGCTTTCATCAAAAAAGATTCGTCATTATAATTAACTTTTACAAATTTAAATATCTAGTTAGGTAGCAGCATAGACTGCAATAAAAAAAATTATATAAAAGAATAACAAAGCAAAATGAAGTTACATAGGCAAAGCTTATTGGCTTTGCCAATGCTTGTGTTTCTTTGTAGTGTTAATGCTCCTAGCGCCATTTCAGTAACAGCCCTGTAAATCTTGTCCTTATCTCGTCACATTTGCTGTTTTCCGAGGAGGCCTGTTTCGTCCAGCAACACCTTCCCTAATCGCTTCTTGCCACCTCCGTCATCGGCCACTCTTTCCGTCTCCTCCCCTGAGTCCTGCTTTAGCTTCCCGGCCCCTCCTTACAACTGCTTCCAATGGAAAGCTACATGCACACGTAAGCTAGCCAATCATCACACAAAGGCACAATGCATTAACAATAATTATCACAACCATTTATGCAAACCTAAAACTTTACAGCTAAATATTTTATAAAACGAACCGTTAGTACAGTCTTGCGGCTACCCCGCGTGTTCCGGAGCATGGAAAGCAGTTATGCAAGCAGTCAACTTCATGTTCTTCACGCTGCATCACATGACTCAAGTTCGCTGACGGGTTGAGCAGAGACCATGCTGCAAGAGGTGATTGATTTACAGACATTGATTTACACTTATACATCAAATCGCATCAGCAATACTCCACAAACCAGCTACCACTTCTATCATATGTTGTGATGGCTCTGCCTTGACAATGTACAGAGCTCCGCTGCCTTTCAATTAGGTTTATATATAAATACCTTATACATACAACTACTGTACTGAATGGAGGCGAAAATAATACCCTCTCTCCTACTGAAAGAACCAAGCCTCTGTGTGCTGTGCTAAAATGGCTTAACAAAAGAATGTACTATAGAAAACCTATAGAATCAATGTCCCTTCTACTTAATTCACATTGAGGCCTATTTCTTAATTGCTTAGCCGATAGTGGACATGAGTTGTTGACCCTGCATTGCAACAGGTTAATAAAAAGTATCAGGGAGTCTATGCTCAAGCCAATCCACCCATCCAATGTAGATCCTAGGTAGTTTGATGATGCTTGTTCTACGGCAAATAGAAATTTGAGAAACGCCTTAAATGCACAGCCTAGGGTAAGGCTTGAGATTCTTAAGGCGTGACACGAGTACAAATCCATGCTCACACCGGAAGAGGAAATTGTGTAAACGAGACTGGAAGCAGCTGGAAAATGCAGCTCTAGGGAAGGATAGTAAAACCTTCTGGGAACTAGTAAAACAAATTAGAACAAGAACTCCCCCACTAATCTCTTGCAAAACAATATTTTAGGCTCAGATTGGGTCACACATTTTGCTTCAATCTACCATATTGAGGAGGATCCGAGTATGCTAACCTCCCTATGTAACAAACTACAGAACTCATCACCCCTCTTAAAATCCTTGCAGGAAGTGGAATTGGGCATTCGGCACAGCATGGGTGGGAAAACGCCAGGCCCAGACGGGGTACCGATGGATTTGTTGAAAAGTATGCCTGAAATTTGGGGCCTCCTTATTACCAATACATTCAATTCTTGCCTAACAACTAATATTCCCCATTCTTGGACCACCGCAACGGTCGTGCCAATATTTAACAAGCATTTGCAATGCAATAGGTCTCGCATTATTAAAGTTTGAGCTATTGGCATTGCTAAATAATGCAACACCAATAGCTCAAACTTTAATAATGCGAGACCTATTGCATTGCAAATGCTTGTTTGCATTTTTACTGCTTTCTTCAGATACCTCTCTGGCTGCTCAGAGGCCCAGACATGTGAGTCACTCTGTGGCAGAAAGGTCAGAGGACACATTGCCATAAGTGCTTCGGGACCCTGTCAGGCGTATGAAGCGCTGTGTAAATCGGTGTTAAAGACATCACGAGACCTAGTGACAAACAACTAGCGCCGCCCTAGACATATAAACTAAGCAAAAGCGGCTATTTAAAAACAAGTTTGAGCTAGTGGCATTGTAAATGACAATGCTTTATATTTATGTTTTGGTTTTTAAAACAGAAATATAAGGCATTGTTAATTACAATGCCAATAGCTTAAACTTGCGTAAATGCGATACCTATTGCATTGCAAATGCTTGTTTTCTTAGATCCCGGTTTTGGGGTGAGGTTTCAATTTAAGGAAAGGGGAGGCCAAAGTTGTGTTTAGGGAGAGATGAGTTGGCTAAGGTTTGTGTTTAGGGAGGGTTTTGGCCGAGATTGTCTTGTGTGTGGGAGGGGTTGTTTTATTGGAGCGGGTGAGACTTTACTGTGGTCGGAGCAAGGGAGAATGGCATAGTTTGAGCTTGGTTTTGGTGGAGCAGGGGGTGAGTGGTTATGTTCTGTCGAGAGGGGATGTAGGCGAGCGTTACATTTGGCTGGAGAGGTCGTTAGTTATTTTTTTCGAGGCGGATGCGAGGTTGGTTTTGTAGAATATGGGGAGTTGGCAGAGTTTAGTTGGGGGGATGGCTTAAGTTGGTTTGTTGAAAGGATAGGCTTGGTTGGTTCAGGTTAATTAGGGGTGGTTTTGCTAGGGTCAGATGGGCGCCACTGGTCGGCCCGCCTTATCTGCGGCTGACGTTGTGTTTGGATGTGTTCAGAGCTTGCGTAAGTGACTTATTTCCCCTTTGGGTTTGGTGAAGCACCAGGCTACGGACCGTGAAGGTCGCAGAAGGGGCGTCTCAGACCTTAGGGAAGCCCACTCAGTGCCGTAACGAAACTAAACAACCCCCTCCCCACTCCCTGCAAGGTATCGGGCCGGGCCATTGAAAAAACACAGCCAAAACTGAATAACAAGTTAATAAAAAAAAGCCACTGCAATGTTAAACAACCATACACGAATGTTCCAAAAATCGTGGTTACCCGGTAATTAAAAGACACTGTGCCAGAGCTCCGGGGGTGCGTGTCTGTTTTTAGCCTTGTTTTTCTGGGGTGATAATGAGCGGGGTCGGTAGTCTGTGCTGTTTGGCCGCATGAGTAGAATCTGTACTGGAAGGGTTCACGCTACAGGGTGGAGGGCCTCTTCAAGAGGCGGATAATGGCCTTATTATGGAGTCATCTGTCGCGGGCTGTGCACGGCCCATAATGCAGAATGCGCCCCGGAGTGAGTGTGGGGGAGAGATTTGTGCGCCCACTCTTCATCAGTTAAATCGATCCGCCCGGAACCAGGGGTGGCGTGTTGTCCCTTTTCTCATCATGGGGTAGAGACTTGAAAGATTACAATACGAAGCTTGTAAAGAACTGCCCCCGCCCCCCCCCGAGTACTGTACAAACAAGGTATCGGTCCGGGCCATGAGGAACTTAAAGCGGGAACGCGAGGAGAAGAGAAACCCTCCCTTTTACGCTCAGTTCGCGTAATTTTTTGCAAAGGAAATGAAGAGAATTTTGCCCAGGTTTACTTCTAACAGTGTAATTTGCTGAATCGATCACAAGCCCTTGAAATATGCCTTTTCTTATTACTATAACATGAAGAAACGTAATTAAAGGTTTCATTATAAAGGAAAAGGTATGGTTTTGACACGCACCCCTCATGGAACGAAGTTAATTTCAAAGTCGATTCAAAAGATGTGGTAGCAATGCTTGCACCTTTGCCTTGCACGTTATACAGTTTATACCTGTTAAGTCAGAAATGACAGTGGATTCATGTACCTTTGACCCAGAACAAGCCATGACAAGCATCTTGAGTTTCCCTGTTGAGAAATGGATCTGAATTCTGTAGCAGCCTCGAGCATCACTTGGGGGCAGGGAAAGCAGAGAGACGGAATCAATGGGGACCAGGCCTGGGAGCTCCAGGGCTCAGCCGCATCATGTACAGGAAACATGGAATCCGAGAGGCTGAAAGAATATTAATAGCCCCCACACTGTAAGCAGCTGGCATTGTTTTCTCACACGCATGCTCTGTACGGTTCTTTCTTCCCGCCTGATTCGGATATTATAATGTCCCTATATTATATTATCCTGATTCCAAAGCTGAATGGGAGTTTGCGAACTGAAAATAATTAGGCACTGAGCCTACAGAGGACTGACCGAGCACACCTTGAGGGCATCACGCGCCTCTGCTGCAGTGGCGCGTCTCATAGAAGCGATGTGCAGGAGCGTGACATTATCAGTGTTTTTTTTTTTTAATTATCTCACTGTGCATATTAAATACTCCGGTTAAATGTTCCTCCATTAAAAAAATCACCTGTACTTCTCACCACATTATTTGTTCCGTCAGTCTCCAGCGAGATATTTCCCTTTCTTGAGCATTTGTTTTTTTTCAAGAATATTAAGTGTAAAGTGTGCTTGTTTTATACAGGTAGAAGAGTAGCTAGAAAGAGGAAAACCAAGAGACGGCTGTTTTGTTATAACAAGCGGCAGTGAAAGCGAGCGCGAAAACGATCGCTATTGTAAAAAAATATTGTAAAAAAAACACGCCCGCGAGTGGTGCGCGCGCGCCACAGCGAAACATGTGGTTTCAATTATCGCGCCCGTGTCTGGGCATGATAATTGAAACCACATGGCCTTTGGTGCGCGTAATAGACACCAATAGGCCATGGGCGGAGCAATGCGCCACGCCTTTGGCCTATTGCGTGCTCTCTTAGTAAAAAACACGCACGAAAAGGCCAATGGGGTAGCACAAAAGGAATCGCACACGCACGAGCGTGTGCGATTCCTAGGTCAGTGCTGAATCCCCGTTTTTCACCTACTAAATGTCTCGCGCTGTGCGAGCACTGCTGCGCAGTGCAACGCTAGGCGTGAGACCTAAAAAGGGCAATTGCATGTCTCCCAAGTGCCATTGCCCTATTTCACTTATCGACAGCACCATCAAAATCATTGGCAGAGTCATATATGACCGCTTAGTTAAATGGGCAGATGATCAGGGCATTCTTTCCCCCTTTCAATTTGGTTTTCGTTCACATTTAGGCACTAACGAACAATGTTTAAACTTGGCTTTTCTAAGTACACCAACGCCAGACGTACTCCTATTTATCTTGCCTTCATGGATCTGTCCGCTTCCTTTGATTCAGTAAACAGAACCAAGTTGTGGCTAATGTTGCTGGATCAAGGAGGGGCCCCCCTGGTGAATTTTATGTACTCTCTGCATGCAGATCTTTCAGCCAGAGTCCATTTAAATGCTCACGGTGAACTTTCTTCTGATTTCCCATTGAAGAGTGAAGTGACAGGGGTGCATACTGGCTCCCATGCTCTTTATCCCTTATATAAATGGTTTAACAGCTTACCTAACTTCCTTTCAAGTAGATATCCCCAGAATAGCAGGCACTTCGGTGCTTGCGCTACTCTACACAGATGACGTATTTCTGCTAGCTCTTACTCCAAACGCACTGAAACAGCAGGTGGACCGTTTTGCTATCTTTATTCAAGACCTTGATTTAAAAACGAATTACTCGAAGTCGCATATTATGTCCTGCGGTCCTGGCAAATCAAGGCTAAACAAAATCACCATTAAGGGGCAAGCACTAACGAGTGTCGATAACTTTTGTTATCTAGGCATGACCTTTTGTTCCTCAGGATCTTGCAATGCTCAGCTTACTCATGCTAGTCTTAAACTTAGTAGAACTGCAGGGACAGTCTGTCATCTTATTAGACCAGTTTCTAGAGGGAATGTATGGCCAGCAATGAAGGTGTACAATTCCCAGTGTATCAGTGCAGCCACTTATGGTGCAGGGGTGTGGGGGTTTTAACAAATGCTGCTCCTTACAGGCAGAGGAAAATTGTTTTCTCCGGCGGATATTGAATTTACTACCCACCACCTCTAGTTTTACTACTCATTCTGAGCTGAATCAGGGTTTTATATCTGAATCTGCCCTCCTTGCCATCTGGGATGACCTGAAAATACAGTTGACCGCAACGGAGTTGCTGCGCTACTCCTTTTGGACCTCTCGGCTGCCTTTGACACGGTTGACCAAGACACTCTAAAACGAAGCCTCTATGAAGCCGGCATAGAGGGAACTGCTCTAGACTGGATCGCGTCCTACCTTCGAAACAGAACTAATGTCATCCATACCCCACCTTTCTTGTCCAAACCGTACTCCACAAAAGCAGGGGTCCCTCAAGGTTCTATCATCTCGCCCATGCTTTTCAACATTTACATGAAGTCATTACCAGTACTGATCAATCAATTTCACCTCATGTGCTATAACTATGCAGATGACACGCAAATACTCCTTCAACTGGAATGCCCCAAAGACATTGGAAAATCACCAATTTTCAGCTGTCTCAGAGCCGTGGATCAGTGGATGACTTGGAGCCATCTCAAATTGAATACTTCAAAAACGGAAATACTCACGTGTGGCGATTGGAAACATTACATCCCGCTTGCCGCATGGCCTAATGAACTGGGATCACCACCTAAAGTATCGAAGGAAGGAAGTAAGAAACCTCGGAATGACCATGGACTCCAAGCTGTCGATGAATGCCCAAGTGGACAAACTAGCAAGATCAAGCTTTGTCACTATAAAAACGCTGCGACGAATTTTCCCTCATTTGGGATTTCCGCACAAGGTCCAAGCTACCATCTCCCTTGTTCTGTCCAAACTCGATTACGCCAATAGCCTCTACCACGGATCACCTTTAGCAACCATGAAAAAGACTACAACGGATTCAGAACTCGGCTGCCAGACTACTCTTGCATATCAAACCGCGAGACCACATCTCACCTGCCTTGAAAGCCCTGCATTGGTTACCGGTTGCCAGAAGATCCACGTTCAAGCTGCTTTGTATCACCCACAAAGCAAAACATGGAATGGGACCGCTCTTCATCAGGAATAAAATCACCAAACACATTCAACAGAGGAACCTCCGCTCTAAAGGAGCATCTCGCCTCAAAATCCCAAGATACAAGAAAAAAACCATGGGTGGCACATCCTTCTCTGTTCAAGCAGCCAAACTATGGAACTCTTTACCCCCAACATAAGATCCACCGACAACCACCTTATCTTCAGAAAACTACTCAAGAATTCGCTCTTCCCCACATAAGCACCATACGCAAACAGAAATTTACAGCATATCCCTCTGTATATAAGCATTTGTTTTCACTATAGACATGTACCTATCTTTGTGTATTGCTTTGTATAAACATGTAGAATAATTATGTTGTTGAGAGCAAATAAAAAATAAAAAATAATAATAATAAATAAATATCATCTTTGGTCTACATGTACTTACTTCCATTGTGCATCTATGTACCTTCCATGTACTTGGATCTGTGTCTCTGTTACTTTTCTCCTGAAAAAGCATATCCAATGCACTACCCTATTTCTCATCCTGTGCCTCTATCAATATCTTTAATCTACATATACTTACCTCCTTTATGTATCTATATACTTTCAATGTACTTATGGATCTATATATTTATCACTTTCTTCTAATTTAGCATATCCAAGCACTACCCTAGTTCTCAGCCTATACTTATCTCAATATATCTTCTAGCCCAACCTTCTGACTCATCTCAAACTTCTTTCTACTACTCTTTCCAATGCACTACCCTATCTCTCATCCTATACATTGATCAATATATCCTCTACATCCACACTCATTTATCCCAAACACCATACCACTACTATGATGCCCAAAATAACCCTTTCTAGACTCTCTCCTACTCTACCCCTCCTTGCATCATCTGACACCTCTTTTTACTATACCGATCCCCTAAAACAAACCTTTCTAAACTTTTCCCTCCGACTCCTCCCCTCCAAAACTCCCTTTTACTCATCCAAAAGCCTCCTCCTACTGCTAAGACCTAAAAAAAAAAAAAGAAAATCCTTCACTCTTTTATCCCTCCACTATCCTTTTCAATCAAAATTAACAGACTAACATGTTCAATTCTCAAATTCCATTTTCAACTATACTAATTCACCACTAATCCTTTATGGGTTCCAGAGTAGCGTGCTACTCGCCAATAAAGCGTCTCAACACCCCATCAGGGTTACAAGCGCTATATAAATGCAAACCTTTTCCCTTTCTACCCTCCCCAACCCTTCTCAGTCCAAATAACTGACTAACATATCCACCACTAAAATTACTTTCATGTTTCACCATACTAATTCAACACTAATACTTATGGGTTCCAGAGTAGCGTGCTACTTGCGCTTCAAAACCCCATCAGGGGTAGCAAGCGCTATATAAATACAAACCTCTTTCCCTCTTCTATCCCGCCACCTACCCTTCTCTACCCAAATAACTGAATAACATATCCACTACTCAAATTACTTCATATTTTACTATACTAATTTTCGACACTAATCCTTAATGGGTTCCGGAGTGGCGTGCTACTCGCCAGAAAAGCGCTTCAACACCCATCAGGGGTAACAAGTGCTATATGAATGCAAACCTTTCTTCCCTTTTTATCCCTCCGCTATCCTTCTCACTCCAAATAACTGACTAATATCCACCACTGAAACTACTTTCATATTTCACCATATTAATTCACGACTAATCCTTTATGGGCTTCCGGAGTAGCGTGCTTCAACACCCCATCAGGGGTAACAAGCGCTATATAAATACAAACCTTTTTTCCTCCTCTATCCTTCTGCTATCATTCCAAATCCAAATAACTGACTAACCTATCCACCACTTAAAATGTACTTGCATGTTTCACTATACTAATTCAACACAAATCCTCTATGGGTCCCGGAGTAGCGTGCTACTCGCCGAAAAAGCGCTTCGACGCCTCGTCAGGGGTAGTAAGCGCTATATAAATGCCATTACAATACAATATCTGACAAGGAACGTTTGGCACCACTTTTTTTATGGGTCAGCATTTGGACGAACCCGGCAGTAACATTATGTAGGGATATTATCCTTGATTGTCTCAGCCTAGATACGGCCTTTTCTATTTCATGACTGAGGTATATTCGGGACACTCTAGCAATCCTTGGTTTATCTTCTTTGTTTACTGAACCTAGTAGTATTTCCAAAACTGATAAGATAGAGGTGAAATCAACATTCCTGGAGCACTGTGAAGATACAAGAATGACAAATTAGTTAATAAAGCCCAGTCTGGAATTATTATAGAGCGTTAGTCACAAATGAACCCCCTATATATACATTTTTAGATCTCACACAATGAGAGCAATCGCTTCTCTTTCGATTCAGTGTGGGGTCAATATACTGGAACTTGTACTTTAAGAGCTTCTTTGACCCAGAGGGAAACATATTATCTTCTTGTCCTTGTGACAATCATTCAGACCAATCTCTTTTGCACTTTGTTATTTTGCAATTTGCACAGTTTGTCACGCAAGCACATTTTGAAACCCCTGTTACGTAAGCCAGGCTTCCAATGCTGTCGAGCAGCCTTGCTTCACCTATAGATTTTAAGCTCACCTGAAATCTGTTACTATGTATGTGCCTTTTTGAAAGCAGCAACTCGGGGAAGAAAAACTATGATAGGCTAATTCGCAGTCTGGTCTTAGCATGTTTTATACTTTTATTGTATTTTTTAGTAATATACATGTTGTAGGTTTTAGGAAGACAAACGCACTCTTGTATTTATTGTAGGAGAGTAATTTTCATTATACTTCTCGTCTCCCCTTGTTTATGCATTCACGTGTAGGGTGACATGACTCGCGGTGAGTCTGTCTTCAATTATGTGGATTTACGCAGAGGTGCCCCCTCTAACTCTTGTGCTAGTAGGAGTACATGGAGGACCCAACTTGAGGTTTTTGTTCTCCCTTTCTTTTCTTTCTTACTCAGCTTTGACTGATTGTGCTATTGAGTGTTTTGGCGCCTTGAACTCTGAACGTGAATTGCATCTTTGATTGTATACAAATGTGGACATTTTATTGAAATATGCAGCTTCAAAGCATGCTAACACTTAGATTTTAATATTGTGTAAAATGTTTTAAATTATTGCGATATCATGGATTTCTACTATATCCTATGCACTTTTATGGTCTATTTTTATTCAGAACGAATAAATATTTTTGAATTGAATACCCTCTCTCCTACTGAAAGATCCAAGCCTCTGTGTGCTGTGCTAAAATGACTCATCAAAAGTATGTACTATAGCTTGCTGAACACATGCCAAAGGGAGCTTATGTAGTCTGCAGTAATTGTGTCCAATGCCATTGAGGTAGTGCAGGGCATTAATGAGTCAACTGGCTAACATTGACAAAAACATTTGCAAAGCCAATAGGTCTACTAAGGCAGACAAAACATCCAACATATATCACTTAATCAGGAAAACAATAAAAATGATTTTAACACAAACACAATCTACACTTACTATCCACACAACTACTGTAAAATAGAGAAAACAAAAATAGATCCTCTCGCAATGGCGAGACCTATTGGCTTTGCCAATGCTTGTTGCATCTTCCAGCCAATCAGCAAGAGGAGGGGGCATTGGGGATTTCCTAGCCATCGCTATGTGTCGATTCGCTAGCACCAGGGCGAGGTCTAGGAATCTATGCATGTTTTTCATGGTTTTGGTGTGCTTTGTTAGCCCCAGTAGACGATAAGCAGGATTGACTGTGATCTACCAGCCCACTGTCTCCGACAGACTCTTTGCTACTTTGGCCCAATATCCCGTAATTTGTGGGCCAAGCCACACCATATGGTAGAAGTCTGTATCCATTTCTGCGCACCTTGGGCACCCGTGGGATGCCGCTGGGTAGATCCATATGAGGCGCACCGGAGTCAAATCCTTCTGGTGCAAATAATGTTTTTTTAAATATCCTCATATCACCATCAGTCATATAGCCACCATAACTATGTCGTAAATCTGGATGCTCCCCACCAGACTGATATGTGTGTTACTGAACGGATGTTGCCACCCTCAGTGAATTAGTGGTGTAATCATTGGATATTGCATATTGGATACTGGCCCGGTTTCTGTATTTGTAGGCTTGCCCAGAATCTTCGCTCTTCTCCCACTAACTTCCATGTCCATCTGGGAGATCTGATTGACTGCTCTAAACCAGTGGGCTCCCCTGGTAGGATCTGCTGAAACCCATTTTTTACTAACTTCCCTGCGTGTTAACAGGATCATGTAGAATAGCAACTGCTTCTCTGCTTTATTAAGTCTCCCAGAAAGCTTGGGATCAATAACGAATAAAATGAGGGTATCCGCTAACTTCACCTGCTGGTTGAAGACTCCACACAAAGTTTTACTGACATACTGCCAGAATAAAAAGAGCTTTGGACATGCACTAAATAAGTGTTTATCATCCGCCTGAGGAAGTTTGCATTTTAGATAAAGTCGTGTTTGTTTCGTAATTTTAGGTAACTTTTTAGGCTACCAATACAGCCTATGCAGCATAACAAAATGGCTACGCTTTAAGTAAGCAGGTTTAACTATCATCTAATACTTTAAAAGATTAGAGCCAAACATTAAAAGATTTGAGCCAAACATCTTCCCAGATTAAATAAAGCTGTCTAGTTTTAGAATTCTTGGCTTTGATGATTTCCCAATACCAATAGGCTACTTCTTTCTTAAATGGTAAGGAGACCATCTTGTCCTCAATTTCCTCACTCTCCTTTCGTCCCCATGTTTGAACCGAATACCAAGAAGCGATTTGGAGGTATTTAAATCCAGAAAGTGAGCCCCTAGTTTTATCGGCAATCTCGTGCCAGGAAATTACCCGAGCTCCAGATCTGAGATCTCCCCATGTTCGTATTCCAGTAACCTTAAGAAGGTTACAGAGAATGTCATTCATACATTCAGGTGTTCCAGGTGAATTATTTGAGTAGTAAGGGACTCCAAAGAATTTCCTTATGGCACACCATACTGAAAGGGCTCCTAACAATACTTTTAACCTAACTGTTTTGCAAACCTTGGGGTTACCAAATTTCAAAAGAAAATCTTCCTGTCCATGCACATTTGACAAAGCTGTAAAGAAGTATCCTAAAGTCAAATATTGTGGGGCTGAGCTTAACACGCAGAAGTTTTTAAATGGAAAAGCATAAGCCCATAGTTGGAAGTCCGGTAATGCTAAGCCCCCACTCTTTAATTTATTCCTAAGCTTTTTCCAGGAGAGTCTAGGTACCTTATACCCCCAAATAAAGGAACTCACTTCATCCTGCGATCTACTTCTAGTTTTCTTAGAGAAAGCTAATGGATACAGTTAAAAAAAAAAAAAAAAAGTCAGTTTTGGGAGGAGCATCATCTTTATCAAATTTGCTTGACCGTCTATATTTAACGGGAGGTCCTTCCACTTCTGCAGCAGTAGGCTTATTTCTTTAGCCCCGCTGGTAATATTGGAAGTAGCTAGTTCATCAAGCTTCTGGGTTATTATGACCCCTAGATATCAGATTAGATGCTTCAAATTATGTGGATATCCTACTTTAGACCATGACATGACCTCTGTTTTATCCGGGTTAACTTGGTATCTCGAGAGCTGGCCGAACTCGTGTGCTAAATCATAAAGCCCACTGTCTCCGACAGACTCTTTGCCACTCCAGCCCAATATCCCATAATTTGTGGGCAAAGCCACACCATATGGTAAAAGTCTGCATCCATTTCTGCGCACCTTGGGCACCCGTGGGATGCCGCGGGTACATTCATATAAGGCGCGTCAGAGTCCGATATTTCTGGTACAAATAATTAAATTGTGTATATTTCAGGCATGTATTGTGTGAAATCCCTTGGACTATCATGAGGCAGTGACCCCATTGTGTGTCTGTTAATTCTTGTCCCAGATCACCTTCCCGTTGATCATTTAATGAGGTAAAGTCCTGCCTCCCTGTGTCTTGCTCTGCTCTGTAGAGGCATGTGACCACTCCCCTAGCCCTGCCATGTATTAATAAAGTTTGGAGAACCTTGGAAGTGCCCGGAGCATCATGTGTTTTATTCCAAAGAATGGTTAATTGGCATGTGATAGCGCAGTACAGGAGGAAGCTGCCTGGTGGGATCCCTTCCTCTGTCGTCAAGTCCTCAAATGAATGCAGTAGACCATCCATGATCAGGTCCCCCCCCCAACCATGGAGCCCCTGCCTCTGTTGGATGTAATGTAGGTTGTGCAGGTCCCTGCAACCCGGTACCACCCATAGGGGTAATTGAGGGACATATAGAGTCTGGCCTGTGGGGATCATCACACCCCTCTTCCAGCACCATTCGTCTGCTCTCATGACAGCATTCCCGCCCGTTGCAGGCATTACCCGTGTGTTATCTAACAGCCACTCCAGTATAAAATCCGAAGGGGAGGGGGGAACCAGTCCCTAAACTCCTGTAGCGGTTCTCCTTCTAGCCAACGCAGGGGCCATAGCAGCTGTGCTACCGGGTAGTAATGATAGTAATTGAAGGGACTCCCAGCCAACCAGTGTCCAACAGGGCATACAGCTTGGAGATCGCTACTCTGCACTCACCCGAGCCCCATATAGGGGTGATCAAATAGGATTGGAGGTCTTTAAAGAATCTACCTCCCAATCTCATCTGGAGTGCTGGAAAAAAGTACAAGATAGGGGAGTACCAACATTTTCGCCACTGCAATTCGACCCAAGGGGGAAAGAAGAAGGCTGCACCAAAAGGGGAGATCATTTCTGGCTGACGTCAGTGTGCAGCCAAGATTGTAAGCTATCGATCATTTGTCAGTGTGATATATGTGGACTCCCAGATATTTCAATTGATCTAATTGTCACCTCAATGGAGTGACGGGCATGGCTGCGTGTTGCGGGTCAGATAGAGGGGTCAGGGGAAAGAGGCCAAACTTATTCCAATTCATCTTGAGGCTGGACACCCTTCCGAATCCATCGAGTAGGGCGATCAGGTCCCCGACATTGTCTCGGTCATCTCGCAAATAATGGCAGGTGTCATTTGCATATAGAGTTATGTGACATCTCCCATCCATGTGGATGCGCTAATCCAGGTCCTGGCTTGGAGTGCACGTCAGAGGTTCCACGGATAGCACAAATATAATAGGGGACAGAGGACAACCCTGAAGGGTACCCCTATATAGCTATATGGGCTCAGAAATCAATGTCCCAGTCTTTACCTGCGCTATTTGACCATTGTGTAGTAGGTGAACCCACAATATGAACAGATCTCCTAGGTGCAGCCTTTTCAGTGTCACTAGCAAATATGGCCATCCCAGGGTATTGAATGCCTTCTCAATATCAATAGCGGCCACCCCGGGGGGGGGGGGGGAAGCACTTAAAGTACGTACCCAGTACATTATCAGAAATGGTGTTCTGCCCGAGATAAAGCAGTTCTGGTCCGACTCCACCAGAGTCTGAGCAACGGGTACTAACTGGTTGGCCAGGACCTTATCCAGTATCCTATAGTCGAGGTTTAGTAAAGACATTGGGAGGTAGGAGCTCACCTCTAAAGGGTCCCCGTCAGGTTTTGGATGGACTGTAATGATCGCTTCCCAAATTGACCGCCACAGTTGCCCCTTGTTCCGAGCCTCTCTAATACCTGCAAGAGCTTTGGTGCAGGTTTCTATGCATTTATGGCATAGAATTTCAGTGAGAGCCCTTCCGTGCCTGGTGTCTTACCTTACGCCATTTGCTTGATGGCGGTCCATATTACCTCTGTTGTAAGGGAGGCGTTTAACTCACTGGTTGTGGGGGGAGGTCTAAGGCGAGTGTAAAGTGTCTAGGTATCCATCAATAGCAGCAACATCTGTCTTGCTATGTAAGGTATATAATCTGGAGTAATACTCCTGAAATGCTTCGTTGACCTCAGTTTGAGTGATTACTGTTATACCATGGCGAGTCATCCTATGGATCTCAGAGTGCAATAGCCAAGCTAATAGTCATCCTGCTTTGTCCACCTCTGTATGCTGCCTAGTCATGCGTTCACTACAGTCAGGTTTGCAGAGGTGTTTCAGTATCAGCCTATAGACCGCCCCTAGCTTGGTTAGTTGGGATTGAGCCCCTGTATCATGCACTAAGGAGCATTCAAGGTATGGATTTCCGTTTCCAACGCCATAAGTTCCCAGCGAAGCACCAGTCTGTTGCCGTACGTGGCTTTAATACAAATTCCCCTCAAGACGGCCTTAAGTTAAGGAATCCAAAGCAGTGCCCTCATTTCCCCAAAAATATTGGTTTACTGCCTTTTCCACCGTGGTCTGGAATGCTGCATTATAAAGCGCCTCTAGTGGGAGGTGCCATGTCGGTATATGGGGTACAGCACCCCAGAGAAGAGACATCTTCAGTGGGTTATCATCAGACTATATACACCCTAGGTATTTCCGCAGACCCCTCTTTGCTCACTAATTCCAGACTACAACAAAATAGGTCAATGCTTCGGTTCCAGGGTAGATTTAACATCCATAATGGCTGCCAGTATTTCACTGAACTTTCTCGTATGGTCTTGTAAGGTGTCCTCTATCCCCAACAGGCTGCAACTGCCCTTGAGGTTGCGGAGGGGTCCCTTGTTTCACCCATGGGGGGGGGGGGGTGTCTCTGGCGGAGCACCGATTCTCACTCAACAGCCTAGCACGTTCAGCCGGTTTCCCAGGCCTCGGAGGTAAACGAAGTATGCCTCGCTGGAAATGGCCACTCAGTGGGGCGATGGGACAAAGCTGGCTGTATCGTAATCCCAGTTCTGCAGGATTATGGCTCTATGATGTGTACCCCTTGTTGTTGTCATGGATGTGGCCTCCCCAGCCCGCATGCAGCCCCGGGAAGGAAATGGCAGCTCCTCCACAGGTTGTCACTTGGGTGGGGGGGGGGGACGGACAGACAAGTCCTGCGCTCATCCAGGGTATCTGGCAGAGGTCTGCCTCATCTCTGTTGCAAGGGCTCAGGAAGCTCAGCTGGTCCGTCTGCTATGGCTGGCGCTCCACTCTCCCCAGACCCTTCCCCCTGGGAGGATCAATAGTGTTCTCAGTGGAGGGGGGAAAAACCCCAATTCTGCAGTAGGAGGGCAGCTAGGTCAAGGCCCTATGGTGGGAAAGGCCGCTCTGGTGAGGGAGGTCCGCCACTCCATTGATATCCGCCCCGTCTCCTCGTGCCACGAGAGGCCCCAGGGCACATCGCTGGCTCCAGCCGCATGAATTGCGAGTACAGACCAGGATCCCATGCACCACAGGTCTGCCTTGTCCAAGGGCAATGTGTGCGATCTGGTGTAGTCGGGCCCAGGGGGTCCCTCCTGATGTTTTCCTCCAGACAGCGTCGGATTGGTAACGGGCACTCGGGCAATGCACGATGCACGAGGGGCCGGTATCCGAGTTCCAGCTGTGGGCTGCTTTTTTGAGCAGCCTGGGGGGCCGATTTGGGCAGTTTCTGCGTTGTTCGATGCCCCCAGAGGGTGCCTGAGTGGCCTTTTTGGAGGCAGATGGGCGTCCATTACCTCCCTTTTATCAACGGGCAGAGGTGTCACTCCCTTTCTCTCGCTGGGCCAGCCCATTAACATATGCATATTGAGCGGGGGCAGGGGCCTGAACAAAAGTAGCCTCACTTGTTTTCAGGTGTGTTTCACCAGTGTAAACTAATCCGTGTATTTTTTTTTTTTTTTTTTAACTCCCACCCCCCCCCCCTTTTTTTAAATTAAATTTCACCGAAGCAGTGTTTTGCAGAAAGGAAATATGCAAATGTGGGCCACTTTTTTTTTGCGTGCCCGGGCCGATTTTTTATCTTAATCCAACCTTGCCTCCAGACCGTGGAACTGCCCACCTCGGTCACCCGCGGGGCTCGGGAACCGCTCCACAGTCACATCCGTGGGTTGCGTCACACAGGCCGCCCGCCATCTCGCATCTCCTCAGTCACTCTGAAGCTGCACCAGCAGCAGGAAGTTTTGGCGTTTCGCTATGCCTTCGGGTGCAGGTGGGAAGGGGTTCAGAGCAGTGCAATTGTCCCGGCCGCCATATTTGCCATGACCCGATTGTAAAGATGAACTTCACATGTTTTTGTGTGCTTTTTATATACTTTCAACCCATAAAACCGCACTCAAACAGCTCCTAGAGGCCATCAAATTTTTATCACACAACATGTAACCATAGACTTAGCCCCTAGAGAGCGCTGTACAACATGTACTGTCCTTTAGACACCTTCAGGGCACAAAAACTGCGCTACACTTCCAGCTGTCGAGCCTGGGAAGAGTTTGAAATTTTAAGAGATCCCAGGTTGGGCCGTCCTTTTTGGACCCTGAATACTTAGGGTCAGTACTATTTGTAAAACTTCCTGGGGGGGTGCTGCCGTGCTTCTGCAGCCCCCCACAGTCTCCTGGCATTGTTGGAGGCACCTCTGCCATCCCATAGCGGAATGTTTTTGGTAAACAAAATTAAAAATAGCCCCACAGAACATTATGGAACGCTCCCTCCTGGAAGTGTGAATATAAGATTAGCGACTCCCGCCACTGGCTTTTGATACGCCACGCTGCTGGATGTTTCCTCTTTTTGTAGTCACACCCGGGCACCTCTGTGTGTCTCCTTAGTTGGGGGCAGCACAGGGAGCCCATCCCTGGCTACCTTGGCTACCCCAGCCAGCTCCCCGCGCAGGCAGCACTCCTCCGTGCTGCTGTGTAAGCTTAGGCTCACTTTGCCACTGGATTCAAGCAAGCCTGGCTGATGACGGCTGAAATGCCAGAAACCGGTCCTAGGATGCTTGTTTCCGGTCCAGGGAAGACATGGCTTGGCAGTTCGGGCTGGACTGTTCCCATGAGGCACAGGGTCAGACTGATTTGCATATGGCCATGTCTGAACTGGGGTGGTGGAGTGAGCTAAAGAATGATGATGGATTAAACCCAGATCAGTTGACTGGGGGTGAGTGTTTGATTGGCTCAAGCGTTCCGTCCATCATCCCCTTTTGTATCGCTTTGTTCGCCCTAAGTTGGCGGGGTATGCCCAGACGTGGGTCCCTTGCTCACTTTGCCACTGGATTCAAGCAAGCCTGGCTGATGACGGCTGAAATGCCAGAAACCGGTCCTAGGATGCTTGTTTCCGGTCCAGGGAAGACATGGCTTGGCAGTTCGGGCTGGACTGTTCCCATGAGGCACAGGGTCAGACTGATTTGCATATGGCCATGTCTGAACTGGGGTGGTGGAGTGAGCTAAAGAATGATGATGGATTAAACCCAGATCAGTTGACTGGGGGTGAGTGTTTGATTGGCTCAAGCGTTCCGTCCATCATCCCCTTTTGTATCGCTTTGTTCGCCCTAAGTTGGCGGGGTATGCCCAGACGTGGGTCCCTTGCTCACTTTGCCACTGGATTCAAGCAAGCCTGGCTGATGACGGCTGAAATGCCAGAAACCGGTCCTAGGATGCTTGTTTCCGGTCCAGGGAAGACATGGCTTGGCAGTTCGGGCTGGACTGTTCCCATGAGGCACAGGGTCAGACTGATTTGCATATGGCCATGTCTGAACTGGGGTGGTGGAGTGAGCTAAAGAATGATGATGGATTAAACCCAGATCAGTTGACTGGGGGTGAGTGTTTGATTGGCTCAAGCGTTCCGTCCATCATCCCCTTTTGTATCGCTTTGTTCGCCCTAAGTTGGCGGGGGTATGCCCAGACGTGGGTCCCTTGCTCACTTTGCCACTGGATTCAAGCAAGCCTGGCTGATGACGGCTGAAATGCCAGAAACCGGTCCTAGGATGCTTGTTTCCGGTCCAGGGAAGACATGGCTTGGCAGTTCGGGCTGGACTGTTCCCATGAGGCACAGGGTCAGACTGATTTGCATATGGCCATGTCTGAACTGGGGTGGTGGGAGTGAGCTAAAGAATGATGATGGATTAAACCCAGATCAGTTGACTGGGGGTGAGTGTTTGATTGGCTCAAGCGTTCCGTCCATCATCCCCTTTTGTATCGCTTTGTTCGCCCTAAGTTGGCGGGGGTATGCCCAGACGTGGGTCCCTTGCTCACTTTGCCACTGGATTCAAGCAAGCCTGGCTGATGACGGCTGAAATGCCAGAAACCGGTCCTAGGATGCTTGTTTCCGGTCCAGGGAAGACATGGCTTGGCAGTTCGGGCTGGACTGTTCCCATGAGGCACAGGGTCAGACTGATTTGCATATGGCCATGTCTGAACTGGGGTGGTGGAGTGAGCTAAAGAATGATGATGGATTAAACCCAGATCAGTTGACTGGGGGTGAGTGTTTGATTGGCTCAAGCGTTCCGTCCATCATCCCCTTTTGTATCGCTGTGTAAGCTGGCAGCTCTTTCCTGCCCGCTCCTGCGGGCAGGGCACTCTGTTCCTTGGTAGCTGCCTGCTCCCCCCAGACATGGGCACAGGGAGCGAAACAGGCCCACCACAGCTGGAAGGGGGGTGCAGCAGCACTCCCCCCCCCCCCTATCCCCCCCCTGTTGAGGAGGACATCAGGGCCTGGAGTTGGGATCCTCAGCCCCACCCTTTTCATTGCAGAAGCACAACAGCGCACCCGTTTTCCTCTACGTTGTAGAGGGCCCAGAGTTGGGTGTCCCAGGCCCCCATTGATGAAATTCGGCCTAGTGGTGGGCTCCCTGGGCCCTCTTAGCTCGGGGGGGGGAAGGACTCACACACTCCCACTCCCTGGCCTACCCCGGGGGAGGGAAGGCAGCTGGCAGCAGACCTACACGTCCGTGGGTTTAAAAAGTCAGATCCTTCTCTGGCTGATATCTCGGGCCCGTTCGTCCTCTTCACACTCTTTTGGGCTCCTTTTTCTCCTGGTGGCAAGCCCTAGCCACCTGAAGTACTTTCCTCGGTCCTCCTGGCCTCCAAGGTGACAAACTCTGCAGGGAGCTGGTTCAACTGGCTCCCTGCACCAGCCTTTCTCCTTATTCTCCTCTGGAGCTTCTCTCCTTCTTGGCGCAGAAGTCCAGCCCCCCCCCCCCATTAGTCCTTAGGGGGTGTAAGGGGACCAGCTGCCTGGGGGGAGACCCACTGGTCCTGGGGGCAACTTAGTCCAGATGGATATCAGGGTGTTCCTCATTCCAGTTGTCCATGGACGTCGCCTCCAGTGTCCAGCAGAAAATCACAACCAAGAGAGCGCTCTCCCCCTTGTGCAGGACCTTTTAAGTGGAGGGTTGGAAGGTTCCAGAAGTAGGTATATCTGGCCTCTCTTGGGGTGCCACATCACCCCTCTCCCAACCCTCCTGCACAGCATGCTGGGACAATTTAAAATGGCATTACCCAGGAGTCACTAGTCACATCTGTTCTGGGAGCCTCAGCTCCGCCCCTCGCTAACATCACTGCCAGGGCCTTTCCCATCAAATCTTCAAAGGGAGCCCCCTCCTCTGTTCAGTGGGCTTGGGCTGGCCCATTCCTGGTACAGAGCGACGGCTGATTGATGCAGAACCTTCCTCCAACCCCTTTCCTCCTCAGCAGCTGAGTGAAGCACTGTTAACTGCTCCCTTTATGTGGGGATGCCTTTGTTCCGGCTGCTGGAGAGAAATGTAATTAGCTTTGCACAGACGGGTGACAAAAAGCCTGGGATCTGATCAGAGCCAGAGAAATATGACAATCCTGGATGACACATAAGCTGTACAGAAATCTTCTTGGAACTCCCACATTTGTGTTTGGCATACAGATTCCACCCCAGTTGGATACGTCAGTAGTCTCTGTAGGCCAAAAGGAAGTGAAGCTGCATTCTAAGGCAATCTTCCCCATAGGTGTATAATGGAGTGGCACTGCAGACAAGACAGTAAACCATACTGACTTTCCCTATTAGTGTACACTAACATTATGAGGCCTACCCCCAGGTCAATATCCAATCCTGCAGAGTCCCCTTTGTGCTAGGCTACCTGTGCGCCTGGCGCAGTTACCAGGCTGGGCACAACTGAACTCACACGCACAGCCCTTACAAGTGTGTACACACATGTAACCAGCCAAATGCCCCTATCCTTTGGTGCGTCGCAGCGGCCTTAACTTAAAAGGCAGACACTGGTGGTAAACATGCACAGTCTATTTACTGTAAGTTTACTGTAGACGAGTCCACAGTGGTGGGGCTCACCCACTGTAAAAAGGTCACATACCTGTGGTCAAAAATAAAATCCGGGCAGAACCCAATGCCTTACAGTAGTGTATTGATAGTGTGTGGTAATGGTGGGTGTGGTATTTATATTAGAGGTGGGGGCATGGTATCTATGAGAAATACTTGAATGTGTCAAAAAGTGATATAGTGGAGTGTACTTTGTGACAGTTGATTGTACTAGATGTGAAATAGTACCTCAGGCGCTGTAATGGAAGCACTCCATAAGAAAAAGAATGATACACCAGACAGCCAACTACATGAGGTGAGAGCAAAAGCCTACTCTATGTGTAGGCAGTAACGACAGTGTGGTAACAGCTAAAGAGGCCTGTAGGTAGTCCTAAAAATGGCTGAGTGTTTAGTAAGTGAAAACAAAACACTTGTTTGTGTTATCCTTTGATGGAAAATTAGATACTGTGTGCTGTCCATAAGAAAGGATGAGAGGTTTTAGAACAACATACTGAAATCACGTAATATCAATCTAGTCTGAGACCAGAAATTCCAGGAAATGTTGAAAATGAAAGAAGCCCAGGTCACAAAACTCGGTGCTATGATGCAACTGCTATTCCCAACATCTTTCTGACAAACAAAGCCTAGACAAAGTCCACAGACTATAGATGGGCATGCAGGCTGTAATGAAGAGGATGAGTAGGACAAGGAGTACTAAAGATTGCTGGTAAGTGACAGGGACATTACCACTATGTCCCTTGTCCCAGTCATTTTGCTAGCATGGAATACCGAAGCCTCTGTCTTCATCTCAAAAAATAAGAAACACAAAACCACTTGTTAAAATGCACAGACATTGATTTATGCATGTTTTAATACAATCACAAAAATCAAAATCGTTTTAATACAGGGTAGTATTGTAAACACCCACACTAAAGTTCACTTTGATTGTGTCTCTCTCTTTTGTGCTTCTCCCCAATTGTCAACTTATTGTGCCTTTCTCCCCAATTTGCTAATTTCTTGTGCCTTGCTTGAGTCCTTCGCCTACATTTCTTGTGCCTTCTCGCTCATTTGTCTTTCTCCTCAATTCTTGCGCCTTTCTCCTCAATTCATGTCTTCTCGCTGATTACATTCTTGCTGCACTGCTGCCTCGCAGCACCCTATGGTAGGACCGTTTTTCTGTGGCAGTTGCACCTTCTCCTGCACCAGCATGACCACTGTCACGTCACAGAGCACCACGCCGACCTCACGTCCCAGAAGCGTCCCACGACTCCACTGCCTTAACACGCTCTCCACTGGCAAGCATGCCACCGAGTTATGGGACCTCATCGGCACCCTCTAACCCGACATAGTCTTCCTCACCGAGACCTGGCTCAACTCTTCATCCACCCCTGACATCACCACAGCCATTCACAACAGATATAAAAATCACACACCAGGACCGCACCAACAAACTGGGAGGAGGAATAGCCATCAGCCACAAAGAGACCATACAGTGCACCACCACCAATACCACCACTCTGCATGGAACACCTCAACTTCAAGCTCCACACGTACGTCAATACAATCATCAGAGGCACCCTCCCATACCAACCCCTGGACCAGCACCCCAGCTTATGCAACACCATCGCAGACTTCCTCACGCCCCTCGCCCTGGACTCCAAGGACTACATCTTCCTCTGTGACCTCAACTTCCACCTTCATGACCCCAACTACAACACCGCCCGCCCGCCTCTTTGACAGTATAAGCAGCCTCGAACTGACCCAAATCATCCCCAACCCCACGCACACCGCAGGACACAGTCTGGACCTCATTCTCATCTGCAGCAACAACGTCAAATACAGCCACGTCACAAGACTTACATGGACCGACGACCACTCCATTGTCTACTTCAGCATCTCCAACCCCCACACCACCACCAAGATGGCCATTGCCCCCCACCGCAGCTGGAGCAAAACTTCAGAGAACCGCTAGAAGGAAGCCCTCAACGTCTTCAATCCAGACACTGCTCCCAACCTGGAACAGGGAATTAAGAACTTCGACACCCGAATCACCAACTGCGCCAACAAAATGCCCCTATCAAGAGTAACAATCACAGATGATCCTCAAAAAAGGCCGCTGGTACACCCAAGAACTCAGAACAGCAAAACATGACAGCAAACAGCTGGGGAGGAGATGACGTGCCAGCAAAGACACCCCTGACAGGGCAGCCTTCAAGACATCCCTTAACCTCTACCACCGCCTGCTGAGAGCAACAAAACAAGACAGCCCTAGCTGCAGCCATCAAAACCAACGGTAAAAACAGCAAGGAACTTTTCAACATCATTAAGAAGTTTCTCAACCCGGCTGCCAGCGAAAAGAACATCACACCCTCACAAGAGCTCCGCGACAGCCTTGCCAAATTCTTCCATGACAAGATCGCAACAATATACAGAAACTTCCAACCCTAACCCACAGACTTCCTCAACCTATACGACCTCACCACAACCAACTCGAACCTCAGACTGACCACCTGGAACGAGTTCTCCACCCAGGACACCACCTCCATCATGAAATTCATCCACCAGGGAAATACCACTAACCCATACCCGCACCACATCTTCAACCTCGGAAACCAAAGGATCGGACAGGAACTCACCATCCTGCTCAACACCTCAATCGCAACAGCAACATTTCCTGATGCCTGGAAACAGGCTGAAGTCAGACCCCTACTGAGAAAACCCTCCACCGATCCCAGAGAACTCAAAAACTACTGGCCTATATCCTTGCTCCCATTCCCAGCTAAGGTACGGGAAAAGTCTAACAGGCAACTCACGACACACCTGGAGCAGAATCAGCTACTGGACACCTCCCGATCCAGCTTCCGCAGCAATCACAGTAGCGAGACTGCCTTGCTCGCAGCCACTAACGACATACAAACCTTTCTCGACCGAGGAGAAACAGCAGCCCTGATCCTCCTCGAACTCTCAGCAACCTTCGACATCGTTTCCCACCACACACTGATCAAAAGGCTCCACCACATCGGCATCTAAGGGGCCGCGCTCAGCTGGATCATCTTCTTCCTCACCAGAAGTACACAGAGGGTTTGCCCTCCACCTTTCACCTCCAGACCCAAAGATATCGTCTGCAGTGTCCCCCAGGGCTCATCCCTCAGCCCTACTCTCTTCAACTCATACATCATCCCACTGGCCAACATCGTCAGGCTGAACATGATATCCTATGCAGATTACATCCAACTCATCTACCACCACCAGGACCAACTTTCACAGATGCAGGACAAGCGTCGCCGACTGGATGAAGAACAACTGCCTGAAGCTGAACACAGACAAGACGGAGGTACTGATCTTCAGCAACATCAGCAACCCCTGGAACGACTCATGATGGCCTCAAGGCCTGGGACCCGCACCCATACCCGGCAACCATGCCAGAAACCTAGGAATCATCGATAACAAGCTATCACAGATCATCACAGTCACCTTCGCCTGCTTCCTCACTCTGCGCATGCTACGTAAGATCTTCAAGTGGCTACTCCTGCACATGAGCTGCACCATGACACAGGCCCTCATCACCAACCAACTGGACTATGGCAACGCCCTCTATGTATGAATTGCTGCACACCTCCTATAGAGACTCCAGACCATACAGAACGCTGCAGCCAGACTTGTTCTCGACCTCCCCCTATGTACCCACATTACACCCCAACTCAGGCAACTCCACTGGCTCATCCTACAGAAAAGGTGTCAATTCAAACTGCTCACCCACACACACAATTCAACCTATTATTACTTTCTTTCTTTCTTTCGGTTGGTGGACCATAAAAGAACATACACAGATATATACAGACTATACAAAACAGATAAAAAGGCTAAAACTCATGATAAAAACAGTTTTAGATTAAAAATACCATTTAGGTTAAAACAGTGAGAGAGTCGGTCACTAAAGGGTCCATAATTAGTCTTTAAGAAATTTCGTCCGTGCCCACCACATAAAGCTTAAAAAACGGGATACAGCATAAACAATTTGGAGTTCGGTATTGTATTTTAGGAGCCTGAATGCTTCTTTGCAGTGACGTGTACCGAGATTCCTACACAATTGGATCAGCCATCTGTGTCTGAATTTGTGGGATCCCGGGCAAAAGAAGAATACATGGAGTTCAGTCTCCTCTCCCGAACTACAAGCTGGACACCCCAGAATGGCGCTACTGGACCATTTATTAGTGAATGTGCGCAGGGGGAGAGGGCCATACCGAAATTGCACGTACAATTTCTTGGCTAGTGCCGGTCGTATTTCATCTAGGCATGGCTCTATGTTATACATGTCCTTTACTGCCAGGAAATTAACTGTAAGGGATCCAGTGGTGGAGTTTTCATGGAGTTTGGCAAGTTTGCCCCCCCCCTATAGCTGCTAACTAGCTGTTTGCGCGTAATTGCCACACAGGCTGACTCCAGGTTGTACCATAGGTTGTCTCTACCAATTATACTAAGACCTTCCCTGATGTGTGCAAACCAAGCCAGCTTACCTATGCCAGGGAGTCTCAGAAGTTCTAGGAGCTCAGACCTGTACTCGGCCAGTTCGGGTGTCGCCCATAGGCGCCGCCAAAATAGTAGGGGTCTGCAACCAATTTCCTCTGCGATGGGTCTCACCCCTAGATCCAAACGCAGTGGAACTAGTGGGGAGCTCACCGGCAGGCCGAACAGCTGCCTAAGAAAACTGTTCTCTATTTTGATGATAGACCTGGGGTGACAGTGCCCCCAGAGTTCGGCCTCGTACAAGGCAGCACTCCTGTTGAGTTGAGTATAGATCTCTATAACTGGACTTACAGGCTTATGAATAGAGTTTCTATAAAACTTGGCCAGGCCACCAGCGGACTGGGCCAATCTAAGGCTTGACTTATCCGTTTGGGGCCCCCAGGCCATATTTTCTGTTAGAGTAAGGCCCAAGTAGTCAAAAACAGATACCTGCTCCAGGGGAGTACCATTCATGTGGGGATTGGGGCGGGTTGATCTACCAGGGTTGAAGACCATATATTTTGTCTTTTGTATGTTGATCTCCAGCCCCCTATGCCTACAGAACTCACAAAACCCATCTAGTATTCTCTGGATTCCCATGGGGGATTTAGAGAGGAGTAGGGTGTCGTCTGTGAACATCATTGCCGGAATTGGCTTGTGTGCTAACTTAGGAGCATCTATGTCCTTCAGTTCGCTCAACGCACTTACCAGTCCGTTGATGTAGATACAGAACAAGGTAGGGGCAAGCACACAGCCCTGTCTAACTCCCCTATTGATGGGAATGGGTAACGTAAGTTCCCCCTTCTTCCAATACCTAATTTGGGCATAGTTGCCAGTATGTAGCCTTCTCAGTATGTTCAAAAGATAATGGGGTACTCCTAGTTCGCTCAACACCTCCCAAAGAGCATCTCTGGGAACCAGGTCAAAAGCACTTTTGAGGTCTACAAAGACCAAAGCTACCGCCTTCTAAATACACTGATTTCCAATAGAGAAGTTGGAGCCTAAAGATCTGATCTACAGTTGATGATTTTCTCTAAACCCAGCTTGCAAGGAACTCATGATCTTGTGTTCCTCCAACCAGGATTGCAGGCAATCTAGTAGGATCCTAGCAAAGAATTTTTGTGATACGTCGATCAGACTGATCGGTCTGTAATTAGTGGGTAATAGAGGAGATCCCTTTTTGTGTACCGGGAGGATCTCAGCTCCTGCCCAGGTAGTAGGGAGTGCCAGCCCTAGCAAGATGGCATTATAGACCACCCGTAGATATTGGCCCCAGATATTGGGTTGGGCCCGAAAAAGATCCCCTGGTATCTTGTCCAAGCCAGCTGCTTTGCCGGGAACTATTCTACTTCGGGCTTTGGTAACTTCTGCCAAGGTAATCTCTGAGGCAACTGGATTAGAATTCAAGGGTGGCAAGGTAGCTAGGGTCTGGCTACTAGCCTCGACCTCATGTGAAGCGTAAAGGGCCAGAAAGTGTTCTTTTCAGCGGTCAGCCGCTATGTTTGGCTCTAGAGCCGCCTTCCCTTTACTACTACCTGTGGATACAATGTTCCAAAATGTTTTCATGTCTTTTGCCACAAGGGCCAATTTCAGACTTTCCCATTGATCCATTTCCCATGCCGTTTTTGCAAGTGCAATGGTGGCTTTGTAAGAGGTCCTTGCTGTTTTTACTTTGAAGTTACACTTAGATTTTATGGCCTCAATCAGGGCCTTCTTTGCCACCCGACAACTACCATTGAACCATGTCTGCTTCAGCTTCGTCCCACGCCCCCGGGGACACACTGGCCAAAACACATCCACCAACTTTGCAGGTATGGTCTCGTTGATCTTAGCAACATCTGCAAGGGATGCAGCGATACCTGCTGACTTTACAAGTTCTGCCAAAACCTCAAGATTGGGTAAGATAGCTTCGAATAGAAGGGCCGTTTTTTTTGGGCCATTTTTCTATCCATGCCCACCTGACTTTTCGCCTGTCATTTGTGAGTGTCAATCTGTTGTCAATTGTTGAAGTTAGGTCTGGGATTCCCCCGATGGTTGGCAAAGACAGTTCGAGTATTAAAGCGTTGTGGTCGCTATCATGACGTGGCCTGACAGCGAAATCCACATCCCTGCCCCACATCCTGGTTTCTACTAGGATGTAATCTATAATAGAAGAGTGGCCAACTCTATTATAGGTGTGCCACCGGGGAGAATCAGAACTGGTTCGGCCATTGCAGGGAGTACTTTAAAGTAAGTGCTTTAATTTGGAGAGCCAACGGTGTCCAGGCCCTGATCGGGGGGAGTATTGGACTCAGGGATGGCCCACAACTCATCCTCCTCTGTGACAAGTGTGCCATTGAGATATTTTATAGGCTCGAATTGGCAGTTGAGGTCACCCCCCAGGACCACCATAGCGTTGTTAGAAAAACTAGAGATCAGACCATCAAGTTGATCTAGAGTCGGGGATTCTTGGCCGATCCTCACCGGCCTCGAGTAGACGTTGATTAAAGCAATTTTAAAATCCGATGCAAAGGTCAGCATGATGCACAGTATATCGGGTGAGCAGTACACCACTGGGGTAGCCGTGCAACCTAAATGGGAGCCTACCCACGTACATAGCCCTCCAGAGGGCCTGCCCCATCCCCTGGATACAGCTGGTATTCCGAATGAAGCAAACCCCAAACGTGTAGCTTCCTCCGTTGCCCAGGATTCCTGGAACCTGCATATATCAAAAGTATCCACAAAACCCCCCCCCAGTCGGGGCAACCAAGTTTACTTTTAAGACCTACCACATTCCAAGATAGGACCTTGAGTTTGTTCAATACACTTGGGTTGACTGGGTTACCTCCCTGGGCCTCATGCACTAGTGAAACATCTAACTCTGTTGGCGCTAAATGGCACTTGCTCAATGTGTCTATGGATGCCGCTAGGTTGGTCCTGCTGGCTGGGTTGCCAAGAATTTCTAAAGTACCAGGAGGTTGAGTAGGGACATATGAAAATGTGGGGGTAAAGGAATCTTTGTCCAGGGCCAGTGTGGTGTACTTGGGGCTAGAGGTTACTGGTATGCCGCTTAGCAGTTTAGGATGAACAACAGCGGCGGGATAGACATTCACAGGGTTAATATTAAAATCCTGATTAGTGAGCCTGGGTACTATGATTTTAGCATCCACGGCCCTTTCCACTGGGAGTTCTCTCACTCCTGCCATCCAAGGAACCCTCCCAGCCCCAAGTCAATCGACTTCTTCCAAAACCCCAAATCTGTTTACCAGGGGCAGGTTAAAAGTGTGTGGTCTCAGTTGGAAAGGTCCCTGTCCCAATGTTAAATGATTCTGGTACCAGTCGTTCTGTAGGTGTCTGATGTCAGCCCTAGTTTGGGTCATAAATTTTGAGGTGTAGAAATATGTGAGTGGAAGAAGTCTAATTGCGGTGCCTGGTACTTGGGGAAATTGGTTCAGATGTAGGAGATGTTGTACAGAACGTGGGTTTCTAAAGTTGATTATAACACAATCCCCACGAAGGTCTTTGGGCCTGTTGCCCACCCAACCTACCCTACGAGTCATGAGAATTTCATTGGCATTTGAATAAGCATATTGGCAGTGTCTGACAAGCCAGTGCAGACATTTATTTTTAAGCTCAAACTGGGTTTCCTTCTGACCCTCCTTTACATCTGGGACTCCTGCAAGGACAATAACATATGGGATTGAGGCTGGAGGAAGATTAATTGTTGGCATGTCAACCCCAGCCCCACCCCCTGACTCAGGGGCCCATCCTTGGCTAAACTGCTTTTCAAAGTGCCCTCGGTTAATGGTGCCCTTTCCCCTAACTTAGGACCAGCAGCTGGGGTGTTGATAGCCGTGGCCGGGGTGGCAAAAGTCACCACACAAGATGCATTCGTCCTTTCCAAGGTCTCAACAATGCCAGAGGTTGTGGGGCCAACAGAATCAGTTCTGCTCTCTCTGGCCAGTAAAGGATTTGTAAGAGATTTTCCTTCGTTAGTGGTACATGGGTTGGACAGTTTATCAAGTCGAGCAAGCACTGGGACAAGTTCCTCTCTCACAATGTCTCTAATTTGACCTCGTAGAACTTCCATCAGGGGAGCCACCCAGGCTGGGAGTGACATGTCAGATTGCGAGTTGAGCCCCTCAATCGGGACCTGGTCAATCACAGTTCCCATGTTAACCGGTGTTCCGTCGTTAGACTTTTTACGCTTGACCCCTGCCTTTGTAGGCTGTTTGATTTTGCTGGTCTTGACTGCGCCCTTGTTGTCACCCCTCCTCCGTGTAGTTACTTTAGGTATTGTTCCTGTGCCCGCATCGTGTACTTGTGGTGACAACACCAGAGATCTTTCCTGTGCACTATAACTGGTGGGAGAGACTGTGTCAGAACAGACTTGTCGAAGGTCAGGGGTTAGTGACAGCCGACGTTCTGTAAGTTCTATCTCCGTGGCCACCACCCCAATGACCCTCTGGAGCATCCTATCAATGGATGTCTGCGGAAGGGGAGGGGCTATGGGCTGTGGTGGTGCATGATGGATTACGTTGGTGGTGCGCTTCCCCATTGTTAGGAGTTTTACTGGACACGTAACAAAAACACCCTGGTTCACTCGTTTCCCGACGGTGGTTGCAAGAAAAGGTAGCAGTCAGAGAAATAAAAAAGACGACTTAGCAGGTTATTAAAATGGCACTTACAGGTTGTCCCAGTGTCATCCACTCAGGAGCTAAGATTGGACCGGCCCATGGAACTTTCGTAGTCTGCAAAATGGATGTCCCAGGACACAAGCACAAGTGGTATCCAGATGGTAAACCCAAGGGAGGGGGCACAGCCCAGTCTCTTCCTGTCTATGACAGGCCCGTCTTGGCCCGGTCTTCACCCGCGCTGCGGGAGCCCGTGAGGATTTTTAAAGCGCCTCGGGGCGCCGATGAATTGCGTGGGCGGCAGCGGCCGCGTTGGAGGGTGGGACTTGTGGTCCCAGTCCCCCTCAAGCACTGCAGGACAACGGGGCAGGCAGAGACGGGCTTCCCAAGCTGAGGGAGCCCGTGAGGATTTTTAAAGCGCCTTCTGGCGCAGATGAATGACGTGGGCGGCAGCGGCCACGTTGGAGGGTGGGACTTGTAGTTCCAGTCCCCCTCAAGCACTGCAGGACAACGGGGCAGGCAGCAGGCAGAGACGGGCTTCCCACGCTACGGGAACCCGTGAGGATTTTTAAAGCGCCTTCGGGCGCAGATGAATGGCGTGGGCGGCAGCAGCCGCGTTGGAGGGTGTGACTTGTGGTTCCAGTCCCCCTCAAGCACTGCATGACAACGGGGCAGGCAGCAGGCAGAGACGGGCTTCCCGAGCTGCGGGAGCCCGTGAGGATTTTTAAAGCGCCTCCTGGCGCAGATGAATGTAGTGGGCGCCATCGGCTGCGTTGGAGGGTGAGACTTGTGGTTCCAGTCCCCCTCAAGTACTGCAGGACAACGGGGCAGGCAGAGACGGGTAACCTATTATGCTACAAGAGACTTCTAGTTGATCTATCTTGCATAGCATTTGGAATCAGTAAATCTGCCACGAACTTGTTGTCAAAGACAACATGGTCCTAACATCTAGAGAGTGTAAGAGCTCTTCTTCTGGAGAGGAATGGAGCTGGAAAAATGCTGAAAGAATAATTTTCAGGAAATTGAGAAAAACATTTTGACAAAGATGATCAGGATGAGGAATCACATTATGCTCAGACAATTTGATAAAAAAAATGGCCTACCAAAAGTGTACCCAACTGACTCACCTTTTAGGCTGATATGATCTCCACTAAAATCATGTTTTTATTATAAGAATTTTAATGTTACTTCAGAGAAGTGCTCCAAAAGGACAAAACTGAATTGTCTTTGGTACCAAGGGAAGATTCCAATCCCAAGGAAGAGAAAGGGGCTTAACTGATTGATAAAGAAAAGCTTTTAAACAAGTGGGCAACCAATGATTCACCATCTCCCAAGGAGCCCCAGTGTTCTTTATGGCTACCTACTAAGTTATCAGGGTAGTAATATAACATTTAAGATTAAACTCATCCCAGAGAAACTGGAGAAGGGATAGAAGACCATACTGTACAGGAGAGATAGTATGAGACCCACATCAAAACTGAAAAGAGACCCACATCAGAACTGAAGAGCCTTCCAATGGCAAGAATACGATTTAAGTTTGGAAGGCGAATGCAAATTCTGGTCAGCCTCTACTAAATGAGGAATTTCCTTGTTTTGCAGACGCCTCCCCTCGACTTTCAAACTGATAATGCTAACCTCTCCAGTTCTGGAGAATGCAAAGACAGAGATTTTAGGAGAGAATTCCATGAACTCCGAGGCCAAAAGGGCACAACAGATATCTTCACACTGATCTTATTGTAGTCTGGTCAACTGTCTCGGAATTAAGAGAACTGGGGAGAAAAAAAAGCATAAAACATCTCATAAGGTCACTTCACTAACAGGGGGTCCAGCCTAAATCTTTCTTGGGTAACAAAAAACTGAAAACACACCCTTCCCTCTCTCCACCCGAGGGACAGGAATCACAGCTTTTTAAGTTGGAGATCTTGAACTGCCTGAAGGGAAGCTTTTTGATCCCAGAGTTAGATGGAAGGGATACAAATTCGATACCGTAGCCTTAACTGATCATCTGTAATACCTTGACATCCAAAAGAGGATTATTCCTATGCTTCCCTGAACAACTGGGTATGACCTCCCACCGGCAAATTAGGCCACTCCAGATGTTGCCAAGAGTTGTGCGTGTTTTTTTTTTTTTTTTTAAACAGGGGTTCTTTTTTGCTTGGGAGGATAATTTTCCAAAAGCTTTTACCCCAAGATTTGTAGGCAGACTGTTGTCCTCTTTGGTAAGGCAGTCTGACCGGCTTACCCCTGAAATTGTAGAAGACTAAGAATCCGATTGTTGAGAAGCTCTGAAAGACCAGGAGTCCTTCTTTTCTTTGACAAGTTTCTAAATTTCCTTCTCCAACTCTTGCCTAACAAGTACCCTCACAAGACATTCATAGTGCAGAACATTTCCGAGCAGAAACTATATGCAAAGTCTTCAGTTAAGATTATGTCTCGCCACTATCGAAGCCTCTTCTGTTGCAGTAGATGCTCTAACTATATCAAAGGAGGTGTCAGGCAAATATTCAATTTGTCTCTTCATTCCTACCACTTATGCGAAGAATTCTGCACATTCCCCCCAGTACTTAATTTGTAAAATAATAAGTGCTGGAGTCAAAGTTTTACTCAGAAACATGTGGCCGGCAGCGAAGTCCAGATAACACCTTATGCCTCTTTCATCCCTTTATCTCACTCTCTCAGGTTCTTGGTCATCTCGGCTTCCCCCTTTGTGACTGTTTTTCCATATTTCCCCCCTTGTGTGTTTCTTTTTCTGGATCAAATTCTTTTGAGGAAAGATAAATGCTGGTGGGCCCCACCTGCAACCACCGGCTCAAATGAAGCGGTTTTCAAGAGCCTTTTAAAGTCTGTAATTAAAGACCAAGCAGAATAAGCTACATGTATGCAGGCCCTAAGAGTAAGATGAGTGCCAGGACACACCGTTTTCAGGGTAGAATCAATCTTATTGTGCGCAGTATCTTGGATTACTGCCTGCTCAACCACTGATGTCCTGCCCACCAAGCAGCCAACCCTGGAATCGACTGCCACAGAGTCAGGAATTTTAGAATTTATAGCCAAAAAGGGTCACTGCATAAATCATGGCAGATCAATCTTATCTGTGTCTGTCTATTTCCTCATCACAATGTCCAGGACATGAGGGTGAATAGCAAGACGAGTTTGAGTAGAACTCTGGAACTGACTTAAGACACTGTCTTTAGAGTACTTGCTCCAAAACGGGAAACATGTTTTCTTTCACATGGTTTAAAGGAACAGCAAGCAAGTCTTCTCCAATGTTTTCATCCCTTTGATCCTCCTGAGTAAACTCAATCTCTGCACCCTCCCATTCAGAACCTTCTGAGGTCAATGCATTGCCTTGATGTTCCTCAAAGTTACGAGGGCTCAAGGTAGGGCTACTTTTTTTTAGAGCTGTGATAGTCTAAATTCCAGTTTTTCAGCTTCTCCTCATCCATATTAACAGAGCTACTATGTCTCCTTTTCTTGGGAGGAAAGACCTGGAGCAGGAGGAGGCAGAGAAAGATACATGGCGCCATCTCTTCTTGTTCTGTATCCCCATCTGGAAGGCTATAAGAAACCCAAGCCCAAATTAACAAGAATGCCAAATTTTCACCAATAACCACAATACAGCACTTAAACGGACAAGCTGCACTCACCATTTTTCACCAAATGAAATTAAACTTCCATGTTACTCATGCACTACCATGTTATGCTACCATTCATCAGGGCCTTTCCTTGCAGCAAAGAAATAACACAAACTTTTCTTTTCCCCTGTTTCGGAACATTTGTACAGACATGACGCAAACCAAACTGTATGATAAGGAACTAAATATTCTCGCCATAAATATTTCTCTTGCCACACACGTTTTGGGGAAACAGTACAAAGATTTTCTTTGTAATTCCAAAATCATGCCATCCTCTCTTCCAGAATAAGGCTAGAGGGCACTCCAGAAGGTCCAAGCCAAGCAAGAACATGCATATACCCAAAGACACCCCTCTCAGCACGAGACAAAAGGCAACAGGAGGATGCTGGAAATGCGGCATCTTTAGAGCATCCACTTGCAAATGGATTCATGGAGATGGCATTCAGTCTCTGAATGATTTTGTTGAGCTGTATGTCAGGGCCAAGACAATGTTTTGGATGGGATGCCAACAAGGCATGACCTCTGAACATGCTGGGCTGCACGTTTAGAGTGCCAAAGCGTCACTGTATTACCAGCCCATGAATAGTGCTGGCAACCTGCAGAAATTCCATCATGCAGCCATTTTTACCAATCAACACTAATTAGAGGGCTGTGGCTTGAATGGTAAAATGAAGACGTGCTCAAGAGCACAGTGAAGCTGTAAGAAAGGATGTTACTGAATAATGGAGGTAAATACAGTGTTCTGTATGTTATCAGAGAAGACATTTAACATGAGTGATCAGCTTTCGTCGATACTTTGACCAGGAATAAGAATTGCAAAATTGTAGCTGGTCGAAGAGAAAAGGGTTTCAATTATAATGAAGAAAAAAAATATCAGTTATTTCCAACGTGTGAGTGGATGCTGAATGTGCCTTTAATGACGAACTGTAGCAACGTTTTATGGAAAACTTGACCATGGGCTGTAAAGAGGAAGTGTGCACAGTGGACAGAAAGGTCACGTCTTTGTAGTGAGATGGAAACCCTGGTTCTCAGGGATACAGTGGATGAGTCTGGAAGGCTGGGTGGGCTGTAGCAGACTTCTGGATATATCCGCTATGGGACATACTGCTTAAGATCAGGTCCAGTCATTAGCCACTGCTCCATCTCATCAAGACCAATTGGTCCAATCAGGAAACAGCATGTGGGTGAAGATGGGCAGCCCGTGTTCATGATGTGCTTTGTAGTTGATTATATTGCTGGACAATGAAATCGTGTTTTTCCTTTGGTTCTGTATGGGAATACATTGCTGAGGTGCAGGAGTTCCATGTACGTAGTTTAAATCAGTATGACATCACACTCACTGAATAGGGGTGGAGGAGTATTGTGCACAGGGACCTATTGTTGAACGAGTTTTAATGGTGTGCAGAGGAAAGCTGGCTAAGAGATTCAATGGGTAGTGTTAGTTGTGTGCATGTACGGCAGCGGTCTTCAAACCTTTTGATGCTGAGACCCCCCCTGTCAAAAATGTTCAAGGGTAAGGACCCCCTTCCTGACAAAAATTTCTTCATCATTGACAACTATCGACAACCATAAACGCCCCCAATTCCCACAGCAAATAATTTTTACAGTGGGGAAATAATATTAAATAGTGTATCAAACAAAAGGTCAGTGAGCGCAGGAGCGTGGTCAAAGGTGTGGCTAAAAACAAAGGGCCTCATTTAAGAGGAATTGGTGTAGGGCAGAGCCGCAAGTCTGCTGCGCTGTCCTACACCAGTGTGAAAGGGCAGAAATGCACCTTATTTATGAAATATAGTTCATTCCTGTCCTGTCACACTGCGTTGGCGCACAAATTGCTGCCTAGCGTCAATGTTGGCAGGATTGTTTTTGCAGGAAGGGGCACCTTCCTACACAAAAACAATCCTGAGAGGGGTTTTCCTATTTCTATGTGAGCTCAAGAATGCAGCACACATGGAAAGAGAAACAAAACGAGAAGAAATTAAAACATTTCTCCTCGTTACGCCTGCTGTGGGGAGGCATAAGGTTTTGGCGCTGCCCCAGGTTTACATGGTTTTGTAAATCTGGGGCAGTGTCAAAATCCATGGGTGTTGCATGGGAACACCCACGGCAATGCCCATGGAACGCCTACTTGACAGAGTAAGACAACGTAGTGACTTGCGCTGCTTTGTCTTACTCCATATCTATGAGGCTATGCAAAGCCACGCAAGGTGAATTTGTGTCGCCTCATAGATTTGTTTGAGACGCTTGTGCAGCCGGAGGTTCCAAAACAAGTGACGCTCCGGCAGCGCAAGCCTCTCATAAATCGGCCCCAAAATATTTTTTTAGGTCTTTCACCATCAGGTAGCTACATATAAAATAATGGGTAGCTTAAATGAAAAATACACTTTAAAAGTTGTTACTCAGTGAGAAACGTACTGTAGTACATTAGGAAACCTCTATTAGTTAATGCACTGCAGAGGTCTGTGTGTAACCAGACAGCCACAGAATTAAATTTGTTTGGTGCAGTGGAGAATAGTGACTTGCGTTTTTTTAGTGCTACGAGGTCACAGCCTGTGACAGAAAGCACTGTGAATGTGCAAGCCATTATTTTATACTTGCATTACACAGATAATAAGATAGACTGCTACAAACTGTGCAAATAGTTTGAGGACAAAATGAAGCTTCCAAAATGGAGATTGTTTTTAATCCCAGACCATAAGTAATGCAAATGTTCTTTTTTGCAGAACTGTCCCTTCAACACCTTCCCAAGGGTGCTAAGCGCTGTGTAAATACAATTACGATTAAAAACATGCACTTCACAGCCCAGTTGTTAACTCTTCCTTCTACCACTAAAAAAACCCACATCTTTGCCATCACAATGCTTGAAGTGATTCAAACAATTAAAGCCAGAACCGCTCCCAAGCACTCTTTACCTTTACAGATTAACTCACACATTTGCATTTCATTCAGGCAAGCAGACACCATGGCATGAAGGACTGTTTTACCTGTCTGCAGCACAGGAGACTCCATTAACTTCGGCTGAACCATTGAAGTGTTCCAGACGGTTGTCTTTTTTCCTTTTTACATGTCTTAGATTCCAGACAGAAGGCCTGGAAATGCGCGACCCGCTTCCCAGGACTCCACGGCCCCCTTGGGGATCACGCCCCACAGATTGAAGACCCCTGATGTACGGTTAATTGAGTTGAGAACCACTGGAACTAGTTAATTAATCATGTGGCTTCAGAGGAGGTAGTCAACTCAGCCCATGGAGATCAAATCAACAGAAACTCAACCACAAGCAGGGTAAGGGAGTTTTATTGGTGGCCATGGATAATACTGATGCAGAAAACATGGCGAAGATGTGTGGTAAACTCTGTAAGTATGTTTTACAGTCGGGAGCCAGTGTCACACTCAGTTATTATCCTCCCCAATCAAGTGACAAGGTTGCCTTGGAGCCCAACCCGCCATTTGCCTTTTTGGGTGGTGGTTTGTGGTACATTAAAAAGAAGTCCTTAGTGCATGCCTCAAGGTGTTCAATGATGTGGCCTTCTTTCTCACAGGTCCCACAGGTTTGCTTTAAAATTTGGGCTTGCCTCTATACCGATTGTATATATTTCTTATGTTGTATAGTTGTGTGAATGGCTACGACACTCCACTGAGTTGCAATTAGTATTCAAGAAAATGCAACTGATCTACAACACAATATACAACAACTATTGATGGTGCCATGACCGTATCAAAATTCAGAAAACGATAAACGTGCCCGAAATCTTCCCTCGGGCTGTGCTCTTAAAATCCGGATGTTTTTATTCTGGCTAAACAGCAATTTAGTTCAATAATGATCTCCTTCGGGGCATTACTGAAAACACTTTCCAGCTTGTTCCACGTTCTCCGCCTACCAACAGCACAGCCTCACTAAATCCTTAATACCTGAAAACGAACCACATTACATGGCAGACTCATTATACTCAAACCAGTGTAATTGAAATCTACAACTGTTCTTGGCATTTAGAACTATACAATCAATGTCTTACTCCATCGGTCCACTACACCCAAATGTCATGAAATTGCATGTCCAAACCGCAGGTCCAAACTGAGAAATGCTCTGGACTTCTGAACTTTAATGGTCCACACGAAATACATAAACCACAATTTCTTCCATTTATCTTTTGTATCTTCTCATACAGATGTTGCGTTGGTACACTGTTTATCTGTAATCAGTCTACGATATCGCTTCATGGTTCCATTGTTCACTTTCAGTAGAGCTTATGCCTTGTATTTCTCTGTAGCAGAAACCAGTCAATAATTGGACAAACTATGAGTGAATTCTTGTTGGGTGGGAACCATTGTTGAAAGCCTACCTCAAATTGATGAAAGAAACAACACTTTCATCTATAAATATACCGTCAAACACCACCTCTCAGGTGACTCGTCTACAAACAACAAACTTGTTAGAGATGAACAGCAAAAGCTGTAAATCTATCATAAAATTAACATTGTAATTAATAGTGAACCAAATACAGCCCACAAAAAAATCTCCACATCAAGGAAACTAATGCATGGTCAATGTACAACTGAATGGTTTAACACATCACCCAAGCTTGCCAAACTGCTGAACCTCCACGAATGCTCATTTTAAAATCCTACTCCTGGGTCTCTTTTGCACCAAACTAGGCATTGTATATTTGAGTGGCGTCCTTAAGATAAAGAATTCGGTTTCTGGAGGTCTGGTTTTAGAAACCTCCTTATATCTACGTATAGGTAAACAGATGTATTTGTAGACCTCAAACCTAGCTAGGAAGAAACCAGGCGCTGAACAAGAGCGGGAGCCCTCGATTACAGTTCAGGAACATTTAGAAGGATGCAAGATGCTCATAAATGGTGAATGCCACCTTGTAGAGATGTAATCTGCTCTGAAAAGGTGGGCCTTCAGCTCCTTTCTGAATTGCTGTGGGGCAGTTCTAACGTTGATGTGGATGTTCCACATGCTGGGAGCATAGATGGGGAAGGTTTGTACTCTTTGTAGTTTTTTTTTTTTTTTTAATAACAAATTTTATTTGGTTATTTTGCAGTATATCGGGCGTTCGCCCTATCATAGCGTGCGTGAACAGAGGGATAAGTTTCGCATCGATAACCATTTTCATGATGATAAACATTACCCGCCAAACATGCAGGCAAAACAAAACTTCAAACAATATGCAGACAGTGGTCAATCTCCGTGATATCGTACATAATGCAGCAGAGTCAAGATATACATTACAACAAGAGAATAAGACAATCATATGATATAGCAGGGGGTGATATTCGGCAGGGAGCAGGGGGGTGATATTCGGCAGGGAACAGAGGATGCCATCTACAGGTCCTCCTCCGGTAGGGGGGGTAGGTAAATACCGCGATATGTCGCCCATCGTGACCAAATCTTGCGATGTTTCCTGGGGCAACCCCAGGCCTCAAAGACTGCAATCTCGGCACCCATACATGTGTCCACGGCGCTTTTCCATTTGCCTATAGTCGGGGGAGATGACGCCTTCCACCCCTGTGCGATGTCCCTCTTGGCAATAGTGAGGGAGGACAGCAGATGTTGTTTATAGCGGTTCCCCCCGATGTCGTCAGAGGAGTGCAATAGGAATAGCCGTGGATCAAGTGGGAGCACCCACCCCAGCACCTCACTGAGACATGACCGAACCCTATTCCAAAAGGGCTGTAGGGCCGTGCAGGCCCATACCGTATGTAGGAAGGACCCATCCTCTCTGTTGCACCGCAAACACACCGGGGACTGGATGACCCCCATTCGCCACAGTCGTACCCTAGTGTAATATATTCTATGTAAGTATTTAAACTGGATGAGCCTGTAGCGTGCGGAAACCGCCGCGCCCCTCGGGCTGGTTATTGCTTCAGTCCAATCATCGTCCGTTAAGTCAGGAATGTCTGCCTGCCAGGCCAGTCGGGTTTTGTCGAGAGTGGTGGGAGTGTGGGTCGTCAGTGTTTGGTATATTTGTCTGATTTTGTGTAGTCCAAGGTCCCCCATAAGCAGACGGCCTTCCAATGGCTGGAATTCGGGGAGAACCTCTATATTACGGATCTGGGGGGAGAGCGCATGGCGGAGCTGTAGAAATTAAAAAAATTGTGACTTATGAAGGTCAAAGTTTGTCTGCAATTGTTGAAATGATTTTAAGATAGTGCCCCTCATTACGTCCCCTAGGGTCGAAATTCCCACCAGGTCCCACCCCCGAAACCCACTCAATGCGGTAGCAGTTCTGAGGTATGTACCGTGCCACAGGGGGGTTTGATGAGTAAGTTTCCCTTTCCATCCCATTTGTCTGGTCTTGGCCCTCCATAACTGTATGGCTACCTTACCAGCCGGTGGTAGATGGTCGAGCCGTGTGGAGCTATAAAGCAAGTGGAGCAGAGGGGTTTGTTCCATTGCAGCGTGCTCAATAGCATATGCTGGATCGGTAGGAGAATTATACCACCATTCGTTAATTACAAGAATGTGAGACGCAACATAGTATGAATAGATATCCGCTGCCGCTATCCCACCACAATATGTAGATTGTGTACATGTACGGAGTGCACGCGAACGGCCCCCCCACCCCAGAGGAAATTGTTTTGTATTGCATTCACCTGTGCAAACCAAGCGCGTGGGATAGGATAAGGATAATTTTGGAGGCGGTATAGGATCCGAGGCAGAGAAACCATCTTAAAGATGGCTGAGCGCCCATAGAGGGATAGAGGGAGAGCGGACCATATCGTTGTTTCATTCTTGTTCTGACCAACAATGGGGTGATATTATGCGTCCATGAAATCTTGGGACTGGGGGAGATGTAGATCCCCAAATACTTGAACCCATCTGTGGCTCGGGAGAGCTGCGCGGCCCATGTATCACGGCCTTGGAGTCCGCATACTGGAAAGAGGATGGATTTAGCAGGATTGGCGTGGAGGCCCGTGGTGCCCCCAAAAACCCTAAGAATTTGCAGTATGCGGGGTCCTGAGTACCATGGGTCTGTCATGAAGAAGAGAACGTCGTCAGCATACAATGCTATACGATCTGACCGTGTCCGGGACCAGTCGAACCCCCTGAGCACCGGGTCACTTCTGACCCAGGCCGCCAGCGGCTCGACTGCTAAGGCAAACAACAATGGGGACAGTGGGCAGCCCTGGCGGGTACCCCTCTGAATCGGAAAGGGGCGAGAACGGTGTCCCGCAATCCGAACTGATGCTGTCAAATCTGTATATAACAGGCGTATATATGTCAGGAAGCGGGGTCCAAAGTTTATTGCCTCCAGCAGTTGGAAAAGATAGACCCAGCTCAGCGAATCAAATGCTTTGTCTATATCAGCTAATAATAGAGCAGCAGGTCGGCCAAGGGTAGGGGCAGCAGCGATGGCGTTATGGACTCGTCTAATATTGTGTCTAGTGGCTCTCTGTGGCATAAAGCCCGACTGATCAGGGTGGACCAAGTCCGTGATACACCCCCTGAGGCGGTCGGCAAGGACCTTCCCTAGTAATTTGGGTTCAAAATTGATAAGGGAGATGGGGCAGTAAGAAGATGGGTCTTCCGGAGGTCGGCCAGGCTTGAGGAACAGCACAATCTCCGCGTGTCGCCAGTCCCGCGGTAGAATTGCCGCGTCTGTAGCGTCTGTGATGGTCGCCAATAAATGAGGCCCTAGAAGCGATATATGGGATCGGAGGAATTCCATGGGGAACCCATTGGGACCCGGGGCACGACCCGGCTGCAACGCACTGAGGGCGCCGGTCAGTTCCTCAAGTGTAATTGGGGTCTCCAGCCGCTCCCGGACGGAGTCGGGGAGCCGGCGAGGCGGAATGTCCACTAGGAACTCCGTAATGAGTTCGGCAGAGATCTGCTCCTGCTGGGCGTACACAGATGTGAAATGCCACGCAAATTCCCCCGCCAGCTCCCCGGGTGCCGTGTATAGGGACCCGTCCAAACCACGAATGGTAGGTGTAATAGCCGGGGTGCCATCTGCTTGACACAGTCTATGGAGCATTTTACTTGATTTATCGCCCCACAGATATATCCGATGCTGTGACGCCTCCCAAATCTCCTTGGCTTCATTTAATAGGTATTGACGCAGCTCTTGTTGTGCAAGGATCAGATTTCGGCGGAGGATGGGACTGGGATTGGAACTGAGCTGGGAAGACAGGGTCGCCTGGCGTGCCTCTAGGGTATCAAGCTGCTCGCGGTGGGTACGTTTCTCTTTTGTGCGATAGCTAATTTCATGACCTCGGACGGTCGGTTTTAGGGCTTCCCAGAGAGTAGTACTCGAAGGGGCCGAGGGACCGTTGTCTGCCAAATAGGTAGTGATCGCAGTATTAAGCATAACTTGATAGGCTGGACTCCGGAGGTGCCAAGGGGACATTCTCCAGCGGAATTGAGGTCTACGTGAGCATGTATGAAATCGCATTGCTACCGGGGAATGATCTGATAGACCGCGGGGCTGATGACGTATCTGTGAAAATCTATGGAGAAACACCCGGGGGACAAAAAAGTAGTCTAATCTAGATTGTGACCCATGGACTGTCGAAAGGTATGTATAGTCCCGCTCTGTAGGGTGGAATTCTCGCCATATGTCGGCCCAGTCCAGCGTTGATGCCAGTGTGTATAGTTTAGTCGGGCCCGGTGGTTGAGGGGAATTTAAGTTGCGCTGTCGGTCTAACGGCCCCATGGTGTCGTTCCAGTCACCCCCCATCAGGGTCAAACCCGTTGGAATGGCTCCCCATACCCCCAAAAGATTCTCAACAAACGTAGCTCCTAGTGGCGGAGGGGCATAGATACTACCAATGGTGGTCTGTTCCCCATAGATCTTGCCCGTGACAAAGAGGAATCGGCCCCCGGGATCTGCTCTATGTGATATATATTGAAACTGAACCCTGCGATGGATAAGGACAGCCACTCCCCTGGACCCTCTCGTGAACCCTGCATGGTAAATGTGATAAAAGCCGAAGCGGGCGAGGCACGGGACCTTAGTCCCCAATAAATGGGTCTCTTGTAAGAGCAGGATATCTGCCCCATACCTCTTCGCCTGTCGTAGGACTGCGCTTCGTTTCACTTTATTCAGTAATCCCCGAACATTCCATGAGACTACCATTAGGTCTCCGAGGGGATCTACGTCATCGGGCACCATCTAGTCCCTGGGAGGGGTTGGATAAAGCGAGGAGATCTGCATAGAAGAAAATGTGGAAAATAGCCCATCGTCTGCATGTACCAAAAACATAAAAACACCATAAAACTGCAATCCCAAAGGGAAAACCCCCCCACCCCCCACTACCAGGAACAAGGAGCATCTGTCGCGGTGCGGATAGTAGCGGACCCCCAACGGGCCATCCCCCCCCCCCCCCCGAGTATCGCACCAATGGTTCCCACCCCACCCTATAACTCTAAGAAACCTGGGGGTGCAATAGGTCTTTGGCTTAGCGGCCCATAGTCAAGCTCCCCCGCCCGCCCAGAGAACAACATTACTAATGTGGATCCAAACATTGTCAGTGTCTTACAGATTGCCATGTGGGCTGTGGGATGATCTTGATCCGTCAGGGTGGCCGCCCAGGGCTCGCCGACGCCCTGTCCGACCCCGGCCCCTGCCGCTTCTGAGACTTGGTGCGTCGTGGCCGCTGACTCCGTGAGCCACGGGAGGAGTCTGAGTCTATTGCCGATGGGGAACGTGCTCGAAGCTGTGGGCGCTCATCCGTCCAAGTGAAGACCGCTTCAGGGGTGTCGAAGAAATACGACTTTGAGTTGTATATGACGCACATTCGGGCTGGATACAGCAGCATGTATTGTATGTTCAGTTCTCTAAGTCTGCGCTTCGCAGCCATGAAGGATTGGCGTTGCTGTTGAACCAGGCGCGTATAGTCCGGGAATATCATGATAGAGCGGGAGTCGTGTACAAAACTGTCTTTCTGTGACCTGGCGAATCGCAGTATGGCGTCATGGTCGGCATAGTTCATGATCCTTGCGATGACAGGCCTTGGGGCCGCGCCCGGGGGGGCCTCTGCGCCAGGGCCCTGTGCGCCCCGTTCCACCATGAAGGCCGAGGATAGCAGATCGTTAGGCATCACATCTATGAGCCACTTAGTGATAAAATTCGTCGTTGAGACCCCTTCGCAGCCCTCGGGCAGGCCCACGAAGCGTAGGTTGTTCCGTCGAGCTCGGCCTTCCGCATCCTCCGCTCTAGAGGCCAGGTCCTGCGTGATGACCGTGAGTTTGTTCACTTTCTTTTGGAGGGAGGTCACGGAATCTTCCACCGTCGAGACCCTCGTTTCGGCCTCGGTGATCCGGTCCACTGCCCGTCGGAGATCTTGGCGCAAAAAGGAGACTTCGGACCCCACCGCGCCGATCTTCGCATCTAGCGTATCACGGGCACTGTTAATCGCCACCAGAAGGGCCGCATTGTCCGGGGTCGAGCCACCTCCATCCCCACTCACAGTGCCTCCCGCAGCCGTAGTGAACTGGTCAATGGTGCCTTGCTTGGGGCCAGCCCTGCCCGGACCGCCCTTGCCCATCAGGAAGGAAGACCACGGGCCGTGCAGCCGGCGAAGGGACGAGGAGCTCACACCAACCGGGCCGACAGCCGCCTCACCAGGCGGGACCAGGATGACAGGGGCCGTAGAGGCACTGCGGCCGGCAAGGCACTAGGCACAAACTGAGGGTCAGGCCGAGTGTTCAACGACCGTTGATATGCGAGCCCCATGTGGGGGGAGCAGCAGGGCCACGAACCCCAGCCAGATGCAGGCCCTCCGCAGCACAGATCTCAGCCCACTCGTGGCAGCACCCAGCGACCCCCGGGCAGCCAGGACCCGGCCGTGCAGTCAGTCATGCGGTCTCCGGGGTCCCGAGGGTGACCGTCAGGGACTCGCCTCCGCGATATATACTCCCGGGCAATGAAAGGCTGCCCTCAGGGTGCTCATAGGCACTAGTGCTCCCAAGGACTGGTTCCTGGCCTGGCAAAACTCCCACAGGGACGGCAGGGGGGAGGGGGTAGCCGCCGGATCGCTCACCGTCTGTGGTCCGTGGGCGCTGCCCGGCCTCGGGTCTCCAGGGCCTCACACGGCCAGCTCCTCCGGGGTCCGATCTCGCCGGCAGCGGACGGGGCCTCACTCCCGCCGCGGATCACTGGGCAAGGGCCCGAGCAGCGCCACAGGACAGGCACCGCCGCACCTCCAGCCCCGCGCCAGGAAGATGGCGGCCGCTGGGTAGAGGGGGCGGGGTAGCGGTCTCCTCCCGCCGACTCAGGTCACACCGGCAATGCGGCTCACAGGGGGGGGCACAGGGCACCTTCACCCCGGACGCCGCTCACCGCACAGCAAGCGGGGCCGCGCTGCAGCCCCGGGTCACAGGCTCCAGGATGGCCGCAATGGTCGGAGCGGCAAACGGCGCCGGGATCGGCGCTGGAATCTCCGCTGCCCCCCGGCCAATCGTCACAATGTAGGGATCTCCGGTCCCTTAGGTGAGAGGGGCAATCAGCACTGCGAACTGAGGCTTCTCCGGGCAGGATAATGCAGGATGTTTAGCGGATTACGGCGTGGGTGGACGGAGCTCAGCTAAGCTGCATCCGCCATGATGGCCAGTTAAGCCACGCCCCCCCCTTTGTAGTTTTTATTTCCATCGGGATATGTCCTCGCTTCTGATGTCGCACTGTCAACCTGAAGTAGTTAGTTGCTCTGCCATATTGCAAGGTCTAGCTCTGGTTGCCTTTTATGTGATGCACCTAATCTGGATGATGATGGGACTTGGAGAAGAAGCCTTTGTAGTTCTAGCAGGGTTGCAATGGTTTGCTCAAAATGTCTTTAGGCCTTTGATGAGACATGCTGTCGCATGTATATTGCCTTTTAGAGTAGTCATGGTGTCAGGTAGACTCAGAGCATGGAATTATCTCTATGTAGGTGCAAGAGGTCTAATGCTTGGGTTACTGTTCTGAAGTCTTTCTCTTAGGTAGGGTTTATCTTTCTTCAGGAAGGGGAGTTTGCACCCTACTGTCTTGGTTATAAATTCTTAGTAGAGAGGTTGGTGTAAAGGACGAAACCAAGCAATTTAGTTTGTGGGCAGCAAGAGGATAAACACATTTAAGTTGATTTTAAAAGTGAGAGTTGGGCTTCAATTTGTGATTGTTAGTTACTATTGGTGAACATGAGGAATTCTGTATTGGTTGGTTTGGGTTTTAGGAAGGTACAGAACATCCAATCCTGCAGGAGACCAAACTGAGTTTGGAGTCAATGGATGTTGTGAACAGTGGAGATTCCCAGGTAGATATCTGCTCCTTAGGATTTCAATTTTGTAAATGTATGTTGATACTTTAGTAAATCGCTTAAGCATAAGAGTTGCATAATTAACATACAAAATAGTCTGTGTTCTATTCAGTGACTATCACTCAATTAGCCAGAAAACAAAAAATTAGTGTACCAAGAATTTGGGTGAACAATGACATCAACAACCTTTTATGGATGTCAATAACTGCCAACTACTAAAAAAAAAAAAAAGAAACATTTTCCATAGTTTGATATTTTATTTTGTGTAGAGCTGTAGGTTTGAGATAATAAAGTGCCATGTCTCTCACTACCTTATTGGTTAGTCTTATTTTGTACTGCCAATTCATTCATTCTTTAGCCAAACACTGATACAAGCACCATTTTACACTTCAGAACAGCAACAAAAGAACTTTATCTACCAGTTGCCTAAGACATCGCTTACCTGTAGCAATGGGTTTGCAACTTAAAGCTCTTCTAAATTCACATGCTGTGCATTATTCTAGTGAATGGGTCAGGAAGTGTTTGTTTTTTTCCACAATGTTTTTCTCCTGGAAGTCAACTAAGGAGATATCAGTATGGCTCACTAGGACAGGGACAGTACCTCCACAATGCTACACTACTTGACCTTCCTTTAAGATTTGTTTCAAATAAAACACAAGCTTCCCTCCGAAAGAGCTTAAAGCTGCCAAAACCAGTGTTATAGTTAAGTAACTAGTTTCTTTTACCACATTAATATCTTCTAGATTGACTTGATAAATGAGCAGTATTTCTCCTAACCTCCTCAAGATGGCTTCAAGGCAGTAGTGACAACCATATGTTTCAGTTCTGTCCGAAGCTTCCTTCTGTGCTTGTGCCTCTACACAACAATACTTTGTGAATGTATGAATGAAGTACATAAGTCATTTAGAGACATTAGCCATGAAAGCCAACATTCCCTTTTCTTTCCACTAGAATACCTTTGGTTTAACCTCAAAGGTCTAATAGGACATATTTTAACATGTTTGTATGGTTTGTGCTATTCATCTGGCAACGGTACTCATGGACGCTGCTGCCCCCCCCCCCCAAACCGGAGGTGCAAATGCCACAAAGAAATGCACGGGTTCCCAATGTCTTTTGTCTCCGGTCACATCTTGTGTGTAAAGTGCTCTTTGAGCTGTATTTGCCACCTTTTGAGATAGATATTGGCTTTGCCAATTTTTTTTTTTTTTTAAGCAATGCTGTGAAGCATGGCTAAAGAGTAAACAAAAAAAGGCACTATGACATATCCACCTGTACCATTTTATAGACAAGCGCAACATGCATGCACGTGCCTACAAAATGATGCAAGCACATTTTTGTCTTTTTGTTTATCAATCAATCAAAGTTGGATCGTGTATAAAAATCTAAAAGACCTAGCACAAAAGGGTTTTCTTTTTTTGAGGCATGGATGGGGGCGGGGGGGAGAAACACGTAGGTTGGGGGGGGAAGGGAGGAAGCAATACAGTGGGCCAAACAACATGCGGGGGAAGAAGCAACATGGAGGGTGGGGGAAGGAATATGGTGGGCAGGGGAAAGAAACACAGCAAGAGAGAGGACGTGGGGGAAGAGAAGCACATTGCCTAGAGCTGTTTGGGTAGGCGCAAGGGTGAGAAAGCAATGCGGGACAAGAAGCAAATGAGGGTGACCACAACATAGAGGGGGCTGAGGAGAAAGACACAAGCAAGAGTACATGAGGGAGACATCTGGAAAACGCACACACTCTACCAGAGTGCTTAACCAAAAAGAAAAAAAGAGCTTCAAAAGTGAGCAGTAGACACAAGCAAATAAGTGCGACAATGACAGCAACCAATGGTTGGCAATGGGAAACTCTGAGCCTACTGTAAGCTGCCAATAAGTCTTTTCACCAACAGACAGCTTGTCAGGTAGGCGAGACCTAAATAGGAAGCAGAGTTGGTATTACAAGGAAAGGAAAAACGATCTGTTAAAATTTAGGATGGGTCCTCATCCCTACTTTATTCCCATATTACCACAGTACAGTTCATGTACTGATAATGCCTGCAATTCACTAAGTTCTTCTTAGTGATGTAATGGCTATTAAAAAAGCTGATTTTAAGGTTCGATGTTTAGAAGTGGTTTATGCATAGGTTCAAAAGATGCCTTTATTAGTCCTGTCAAAACCAGATTTAGATTCCACTACACTGGCTGAGCAGCTTGTAGGAAATGCTAGAATATAGGTATGTTGTTAAGTGTACCTTCAGTGAGGCAAGACTGAGTTTACACCCCAAGACAGATTTACTAGTTAACGGATGTTAGGAGTTGTTTGGGAAACACCAACAAAGTTATCTTATCCATTTTAGTGCATAACACTTTCTTGTAACGTGTCTGAGGCTCATACACTGCTCTAGAATGTAAAGGTGAATGAGTTCAGAAGCCAAGCTGCAAGATGTAAGGTGTTGTGGTCTAGCAGTCACTAGACTGAGACTTCGGCTCAGTGCTTTGAATTTCTCCACCATAATTTAAATAAGAGGTGTTAATGGAACTGTGCATGCATATTTTCTGCACCAGCTTATCAACAGTGCCTTTCACGTGACAGAGAAAGGTAGTTCCTGGATGCAAAAAACTAGGGACCGTTTTTCACTAGTGACTTGTGCCCATTTCTCAAGTATGTTGCCCACACCCGGTTCTTGACTTCGGACAATGAAAACGTTTCTGGCGATCTCGAAGATTCAGCACTAACTTCAATAGGAAAGTGTGGCCACCTACATGTTGGGGAGAACAATGCTGTATTGGCCAACAAGACTTGCAATATCTTGTTGTACATCCGACTTCAGAGCTAGAAAGCATTCAGAGATAGAAAAGTGGTCTCCTGTTGTTGGTAATTTAGGTTTGAGTGTTTCCTGTGAAGACCAATACCTCCTAAAATTCAGTTTGCCTATATGTGTGGCCCAGGCCAAGTGTGATATATATTATATTTTCTAAGGATAGCTTTCGGGGCTGGTGTTCTGAAATGTCTTTACCATGTCGTATTGATAATGATCCACCATTTCAGTTTTGTCTGCACCTTGCTTGTAATGACGATTCGCTCTTCCCACTTCCACTGCTTGTTTAACCATTACTGAATTGGTTTATCTGCATTTGGAATCAAATGAGTACAATGAGGTCTTCATGCCAACTGGCTTATTACAGTCCCCAAAGTCAGGAACCGACACATCTACTAAAACAAATCTGCATTTGCAAAGTCGACTGTTTCTTTTGCATGCGGAAGTCTATTGTCATTTCTGTATTGAGTTCTGCCCCAATAAACCATCATATTTGCAGATACAGGGCGATGATTTATTTCCGCCAATATCAAAATCCAACTGGTATAGAAGATCCCCCACTGTCTGGATATTCATCTGGCCCTGTCGGAATGCATTTGCCTTTACCAGCCAGTTACCCAAGTTGGCGTAAACATGGATGGCATGTCAACTTATATAAGCTGCTACAATGGCCATGGTCTTGGTAAACACTCTTGGGCAGATGTTATGTCAAAAGGTAATGTTTTTAACTGGCAATGTAACTTTTGTTTATCACACATTTGAGAGATCTCCAGTGTGCCGAATGTATTCGGATGTGATAAACCTTGTCCTCCAATAAGGGTTTATCACCTCTTGAAAGCCTGTCATGTGGAACCTCTGCTTCTTGCCGAACGTATTTATGAACCACAAGTCTAGAACCGGTCTTCAGGTCAGACCTTGCTTGGGAAGCTGGAAGTAAACAGTATACTTCGGTCTGTCTCTCTTCATCTCTGACTCGAACTTCCTCGGTCGCATTCTTTATTAGGAAGTGCTGACCGTCTTGTTGTAGAACTTCCATTTGATCTGCATTGTACGTTTTTTGTCTCTTTGAATTTTTTGTGGTTGGTGTCTTTAGGAATTCTGTGCAATATCCATTTTATCACGTTTAGCAACCACTTGTCCGATGTTGTAGAAAAGGTATTAGGTCATTCGGCCTCCTAATGATGATGAATGCTGTAGAGACAGGATGAGAGAGTCCTTTGGAATTCAATGTAACACCTACACATGTCCGACTTCTGCTTTCTCCTCCACCTCTGAAATTATGTGTGGGCTAGTAAGGTGGTGGATAAAGTTCTCCAGAAGACTGTCTCTAGCACTGTGTTGCATAAGGTCCTTCCTTGACCTGTCCTCTCTGCGGAGACTCTTTTGAAGGTTCCTCTTCCCTGTAATGATCCTATTACATTACTCATTTCATTGGCTCGCTTAATTTTATCTATGTCTACTTCTGGACCAAATAGGTCATTTTCAGTAAAGAGCATGTCAACTATATTGAGCCTTACCTCCGCTTTAAAGCCTGGAATGGGCAGCTCTCTGGGTCTACATAAAACTGTACCTGTTGTCGTCTTTTAGCCTTATCTGTTGAATCTAAAGCGGATTTAAAGGGAGTGTTGTAAATAGTTTTTTCTTCCTTCCCTAGTGATTTTGGCCTCTTATGATACTCTTCATGTAGGTGTTTAATCAAGTTGTCTCAATCCTCCCACTTTTGATGTGCATACCTATTCAGTAGTGCATTTGAATTTGCTATGCACCACTGCTCTCTCCATTTTCCTACCCAACGCTTTAGTCTCTGTCTGAGGGAGTTTTGAGTAGTTGTCCACTGCTCCCTCTTCCTTGCTGTAGTCACTAAAAGCTAATCAGGTGTCACATAGGTCTTAAATTACTGAAGATCCTGAGAAGGGGATTTGTATTTCTTCTCTTTAAGCGGTGTAATAACCAAACCAGCTGCTGCCTGTTCTGTTGGTGTGGTAGGTTGATATTAATTTCTTCTTTGAAGAGGACTCAAGAAACATTAAGTTTATTCTTCTCACCTCGATTTGGACTCCAGAAGTGTCAGCTGCTCTTTTAATCAACCCATGACAAAACGCTATCTGATCGGGTGAGGATGGCTTTGTGGGGTATCTACCTAATCTGCCATATTTCTCTTACTCTTGAATGAGGTATCCGGGTCAAATAACTTGACATCCTGTTCCAACTGTGTATTGTCTTTCATACCTGTATCTTCCTGTTCCTTCATTTCCTCTGGTATGACGGGGGACCAACTATTTTCATTTTTTTAATTGCTTCGGTTTTATCTCTTGGCCTTTTGATTCCTAAAGGTATAGGTAATCTCTAGCAATGGATTCCTTTTCTGACATTTTCTTCGTCGTGACGCTGCAGATCTATGTCGTGGGCTCTTTCTTTTCAGCCTTGAGATCCTCAGAACAGTTTGTTGGCTCCTCAGCTTTCGAGGCATCATGTTGATCTTTCAAATGAGAGGATCTCTTTCTCACCTTTCTAACTTGATCGTCCTGAGAAGGCGAGTCGATACCTTTCAGCAATTCTTTTCTGATGACCTTTTCTTTTGCCCACAAGGTTAGGATGTGTCAACCCCATGCGTTTACATCAAGGGGTTCTCTTGATGCAATCTTTCATTTTATCTTTTTAGCAAAAGCTTCAACGGTTTAAGGGTAAACCTGAATGCCTTTTCTTTCGATTACTCTGGATGTCTTTTACTTTGAGGCACTGCAAATATAAGGTCTATTGTCTTTTGGGAGTCCTATCAGGAATTGATTGTCGTGCCTCAAAATTATGAGTGGAAACTTCTTCAATATCAGAATCTGCGTGTCTCTCTCCCCCACAATTCTTCCTGAAATATATTCTCCAAGCAGGTCATAAACCCCTTCAAAAACCTGAATCCTCAATCCCCCATTGTTCGTCATCTCATGAACCGATACCCATTTGATACCTTAATGTAATTTTCAATGTTTTTATTCAACTTTGTCCTCCTCCATTCAACGTTCTCTCGACACACCTCGGATCCCACGGCAGAAAAAAGTATGGCAAATTAGGGTTGCATAGTATGCCATTGTGGCTTTATGATAGACATTGTAGTGATTCCGTCCAAATTTATGCTCAGGAAAAAACTTTTGTTATATATGAAAAAAACAAAAAAAAATAGAAACAGTTCCTGAGTTTATCGCAAGATGGTGGAATAATGCACGGGATATGTATCTAGCAGAGATTCGTGCTTTATAAGGAAGGAGTGCTTGTGAGTGGGAGGAATAGGAACAGCTAGTGCTTCTCTCTGGGCCAGTCCCCCAATTGCTGCACTATTGATAGGTAGGATAAGACCAAGCAGAGGAGATGTGGAGAGGCCAGTAAACACAGACTAAAACACAGTAGCTGGCCTCACTGCCCTCTAATCTGAGGCTTAGGAGGCACAGGATGGAAGATAAGGCCTAGAATATCTGTAAACTCAATGAGCCCAAATGGTCTCACCTCATGACTGCAGTGACTGAAGCACCCCAAAAAACAGAAGAGTTGGCATAAGTGACAAAGCCTGACCCACACAACCTAAAATTCTGACATGCTAATTAATCACATTAAGGGCACCCACAATCAGTGGTGCCCCTTTTGTGGCCTACAGTGTCATTTCATTGACGTTTTTCAGTATAAACTAAATGAATGGTATTTAACTAGTAATCAGCAATCATTGAATGAGTTCTGATGGAAACTGAGCTGATAACCACCATGATGGCACAACTCAAACAAATTACCCAATGTGTAATATATTTCAATTGACACATACCTGTAAAAACATTTTTAGAACAGTAGTCATTTTGTGTTGCTTAGTTTCGTAGTTCTTAGGATTGAAGGAACTTCAAATTGTGTAGAAGATGCATTATAGAAGACTGTGCCTTCTATATTTACACCTGTTGGACCTGGCCTTTTTTGCAGTATTATCCCCAAACATTTTGCCTTCCTCCTGTATTTTTTCTGACCTGTTTTGGTTGGCTTTAGGACTCTGGGCACTTTACCACAGCTATTCAGTGCTAAAGTGCATGTTCTCTCTCCTTTAAACATGGTATGATTGGTCTACACCTGTTTGGCACATTTAATTTACCTGTAAGTACCTTGTACAGTGCTATCACATATACTCAAGGCCTGTAAATTAAATGCTACTAGAAGGCCTGCAGCGCTGCTTGCGCCACCCACAGAAGTAGCCTTTCAAACCCCGTCTCAGGCCTCTGCAGGGCCTACGTGCGCAGTTTAAATGCCAAGTCCATGTGGCAGTAAAGTTACTTGTCAAGTCTGAAACTCCCCTTTTACCACATATAGGTTACCGATAAGAGAGGCCCTAGGGGTAGGGTGGTGTATAGGTAAAAGGTAGGACATGTGCCTTTATTGTGTGGCATGTCCTGATAGTGGCAAACGGCCTATTTGGTTTCTCATTGCTGTGAGGCCTGCTCCTCTCATAGGTTTGCATTGGGAATTCTCAGATATGTTTTTTAGTGGTAATTACTGGTCTGAAAGGAGTAACTTTGCCATGTTTGGTGTGTTTGGAATAGTGGTGATAAATTCTGCTTGTTGGTGTAAGTGGATTTTTTATTACTATTGTAGAAATGCCACTTTTAGAAAGTGGTCAAATAGTGGGTAAGTCCTAGTATGGCCAGATAGGACGTGGTCAATTTTCAAGAAAAAAGAGAATCCGGTCAACTTATTTAAATGTCCTGCTGTTTATTCAGGGATTTGAAACGCGCCGGCACCGTTCCATAAGCAATCCATGAGGGAATTTGAAAAATTAATACCCATAAGTCAAGAAAGGGATATTCGACAAGGTTCCCCTCCCCATTGACTTTAAGCTCCATCCCCATGGCCAGTAACTCTCCAAAAAGTGAAAGAAATAGTTTTGTTATGAGAGTACTGTGAGGTTAATTTTCAGTAAAACCTAAGACTGGTGTAATATGTTTATTGATTAACGTGACTTTAGTTGCACTGTCTTGAATGTCCAATTTTTATTGACTTTTTTTATTGTTTCTTTATTGTTGTTGATTTATGCAAAATGTATTGTGTATCACTTTATGTACAGGCTTGCATGAAAATAATGAAATTGTGATTACAAGTGTTTGAATATTGGCAAAGCAATTTATCCAGAACCAAGAAAATATATTTACATTGGTTCGAATGCCTGCTTGAATAAACAGCAGGACATTTAAATAAGTTGGCTGGATTCTCTTTTTTCTTGAAAACTTTTAGAAAGTGGGCATTCCAATGTGCTTATGACTCTTTGTGCTTTGCAGCCTGACTCCAATCCACGTCTAAGGTAGAGTGACAGCTGGGCTTAGTGAATACTTTCCAGACAGCCATCACACAGGAAGGGTTGGGTGTAACTCTGTCGCATCTGCATTCACCTGCATACTGAATGGTCTTCCTGGGCTGGGAGAGAGGGAGGTGGGGCACACTTACATTTGTAAAGGCTGGGCCCTGCCCTTACACAAAGGTCTTGTTTACCCCCTACTGATGTCTGTCTGGTGCCAGAGCTGGCATTGAATGGGGGTGTTGTGCACTTTTAAAGTTTTTTTGAAGTTACCTCCACATCAAAGACATTTTGACAATAAGTACAGGGGCTCGGACTCCATGATTTTAGACACTGCGTGGGACTTGTAACCAAACGCTGCTGGCTCTACAGTCCCCACCTTGCCAGAAGGAACCGCCATTGGACTTCTTGGTCTGTTGTGCGGACCTGTGGCCTGCAAGAAGGACTGCCTGCCTACCGACAGGGACTCTGTGTGCTGGCTTGCTGCCTACATTCCTGCTTTGGTGCCTCCAGTGTTCTCCAGGGGCTTTTCTCCCCTCCCCCTGTTCTTGTGAGGGGTTCAGTAGGACACCTTGCACTTGCCTAGCGCATGGAAGTGCTCCATTTGGTGATCGGATTTTGTCCCTAAGAAACCGGTGGGGAGCACTTCATTTTGGCCTTAAAGAGGAAGCGCGTGGTGAGCGCTTTATTCCTTTGTTCCCTAGTCGCCGATAGCGCAGGCTGAGTGCTCTCTTGATTTGAAGGCCGGTGGTGTGGCTTGTGCTTGCTGGACAGCCGTGAGGGAAGCCGGCACGAGACCTCCAGTGTAGGGCGTACCGAGCTTCCCCCAGTGTTGGAAGAAAACCTCCTGAGCCACATGATTCCGCCCAGGGGGGGGGGCTGCAGGCCATCCTGGCAACAGCAAAGCTCACTGGGATAGCGAGACTTCCGCCAGGCGCCGAGACAGCGTTCGATTCCTGGTAAGGAGCTGAGTGGAGGCGGGAGCTGCTGACCGAGAAAACACCGGAAGAGTCTTGCAAGTCGGTGCGCTCACCAGACTCGCACCGCAGCCCAGAAAGAATACACGTTGCCCTGTAGCCACTAAGGAGAAAGCAGCATGCCAGGTACAGCAGCGTTGTTGGCACTGCGGGCAGAAGAAAGGCTACGGGGATCAGCAATGGGAAGCTTCTCAGCACATTCGCGAGCAGCTGCTTTGTTCAGTTTGCACGTGGGGGACCTGGCGAGGTCTTCCCGCGAAAAGCTACAGTTTGTGCTCTCCTCCCTCACCTGGAAGGTCGCACCATTGGGGGGCATTTTGTCGCTTGTCACAAAACGGGGTGAGACCTCGGAGGCACCCAGCTTCATTAGTTTAGGGAATAAAAAAAATTACAGTATCCTTGGTAGTCGGCACGCAGGTGCTCCTGCGAACTACGTGTTACATCAACAAGCCATCTGTTCTTTTGCAACCAGGCTCACAAGCATTACCGCCGTAACCCCACTATCGGGAGTGCAGGGTTTCTGGCCTGTATGGTGTTACTGATGTGTTTATGGTATTAACTAGTACGGATTCATGTGTTTTGTCCCAGTAACCTAAGAGCTGCATTTTATACCTTTTTATGATTTATGTCGTCTTTGCCTTGCAGTGTCAGGATAACTAGTATTATTCTAGGAGTTGCATTTGTTTGCGCAGTGATGGTGTTTTTATGACGTGTGCAACATATAAGTCTTTATCTTATTGCTCTAACTGTGATGTTATGACAATTGCCTAGTTGGCAAAGTGATCATTGGTTCCTATTGTTTTGGTCTATATTTATATACAATACAGATATGTATTTTTATATACTACTGCATAAAGTCTCTTTTGTCTGTATTTATTGTGTAAATGATGTGTGTGTGTGTTTTGTGCAAACGCTTTACACATTGCCTCTGGGATGAGCCTGACTGCTCGATCAAAGCTACCAAGGGGGTGAGCAGGGGTTATCTTGGGTGTGTAACTCCCTTACCCTGACTAGAGTGGTGGGTTCTGCTTGGTTTAGGTGCATACCCTAGCCAACAAGAAACCCCATTTCTAACACCCCTGTGTATCTACATTAGGCACACAATTTCAATGAAGCATGCCGCTGCTGAAGGGGCACTGCAGATCATAGCTGTGGACAACAAGTCTCGTGTAAGTGCATCAAAACCAGGAAAAGAATAAAAAGACAAAGTATTGATGAATATATTTATATACTGTGACAGAAAACAATCCAACCATTCGAAATGTAAAAAATAGGTGCGTTAGAAAGTACAAACTTTCTGACAATTTCGATTCTCACATACACACGCTAGTCACAATTATTGGCGGTGCTCGTTTAAAAACAAAATAAACAATAATAACAATAATCTGTTTCCAAGCCATAATATTTCTTTGACCGTTTACGGGTAAACTGCAGGTGCAAAGGTATGGTCCTTACCAGGAGCTGAAATGTTATTCCACTTGATAAAATATAAATTCTTGGAATCTAATCTAAGGAAGGGGTTCCGAATAGCAGCCCTTGGGGTCAACAAGGAACATTAACAAAGATCACGTCTGAAGCAAAGGTTCAAGGTATTGATCTAAATGGACTGGGCTTGTTGGTGTTTCTTTTGTCTTTTTTGACCATGCTAGGCCAAAGCCAGTAGGCAGGCCTTAAAGTTCAGAGTGTCAAACACCTGGTTTTAAAAGAACTCTCACATTTTTAACCAGAACAAAATATTTCAGTTTACATCCCTCCAGAATAAATACTAAAGGTAGTGATTTTAAGATAAATAGAGCACGTAATAGGAATACCATCAATCTAGCCTCTGACAACAATGAACAAAAGGGATTTTTTGGAATGGTTTCAACTTTTCGAACACAATAAAGAAGTGATGGTTGTACCTAGAAACCCATATTCGAGAGATCCAACAAGTGTTTGAAAGATCATATTGCCAAAAAAGTCTTGTGAAGTTTTTTTTTTTCTTCTTTTTAGCACATCTTTGTTCAGAGCGGAGAAATCCAGATCCAGCTAACAAGAGACATAATGTGGGCAGCAGACTTATTACCACCGGTGCCACTTTAAGTTCTGGTTAGGTGTAGAAGATCCAAGTGGTACACTTTTCATCCACAAAATAAATAAATATTTTACAATTATAGGTGAGTTTGTGTGTTTGATAGGTGGGGGGAGGGGAGAGGTACTCGGAAGGGACAGTACACTGAACTATTTTTTTAGACTATAATGTTGGAGAGTGCTCTATTAAATATGTGATTTGCCAGAAAGAAAGTCAAACCATTCTATCAAGGCAGTATAAGCCTCTTTTGAACATGTCTAAATCAGCTAAAGCCCTGGATTTGAAGCATGCTGGAGGTACCATGTGAAAGCAACCTGTACAAGCGGACCGTTGTATTTTGACTTTCACATTCCAAAAATTGGAACGGGAAGCACCTGATAGGTGCTGGTAGAAGTGACTCAGTAGGTACTTGTCAATGAGTGGTTGCCTATTTGATTAGTAGTAAATTCTGCTATCTGTACACATTCCCTAGTGGCAAGATGCCATTGTAGAAATAGAAAGACTGAGCGAGTAACTGGAAAGGAAAAAAAAAAAGATAGTGAGAAAGAAAGAGCGAAAAAGCCAAAAGATCTCATGGGATCCCAAACTGTACAACCAAGTCTTCTTTCGCATCCACACGAATCTGTGACAGTGCGCTATAGGCGTAAGCAGCAATCTTCGACACCTGAAAGAGAAAAAAAAACAAGGGGGGTCAATAAAGGAGGATTGTGTTCCCTAACATACTTTAATGAAAGCTTAGCTCCCAAATACCACAGTGCACACAACAGCAGAAGTAATATTCAAGGAGCACACTCTGCAAAACAACCAACCAGTCTGTGAAAACAGTTTACTAAATGAAAGCATTTTGGAATTTAGAAATTATTAAGAGGAATAGTTTGAGAAATAAACTGCTCAATTTTGAACATATGATTTTCTCTGAAAAATGGATTGTTCTTTGACATACACACAAAGTTAGATTTTATGGAGTTATGCACACTAAAGAAGCCTGGTACCGAGCACAACACATTCAAAAACACAAACATGTCAATCTACAAAGCAAACTTACCTGCCTGTAACCTCCAATTGGGGGTGAAGCTCAAAAGGTTCACTTTCTAATTGAGAAGGATTTCAATCCCTATCAACCTTGGTCATTGATTCGGATAATACCAACAATGATTTACTCTTCAATGGAGTATTGAACCCAGTTGGATCTCTAGGCAACACTGTTTAAACAGCCTTAAGAAGCATTTTCTGGTCCTGTCGTTTGGTGGCTCAAAATGAACAAGTGGAGAATGGAAGAGAACGAGGGGAAGTAAGAAGAAGGAGCTACACCTGTTCATGTGGACTGATGCTGAACCATACTTCCAAGATTGCAGGCTTTCCACAACAGCAATGGTCAAATACAAGACATAGACCATACACCAGTCATTTCTCATTGCTCGCTCGACTAAGCCTTCTCCAAATTTAGATCACTTAAGCTGTAACCCTGTGAAACATTTAGATACATATGTGAATCTATATAGGTTACCCTGTTTGGAGAACTACTTCTCTTGCGAAGTGGTTCATGTTTCACTGGTGAGCAAGAGTACTCATTACTAGATTCTCTACAGTTAAGGGCTTTCCCCCTCCAACTCTGGTTGCCAAAGGTGGCAGTAGAATGCTGAATGACTATGGTAGCAACAGGAGGCTTCATGGTCACAGAAACACAGACATTTAAAGACTTGATGGAAACTGAAACCTGAAGCTGAATGAAACAGCAAAGGTTCCTTTCTGGTTATCACAATTAAAAATGATTCATCCCAAGCCAAATGTTCAATTCATTTTTATAAACAATGACAATTATTACATAATTTGAGGATTGGCAATATAGGAGCACCATAAAAATACACAATATTTAAATACAACAAGCTCAAACACAATTTATTAGTAGTGCTGTCATGAGGCAAAAAGGATAATGTTACTTAACCAGTAAGCATCTGTTCTTGGCATGTAGAACTGTAGATTCACATGCTTTGCATACTCCTGCCATCTAGTGTTGGGTCTGGATGTTTGCAAGTTGTTTTTCTTTGAAGAAGTCTTTCTAGTCACGAGGTAAGGCGACTCCTCCTTTCGGTGATACTGCGTATGGGCATCGACTCCATTGTTAGATTGTTTTCCCGCAGAGGGCGAGAATGGAGTTAGTAAGTGTAGAATAGAGATGTCCATGCGTATGAATGTAAATTGAGAACTACAACAACTACAGGAGACCGGGGAGGCGGGTGGGCGCATGTGAATCTACAGCTCTACATGCCAAGAACAGATGCTTACTGGGTGAGTAACATTATCCGTTCGAGGCATGTGAGCTGTAGATCACATGCTTTGCATAGATTATACAGCAGTATACTCCCAAAGCGGTGGCTAACCTGTAGTGGTTGTAGTTTGAAACAGTGTTTTTAGTACTGCTTGGCCTACGTTCGCTTGTTGTCTCTCTGACACATCTACACAATAGTGTTTGGTGAATGTGTGCGGTGTAGACCATGTTGCTGCCTTACATATGTCGGCTAGGGGAATATTCCCCAAGGCGGCCATAGTAGCCCCTATTTTGCGAGTGGAATGCGCTCTAGGAGGTTTTAAGGTTCTTTTGGCTTTGGCATAACATGTTTGAATACATTTTACAATCCATCTTGCAATACCTAACTTAGATATGAGATTGCCTTTGTGTGGTGGAGAAAAAGCAACAAATAGCCGCTTTGTTTTGCGAAATTCTTTGGTTCTTTCTACGTAATATAGTATAGCTCTTCCAACATCAAGTGTGTGTAGAGCTCTCTCCGCTACAAAATCAGGTTGAGAAAAGAACACAGGTAACTCAACTGATTGATTTATATGAAAGGCAGAAACTACTTTAGGGAGAAATTTAGGATTTGTTCAGAGAACCACCCTATCTTTGTGAAGTTGAAAGAAAGGCTCTTGTATAGTTAATCCCTGAAGTTCACCAACTCTCCTTAGTGAGGTTATCGCAATGAGGAAAGCAAATTTTCATGATAGGAATTGTAACTGATATTTGTGCATTGGTTCGAAAGGTGGACCCATTAGCCTTGTAAGGACTATGTTTAAGTTCCACTCTGGTGCAGGGGGAACTCTTGGTGGTATCACTCTTTTTAATCCTTCCATGAAGGCTTTAATCACTGGTACTCTGAATAGAGAGAAGTGTTGTCTATTTTGGAAGTATGCGGCTACTGCTGCTAGGTGTAAACAAATGGATGTGTAAGCTAATCTAGATTGCTGTAAATGCAACAGATAACAAATGGTGGTAGTTGTAAATAACCAAATTCTATGACTTCAGGAGCCAAATCGCTACGTTGAGTTCTTTTGGATTTGGATGTCTGTTTTCTCCATGGCTCTGAGTGAGGAGACTGGGTGTGAGATGTAGCTTTTGATGTGGAACCACCGACAGTCTAACAGGGTGGTGTACCAAGGTTGACGAGCCCATGTGGGGGCTACTAAGATCAGTGTGAGGGATGTTTGTCTGAGCTTCCGAACCAGTAATGGATTAGTGGGAGAGGCGGAAAAGTGTAGGCAAATATCCCTGACCAATTCATCCAAAGAGCGTTGCCTTTGGATAGATGGTGTGGGAACCTGGATGCGAAGTTTGGGCATTTTGCGTTGTGTACTGTGGCAAACAGGTCTATCTGTGGAAATCCCCATAGTTGAAAGTAGGGAAGAGGAACTTGGGGGTGCAGTTCCCACTTGTGAACTTGCTGCCTGTGTCTGCTGAGCAGGTCGGCAATTTGATGGTCTACTCCTGGAAGGTGTTCTGCTAGGAGATAAATCCTGTGGTGAATTGCCCAATTCCAAATGCTTTGTGCAAGGCGGCACAGCTGGAGAGAATGTGTCCCTCCCTGTTTCTGTAGATAGTACATCGCTGTCATGTCTGTGCGGACTAGGACAGTTTTGCCTAGACGGTGAGTGTGAAAAGCTTTGAGTGCTAGGAACACTGCTAGAAGTTCCAGGTAGTTGATGTGGAGACGTTTGTGATTGTCTGACCACAGCCCTTGTACTGTGTAATGTTGGAGATGGGCACCCTAACCGGTTAAAGATGCGTCTGCTGTCAATACAGTCTGTGGAATTGGGTCAATGAAGGGCCGCCCTCTTGTGAGGGCTCCACCACCGCAGAGAGCGATGGGTGCGGCCGTCTACCAACACTAGATCGGTTAATTGACCCTTTGACTGATTCCACTGATGCGCTAGACATTCTTGCAGAGGACGCATGTGAAGCCTTGCGTGAGGTATGATTGCAATGCAGGATGCCATCATTCCCAGTAGTTGCATAAAAACTCTGGCTGGTTGGTAATGTTTGATTGGGTTGAAATTGTAGTATTGTGGACTGAATATTGTGAATCCTGGCTACATTGGGAGAGGCTAGAGCTTTGAGAGTGTTGAGGGAAGCTCCCAGATAAGACTGCATTTGTGCAGGGCACAGGTGAGATTTCTGTACACCGATTGCGAAACCCAACCGATGAAGTAAGTGTACTGTTGCCTGAGTGTGTAGTATACAGTTCTGGTAACTGCCAGCTTTGATAAGCCAGTCGTATAGGTAAGGGAAGACATGGATACACCGTCTCCTGAGATGAGCGGCTACTACTGCGAGACATTTGGTGAACACTCTGTGGGCGGTGGTGACGCCAAATGGAAGTACCTTGAACTGGTAATGTCTGCCTGCTATCACAAATCTGAGGTATTTGCGATGAGCTGGATGAATTGGAATGTGAAAGTAGGCGTCTTTTAGATCTAGAGTAGACATAAAGTCGCCCTGCTGCAAAAGGGGAAGTACTTGTTGAAGAGTCACCATGTGAAAGTGCTCTGACAGTATGTATTTGTTTAACTCTCTGAGATCTAGAATAGGTCTTAATGAGCCGTCCTTTTTGGGAACCAGAAAGTAAAGGGGATAAACCCCTGGTACTGAAGTGGGACTGGTTCTTTAGCCCCTTTGAGTAATAGATATTGTACTTCTTGTTGAAGCAAGTGCTGGTGGTCTGGTGACAATTTGTGATATCGAGGTGGAATGTTTGGAAGTTGCTGGTAAGCTCCAGGCAATAACCATGTTGGATAATTCCAATCACCCATTTGTCAGTTGTTACTGATTCCCAAACGGGGAGAAAATCTTGAAGTCTTCCTCCGACAGGTGTGGAATAGTCGGAGAGAAGTGTGGGGCAGTCACTGCTTATTTGGGGAAAGGGAATTGCGGGGTGTGGGGTTTTTGCCTCTGCCCCTGGGACTATTTCTCCTATAACCTCCTCTGAAAAATCCTCTTGTAAAAGTTGGTTGGGAATTATTTTTGTAAGAGGAAGTGTTTTGATCTGTCCCTGTGGACTTGAACCCTCCCACCCTCCATGTAAAAGGAGCACTGAAAGGAACCTCTATTTGAGGGAGATTGAAGCGCTCCCATCGATTTTGCTACATTAGTGTCTTTTTTCATTTTTGAGCGCTTCATCAACTTCAGGGCCAAAAAGATGTTTCTTGTCAAAAGGTATGTTGAGAATGGATTGATGGACTTCAGGTTTGAATCCTGAAATCCGTAACCAGGCATGTCTCCGGAGTAGGATGCTAGTATTAACCTCTCTAACTGCAGTGTCAGCCACATCTATCAATCAATCAATCACGGCATTTATAGAGCGCGCTACTCACCCGGGAGGGTCTCAAGGCGCTGGGGGAGGGGGTAAGTTACTGCTCGAACAGCCAGGTCTTGAGCTGCTTCCTGAAGGAGAGATGGTCCTGGGTTCGCCGAAGGTGAGTGGGGAGGGAGTTCCAGGTCTTGGCTGCCAGGTAGGAGAAGGATCTTCCTCCGGCGGTGGTTCTGCGGATGCGTGGTACGGTGGCGAGGGCGTGGCTGGTTGATCGTAGCTGGCGTGTGGGCGTGTAGAAGGTCATGCGGTCGTTGAGGTACTTTGGGCCCAGGTCGTGGAGGGCCTTGTGTGCGTGGGTGAGGAGTCTGAACGTGATTCTCTTGCTGACGGGGAGCCAGTGCAGGTCTTTCAGGTGTCCGGTGATGTGGCTGTGTCGGGGGATGTCCAGGATGAGTCGTGCGGAGGCGTTCTGGATGCGCTGGAGTCTCTTTTGAAGTTTGGCTGTGGTTCCGGCGTAGAGGGTGTTCCCATAGTCCAGTCGGCTGGTGACGAGTGCCTGGGTGACGGTCTTCCTGGTTTCAGTGGGGATCCATCTGAAGATCTTGCGGAGCATGCGCAGGGTGTTGAAGCATGAAGATGAGACGGCGTTGACTTGTCTGGTCATCGACAGGGAGGAGTCCAGGATGAAGCCCAGGTTGCGTGCGTGGTCCGTTGGCTTGGGCGCGGTGCCCAGGGCCGGGGGCCACCAGGAGTCGTCCCAGGCGGAGGGTGATGAGCCCAGGATGAGGACTTCCGTCTTGTCTGAGTTCAGTTTAAGGCGGCTGTTCCTCATCCAGTCGGCGACGTCTCTCATCCCGTCGTGTAGGTTGGCTCTGGCGGTGGTGGGGTCGTTGGTGAGGGAGAGGATCAGCTGGGTGTCGTCGGCGTAGGAGATGATGTTGAGGTTGTGTCGGCGTGCGATGGCTGCGAGGGGGCTCATGTAGACGTTGAAGAGGGTTGGGCTGAGTGAGGATCCTTGTGGAACGCCGCAGATGACTTCGGTGGCTTCGGATCTGAACGGGGGAGGCGGACTCTCTGGGTTCTTCCGGCGAGGAACGAGATGATCCATTCCAGTGCTTTCTCTCGGATTCCGATGTTGCTGAGGCGCTTCACTAGGGTGCGGTGGCAGACGGTGTCGAACGCCGCGGAGAGGTCCAAGAGGATGAGGGCAGCTGTTTCCCCGTTGTCGGTTAGGGTTCTGATGTCGTCGGTGGCTGCGATAAGGGCGGTCTCGGTGCTGTGGTTGGCCCGAAACCCGGACTGCGAGGGGTCGAGGGATCCATTCGTCTCGAGGAAGGCGGCAAGCTGTCTGTTGACGGTCTTCTCGATGACTTTGGCCGGAAACGGAAGGAGCGAGATGGGACGGTAGTTCTTGAGGTCGGTGGGGTCCGCCGTTGGTTTCTTCAGGAGGGCGGTAAGCTCGGCGTGCTTCCAGCTCTCCGGGAAGGTGGCGGTGTGGAAGGAGGAGTTGATGATGTCCCGGAGATGGGGTGCGATGGTGGCGTCGGCTTTGTTGAAGACGTGGTGTGGGCAGGGGTCGGTTGGTGATCCGGAGTGGATGGAGTTCATCGTGCGGGTGGTGTCTTCGGTGCTGATCGGGGTCCAGTTGCAGAGGGTGGTGGTGGCGGGCGTTGGTTCGGCGGTAGGGTGCGTTGTTTGTGCGTCGAAGCTGTTGTGTATGTCGGTGATCTTGCGGTGGAAGAACGCGGAGAGTGAGTTGCAGAGGTCTTGCGAGGGGGTGATGTCGTTGTTTCCGGCGCTGGGGTTGGAGAACTCTTGGACGATGCTGAAAAGTTCCTTGCTGTCATGGGCGTTGTTGTCCAGTCGTTCTTTGAGTGCCGACTTCTTGGTGGCACGGATCAGCTGGTGGTGTTTGCGGGTGGCGTGCTTGAGGGCGGTCCTGTTGTCTGTGGTCTGGTCGAGTCGCCAGGTTTTCTCGAGAGTGCGGCAGTTCTTCTTGGATTCCTTGAGTTCGTTGGTGAACCAAGGGGTTTTCTTGCTTCCGGGTCTGCTGGGAGGGTTTTTTTGTGGTGCGAGGTCGTCGGCGCAGGCGGTCAGCCACTTGGCGAGGTTGCTGGCTGCTTCGTTTGGGTCCGTTGTGTTGGTGGGTGTGTTCTGGCTGAGGGAGGTGGTGAGCTGCTCGGCGGTGATCTTGCTCCAGCTCCGGCGGGGAGCCTGTTGCGGGTGGTGGTGGGTCGCAGTCTTTCTGAAGCTGAAGTGGACGCAGCTGTGGTCGGTCCAGTGGAGTCCGGTGGCGTGGCTGAAGGAGATGTGCTTGCTGGACGAGAAGACGGGGTCAAGCGTGTGGCCGGCGTAGTGGGTGGGCGTGTTCACCAGTTGCTTGAGTCCGAGGTTGGCGAGGTTGTCCAGCAGGGCGGTGGTGTTTCTGTCGTTGCTGTTCTCCAGGTGGAAGTTGAGGTCCCCTAGGAGGATGTAGTCGGCGGAGGGCATGGCGTGCGGGCTGATGAAGTCTGCGATGTCTTCGCTGAATAGTGTGCGTGGTCCCGGGGGTCTGTAGATGAGGGTGCCTCGGAGGGTGGTCTTGGGGTCAGTGTGTATCTGGAAGTGTAGGTGTTCGGCGGCGGAGAAGGTCTCGTCGGAGTTAGTCGAGATGCGGATGGTGTTCTTGTGTACGATGGCGATGCCTCCTCCCGTCTGGTTGACGCGGTCCCTCCGGGTGATCTTGTATCCGTCCGGGATGGCTATGGCGATGTCGGGCGCTGAGGAGGCGTTCATCCAGGTTTCGGTGAGGAAGGCGATGTCCGGTGCTGTTGCGTCGAGCAGGTCCCAGAGTTCCACGGCGTGCCTGTGGATGGAGCGGGTGCTCAGCAGGATGCATTTCAGGTGGTTGCTGCTGTTGCTCGACTTGGCGGAGGTGGTGCACGTCCGGGGGCAGGTGAATCGGCAGGTTTGGCAGGTGAAGGGTCCGTGGGTGCGTCTCGGTGAGGCTCGGTAGCAGGCAGGGTTCCGGCCGGCATTGAGTGCGGTGAGTGTGGCGGCGTCGTAGGTCCGTCGAGTAGTGTTGCGTTGGTGGGATCCAGGGGTTCTGGCGCTGGGCGCGGTCCAGTCGCGGACGGGCGCAGACGGGCTTGCCTTAGGCGCGCCTTCGGCGCGCCAGCGGCGCGGCGCGCAGCGGCCGCCATTTATGGGGAGGTGGGAGGGAGGAGCAGCTGGGAGGCGGGAGGCAGGGGCAGCGAATGGGCAGTCAGGGGGCGGGGCCGCCGGGGACGCAGCGGCGGGAATGGCGAGAGGCAGCGGGGGCACAGAAAGGAAAACAAGGGGGGAGCAGACAAAATCACGGGCACAACGACAGTGGGGCAGCGAGGGGCACAGAAAGGAAAACAAGGGGAGAGCAGACAAAATCACGGGCACAGCGACAATGGGGCAGCGAGGGGCACAGAAAGGAAAACAAGGGGAGAGCAGACAAAATCACGGGCACAGCGACAATGGGGCAGCGAGGGGCACAGAAAGGAAAACAAGGGGAGAGCAGACAAAATCACGGGCACAACGACAATGGGGCAGCGAGGGGCACAGAAAGGAAAACAAGGGGGGAGCAGACAAAATCACGGGCACAACGACAGTGGGGCAGCGAGGGGCACAGAAAGGAAAACAAGGGGAGAGCAGACAAAATCACGGGCACAGCGACAATGGGGCAGCGAGGGGCACAGAAAGGAAAACAAGGGGAGAGCAGACAAAATCACGGGCACAGCGACAATGGGGCAGCGAGGGGCACAGAAAGGAAAACAAGGGGGAGCAGACAAAATCACGGGCACAACGACAGTGGGGCAGCGAGGGGCACAGAAAGGAAAACAAGGGGAGAGCAGACAAAATCACGGGCACAGCGACAATGGGGCAGCGAGGGGCACAGAAAGGAAAATGGGGAGACAAGCAGAAAATACGGGCACCGGGGCCACAAGTGGAGGGCGATCTTACCTGCAGAAGCAGCGGGCAGACAACACAGGCGGAGCTGTGTGGTGGGGGAGCGACCTACCTGGCAAGGTCAAGGGTCGCTCTCCTCACCGTGCAGCGGCCGCCATTTATGGGGAGGTGGGAGGGAGGAGCAGCTGGGAGGCGGGAGGCAGGGGCAGCGAATGTGCAGTCAGGGGGCGGGGCCGCAGGGACGCAGCGGCGGGAATGGCGAGAGGCAGCGGGGGCACAGAAAGGAAAACAAGGGGGAGCAGACAAAATCACGGGCACAACGACAGTGGGGCAGCGAGGGGCACAGAAAGGAAAACAAGGGGAGAGCAGACAAAATCACGGGCACAGCGACAATGGGGCAGCGAGGGGCACAGAAAGGAAAACAAGGGGAGAGCAGACAAAATCACGGGCACAGCGACAATGGGGCAGCGAGGGGCACAGAAAGGAAAACAAGGGGAGAGCAGACAAAATCACGGGCACAACGACAATGGGGCAGCGAGGGGCACAGAAAGGAAAACAAGGGGAGAGCAGACAAAATCACGGGCACAGCGACAATGGGGCAGCGAGGGGCACAGAAAGGAAAACAAGGGGAGAGCAGACAAAATCACAGGCACAACGACAATGGGGCAGCGAGGGGCACAGAAAGGAAAACAAGGGGAGAGCAGACAAAATCACGGGCACGACAATGGGGCAGCGAGGGGCACAGAAAGGAAAACAAGGGGGAGCAGACAAAATCACGGGCACGACAGTGGGGCAGCGAGGGGCACAGAAAGGAAAACAAGGGGAGAGCAGACAAAATCACGGGCACAGCGACAATGGGGCAGCGAGGGGCACAGAAAGGAAAATGGGGAGACAAGCAGAAAATACGGGCACCGGGGCCACAAGCGGAGGGCGATCTTACCTGCAGAAGCATCTAGAGCATATCTAATGGAAGTGTTGGAAATTAGTTTACCTTCTTGAACTAAATACGGAGCTTTGGCCTTATGCTTATCTGGGAGAAACTGTAGTAATTGCTCCATTTCGTCCCAGAGGGCCCTATCATATCTTGCCAAGAGACCCTGGGTGTTAGCAATACGCCAATGATTAGCTGCATGCGCAGCTATACTTTTGCCAGAAGCATCAATCAGTTTTGACTCTTTATCTGGGGGAGGAGCATTCCCAGAAGCTTGAGAATTAGCTCGCTTTCGAGCATTGGATACTACTAAAGAGTCAAGTGGTAACTGACCTTTAATGAAAATAGGGTCTGTTGGGGAAGGTTTGTATTTTTTATCTACTCTAGGAGTGAGGATTCTAGCACGTACAGGATCTTTAAAGATGTCGTCTGTGTGCCTCAACATACCCTTAAGCATAGGCAGTGTCTGGCTGGACTTATGTGTTCCTAGAGTCTCAAAGAGAAAATCCCCCTCTAAGGATTCTTTATGGAGCTCCACCCCATGGTATAGTGCAGCTCTAGCAATGAGCTCCTGATATGACAGGTTTTCATCAGGTGGAGATGGTCTGGCCGGGTAAATATCTGGGTCTGTATCCTGTGGAGGATCAACTGTATAATCCGTTTAAGGATCTACTGGTAACTGTGTGTTATCATCATCAGTATCAGCTGTATCAGTAAAGGATCAAGCTGTGGTGGAGGAGGAGGAAGAGGTGGTATTGGGTGGCAAGGACTAGTACCCACATTTTTCTTCTTCAATGGAATCTTATAAGAGATGTCATCAGGAAGCTTGTGCTTGGATGGCGGTTTAGTGTGAATATGCCCTGTGTCAGGATGACTATAGAGTTTTTTCTGTTTGGGATACGACTTAGGTGGTACAACGTCCATGTTTGGATCCGGTTGCATTATGGGCAGCTCTTTAGTTTTCGGTACCGAAGCTTTCGGAGCAGAGCTGGAATGTCCTTTCAGCGCTGAAGATTTCAGCTCAGAGGAATGTTTCTTTGGTTTCGGTGTCGAAGGTTTCGGCTGCGAACCGATTTTGTGCTTAGAGCTCGAAGGTTTCGGCTCGGAAGTGGGTTTTGGCCGACTCGGTCCTGAGCCGGAAGGCCTGTCAAAGTGTTTCAGTGCCCAGCCGGAAAGCGGAGCGTCAGAAACCTCTTCTCAGTGCCGACTTTGTCCTGGAGGCAGAAGTGGTGCCGAAGCCTTAGATGTTTTTCGGGACGTTGGGGGGGGGGGGGGGAGTGAGGGGGGGTCTTCTGTACTCACGTCCCCTTGTCCCTGCGGCACATCGTCGTCATCGAGGATAATCTGCAACTCTGATTCGGAGTCAGGCGTCGCTGAAGCCTGTTCTTCTTTGGCTGCTGAGACCTCCTCTTGCTCGGAGTCTTCACCGATGAGATCCGGTGTGTCATCTATCTGCTGCCGCTGAATCTCTCGACGTCGAGCCCGACGATCACAGAGAGTTTTCTTCGATCTGAAGGATCGGCACGCATCGCAGTCTTGTTCTTTTTGCTCTGGCGACAAGCACAAGTTACACAGCTGATGTAAGTCCGTACGCGGATGGCAGAGGGGGCAGAATTTGAATGGAGTTCATTCCATCGACAAGGAGCCGGACCGACACGGATAGGCCAGAAGGCCGCCCGCGAATTTTCCAATCGAAATTAGAGTTTTCTGATGATGGTGTCGAACCGCGGAGGAAAGGAAACGTGTTAGAAAACAATAGCGTCGAGGGTAGAGTGGATTGCGCACCGAGGGGAACCCGAGGAACAATTCCGAAGCGAAGCGCAGCAATACACGTCCGAACCCAATTGCGGAAAAAACTATCTAACAATCGAGTCGATGCCCATGCGCACTATTACTGAAAGGAGGAGTCACCTTACCTCGTGACTGGAAAGACTTCTTCGAAGAGAAACAACTTGCAAACATCCGGACCCAACACTAGATGGCAAGAGTATGCAAAGCATGTGATCTACAGCTCACATGCCTCAAACACTATTTTTTGAGTGGACACCACACAATCCAATTCTGCATACAAGAAACCTAGAGCTATTTTCTAGTCTTGGTATTGTGCTTATTAAACTTGGGTCTCTGTCAGATTGTCAGGATTATATTACCCCAGAGAAGTTAAAGTGAATTAAATTCTCTGTTCTGATTTTCCACATTTATAAATCTTTACTCTTTTGCCATCACCTCAACAGTGAACAGTCAACGTTAAAAAGCATCTTTGCGTTTGTCCCATCTGGGGAGCCTCTTCTTGTACAAAAGACTTTCCTCACAAGTAGCATTTAAAAGATGGTGTGATAGAACTTGTTGTGTTAATAATTTATCCAAGAAGCGGTGGACCATCAAACTGCACAGCAGTGTTATTCCAATGATCAAGATTATACGGAATGTAATCAGCTGCAGCTTAGTCACAGTTACGAACCACATACAGTTTCTTGCTGTAGACTTATTCATTTCCAACAAGTCTTGCATCATACGTGGAAAGAGGCACTACTCAAGTGGCAATCTGAAATTATATTTCACTGGACCTAATATTCCTTAAATTTGTATACTCTACTTTGCAAATGCAATACACATAGCAGGTGGTGTAGAATTGTGGACATTCAGACCCGTGCATAAACATACTCCAGACTGCCTCCAATTTCACAAATCTGTAGACACCATATATTCCACCTTCATAGAGAATATTTCAACTAACAAGCACAACATACCTTTAAACACCAGCTAACTACATGGGATCCGTATTAATTATGGAATCAAATTAGTCTCCCAATCTTGACTTAGCCCTCCTCATGAGAACAAGACAGTTGGCCCCTCAGTGTAGAATATTTGTCTATTGCCCAGGGGCGCATTATACATTTTGCTCTAATTCTATTGTTTTTCTTACAATATGGACTTTTGCATTATCAAACCTTCAGACATTCACATGTTTCTCCAAGATGTGACTTACCAAACAAACAATATAGGCTCAGCACAAAAACCTTTTGAAAGTGCCTGGTGGATAGATCTATCAGCATCGTACTGCTGCCATGGAGGAGGGAGGAGCAGGATTTACCATTGAAAGGGGATAGTAAGGCAGGCCTGGATATTTAGCAATATTATCAAAGCCAGACAAAGGAAGAATAAATGGGTGTGTCAAAAAGCACCTTGCCCAGCTCCTTAGTTAATAGTAAATATTCTAGTTATCCTGCTGTTTTCATCACCACAAATCAAGGTCATCATCAAAAAGTGGATCAAGCACAAGAGCCACAGGACCATCAGCAGAGACAGTATTCACAGTAGTCGTGTAGTCCTTCCTATCAAAAGATTTGCAGAGGTCAAGGCAAGAGGAAACCATCTCCTGCTGAAACATATGCTGCACAAACTCTGAGGGGGATATTCACAAGAACGTGTGTTAACTATCGCCAAATTCGCTTAACGCAACTTCTCACATCGCAGTCCATCGCGGGAAAATAACACCGTGTTACCGTCCCATTCCCAACACGGCGGTAACATGCGATAGTTTCGCGAGAACCTGGAAAATGACCGCGTGTAACTCACCGGGACGGCGATAAAAAAATCCAAAGCCGAACGTGAAAAAAGTTGCGATGGGCCCAATCGCGATAAGACAATCAGCGAAAAGCAGCACCAGGCCTGCAAATCACACACGTCAGGCGGGAAAAATCACCATAACAGCAGAAAAAAAAAAACACAAACAAAAACCGAACCACAGCGAAGCACTATGGAGGCAGCCGGAGCAGGTACAGAGGACGGCCAGAACCCCACAAGACCTAGGGAGGGCCAGACTGGGACCCCGGGGACAGGGAAGGGCAAGGACACGAAGAAGAGGAAGACGAAGTTCAGTCCGCAGGAGAACAGGATCCTGATCACGGAGGTGGTAGAACACCATCAACAACTGTTCGTCACCTCCACTGTGTCATTGGCAACCAAAAATGCAACATGGCAGTCCATCCTGGATTGGGTGAATGCAGTCGGAGTGCTGAGGAGGACAATGGAAGAGCTCAAGAGGCGCTGGAATGATGTCAAGCGCAAAACCAAGCAGAAACTCGCCAACAACCAGAAGGCAGCATTGCAGACTGGAGGTGGGAGTCCTGCGCCACAGGAGGAGCTGGATGAGATGGAGGAAATGGTGTCCACAGTCATCAGTGGGAAGACGGTGGCAGGAGTTGGGGGACCGGACACTGCTCAACATGACCGGACACAACAGCAACAGGGTGAGTAAACACCAGGGACTGGGGGTGGCGGGGGGGGGGGGAAGATTGGCACAATGGCACACATGCACAATCAAGAATAGCACAATGAACACCCGCAATGACTCTGGGTCATGCCCCTGATCTCCTTGGCATACTGCAGCACACATAGAAACAGCAAGTGGGCCCCCGTCCACAATGTGCACAGAGGGGGCGCTCCCCACACAACACTAATCTCACAACAAACCCATGCACATGTGCCGAACCCAGCAAAGCGGCATGTCTGTGAGCCACACTGACAATGCAAGTGACACTGCATGACGAATAGCATGGCTGCAGTCAATTCACCATGACATGTTGCACGCCACGACACTGACGTGGGCGAGCGTGGACCACATCCGGAAAGGAGCAGGTTACACCCTGACACATCCACCTGCACAAACAACCCCTGACCTCAACAACACACCTGTGGACAAACCATGCCCCACAGTCCCAACTCCCACCAAGGGCCCAATTCACCCAAGTATGCAACATCTCAGCACTGTAGAAGCACAGAAGTCAAGGCACACCGCCTGAAAGGGATAAGGGCCAGCCACATCAGAGCTGCAGGGGCGACTCTCCCAAAATGCAGCACCCACACATAATATTCAGAGCACATCAACACTGACAACAATGTGGTATGAACTGCAACACGTTCACAACAGAACAGAGGAGCCAAGTGGTGCCGCTTGTGTGTAGGAACTGGCCAATCACATTTGGCATAGCAGGGAAACGTGGGATGAACATGTACAAACACACATCCGTGATGTTGTCAAAATGTCCACTGTCCCGCATCAAAAAGGCAGCTCCTCCCAAACAGTCACAAAGTACATTGTCATGCAGTCTGTATGTAAATTTATACAATGCGTCAACATACATGTGAACACAATGTTAAACTGCATCTACCCTTCACATTGCAGAGGGAGAACCAACACCTCCTGCAGAGCAGACCCAACCTCTCTTCACTGATGACGAAGAGGACCACACCACCATCGACCCAGACGCCCTCCAACAGCTCATGGACACCCTCAGGACCCCACGCCCAGGAGCAGGGCAGCCCAGCTGCATCGAGGAAACCCCTCTTCCTGCACAGACCACACAGCAGGAAGCATCTACCACCACGGCTGACTCCCAGGACCCCCACGAACAACACATGGCCTTCCAACGCCGTGTGTTGGAGTGCCAGGAGAAGGTGGCTGATCAGGTGCGGGTGGGGTTCGACCGCATGGCAGCCAAACTGGATGCCATACATGGGTGTCTGATTCCCATCAGGGACCACTTTCAGTCCCTAACGGACACCCACAGTCCGCTCCATGCTCTCCAACGATCCATGGCTGACATCGCTGGAGTCATGATACTGAGACAAGAACAACTGTCCAGTCAGAGTGGCTCCAGCGATGTCAGCCGGGAGTTGGGACAGATGCGGGGGCTCATGGAGACCATGGTGCGGATGGCGGCGGACAGGATGGCTGCACACCAGCGGGATGTGGCTGGGGCCTTCAATGCCCTGCAGCACATCGTCATGGCATTGCTGCCTCAAGGCCTTGCTCAGATGAGTGCTGCTGCAGCTTCTACATCCACATCTTCGCCCCCTGATGTCTCAGTGCCTCACAGTGCGGCAGGCAATCCAACACCACCCACGTGTGAGGCACATGTGCCATCAGAGGACGAAAATGCGGGTGAACCAACCTTAATGGTAAGGAGGAGGCAGTAGCATTCATCTCCGCAAAATGGCGGGTTTCTGCTTGGTCCTGCCCTTTGCATCATCACCTTCCACTGTCCCCCGATACACTCTACGACACTCACCTTGGACCTCGACATGGACTGCCATCTCCTGTTTGGTTACCAATGACACAGCGATCAGACTGCGGACTGGACTCTTTCCCTTCCGATGTACTTGTCATTCCCTGAAGGACTCTGGCTGGCCCTCCACGGGCCAGTAATGTGAAGTGGGGTTTGCATGGCCCTGTACTGCTCCAGCTGCAACACTCCACTGGATGTGAATTAAACAGTCAGAATCACACAGACGTGTCGTGCCTTTGGTCATTCACGTATGTGAGTATGGTTGAATGTAGGGTGAGAGATTCCCACTGACGTCCATGTTGCTCATGTCGTGGAACTTGAGTGACAGGGTGCAACAGTGCCGATTGCGGTCCGGGTGGCGTAGTCACTACAACAGGGACACACGCATCAGTTACTTCCATGTCCAGCCCAGAACTGGAGCACGCCCAGAGCCCCGGGTTCATTGTTCCCACCCCTACCCCCTACGCTGGCCTGCCATACGCCAGGCCAGTCCACTCAGATTACGCTTACTGGGGGGGGGGGGGGGGGACAACGACATATGTCCCAGGTCGTCCCTGTGGTGTTCTGCTGATCACGGGTCTAGTCGTCAGCATGCCACGGCCACTCCCTGAGGGCGCGTTCAGACCCACACCACACCCATCCAGCACAGGGGCACGGGACATGTGACCCTGCCAATCAAAGGGGCCTAGCACGTCACATACCCCACTGCCGGTGTGTTAGTCCGGGGGGAGGGGGGACCTGGGGGTGGTGGCGGTGGGTGTTGTGGCCCTCTTGGGGCTCCGAGCTGCATGATCAGTAGCTCCATGGCATCTGTTCTTCTGGTGTGGCTGTGGGCTGGGCTCCCTTTCAAGGTGCAGGTTGTCGTCTGACTTTACACCAGGTAAGAGCAGGTGTTAAATCCCTGCTGCTAAAGCGCCTCATTTTTTTTTTTTTTTTTAAACAAATTTTATTAATTTGCGACAAGACAGTGAAACCAGCCCGCAGGGCATTGTGGAAAGCACGATGTCCATCTCAGGATTCAACACAGTGGGACACAAAAGTACAGAATAACCCCTCAGAATCGATTGCCAGTCCACCTGTTGGGGAAATACAGGAATGCACATCTCAGGCCCGTGCCCGCCCTCAGCTCGGGATCCTGTAGTGGACATTCATACACCCCATGAGCCCCACTGCCCACCTGGTGGCCTTGCACGAGTAACATCTAATAAACCCCCTCGCGCCCCCCCAACTCCCTCCAAACCCCCTCCCTCCCCACCCCCCAGGCATGTCGCTGATACTGCAAATCATCTATGTTCGAACATCGTTCAGTTCAACCATGTATTGGGGGCGCAATGTCCCATGTCTCCAGCTAGTGACATCATTGGATGGGATAATGATCATGTCAGCCCTACTCCGAGGCGCTCGCGGGGCAACAAGGCAGTCCCGGGATCATTCTCCTGCTAAAAGGTCCACCCCCCCCCGGGTGATCTGCAGCGACGTCAGTCGGGTGTTTCAACAGGTCCACCAATGCCACCCATGCCCGTGCAAGGGTTCTTTCATTCCCAGTGCGGTGGGCCATCTGCAGTCGGAAGGTCCCCTCGCAGTCTGCCCATTTCACCATCTCCCTAGTCCATCGTGTCACACGTGGGCCATTTTTCGTTTTCCAGTGACTAGTAAGTTCCCTTTTGGCCAACACCAGCCCCAGATCTATAAACTTACTAGTAACTTTATTCCTGGCAGTATGGGGGAACCAGTGCAGCAAACAACAACGTGGCGTCAACGCTATTTCTCTTTCCGTCACAACCGCCAGTCCAGTTGTCACCCCCCTCCAGAACTCTCCCAGATGCGGACAATCCCAGAACATGTGGATAAACCCCGCTCCCTCTAAAGCGCATCTCGGGCACGCAGTCCAGGCCCCGAAGTAATCATTAATCTTGCCCGGAGTGAGGTACGCACTGTGCAGGACATAGAAGTGAATCAACTGGAAGCGTGCATTCCTAGAACTCTTCCAGGCCCTTTCGACAAGTGCCCCCCATGGTTTCTCATCAATGGCCTTACCCAGGTCCTCCTCCCACTTGAGGCGCAGTGCCGCCAGGGGGCGACGCATTCCCTGTGTAATACGCCTATAGAGGCAAGTGACCGCCTGGATAGTACCGGCCGCCATCACCACATATTGACAGGCCAGTGAGGTCTGGGGTTCCACCATCCCCTCCCGCCAGTGTTTTCTAATACCTGCCGTCAGAGCGGCATGCAGAAGGAAATCACCTCTAGGAAGGTCGTGACGTTCCTGAAGATCATTAAAAGGGAGCAGGGTATTATCTTCAAATAAATCCCTGAGAGTGGAGATCCCGGCCTCGCTCCATAATCTCAACCTGCTCCAGTCCCCCCCATGGGGCAGTGCCTCACAGACAACCAGCGGGATCTCAGGCGCATATGGGATCCGCACTCGTGCTCGTCTAGCTAATTGGTTCCAACACTGGCGCACCGTATGTAGATTCTGGGGGATCTCCTCCACCCACATGGGCAGACGCAGTAGTACCCGGGATAGAAGGCTCAAACTTGGGTCCGGACCGCCAAGGTCTACTGTATTTTTTAGTCGTCCCGCCATCCATTTCGTGTACCACTGTAGTTGCGCTGCGTGGTAATATGCCTCAAAATCTGGCACCGCGAAACCCCCTTCCGCCATGGGTCTCATCATAGTGGTGAGAGCCACTCTCCGCCTCCCGGTACCCCAGACGAACCCCGTAAGCATTGGATCCCCCCTAAGATTTTTGCTCAACTTAACACAAAGTGGGAGCGTCCCAAAGAAATAGAGAAGCCTGGGTAACGTGACCATTTTCACTAACGCCACCCTACCCGCCACAGATAATGGAAGGGTCCCCCAGAACTCAAAGTTGCTTTTTGTGCTACACACGGCGCGCCCTATGTTACCCTCTAGTAGATCTACAGGGTCATGATATATCCGAGTGCCCAGATAAGGCAAGCATCTAGTTTCCCAAGGCACGCCGTCTGCTTCCGCTGATCCATCTCTACCCGACCATGCAGGGAAAAGGCACGACTTGGCCCAGTTCACTCTGAGCCCCGCAACTCTCCCCAGGGCATCCAGCAGTTCCTTGGCTCCTCGCGGTGCCTCCCCCGAGTTGGCCAGAAACAGTAGAAGGTCATCTGCATATAACGCAATGTGCTGTAATTGTCTCCCTACTTCCAGCCCCTGATAATAGCGGCCCGATCTGGCGTGCACAGCCATGGGTTCCATCGCCAGCGCGAATAACAAGGGTGACAGCGGACAACCCTGTCTCGTACCTCTGCCCACCCTACAGGCCTCCGAAATCAACCCTCCCGTCCGAACTCTGGCGGTGGAGTTTTTGTACAAGATCGCCGTCCATTCCACGAAGCGGTCCCCCAGGCCGAATGCTCTCACAACCCGAAAGAGATACGGCCACTCTAGGCTGTCAAAAGCCTTCTCAATGTCGACCGTAAAAATGAATGCTTCCTTCTTGCAATAGGTGTCTGCCCCCAATATGCGCAACAGCCTACGTACATTCATCGCCGTGTTCCTGGATGGGATAAAACCTGCCTGATCCGCATGGATAAGCGTCGGCATGTGGGCTAATAGCCGACTTGCCAATATACGACTTAATATTTTATAGTCTAAGTTAAGCATGGCGAGGGGCCGATACGCAGTTCGGTCCTCAGGTGGTTTACCAGGCTTTAGAAGTGGGACAATTATCGCTTCCCTCGTTGAAGCAGGAAGACAACCCTCTTGCTTCGCCCTGTAATAGAGTGTCACGAGTCGTGGGGCCAGGCTATCTATGTATGCGGAATAAAACTCCACCGGGAGTCCATCTGTCCCTGGGGTCTTATTCCTAGCCATATGTTTGATAGCGCTACGAACTTCTCCGATCTCCACCTCTCTGCTGCCCAATTCCTCCGCCGCCTCAGCATCAACCGTAGGAAGCTCCACTTCAGCCAAGAAACCCGCCTCATCCTCAGCCCCCGGGTCAAGTCTACTCTGATAGAGGGAAGCGTAGTATTCCAAAAACTGAGCGTTGATGTCCTGTTGACTGTAAAATACCTCGTCCCCCTGCCCCCTCAACTCCAAGATCGTCCTTCCTCTACGCGCCGGGTTGGCCAACCATGCCAACAATGCGCCAGATTTGTCGCGTTCCGTATGGGCCCGGGTAATGTATGCCTTATAATCAAAACAGCGCAGCTTTTCTACGTGCATAGCTAGGACTTCGCGGGCTGGAAGGAGATCAGGCTGCCTATCTATTCGCTCCGGTCTCTCTTTCTCCAATTCCCGGAGCCTGTGCTCCGCAGTTTGCACGTCCCTTAGTAGCACCCTCCGCACCCCGACCACTTCTCCAATGCAGCGTCCCCTAACGACAGTTTTAAAGGCGTCCTATTCAATAAGTGAACTCGTCGCTGTCCCTGCATTATCTAAGAAATAATCATCAATGACGGAGCCTATTGTGGCCCGGAACACTGGATCTTCTAACTCCTCCGGGCGCAGGTGCCAAGTAGGTCGAATCCGTAGCCAGTCTAAGGACAACAGCAGCGGATTGTGATCAGAGATCGGTCTAGCCAAATATTCGCTAAGTGTGACCCCACCATGCACGTCCGGGGAACATAGAATCGAGTCCACCCGAACATGCAGTTCGTGTAATGCAGAGTAGTAGGAGTAGTCCCTTTCGTCCGGGTCGTGGGCCCTCCAAGAGTCCGTCAACCCCCAGTGTTGTTGCCAGTCGCGTCTGACAGCTGCAAGTCTATGTATAGGAGCATCTGGGAGTGGTGGGTGAGATCGGTCCAGGTCAACATCAGTAATACTGTTAAATTCTTCTCCCCCCCCCCCCCCCCAACAGCACCGACCCCCGTCAGCATGGTCGCCAGCGTCCTCGAGAGGTGTGCAAAGAATGCGGATTGGTCCACCGTTGGGGGCATAGAGGCTCCCTATCACTATATCCCTGCCATCTAACCGTCCCGATACCACTACATACCTACGATCCGGGTCTATCAGTTGCTTGGTGCTCTGAAAGGGAACTCCCGCTTGCACCCAGATCAATGTGCCTCTGGCGTAGGCCGAATACGTAGTGCAAAACACCTGTCCCCTCCATCTTTTCTGCAATGCGGCCCCTTCCTTCTGCGTCAGATGAGTTTCCTGTAACAGGGCAATCTGCACACCTCTCCTCACCAGATACGCATGAATTTTATGACGACGCAGCATCGTGTGCATCCCCCTAACATTCCAGGAGATGCATTTGATTCCTATGGGGGGTCCCATTGCTCGAACCGTGTCTGTTCTCCTTCCAACCTCCCGACAGCGACATGCCTGGTCCCAAATAAACCCGCCTCAACAACCAAACCCCCCCTCCCCAACTCCCTCTCCCCAGGACAGGTACCAACCAACAAGTCCCCATCCAAACTAGTGTTGTGAACTACAAATCACGAACAAGTGGTGTGGCGTAAGCTGGCCCTGCTAAACCCAGAACCCCCTCCCCTCCCCCCCCCCGACTAACCCCCCACCCCGTAATATAAATGGTAGCCCCAGCAGTTACTCAAGTGGCATTGGACTGATTTGCATATGGCCATGTCTGAACTGGGGTGGCGGAGTGAGCTAAAGAAGGATTATGGATTAAATCCAGATCAGTTGACTGGGGGTGAGTGCTTGCAATGTTCAACACTCCGTCCATCATCCCCTTTGGTTTTGCTAATCTCCGCAACAGCCTGCACGGCTCTGTCTCTCCAGTTGGCGCCCCGTTGGTGTAGGAGCCTTCTGAGATCGCGGGGCAGTGATCGATGCCCGCCGTGCGCTGCTTGGTGGCGAAGTACTTGCTACATGCGCCTGCCGCGTCTCCAGCCAGTGCCAGGCTTCTTGGGGGGTGGTAAAGAAGCGAGTTTCTGCGTTATCGATCACCGGGAACAACATGGCATAGGGAATTTGTAACCGGCGCAGCTTGCGCTTGAGGGTCAGGAAGGAAGCACGTTGTCTCTGGACCTCCCTGGTGAAGTCCGGAAAGATCATCACCCTGGCATTCCCAATCTGCAAGTTCCGTTTCTCTCGAGCTTGTTGCAAGATGTGATCTCTGTCCTGGTAATGAAGCAGCCGCACCACCATCGGCCGAGGTGGGGCCCCAGGATTGGGCGGTCTAGTCGGGACCCTGTGGGCTCGTTCGAGGGCATAGAAAGAGGAGAGCCCCTCCGGGGCCACCTCCGTTTTAAGCCAGTGTTCCAGGAAATGAACTGCGTCGTCCCCTTCCTCCCGTTTCGGAACCCCCACGACGCGTAGGTTATTCCAGCGGGATCGCCCTTTGCTGTCCTCTGCTCTCATTTCCAGTACCTTGACCTTGGCTTCTACAATTGTCAGAGAGCGTTGTAGAGTTGAGACGACCTCCGGGATCTCCTCCATGGCCTTCTCGTTAAGTTTCACTCTTTCCTTAAGCTTGCAATGGTCATCCTTCAGCAAGTTGAGATCCGCCCCTATGGAATTCATCTTCGCCTCCAGAGTTTCCCTCGAAGAGGTGATGGCCTGCATTATGTCCACCAGTGTGGGACCTCCCGGGGCACCATCCTTCTGCTTCTCCGCCACCTCTTCGTCATAGTCAGTGTGCTGCCCAGTTTCCTCCACATGTAGGACAGCGTACCCCTTCTTCCTGGACACCCTCCCCATCAGTGGTCCGCGCAGGCGGTCTCCGGGGCGACAGCGACAAGGGACTCCAGATACTGGCTTCAGGCTCAGCAGCCGGATCAATCTCCCGAGCTCTCCTCCGTGAGCACAGGCCGCTGGGGCTCCCCCCTCACTTTCACTTCTCTACCACTCGCATCCAAGAGAGTGGAGTCAAGGTTCCAGCATGGGCAGTGTGGGCACTTCCTCCCCACCACTTGCCCGCATTCAGTCCACCAGCGTGTAGGAGGAACTCAGATTGGTCAGCTCATGCACAGGTCAGCCGCAAGGGAACCCTCAAAGTGTACAGTATTTGCCAATTGGGCTTATGCCTCCCACAGAGCCAGTGGGCTCCCACCACCTCGCCCACCGCCGCTCCCTCATCGTGCAGGGCCCCGGGTCAGGGTTCTCCACGCCCCAAGCCCGGTTCAGTGTAGTCTCCCGCTGAAGCACAGGGCACGAGGCGTCCGCTATGGCTCCCAGCAGGTCGTCCCACAGCTGTGCCCCTCGCTCCTCACCTCCGCTCTGTATCGCACTGCGCCACAGATGTCAGGGCCCAGCTTCGCCGTCGTCCGCAGCCATTTTGTACAGGTAGCGCGACTCCGATCTTCGCAGAGCGCTACCGGTTCCTCGCCAGCACCGGGGCTCCGCTCTCACCAGCTACGATCTTAGACGATGCGCGTCTCAGCCGCCGGCAGGGGGGGAAACCTCTCGGAGAGCCCCAGGTCTCCTCGTCAATATGCGGTGCTGGCCGCCTCCTTAGCTCCCGGCCGCCATCTTAGGCGCTCGGCACCCAGAGCCGCCAGGGGACAAAAATAGCGTTTTTGTCGCTGTTACAGCGGCGCCGTCTCTCGCCAGACGCCCAGCAGAGGCACCAGTACTTCCGCCGCCAGGTACGCAGTAAGGGGCCCCTTCAGTGTTTCAGGATCATTGCGGGCAGGGGGAAGCTGCGGACAGAGCTCCGGAGCCCGCTTCCCCTCACATCGGCGCCAAGCCACGCCCCTCCTGCTAACGCGCCTCATCGCATGTTTTTGAGTCTTATCGCAGATCTGGCTGGTCGTTGAGAATGTTGCGATGTGGTGTTTTCGTGGCTTTTTGCACGGGAACGCCCACTCTGCATATCATTAGCGTTAGTTGCCGGTGTCATCCGTGGCGATGTTTTTTGCGGCTGCTATCGTGGGTAAACTGGTGATATCGGCTGTTAGCACCTGCTTGTGAATGGTGCGATAAATTTATCGCCACTTTGGCTGCGATAAAGTGCCGCTAACTCGGCGATGAGTCTTTGAGAATATGCCCCTTAATGTATAGAATGCAACACTGATCATCAACAACCACTGGCAAAGCCAACAGGTTTCGGCAATGCTAGAGCAACTGGCCTTGTCAATGTGAATGTCTTTTAGCCATGTTGTCTAGCAGCACATCTGCTGTTCAGCATGGCTGATAGTCACTGAAAGCCCAGAATCACAGGATGTTAAGCTGGGTCTCTTCGCCCCCCCATATTGAGTTTGTCCTGCCCCTCCTAACAAAAAAAGAGCTATGACGGGGCCTGCGCTGGCCGTATCATATCGCTTTTTTCTGTGACTTTCAGCCATGCTTAACAGCAGATGTGCTGCTAGACAACATGGCTAAAAGACATTCACACTGACAAGGCCAATAGCTCGGGCATTGCCGAGATCTATTGGCTTTGCCAATGCTTGTTCCGTGTTGACTGGGTCTTGCGGAACAAATGTGGAAGTGATGGTGAGAAACAGTTGAGGAGCTCTGAAGGGAAGCACGGATGTGGCGTAACGGCCCGAGCTGCAGACAGGGGAACTGGGGAATCTGGTACGAATTTAGGGGTTGGCTGAACAGTTTGTGATTCTGGGCAAATCACTTACACTTCCCCCTGCATATGAAAATGTCTGTGTCATTGTCTAATGTAACTGGTGAGAACTTAAAGCGCTCCAATATCATCGGCTCGTGCACGATCTATGGCAAGAAAGGAGGAGGGAGCGAGGGCTCGAATACCATCGGATCGTGCAAAAAAAGAAACAAGTGCAGTTCATATTTTAACAACTTTTTAAAAACTGCATTTGTTTATGTACACGCGCTTGCATTTTAGTGGTATGTGTACAAGGGAGACTATGGCAAAATGGAGGATGAAACGAGCACTCCAATACCATTGGAACGTACATAAAAAATAAAAGCAGCAGCGACGATAGGTAGCAGGGGACGTGTCAAGCAGGAGGGGATTGGGAGATGGGCAAGCAACAGGAGAGGGTGGGAGGAAGCAACAATGAAGGGGTAACAAAAATACCTTAATTGAAGCAGGATCAGCGACAAAAATGAATGTGTCATTGTGGAATGTAACTGGTGAGCACTTAAAGCGCTACAATACCACTGGCTCGTGTTCGCGCTATAGCAAGACAGAGGATGGAGTGAGCGCTCCAATACCATTAGATCACGAAAAAAAAAAAAAAAAAATTAAAGAAGTGTTGTGTTGCAACAACATTTTAATAAATGCATTTATTTATGTACACGTTCATGCATTTTAGTGGTATGCGTTTTTGTGTACAATGGAGACGGCCTGAAAACACAAGTACTCCTATGGAGTGCTTCAAAACAAAAAACAAACTGCTGCGCAAACAGGGCGCAGTGTGAGGAGACATGTGCTGTGTAGCAGAGACCTAAAAACAATAGATTTCGCAAAGGTGAAAACTACTGCCTTTGACAATGCTTGTGTTTAGAAACAGGGAAATCAAGTGATTTATCTGTGATCACAAAATGTGGAGCAGAGGCTAGGGAGACTATGTTGTGTCCTCGTGGAAAAGAATGTGGTGTAAGGACCAGAGCTGCAGACTATGGAGCTGGGAAACTGGGTTTGAGTTTTGGCGTCTGCTTAACATCCTTGATTTTGGGCAAATCACTTAATCTCCCTGTGCCTACAAAAATGAATGTGTCCTTGTGTAAAGTAACTGGTGCTAATGTAAAGCACTCCAATACCTTCAGGTGGTTTGGTGCTACATAAAAATGCACACAAAAAACAAATGTGAAAAGCAGTGTTGGAGGAGGAGGGAATCGGGGGGGGGGGGGGGTGGGGAGGTTCTGTGCAACGGGAGTTCAGTGTTGGTAAGCAGCGAGGGGGTGGGGGGAGGAGTTGAAGGGCAACCAACAGCAAATGCGGACTGCACAGTGAGATTAAGTGATTTGCCTTTGTTTATGGTGTCCTCGCGAAAATAAACTGGTGCTAATGTAAAGCGCTCCAATACCTTCGGGTGGTGTTGGCGCTATAAATAACTGCACAAAAAACCCGAAAGAACCACAGTGTTACGTGGGTTTACAGTAGTGAACACGAGGAAATACACCGGATCAGCAACCATATTAAAAGGACTACTTTTGCCAAGGACACCGATGGGCAGGCAGACCTCGATGACATCATGACTGAGCCTGGCTCCTTTGAAGAGAATTTAAGTTAAGCAACAATGGTGCACGGACACACTTCATCGGTGAATGCAGCAAAAGTAAGAAAGTGTCCCGATGAAAGAAATTTTAAGTAATAGAGTCCCACACTATAAAATGAGAAGCAACAAGGTGAGACACGAACAATTATATCATTTTGCACAGGAGAAATGTGGCTATGTATTACAGCAGAAGACACAGGTACTTTAGAAGTTCTGACATGCCCTGTGATAACGCATACCTGATTCACCTGAGGACTAATTTTACAGCTATAAACACCATTGCTGAACAACTACATATGGTGCAAACATGCGCACACACACCTAGTACCCACACTTGTGGAAAATAACAGACTATACGTGTGCCAAGTAATAGCAGCAGTGCACACATGCTCTAATCAACATGTCAGCTATACACTTAAAGGACATTAAAAGGCAGAACACCACCACTCACTGGAACAAAACAGACTACAATGGGGGTTTAAAGTAGTGATGGGATCAGGAGAGGGAGTGATTTGTGGAAGGGGCAAGCACTGGGAGGTGCGAGGGAGCTAGCAGAGATGGGAGGGAGGAGGTGGGGGAAACAAAGCAACGACGAAGGGAAGAGCTGTGACTGGGGTAATCTGTGAACAGGGCATGAGAGCGGGTGGGAGGAGACGGAGCTGGTATAAGCACAAGGACTGTGCTGAAAAAGCAAGAAAAAGGTAGGACCTAAAATGGTCGTAAAAACAGGAGCAGTGGATGTTTACATGTACTTGGTCCATGCTCTGGGGTGAGGGCTAAACACAAGAAGAGACATGACCATGCATGCCAAGGACAAATGGTGACAAAGAATATGAGACAGACGATGGAGCGAGCAAATGGGAAGCCTGTGGGCAGGCTGAAGTCCACAAATTAAACACGTCTCATCGAGATGTCTAGCCGAGACCTAAAAAAGTTGATGGGGACTGGGTACTTGTGGAAAATAAAAATGCACAAGAAGAAAACAATCACAAATTCATTTTTTGCTACAGTACATGTAATACATTAAGTAAGTCTTTTTTGTCCAGTCTAGAGAAAGCTCCTACAGACCTTAACAGGTCAAGTAACAGTAATCAATTGTCAATAAAAAATGTTCCATGGAAGTTTGCGGGGTACAAAATTGGGAACAACAGAATAGTAATGGGTGGGATTAATTTTAGCCACTGATAATTACTCCGAACAGCATTCCAGTCCACCAATTCTTTGTTTAATGTGCCATGACACACAGGAATAAAGATATGCAAATTAGCCTGCTCTTGTTCTTATGGAGTTCAACCCCCCCACTGTCCAGCTATGCCGCTTCTGAAAAGGGGACAAATAAAACCACAAACCAGTTTCGGTCTAGTTGGGCCTTGCCAGTCAGGTGCAGCGTGAGTCATAAGGCACAGCAAGCAAAGGATGCACACCTGTTCACAACAGTGCCTACAGAGTCATTTGCCCTTTGGTTGGCCTCTGATGGTTAGGTCAAGTGAGCCTTCCGATTCAAAGAGAGCTCCTTACCAAAACTAAAGGCTGACCCAACAGCATCTGCGCTCTTCGAGGAAGGAGTCTGTGGAAAAAAAAGTTTCTCGCCTTTAGCTTCTTAAATATAAAAATCCAAAATGCCAAGGTGACTTAATGTGAAAGGCTTACTTCCGGTGAGGAGCACAAATATGCAAGGTCGCATGGGGTGCCTGCAGCCTATAAACCAGAGCCAGCTCCTAAGCGGAAACAGACTAAACCGGGACCTTGAAGGAGCTGAAGTCAATCAATCAATCAGGGGTTTGTTAAAGCGCGACTACTCACCCGTAAGGGTCTCAAGGCGCTAGGGGTGGGTGCAGGTTCCATCCATCAAGGAGGGGGTCTGTCGAAGAGCCAGGTTTTGAGGTTTCTTGCGAAGATGGGGAGCGATGTCTGTGAGGTGGAGCGGAAGGGCGTTCCATGCTTTGGCCGCGAGGAAGGAGAAGGAGCGGCCTCCAGATCTGGTCTTTCTGGTGCGGGGGACCACGGCGTAGGAGAGCTGGGCTGATCGTAGGGTCCTTTGGGGTGCGTGGAATTTGAGTCGGCTGTTCAGGTATGCTGGTCCGGTGCCGTGGAGGGCCTTGTGTGCGTGGGTGAGCATCTTGAAGGGGATTCTCGCCTCGACAGGGAGCCAGTGGAGGGTGCGCAGGTGCTGGGAGATGTGGCAGTGTTTTGGCAGGTTGAGGACCAGTCTTGCGGCGGCGTTCTGGATGTTCTGTAGCTTGCGGGTGAGGTTTTTGTTTATTCCGGCGTAGAGTGCGTTGCCGTAGTCGAGTCTGCTGGTGACCAGGGCGTGAGTGACGGTCTTTCGGTGTTCGAGGGGGATCCATTTGAAGGTCTTACGAAGGAGGCGGAGGGTGTGGAAGCAGGAAGACGAGACAGAGTTGATCTGGCGGTCCATTTTGAGCTCGGAGTCCAGGATGATTCCCAGGTTGTGTGCGTGGTCCGTGGGGGTTGGTGGGCTTCCGAGGGCGGGGGGCCACCAGGTGTCGCTCCAGGCATCGGGGTTTGGGCCCATGATGAGTACTTCTGTTTTGTTGGTGTTTAGTTGTAGGCAGCTGTTTTTCATCCATTTGGCGACGGCTTCCATGCCTTCTCGAAAGTTGCGTCTGGCGGTGTTGGGCTCGTTGGATAGGGAGAGAATGAGCTGGGTGTCGTCTGCGTATGACACGATGTTGAGTCCGTAGGTTCTGGCGATGGGGGCGAGTGGAGCCATGTAGACGTTGAAGAGCGTCGGGCTGAGGGAGGAGCCCTGGGGGACTCCGCAGGTGGTAGGTGTGGGGTCCGAGAGGAAAGGGGGGAGTCTGACCCGCTGCGTCCTGCCGGAGAGGAAGGAGCGATTCCAGTCGAGGGCCTTGTCCTGGATTCCTGCGTCTTAGAGTCTGCGTATTAGGGTGCGGTGGGAGACTGTGTCGAACGCCGCTGATAGGTCGAGGAGGATGAGGGCTACTGTTTCTCCTTTGTCCAGTAGGGTGCGGATGTCGTCTGTTGCGGCGAGGAGGGCGGTTTCCGTACTGTGGTTTTTTCTGAAGCCGGATTGGGAGGAGTCGAGGATGTTGTGTTCTTCAATGAATGTGGCGAGTTGGCTGTTGATGGCTTTCTCGATGACTTTCGCTGGGAACGGGAGCAGGGAGATGGGTCTGTAGTGTTTGAGGTCGGGGGGTCTGCTGAGGGTTTCTTTAGGAGGGGGTTGACCTCAGCGTGTTTCCAGTCGTCGGGGAACGAGGCGGTCGCCAGGGAGCGGTTGATGGTGTGGCGGAGCATGGGTGCGATGGTGTCGGCGGCTCTGTTGAAGATGTGGTGGGGGCAGGGGTCCGTGGGGGCCCCCCGAGTGGATTGACTTCATTGTCTTCAGTGTGTCTTCGGTGGTGAGGGCTGTCCAGTCGTCAATCGCTGGTTTCCGGGTGTCGGGGGTGGTTGGTGAGGGTTCAGTGTGTTGGTTGGCTTCGTCGAAGTTGTCGTAGATGCTCTTGATTTTGTGGTGGAAAAAGGTGCTGAGTTTGTCGCAGAGGTCTTGTGAGGGAGGGATGTCGGTAGACTCGCTAGTGGGTTGGGCGAACTCCTTGATGCTGAAGAGTTCCTTGCTGTTGTGCGCGTGGGTGGAGATTCTGTCTTCAATCGCTTTTTCCTCGTTTCTCTGATGAGTTGATGGTGGGCGTTGGTGGCGGCTCTGAAGTTGTCGTGGGCTTCTGTGGATTTGGTGTTCCTCCAGGCCTTTTCGAGGCGGCGGCATGTGCTTCTGGACTCTCGAAGTTCGGTGGAAAACGTTCTGGCTTTCTTGGCGCGGGTATTGTTGTTTTTCTTGAGGGGGGCTATGGTGTTGGTGCTGTCCGAGATCCATCTATGCAGGGTTCGGTCTGCGGTATTGGGGTCGTCGTTTTCCGCGATGGTTGGGGTGGAGTTGTTGAGTGAGGAGGTGAGCTGGTCGTCGGTGATTTTGGTCCAGTTTCTTCGTGGAAGCAGGTGCTGGTGTCTGTGGATGCGGAATTCCTATAGCCCGACGCCCGGGACATATTGTTTGGGGTCAAGGGCAACAAGTTTTCATGTGCATTTTGTCCTTGGGACAAGTAGGCCCAACCCCCTACAGCACAAACCCTTTGGCTGCCAGTTTACAGTACCACATTATAGATCAGGGAAACGCATTGCCTGCAGTTAAGGTAATATTTGTGCCCCTGTGTTAATGCTGTTCAAACTTGTATTTATGGTTCATTAATGCAAAGCCTTTGTTAGGGTGAGCGCTCTAATTAAATGTTCTAAGCTCAGACTGCACTACTAACAGTGGTTCCAGTATAAAAACGTGTACACAAGTTTTCAATGTTTTGCAATATGAGGCTATGTATACTGCTCCTAGAATGCTCCGATTAGATGCAAATATTTGCAGAACCTTGAAAGCAAGATTGATGATTCTTTGCTTTCAAAATAAAATGTTCACAAAAAATGCAAAAACATTTCGCTAAACTACTGTAAAATTTTAGGTACCAATTTCTTTACAGCATCATTTAGTAAAATGTGTTTAAGTATGCTAGTATTTCCCAAAAATATTTATAATGGAAAAATCAGTGTAACCAGTTTTATTATGGGAAATATAAAAATAAACCAGCATTGGTAAAGCCAGTAGGTCTGAAATTGTTGGTCAGCCTTTTAGTTTTGTCAATGCGTGACTTGTTTTTGCATGGTTTTTGTAAAACCTTATTGGTGTGGGAGCTGCCGGGCCCTCACCATTATAACAAACATTGGCAAAAGCAAAAACATGTTGGTCTCAAAAGCACACATTGCCACAGTGTTCCTGGCACTGAACAAAACGAGAACAGAATGCTGTCACTCAAAGTGAAGCTAGCCGATAGACCGAGAGAGAGAATTTTAATAAACACAAACGGTCATGGTTAACACCAGACCGAATTATTAAATAAAGTCTCAAAAGTGCACCCATGTCCTTGCATTAAGTGCAGATATACGACTTGTGTGAATTCACAAGACTTTACACAAGTAGGTCAAGAAAAAGTACTCCTAAAAAAGATTTGTGAACTGCATTTCAGCATGAGCAAATATCCACGTGTAGATTTGCTCAAGTGAAAATCTGTGTATGCAAGTTCACTTTCCCTCCAACCACTTTTTTTTCCCCAACCCTGGAAGAAGTTTTATGTCTGCCATTGTCCGTAGTAAAATTTCAACCTTTCTCAGTATGGGAAAATATTAGAGAAGAGTTGGTGAAAACCGTTAAAACCTGGAAGTTAGTAGATTTGCACAGAGTCAAAGGGGCATTTCAACCCTGGAACTGTTGCCTACCATTACCTTCAGCCCCAGATCTGCATAAGGGAATTGCTAGTATTCAAAGCCTACTATGGAAGGAGCCCTGGCATAATCGGAGAGGCTATTTTAGAGCTCTTAGATGTGAGATTGCGGTCATAATTTGTCACCGCATTACATGGCACAAAAGGGATAGGTGGATTTTGTTACAGGACAAGTAGATTTATGAAGCACCCTGCCCCATGGACAAGTAGATATTTTATTAAATTCCACACCCCTGGGATGGTGGGTGTTCTGAAGGTGAAGTGGACGCAACGATGGTCGGTCCATGGGAGTTCGGTGGTGTGGCTGAAGGTGATGGAGTTTCCTGTAGTGAAGAGGGGGTTGAGGGTGTGTCCTGCTGAGTGCGTGGGCTCGGTCACGATCTGGCGCAGTCCAATGTTGTAGAGGTTGTCCAGGAGGGATGTGGTGTTGGGGTCCAGTTGGTTGTCGAGGTGGAAGTTGAGGTCTCCCAGGAGGGTGTAGTTGGTGGATGCGATGGCCTGCGGGGAGATAATGTCCGTGATGGAGTTGGCGAAGGGTCCGCGGGGTCCAGGGGGTCGGTAGATGAGGGTTCCTCGGAGGGTGGCGGTGGGGCTGGCCAGTATCTTGAAGTGAAGGTGTTCCATCAGTTCTGTGGGCTCGTCAGGGAGTGTGCTCAGGCAGAGGCTGGATTTGTGGACGATGGCGATTCCTCCTCCTGGGCGGGTGGGGCGGTCCTTCCTGGAGATCTTGTATCCTTGGGGGATGGCGATGTCCGGTCCCGAGGTGGTGTTGGTCCAGGTTTCGGTGAAGAACGCTACGTCCGGGGTGGTGCTGTCGAGGAGGTCCCAGATTTCTGTGGCGTGTTTGTGGAGGGATCGGACGTTGAGGAGGATGCATTGCAGGGTCTTCGGTTCGGTTGTGTTCTTGTGGGCGGGTTGTGCTGGATCCGTGTTTTTGGCGGTGCTGCAGGTGTGCCGGCAGCGGTGACAGCTGAAGGGTCCGTGGGAGTCGGCTGGTGATGCTAGCTTGCAGTTGAGTGCGTGGAGTGCTGCTGGGTCGTAGCGTTGGCGGGGCGGAGGTCCAGGGTTCCTGGCGCTGGTCGCGGACGGGCGCAGACGGGCTTGCCTTTGACGCGCCTTCGGCGCGCCGGCGGCCGCACAGCGGCCGCGCAGTGGCCGCCATTAAGTAGGGGTCGGGGAGGGCTGGACAGCTGGGAGGCGGGAGCGGGGAGCTGGATTGGGCCGGTCGCGCTGGGGGGGAGGGGCCGCAGGGGCAGCAGCGGCGGGGAAAGGTAAAGGGAGGAAATAAGGGATAAAGAAAAAAGGGAAAATAGGCAGAAATAAGGCACAAAAGAGCAGAGATGCAGAAAGGTGAAAGATAAAAGAGGGTAGAAAAACGAGTGAAAACTAGTGAAAGGGCAGAGCGAGAGGAAGGGAAAATGAGCAGAAATAAGGCACAAACGAGCAGAGATGCAGAAAAATGCAGAAAGGTAAAAGATAAAAAAGGGTAGAAAAACGAGTGAAAGAGCAGAGTTAGAGGAAGGAGACAGAGGTCCACTTGTCCACCAGGGATGAGGCGCAGGGAAACCTGCAGGTGGAGGGCCTCGATCACCAACACTCGAGAGTGCAGGGGCAGGCCTCACTTAATGGTGGAGCTGCGAGGGTGGGAGAGCAATTTCACTGACAATGAGTTAATGAGAAGTCTCTTTCATACCAAGTCAATGAAGTACAAAGGAGGAAGACCAATTGGAAAACCAGCATAAGCAGAGAGGCCCCCACTAGAATAAATAAAAGTTGGGCATTCTTTGGACAAAAGAATGATACATGCCTGTATGTCTTGACTGGAATCTGGATTTGTGGTTGGACAGTCTCCGACAGACATGTATATGCTGCACACTTCAGACTTGATACTCAAATAGACTCAAGGTTCCAGGCCTAAGAAGCAATGGGGGTTGAAACTATTGGATTACATATTTAGCTATAAAGAAGCTGTTGTTCTAAAATAAGGTTGAGAAGTAGGCTTGTGAGGGCAGAGCCACGCGACTAACAAAAGCATTCATGGAATTGATGAAACATGAACAGGACTTAGAGGAGTGGAATGGAGAAGCTAAATCAGTGAAATAATTTAAAGGGTCCTCGGACAAAAAAGACATTATTCATAGCAAAGACACAGCTGGACACAATGTATGGAATTACCGCACAGAGAGAAATGTGCAGGCACGACGGGATTGGTGTTAGTGTCTGCGGTATGTGTGTAAATCCTATTGCACTCTTACACAATGAAGTGGGGAGGTTTTTAACCTGGAAATTATTTTTTCACACTAAGGAGTTGTGTGTGAAGAAGAGGAATGAAAACTAAGGAAGTAAATGTTAGGAGTGTTTTTACAACGTGAAAAGTTTGCCAATGAACGGATGACACAAAAAAGTAACTGTACTAGAAGCACTAACAGCACGTTAGGAGACCTTGTCCACAAGGCCACAACAGCCTCCCGGACTTAGAAATGAAACACTCAGTTTCTGGGAATTTTTTTTTTACCAGGACTGTGCAGGTTCTGCCACTGCCACCAGGGTTCAAATCATTCCGTGGCTTCTGAACATCAGAAACAAAGTTAACCCATGACCATCTCTGCTGCAATCTGCTGACCTGGACAGACATCCTTGGAGCAGAGGGTAAACATTAGTGGCAAGGAAAAAAGTACAAGTATTTGGGTGGGGTGGGGTTGATTCACATTTCTTCATGTATAAGTGGAATACAGTTGCTCAGAAAAGGACATTTTGTAATTCAAAACCCCCACTCAATCAGATTTAAACATCCTTCCAAAACTCAGTGGTCTTTACAAGGGCAGAAAATCTGCTAGGGTGGGTGTTTTTCCATCATTGAAAGTGAAGGGTTAGGGTAGAGAATGAGGAACTGTGGAAGGGTGCTGACGTGAAAAATGTGGTTAACAGCCAGAAACGTGTATGGTGGTACATTTTGCAGGTACCATACCAGCCTGGAAACACACAAACAAGTACTGTTGTTAAAGGCAACAATAAAGACCTTTTCCGGGGTTGCAATGGAAGGAAAAGTACCCATATTCCGTGGGGTGTAGCTCAAGTGTTTCTCCAGAGGGAAACCGTTTTCATGTGGAAAAACGTTCAATATGAAAATGTACATCTCTGCATGAATTAGTCATGCATAATCATTTTTGTGGAGTAGAAGTATTACTCTTTGTATTCCTTGTGAATCCCTCTCCCCCCCGCCCCCCACCACCCCAAAAAAAAAATTGCCTTCAAATTAAGAAGCAAATCTCAGGAACTAGACTGTAGACTTTGAAGCAGAGCTTTGTGAATCGGGGCTGAAGCGTGGTCACAACCCACCAGTTACACAGAACACCAGTGGTCAAGTACTGTTGACATTTTCTCTCATGCAAAGGGATATCCCAAATAATCTCAAGCTTCACCCATTCACACATCACGTTTTTCATTGTAGTGCAGGAGAGCGGCCGCTTTAAAGACACCAAGTCACATGATCAAAAAAATTGAGGTATCTTAGGTACACCTCAAGCACCCCATCATACAGTCATTAAGGAAGGGCGAAAGAAGCTTGCACACACTGATGCCAATACACGCCGAGCAAACAACTGAGCGCAGTGTGGCCTGTGAGGATGGGTGGGTACTACTGTGGCTTGGTTTCATTTTGGCTCAGCAGAAATTCCCATTTTACAGCTAAATGCACTTATTGAGAAAAAGAAAAGTGTGCTACTTTTGTAGAAAGGCTGGGGGAATTCCTGTTTCATGTCCCCTTTCGTTTTTGACCCACAGTCTACGATAAACCCCTTTCCTGTGCAAGGCTGCTTAGCAGAAGCAGGCTGAATACATGTAAAATGTTCAAGTACGACAAGTCCTGTGAACTCACCTGCTGTATGTCTGCAAACTGGACTAGATCACTTGCGAGCACCTGGTGCGGTTGGTTGGTGAGCGAAATCAAGGGCGGTAGCTTCTTCCAAGCCGTCAGGTTGTTACTCAACATTGCCAACCTCGTGCTATCGGGGAAAGAAAACACATGAGGAAACCACAGTTAGAGGCAAGGATGACCACAAGTACAGACCATTTCAGCATGTGCAAACTTTCCCTGAGCCTCCTTCCTTAGGAGAGAAAGAAAGAGACAACTACTTCTTGCTGGTCTCTGCCATTGCAACTGCCTGGAGACCAATGTCAGTGACCATGGGAAGAGCACGATGGCTCTGATCAAACACATCCGGACACTTCTCCCTGACATAGACAATGATTAAATCACCATAATAGGGTATGAGAGGCCCCATAATGTATATAGCCACCTCAGGGTACTTATGGCCTGGTGGCACAATTAAAATCCTAGGCTTACACTTGAACAGGTTGTACCAGAAGCGGGTTCATAGTGTGCACTGTCCGTACCACGATCCTCCCTGTTCCGGTGCCTAGTTCTGTTCTTGAGAGCAGTCTGGCCCAATGCCACCAAGGAGCATGTTTTGTCCAGTACAGCCCTCAGCCTTCCTCCACTGCTTTGCCTTACGCTTGAAGAGGCCTCAATAGAAGTCTCAGAACGTGTACTGCATGGTACACCTGTTCCTATAACGCCGAAGCTCTGCATTATGCACGCAGAGACAATCTATCCGTCACCTAGTATAGATGATAAATGTGCGGCTAATAGTTTGAAATCAATGAAATGTAAATAGCCCTGATTGGATGCCACTGTGGTCAAACTGCTTACGAGTCACCTCAAGGTACCCTCCTGCCTCCACATCCACCAAGCCTTACGCTCATGCTCATCTACCAATGAGTGACCACTTTAATCATTTTTTTTAAGACTACACGGTGCGGTGCATGGAAGCCTTTTATCTTGTTCCTCAACACAATGAAGCTAAAAGTCACTGAAAAATCTGTTTGTAGACGCGCGCCACTGTAAGGGTGGTTTCCAATTACTGCTGGGTCTGTTTAAGAATAGTTTCAAATCCCAGTAAAGCACTGAAAACCCCAATGAATACAGCACTGTGAAGGTAAGACTTGATGCCCTCAATACTGGAGAAGGGTCCCTTTCCTCTCCATGCCTGTCTTGCTATCTCCACAGCCTTCGACATCACTAATCCATTAAACACCAACAGCAGCTGCACACTGGCCCTCTTCAATCGAAATCACATCGCCAACATAGAGACATCAAATTAACATAAGTGGGACTCCCCTGAAGATTCCTCAGTCACTCATGTCATTCAATCTCAACTTGCAGACAGCCCTGGAACAATAGCATGTAGCATCAGTTCTCCGTTACACCGATGGTGCCACACACCACCTAAAAGTCCTAAACGTTTCCAACCGACTTGTTGAGCGAAATCTCATTCGCCAAAAGTTAGAAAGGCCAAGGCAAATCGCCGACTGGTCCCCCAAATAACTGCAACTTTCCTGCTGTTCAAATTTTCTGGACAAACACTGTTCAAAGCACAACCCTCAATCTGGCCTCAGCCGCTCCATGCAAAAGCGGCTGGTGGCACACCGGACTTTAATCCATCACTTCCTATCTGCTTTTTCTGCCCAGTACCAACAACACTAACTTAGAAAAATCTATGAATTTGTTCCATCACCGAGTGCTTCAACAGATGCGCCCATCACATCAGCAATGCATTAACAATACAAAACCCTTCCATGATTGCCAGGTCCAAGGTCTCCTCATCACAGACAGTTTGAGATGGAGCCAGTGGCGCCAGCATGTGCCCACCCAGCTCAGAAGGACAAGTCCAAGTCAGCAGGAGCTGTGAAAGGAAGACTTCCTATCTTTGTGTATCTACAACTATGGCTCATACACGGCTAGAGCCACTGGCCCTACTCAGAGTGATGGCAACCAAAAAGGCTACCTTCTACAACAGCTCTGAGGCCTCATGATCTCACGGTTTCGATGGGTAGTTTTACCAGCCTTAAGAATATCATTCAAACCCCCTACAGGGAACGGGACAAAACACAAGGGATTATTCTCTTTCATCAGACTGAACACGTGCTTCAGTCACGGTTAGCCTAAATCTGTGAGCCTTATTGTGTAGATTGTATTATATTGCAATATTTACATAGCGCTTACAACCCCTATCAGGGCGCTGAAGTGCATAAGCTGCAACTGCTGGCAGAAACATATAGATTACGTCGCTTTTAAACCAGATTATTTAAAATGTAATAATCACAGCATAATGTCTTGCACCATTGCTTTTTAATCATTAATATGGCACATGATGCAACCGTGTGAAAAAGGTTCTAACTTGCTGTGTATTAAGCACATGTCATAGGATGGTGAGCTCTATTTAGTAGGGTCATCCATACGGACGCAGGTTAAGGTGATCAAACTATAGTACTTTAGGTATTAGACTGCCTGAGGACTGGGATGCAATAATACCCTCCCTTTGTATTCATGGAGTAGGTTGTAGTGCTAGTTTTATATGCTCTTTTACTGAGTTAAATACGATGGGAGAACCACAGTTTACTTGGCCAAGTGGGCGCTACGAGAATAATTGTTTTTGGTATTTAGCGATCTTAAAAACTGCATACAGAAGATCAGCTTGGGAAAAGCATACAGAGATATACGTGGTCAGCATGAGCTGTGGGTATCTGAAGATAAGATGTTGGCATTTTGTATGTTCATTTGTCACAAACAAGGTCTCCGCTTCTGCATCAGATTACTAGAGGGACTCTTGCAACAGGCTGCAATCTATTTTACTTATCTAAACCTCTAGATGATCCCTGCTCTGTTGGTCTTGCCCGTCACCCCCACTCTTGGCATAGACAGGTGCTGTATGTACTTTATTAATGTCCAAATATCCTGTGCTATCTTCGACGACTTGCAAGAGCGCCTCCTGTTTGAACCAGAAAGTTTGTTCCTCCGAGGTTAATCCAGCTGCTTCCAGTTCCAACACATTGTTTATGTGTGCGCCCTCTGAGGTCTACGCACTCTATATTGGGGGGTGGTTCAGGTGTGTAGCCCAACCTGCCTGTGATGTATCTGTAGTAACAGTCACCTGTACTTTCGAGAATACCAACACGTTATTGCAGCATCCAGCTGACGGTGTCTACTGCACTGCCAACTACTACTGCAGCAGCATTGGACTATGTAGCCTGGTACTGGGAACTAGAAAGATGCACAAAGCCAACTTGCCCAAAACATTCATGACCTTACCATCAGAGACAGTACAGCCTGAAAAGAGTGATAGTTTGCTTGATGGGATAGGCCTTGTGCTCTAGGAATTAAAATCTTGGCACTTATTTAATCGGAGATTTTATATACTGTGCACCTAGCTACAGCCCTGTAAAATAACTAAATTGGCAAAAAATAATATTTAACAGCAGCATGAAAAAATTCAAGAGCAAGTAGCAACAGTTAGCCTGAAAGTTATAATTTGAGAACTTAGGTCTTTCAGTTCCTTTTGAATGGCAGTAGGTTTTGATTCAGCCAGATATGATTTTGTTTCATGTTCCATTACCGGCCTTCAAGGAAGAGAATGGTTGGTTGATGGTTCTAGTTTACTTGCCCATTGATATCATAAGCAATAAGTGGGTATTACTACTCAGTAGGCCAGTGATGTGTAGTTCACCTTTTAGAAACAACGGGACGCCAGCACAAAGGGCTTTGTGGGTTATGCATGCAATTTTAAATTCAATTCAAGCTTCCAGTGTAAGTGTTGTAAAATGGCCGACAGGGTTTGGGGGGTATGATTTGCTTTCTTGGTCACTAAATGGGCCACAGCATGAAGGAGGCCCCTGAGGGGAGTATTAGAGGATCTGGGGGGGATCCGCAGGTACTGCATTTCCTAAATCTAGAGGAAACCGCAGCAGAGTTGCACTGCCGATCTGAGGTCCATGAAGAACGGGAAGGTTTCAGCTTTCTGTGCAAGTGAAACTGAAAAAAGGCTGTTTTTGTTAGTTGGGTGATGCACTCAGACATATTTAGACTAGATTAATCATGAAGCATATAAATATGGCATAGGGAACCAAAGCAGAATAGACGTCCAGTGGAGATCTAGTCTGAAGCCATTTTTGGACTAGGTTTGTAGTCTACCTAGAGCAGAAATTGCATTTCGGCCGGCTCAGTTTTAAGAAGCATGAACTCATCCATTTAGTTAATTTACTAACAAATGTTTTCAAACTGGATGAACTATTTGAGTTGGAGACTTGAGTACAGCCAACAGTCATCCATGTACTAATGGAGATGTTGTGCTCTGTATCACAGCAATAAGGGGTTCTAAACTGTCGAAAAGAAAGGAGATAGAATAGATATGATGAAAGAAGCAAGCACTGCATAATATCACTTCTTAGTTGAATTATAGAGGATTCAAATGAGTCCATAAAAACTGATCTTGCAGAGAGAAAGAAAATGCCACTATTATAGGTTTTTATCATCAAAATCAATTTTTAATAATGATTATGTAGTAGTGCATTGAAACGGACAGTACTGAATGCTGTTGTGAGGTCCAATAGGATCAATAGACAAACATCACCTTGATCCATAATCCAAAGTGGTTGTCAATAATCTGAGGTCTTGCTGTCTCAGTGTTTGGTCTCTGGCAGAATCTGGACTACAATTAGTATGTTTCATGGGCTAAGGTGATACTTTGCCCAAACAATACTGTACTCCAATTTTTACAAAATTGAAATAATCTCCTTGGTCTGATGTTGGCGTTGCTAGAATGTCTTCTCGTTCTCTAGCCAGTCATCAGTATATGGATGCACATGGATGGCTGGGAAACACAAGTGTGATGCCACAACCAAGGGAAATTTGATGAAACCCTTTGATGCTAAATGGGAGCACAGTAAACTGAGGTTTCCCCGCTTTACAAAAATCTCAAGGTTTGGTGAAAGTGGAGGGTCATCATGAAGTCTTTCTAGAGCAACGTTATAACATCTTGCCAAGTGACCTTTAAAAGTAAGGATCCATTTCCAAAAGCAGGTCTTCCTTGAAGGCACTCTACAGAAGCAAAGCAACTATCTTCTTAACAGATATGGCAAATGGTCTTGTCTGATGAATAGCAGAGAGGCTTGTTAAACTCGATTCAGTAAATATTTCCAATTGTTTTCAACACCCATGTCAGGCAATTTCCTCCCATATGTGAGAGAACAACCTCAATTTTCCCACACAGATGACAGAAGGAAAGGAAACCGAGTACTTGCTTGTTTGCCAAAGCGCCCATTCTATGGGCCTTGTGTGTGAAAGTGGGTGTTCTCATGAGCACTGTGCTGCTGACGAATGCTATGCAGTTACTGCTGCTGTGGCTACTAGCTGAAGGTCTTGTGGCCCCATCTATGCTGCTGCAGTACCCTCAATTAGGCTAGTTCATGTCCTGTTGATCTTCTCAAAGACCGCATTAACTTTGAGGCACAGTGGGTACACTGTGACTGTGGGCAAAAATCCAATCGCCTGACTGAAAGAGCAGTGTGGTGGATATCTTTCAGCCAGCGCTGTTGGCTGCATCCTGGGTCATCCAGCTGATTGAACTGGGCATGCCCTTACACTCTTGCAGAGCTTCTGCCTGCCTACAGTGTATGCTCAGGGAGTTGCTAGATTATTCCTTCCACCTCATCCATCTGAAACTGTTCCTAGTAGCCTATAAGTTATCTATACATGGTTGCATGGCTGCCATCATGCCCACCAACCAACCTGCTCACTTTCCTCGTTAGGAAGTAGTCCTTTTTTACTGGCAGGTTTGAATAAATGGATGTGAGCCTAGTCTACGACTGTACCACCATGGATATAAAGGAGCAGCTTTATACTTGCGTTCAATACATGGCGAAACCACCCTTGTATTTATTGCTTTAGTGCAGTCTTAGTAATTACAAAGAACAATGGTTTACAGCAAACTAATCTTATACAGGATTAGTAAGTACCCCTGATTAATCAATACACAGTCAGAAGCGCAAATGAATGTGATACAGCCAGTATATTAGTTTTCCCAAATGCAACTAATAAACAGAGCAGAAAAGAATGTAATTCATACTTTCAGTAAATGCAATCCAAAGAAACTGAATTATGTGCTCAAGAAAAGTGATCACACATTGCATCAGTATCTGAAAGAGGAGATCTTATCCTTCCTCTTCTCCCTTTCCCTAGTTACATGCAGAAGTCTCATCAGGAGCCGTTTGTCTAATTGCATCCTAGTGTAGTCCACATACAGTGACTTCATCTAATGATTTCATAAATCGCCCTAAACACCATGCTCTTTATTTAATTCCAGAGAACCATTACACTAGGCCTCCTGATCTAAATCACATGGAGGTGAGAGTGGGGAAACAGGATGTGTCTAATTGACCTTACAGGTTCCTGAACGCATAGGGGATCCCGCTGACTGGAAAGCTTTCTTTTCCAGAGGTGTAGAAGGAGTCGATGTTATACAGAGGACATGCTTCCAAACTGAAAAGTTTTGGCGGTCTGGAAAAATAGTCCCTTCACAAAGACGTTTTGAGCAGAAGAAAATCCATACTTCGCCAGGGTACAAGTAAGGCATACTGGAACATGGCTTGACCATGTATCTAAATGGGTCCCTTTCTGTGGAACCTTGGGCTGAGGCCAGACTTGTGGCTCTGTATTGGACCAACAACTGTCTTCTTGGAGAGACAGTCTTTCGACTGTTGGCCAGTCTTGCTAAGCTCAAGAATTGTCTTGAAGACGGCGACTAAGCACATGGGGTGACAGAAGGAGGACTTTCAGTTCAAGGAAGCTTGCCACCTCTAACCAGATGGTGGGGCAGAGATTTCAATAAAGTGTTTGAGGCCAGTATTCATGTGCCTTGAGCCCAATGCCATTGATATGGGTTTGGGCTATGCTGTACGGGCATATTAATTGTGGAGTCAAGTATTTGCCTTGGTAGGCATCCCTTAATGTAATTAGCCATTTGAACTGATCTGTGTGTCAAATGGCAACTGACTCCCACCCTTCTCTCCAGGGCATACTTCCTCATATTCTAACTAGTAAACTCCTTCGAGGGTCTCAGTGCAAACCCCATTTTCTTTCAAGGCACAATGAGTCCCGCATTGTTTTGTTTGGTTGCAATACTAGCTCATACATACCAAAATGCCTGACGCATCCAATATCTGGTGTTGCTGTGGTTCCTGGACAATGCAAGGTTTCTTTCAGACATCCTGGATGGCTAATGTTACATTGGCTGGGGGAGACCAAAGAGGGATATTTTTCATGATCTTGAACTACAGCTTCTAAAACCAATCCACCAGAAAGCAATTTTCATATAACCTGATGCAGTAAGGGCATCTCTTGTACAGGAACACATCTGCAAAAAGGCTCCCCCCCACCCCATTTTTGCAACCGATTCACAGTGGCAGCAGACCAATCAGAAAGGCACCTCAATTGTGTGGCACACAAAACTCCACAAGTGTAGAATTTAATAGAAATATGTGTTATGCTGCAGTGTTTGTAGGGATTAGGACCCTGCTTGACGCAATGTGTTTCAAGCCTGTTCAATAAAATGGCTGCTACAAAGAAGTCTCGACTTGGACTCTGAAAGCACAAAAAATAATAGCAGTCTCACTCTACAGATTTTACTATTACTACAACATATTTATTCCAGCTCATTCCCTCTGGATAATTAATGTACTTATTTTACTCAAACTGCTCAAAGTGGGTGCACTCTAAACATAATCATGTTAAGGCACATACAGGACAGAAGAGACTGGGAGAAATCACTAGAACAGCAGGGGCAGCGAGGATTGGTCAAGCAGCGTGGCTTTGGAGCACTAGATATGTACTGAGGGGCAAGGAACTGAAATATTTCTGTACTTCCTTGTCTAACGGCTTTCCAGCCTGGTCAATAGCCAAAGTACATTCCCAAGGGAAAGAGAAGGATGGGCACAGGGATCTACTGAACTTGGGCATGGACAATTCACCACTTTGATACTTTTCTGTCTTTAAACATTCAGATCTACTACTTGCACCAAAGTGTTCTTCAGACAGAAGGGAGGACCAGCTGTCTGGAGAAATCTGTACTGAAGGACACGAAAACCCCTTCCCCTGCCTATGCCTCATTAGGCCGCTGAAAGATTTTTGTCATTAAAGGAAATGTTTTTAACTTTTGACTATTTTGATGCTTGACAACCATCATTTTTGGGGCCAGTACTGTGGACAGGGTCTACTTGACCTTACCCCAGGTACTTATGTGGTTCTTTTTGCCCCATGACCATCCCCATCACCTACTGCTTGGAGCAGCACATAGGAGGCACTCCTAGTGTGGTGGAGGTGGATGAGTAAAATAGAAGATGGTTCCACACCTATTGGCATTTCTTCTAAAGAGCCTTATGCAGACTAATAGAGGTGAAAGTGATACTGCATACACATTGGCACACATTGCGTCAGTTATTAAAGTCACCACGGAAGCCTATATAATGATATCATCCTTATTACCAGACACCACTACATCTTCTTGACCGACCAATGATATCTGTATTAAACCGTTTAGATTACTTGTGGGGGTTATTTCTCTTTACACTAACTTCGTAGAGACCAATTATTATTTTTTTTGTTAGCCAGCACACCTCATACTAACCAGCCCTATAATGAAATATACAAACTCCAGACAGGAGAGGTTTTATTCTTTCTATTAGTTATGAACCTTAACAGCCCCTTGCCCGTATACTCCTAGGGGACTTGCCGCCATCCTATTAAAGATTCCTGAGTTCAGCCAGATGTTTATAATTATAGGGCATAAATTACAAGGACTCCTGCAGGGACTGGACAGGCAGCAAGTGTTTAGGAGACACACACTCTGAGCTTCTACAGAAAAGACGCCAATTTGTGCTTGAATGGACTGGTTTCCGAACGTGTGCGACATCACGATAGAAACTGCATGTGACAGAGACCAAATATGTGGCCCTCTTTCTCAGCACAACTGAAGACAAAATACAAGTGAGCTAAAGGTCCCTCTCGCAAGGCCGAAACTGGAATTGTCTGCAAGCAAAATGGCAGCCCTCCAACCTTAAGGAGATGCTTAGAGCTTCAGGTGCACCACAGGTGTAGGCATTAAATGGCACAATAAACGCTAGAGGTTTCTACAGGAGACTGATGAAGCAATCACAAACAGAACCAGAAAGAAAGGGAAGACTGCCCACGTGTGCTGTGGTCTGGTAGGTAAAAATCCCTGTACAAGTTCAGACCACTGGATTTCTAGGCCTGCCGACTGCAACAGACCTTTGAGGTTCAGTAAAGAGGAAAGTTGAGTAAGTCTGAGCACGCAGTTCAGGCTTTTGTAGCCGTTTACGTTAGCTAACCTTTTTGTAGGACAAACAGAAATTCTGGCACACGCTGAATTTCATTTTTGAGAAATACGCCAATAAAAGTAAGTTAAAAAAAATAAATAGCTGATTCAGTGTTAAGAATGACGTAGTTTCTTAATGAAGGGTACCGAAGAGCCAGTGAGGTTAGGTAAATGTTAAGAAAAATGTTAAAACATACAATTACAGGAATCTAAAGTTGATCGATGCATGAATGAACAAGAATTTCACAAGTTAGATTTGAAAAGCTCAAAAAGGTTTTATTCATCAGTCACTGACGTGGTTCATAATTGCACGCGTCATTACTTTTCTTACGCAAACAACTTGATCTCGGTACATTACACAGGCTAAAACCAGATATCCCTTCTAAATCTCCTAAACAGCTTACTCAACAATGAGATAAATTCTATCTATTAACATATAATTATTTCAAACGTCATCAGCCACGAAAAATGAAGCTCAAAACATCTAGACTGCCACCCAATTCAGAGAAAATAATGCCAAAACATTTCCAACCGCATGCCAATTGTGAACGACAGCAAAAGTGAAAAATGAGAAAGAAACCAAATGAATGCCTTTCTTCTTCTCTAGTAGCTTGGTATCAATGTTACTTCCTGCTTCTTTGTCAAAGTGTTAAAGACTGAGCAGAATCATAGTGCAAGTGTGGCAGCAGTGAGAGCCATATCATGGCACGTGTGCTCATGGACACTCGTGGGCAGGGGTCCTTAACCTGTGGTCTGGGGACGCAAAGCCTACTCAGGGGTCTGCAACGGTTTAGAAAATTAAGTAATATTAACGGATTCATTAAGTGTTTACAATTAAAGAAGCAAAATTTAAATTTTTTAAAACAGCCTATAAATGAGAAGGAATTTGAAATGTAAGGCTAAAAATTAACTTAGTATCCTCAGACTGATCTGTAGAAGCAGTACAAGTGTTTCAAACATAATCTAGTATGGACGATGAGTGGCCTCAACTGCATTTAAGAAAAACGTTAATCTCCCATAACTATTAAAATTTTGATTTTTTAAATATTTGTTTGTGAATTAAATAAAATATGTCATCATTTATGTATTTGCTTGATGAATTCTTTTTCAGTATTTTTGCCTATTCTTTTGCTGTTCAAATCATCGAAATTGCGGAGACTAGGGTCCCCGGCTTCTAGTAATGACTCAGTGAGGTCCTCGGATTCCAGTAATGATTCACTAAAATGTAAGAACTACTGCCCAAGATTCATAGGTGAACACACTGAACAGAGGGATGAAGACATCTTTCTTCACTGATTTCGTACTGTACGTGGGGCAAGGAGATCCTGCCACACTTATGAGGTTCTATCTCTGCGTGAAAGCTCTCCCTTCTCTTAAACCATGAACTGGGAATCCATGTGATTCAGAGTCACTAAACATTGGGGGCACAAGATGGATATTAAACATGAAGTTAAGGCAGTGATGGAGAGGGAGCAGTCATTCTTGATTGTAGACCTTGGACCAGAACTCTATGCCTCTAGCTGACTGCACACATGTCCAGGAAGAGCTTAGGGAGCTCGTGTGGTGACATTACAAGCTAGGCTCTCTACCCTGCTGCTTTGTCTACTACCTCCAATGTAGGTGAAAGACTGGTACAAGGTTGGTCTGTAGTTGGGAGGATGGACTTAAGGAAGGCATCCTTGGGGAATACCTTGGTCATCAGATCAGAGAGCTCATTCTCATGTAATTATCTGAAGGGGATTAATAGAGACAGAAGTGATGGAGCAAGGACTCGGGCACGAGACTTGCTCGGAAGCAATCCTCTCGATTTAACTTACTAGCGAATTACTAACGACATGTCTTGTGATTAATAATATGCATTTTCACTATACGCGGGAAAAGAATGAAGCTTGCCTATGTGTTTACTAACTGCAAATAACACGGACATAGGACTAAGAACGCATTTAACATGGGATCTTTACTGCGCATGCGTCTACTGCATCTAAGTAGTATGACGTACTGACGCTTGGAGGGAAATTCTGGCGCTTGCGCAAAGAGCTATAAAATGGCCGCTTGAAAGCTCACATGCATGGCACCTGCTTTGCTGAAATTAGAAATGGGTTTATAACTAATGCAAATGCAGAGAGAGAAATAACAAATGGTATGGGTTAGAGTAGAGGTTGGTGGTCAGCAGTGAAATCATTTATTTTTGAGAATAACACTTTTCTTTTTTGACTTTATTAGTGCGTATTTGGGCCTATTAAAGTTGTCCGAGTCGAGCAGACCAATATGGCGCGACGCATGCGCCCTGATACAGAAGCTTGGAAGATGACTAAGGATTTGTCACGAGTCCAAGGTCGGCGGAGATGTGCCCTGGGAACATGAGGGTGAAGAGTTCATATGAAGGAACTTATTCAAGAAATCAGTTACAAATGTATTAATAAAGTTTAAAGATGTATGGGAAAGGAAGGGCGGAATAAAGTTTGAAGGGAGGAGTTTGGAAACAATGGTTAAAGGAGAATAAATGAAGTATAAGTGTGGTGTGATGATCATCCCCCTCGCCTGTCCAATCAGAAGTTAGTATTCTGTGCAAAAGAAACATTAATGGGTGGTACATGCCTATGGAAAGGTATAATTGAGGTAGTTTAGTTAGAAGAAGGGCATTGTCTTTGAGAGAAGTTCGGGGTTCAAGAGTGCGAGAGACAAGTCGGGTCGAGCAAGCCTTTGCGCTTTGAAGAAGCCGGACATCGGGGTGTGCCGGGGTGGTGCTCTGAAATGCTGATGAAGAAACCGAATGCAGAACCATCTACTTAATTTGGGTGGGTTTAGAAAGAAGATCGCAGAAGAACCACGAGGAGGAAGAGTGTGTCAGAGAGGGGTGCGACGTAGTCGTCGGTAACTAGAGAGGTGAAGTATCCTGTCCTGATTCCTATCCTGAAGTCTTGGTCTCCTGATCTGTCCTGAGAGGCCATTACCAGCCCTTTGGCCAGGGGGTTGGTCTTCACATCATACTTGGCAATTATGAAATTCATTGTTTGATAAATGCTCTTCTGTCTCTATCCTCTTCTTTCTGAGCATAGTTATTGTGTGGATCTGAATTGATAAGTGTTATGAGATATTTTTGAATTGGCACTCCCGCGAATGAGGGTGTTTGTACTGAAACGCTTTGAGATGGTTCAAAACCCCTAATTTTAGATAAAGATTTAAAAACTTATTTTAGTCCGTCATTATTTAAACTTATTGAGAAATGCATAATAAAGTTATGTCAATTATCGCCATCAACTAGTTCCACCTAACTGGTCCATTGACCAGAGGAAAGAACTGTTTAATCAGCAGAAGGTTTAGTTAAAGAAGTAATAACTAGATCTTGAGGTATGCGTAACATATAAAACTAATAGACTCCAGTGGTTTACTTAGAGCGCAGCGGAAGCAAGTTGTATGGGCCCAAGTGAGTATATGGTAGTAGAGTATCTGTTGTTAGTAGACCGCTGGATCAGAAGTAGGACTACCTCATAGACTATTGTTTTCAGGCTAGGAAAGAGTGTGCCAACCAGAATTCAAACACATCACCTCTAGGTTACAAACAGTGGCATAATGAAACTGTAGGGGGCCCACCTGCAAATCATATGAGGGGATCCCTCAGGCTCCTGACCCAGTCAGGAGCTCTCAGGCCGGGGGCCCTCTGCCAGTGCCAGGGAGGGAGGGGGCCTGGAGGTCAGGGACCCGCACCGTGGGCTATTGTTACGCCACTGGGTACAAGCATATTGGTGGCATCATTACACTATTTTACTACTTTACAAACACTTTATGGCGATAATGGGGCTACTCTGTTGAGGAGCTGTAATATACCATCTGTTGCCATAATAAGCATACTCTGTCAAGGAGCTTTAATATACCATCTGCTATCATAATGAAGATACACTTGAGTAGCTTAAATATATCATCTGCTACCATTATGAGGATACTCTGTAGAGGACCTTTACTATGGTTGAAAAGAATTGCTAGCAAATCCTTTGAAAGGGAAACCTGCAGCAGAACCAGCCATCTCCTGATGCCATTGTAATGCCCCATGCAGGTCTTTCTTCATCATTAACCACATCCTTCCCCTTCCACGTCTAGTACCTCTATCCCATTCCAGCCTCTTCTCATTTCATGCAATCTACCCAAACACTTGTCTCAGGCTTCTCTCCGTTATCCAGCTAGGTCTTTTCTGACCCCATAATGCTCAAAGAACCTTTGCCTCTTAAACTTCTTATTTTCCATTATTCACTTTCTTTTTTATGGGTTCTGTTCTTGTCACCTTGTACCTTTTCTTTCCACCCTCTACTGCAGTTTCACAGTTTCTCTCTACTATCCTCACCCAGTTCCAAGTCAACCAGTGCCTGGTTTAACGGCTGCCTGGCCCTAATGTGAGGAGGGTTCAGAATTGGTTTCACCGACATCCACAGTGATGCTATTGAATTACCTCTGGAGTGCTGGGCTGGTGAGGCTCTATCGGTGTAAGATGAAATGTAGCCATGACTGGAGAAGGGAGCTCCGGGACAACAGGGATTACCCTGAAAGACAAGTACAGAACACCTAGTGCTACATCAATACGGGGGGCCTTCGCAGGAATGGTACTGGAATCTTTGCAAGCTGTCAAGCCACATTCTCGCATCAGACTCGGGTGCACATTTACTACTCAGGGAAGGATTCATGTGGAGTCTTGGGAAACAGCAGCTCAACAAACTAAAGCCTCTTGGAAACCTTTCCAGCTTTAGACCTGGGAGCACCTTGCTGCTCAAGCGGTCTGCAAGACATTGGTGAAGTAAATGCTATGTGGCAGAAGTGCTGCAATGATTAAGATATAATAGGGCACTAGCACTGTTGTAGTTCTTATTATTCACCCACACAATACCATGAAAGGCTGAAGTCTATCAGTTTCTGGTGGTCGAGTTCTCTCTGATGCACTGAAAAAACGTCACTTTCAGTAGGCCATCAGCCATGTACCAATTTGGAGCACAATCTGCACTTTTAAGCCTCGGGTACATACTGATATTTCAGGGAATGGGAAAATGGAGAGGCAGGTGCACAACGCATGGTCAGAAGCCGGCACCTAATTGCAGAACTCCAATTAACCCAAAGAATGACTCCACGAGTCCCTCAAACATGCAGATTTGATGGCTTGTTATGTAGTCGGTCTCCTACCTGTAGTGCCTTGCTCGGTCCATGTACTCATGCTGTTCCATGCCCTGGGAATCCGCAGCCGAAACATCAATTATATTACTGTGGGAGGAAACAAACAAAAAATAATATTTCTTTATTTCATTACTAATTTCCACATCTAATGTGCAGCACACACCGTGTCACTTACAAAAGAGTCATCCTAGAAGGGTTGATGGAAGTTAAATGCACGTTATTAAGGATTACTCAGGTTGCTGGAAGTGCAAGGCTTCAGTTGGCTAAAACAAGTTAATGCTTTGAAACTGTTCAGAGATTAAATGGCTGAAGACTAGCAGCCAGGAATGAAGAAACAGATGCTTCGACCTGTCTAACTGCTATGGCTGTTTATATATACAAATGAAAGATTATTAAAGATGACCAAACAAGTGAGGCTTTTGCTTGTCAAAGGAATCTCAATTGAGAAATGCATCTCCCTAGATGAAGGGAGAGGGTGCTTGGAAGCTGAGGTGCCCAAATATACTACCATTTACAAGGAACATGCATTGAGCTGGAGGACTACTGAACTCGGAGAGAGTTTATCTTGTTACATGTTTTTCCCTGATTTGTACAATATTTCAGTACAGACATCTCATATTTAGATAGATCTTGATATTTATACCTCGGAGTGAAAATAAAATAAAAATGTGGATGAATGACCCGGAAATGCAGGCATCTCCAGAAAGAAAGTTGTTTAAGCTATGAGACGTTGAAGGCACTTTTTCTAGAATTAGGAACTTGTACCTTGACTCCTATGATTAGTTAGCATTCTACACTGCTTGGAGTATCTTCTATAAAGTAGTAATCTATATGTCTGTGTTGACTTTACAAGTTTTTTTCCACGGAGTGTTCAGTTCTCCGCATAGTTTTTTGCAGAACTTTTATTAATGGGATATTTACTTAGCACTCACAGATGAAGTTTAGCTTTAATTACAGTGTTTATTAGGAGATTGTTGTCACAGTTGAATGCATGCATTTTAGCAAAAAATAAAAGACTAAAGAGAGAAGTTTATATATTAAAAAAAAAGAAATAGTTCCAACTAGTATGACTTTTTTAAAATAGGCAGCCACTCAGTCAAAGGACGGTAATCATAAAGGAATGAGAAAGGAGGGAGCGGATAGCGAGGTCAGATCTGCCAATGTTTTTGTACTTTACTGTATTATTTGTATAGTGATTACTAACCTTATGTCAGGCGCTGAAGCATTTACCCCACACGGATAGCATAATAAACCCTGTCGATGTGAGGGAGCCATCTTTGCGCTTTGAGCCCAAGAAAGAAGTGCTTCCATATCACACGTTATAACGACTGAAGCACGATTATCGCACTATAGGACCCATCGCTTGGAGGTATGATGGAAGTGAAACAAACTGTTTATAGTTCGTGTTATGCTGGCAACACAGATTCATTTTGGATGTCCATTTACAGCGTTGTTCATTTTTCTCTTTCAAGTGCTCAATCTGATTTACTATGTTGGCAGTGTCAGGTCATAACCTCTAAGATGTTATAGATTTGGGGGAGGTAAAGTGTGTATAAAAAGAGTCTGAGGGAATCAGAGTTCTGCCTGGATAGACTATTATATGCCTGTCTTTATCTCATATATATCATATATGGGTGACATGGATTCTTTCAGACTGAGCTAGGGATTACCTTCAGAATGACTAGAATTGCTGTTCTCCATCTTGTGGTCGGAGGTAGGGTAGACTGTATCTACTACATGTATGATGAATGGGGAGTGCCTAAGGTTAAAATCTTCAGTCAGGAGATGGGCCTACAGTTGCTGAATAGTACTGGATACTTCTAATATTAAGTGGAGATGCTGGGATACCATATTGATTATATCTCAACGTATGTCAAGGTCATTACAAGGTTACTTTTGGCAAAGGTCACCAGTTTGGGTAGGGTACCTTTGTCTGTTCTCTTGGTGTGGGTTGCTGGTTGAAAGGAACTATTCCATAGTTCTGGAACATACTTGTACTGCTTATAATTTTGGATTCTTTACCAAGGTCAGAGGCTGATGCAATTATCTTTGGAACAACCAGGTTGTCACTTATTTTCCAAACTTTGTCAACTAAGATTCGAAGCCTACACGAACATACAATGAGTTCTAGAGCCTGGCTGCTTGTATCAAGAATGCAAAGCCTCCTTTGGACTGATTTCAATGCAGAAAGATGATCCTTGGTGCTAGCCTGGTGCGCAGTGTCATATCTTGTTTACATTGCTTATATTCATTTTGCAGGTGTAGTGGCCTTTTGCTTGGGAGGATTTGTGGACAATGCAAAGTAAGTGCCTTCGCAAATGATCTTTTATCTACATGATGCCAGTGGAGTGCTTGCAGGGCTGGCGTCATGCGTTCTCAAGGTGAAAACAGAGGAGCGTTCTGGAGTCATGGTATATCTAAACCTGACCTTACACCTTAATCTATGATTTCCCGAACTCTAACTTCACCATGAACATAACTCATTAACCATATCCAACACTTAACATTAAACCTTACACCTTAACCATACCCTAACCCTACCTTACACTTCGCTTTAAAACTCCCCTTAAGTGAAGGAGAGGTTGTCTCAGCATTGATAAAGTACTTCCAACGTACTAGTAGCTGGGTGCACCACTTGTAGTGAGGCATACCCAATTTCCTTGTCAACAGGTTCACCACAGTAAAGCAGCCTTCTCATGCAACATGCTCAAGAGATTGAGCTTGACAACAGGACATTACAATACATCTCATTGGTGTAGACCACAAGGTTCACATCTGTAACCTAACCAGCCTACTCAAGGGCCACAACCCATGACACAATGTTGCATAAAACGGGTTTCTTTTGGTCTAGCTGTTCTAGGTATCATTTACATCGTGAAAGCAAAATCCATTACGCTTCATTATTCCTAGAAAGAAGTTACACTTACCTCTAGAGCCATTAACTGAATCTAAAAAGCTCATTCTGACTAGCGGAGTGCTCCAAAAATGCAGCCTCTCACATTTTCTCCTCAGTGAACACATGTCCTGACTCAGTGTCTTATTCAGGGTCACTGCTCTTCCAGTTTCCCGATAAAAAACAAGGTCACCCAATTTTTATTTCAGATACAAATGATGTGAAATGGTTATTGGAGATACTACGTACCATCCAGATTTTTATGTCACTAAACAAGCTGGCTACATGGACCAAAGAGTTCCTCTGAACAGGGCGGGAAGGCAGATTCAGTACCCAGTATCTCTACTGCTATTTCTCACACCCCAAAAATAAGCTTCTTTGGGAAATCCAAGGGGATATTTGTTCATTTTATATTAAAAAAAAAGGCATGGCTCTATATGGCCAAAATAAATGCACTGAGCAACTTTATGTCCGTACTTTCCTTTTTCACCAGGGCTATTACTGAATAGTCCCTTACCCCGTGTAATCACAGTTTAATAATTCAAATTTTAATTTATGTGGCTTTGCGAAATCGATCTCTATGACTGGCATCCAGCCTAGAATACAACCACGAAACATAGTTAAGAGTTGAGATCCCTGAGATCACCTCTAATACCTTCTACTAGCCCAACTTGCTGCCCTAAGCTCCCAATTATCACTTAAATACTAACTTATGAATGATGCATAAATTCATCCACACTAACTGTCCAAAAGTACTGACCCCCACCTACGTAAAACGCACTGCAGCTTGAGTTATTGACCTCTGTGCCTGCTGCCATCCAAGTACCTCAAAAGTCTGCTTTTACATAAAGTCACTCACATCCGGGGTGCCCTCAACCTGCACTACCAGCCCAACCAACCATAGTGCAAAAGAACACACATCTTGGTGCGGATATATAAAATATATATCAATATGCCCTTCTCCTTGCCTATATGCCATCTGATCCATCAAGCAGCTGCTATCCATCTGTGACCTCATTATGCGTGTCATGACACCAACCGTGTTGTCACAGCGCTATAAAAAGCAAATTAAAATAAAAAAATATGGATTTATCTTGGCAATGGACAAACAAGTCAGACTGCTTGACATGAATGGGCACCCAGCTATGCATTCACCAAATGCGTCTGGCACTTGAATTTCACAAAACCTTACATTCCACACATCCAAATCATAGACTCACACTGCACAAAGGAACAGGTCTTTTCATTGTGCAGAACAATCAATGTTCCCAAAGCATTTCATCAGCTGATTTTATCTGGAAACATATTGCTAAGAGGCCATCTCATCACAAGGAGCTGACTCACAATAGAGAGCTGCCAAATGCCACAAAAATATTTGACACATTACTATTTTCAGAGAACAAAAATACACCCAAAAACAGTGACGGCCATGGCAAGGATGAAGTTGTGAACTTCGTTGCCAGCGATGGAGTTCTGCAAGATTTCGGTTCATTTTGATGTGGATATATAACAAACGCTTTGTTTCACTGTAGCTTCTAGGTGGTCATAAAGGTATGTAGGGTATGGAAGCTCAGGGGGTATTAAGAAGGATACTATTAACTATCACATGATCACTATTTGTTTGGTAAGGACCTACAAAAAGGTGCGAAGTCTGGCACCTCAATACACATAAATGAACACTTATCCCTTAAGTCGAGTGATCCTTGTTTTGTGTGTATACAGATTGGGGTAACGTATAAGCCTCTACCCGTTTGGGAGCCGCTGGATTACAATTCGATTGAAACTATTTAAAAAGGAGGAATAAAGCCACTGCAGTGATCTAGATTATATGGGGAGCTTCTCAAGAAAGGATTACTCAATGGGGTGAAAACTGTTGGAACAGCAAAAGCGTGCACATGTACTAGATCTTAATGTGGCAGCATCATAGATACCGAATGTTAGACTTGGCATTTCTTGGCGTGGTTACCCCTGACTTTTTGCCTCTACCTCCTCTATTTTTGAGGCTGTGAGTAAAGATCGCCGCCGCTGGCCCGAGCCGCAACGTGCTAAAGGATTTCTTGAAGCTAAGGAAGCTACAAGGTGAAAGGGATCGTGATCGTTGTTCGTCGAAAGGAATCTGCCCAAGCTCGTCAACGAAGGAGAAGGCAGCACCGTAACCTGTCCGGCTACAGCGTCGCCTAGCAACAAAGCTGCAACAGATCGGGATCGCCCAGCAGGACGTCCGACGAGTGGAGAGAGCGAGGCAGCGCACCCCCCCAGGTAAGGCTTGGACTCCGGTCGGGAGCCGCAAGCGTGTGGGGCCTGGGGAGGCGTGCAGGAGGAGTACGGGAGTGCTCCGATCTCTCTCCCGCTGCACCGCGTTAGACGCGCTGAGTCCCCGAGCGGCCCGTACCTGCCCAGCAGTACCGGGCCCACCCCTTTAAGCTTACGACCGTTGTCTCTGTTGTTGGGGCCTAGTGGTGCCCGAGTTGACCGCGCAGATTGGCTAACCGCATTGTTCTAGCATTACGAACTGGCTGGTTCTTGCATTACGAACCGCATTATTCTTGCATTACGAACTGCCCGATTCTGGCATTACGAACCGCATTATTCTTGCATTACGAACTGCCTGATTCTTGCATTAAGGACGGTCTTATTACTACATTACGAACTGCATTACGAACTGCATAGCATTGCATTAGGACTGTATTAGAGATTGTGAATTGCTCTTTAATACCGCAAGCACCTACAAGTGATTGCTGGCCTAATAACCCGCAAAGCAAAATATTACGAATACGCATATGTTGGATTTCTATCGTTTGGTCTCATCGTATTCCTTTTATAAAGATACCGCTATTTTTATGAACCCAGTGTGGTGTCCATTTGTGGTTTTATCACTGTCTTACTGGGAGTGTGGTTGCAAATACTTTACACATTGCCTTGGAGATCAGCCTGGCTGCTCGTGCCAAGCTACCAGGGGGTGCGCAGGGGTTATCTAAGCGTGTGTCCCTCCTTACCCTGACTAGAAGCAAGGGTCCCTATTTGGACTAAGGTACATAACTCAGCCTACTAGAGACCCCCAGTTCTAACATTGGTGGTCAGCGGTGGGGATTTGAACGTGTATTTGCAACTGACTCACAGTGATTGGTGTACATCACTAGTTTTGGCGCAGACCACGACGCAACCACATAGTGCGTTTTTGATTTTTTGGTTCTCTTTTTGAGCGACCTTTAAGCCACACATGTCTGAAAGGAGTCAAGTAGCCAGTGAGGCTGCAGAATTGGAATTCAACATTGAGGCATTGCTTACCTACAAAGTTGATCAATTGAGGCAATTCTGCAGAGCTTTGGGATGTCCCATGAAAAGTAGCGCCAAGAAGGAGGAGCTGCAAACGGCCTTAAGGGCCTGGTGGGAAGCCAAAGAGGCTCAGGAGACAGGTGACGCTGAGGTGGATGAGGATGACCCAGGAAATGGATTTGGTCCACAGGATTTGCCGGTGGGAGGACCAGCCTCAGGGGCTGGTAGTAACCATTCAGGGAGGAGATTTTCCCCAGAGGAGCTGGAGGAAAACCAAAGGGTCAGAGAGCATGAGTTGGAGGTTCTAAATCTTAAGGCTCAAGCAGAGAAGAAAAAGCTGCTCATTCAAAGTGAAAAGCGAGCAGAGGAGAGCAAGAACGCTCTCGCCTTGGAAGAGAAGATTCTCTTAGCTCATGAGTTAAGCATGAGGGAACTGGACTTTAAGGCTAAGCAGGTGGAGTCCAGTTCGAATGGTGGCAGCGCACAGCCAGTGCCAGCGGGTAAGGTGTACATTCCCAAAGACTTAGTGCGAGATTACCAAAGGGGTGATATTTATGCGTGGTTCACGGCATATGAAATTGCACTGAGGATGAATGAGGTGCCTGAGAAGCATTGCGGGGCGGGCCTATGGAAACACTTTGAGGCTTACGGGAGGGATGTTTTACCACCCTTAGAGAGGGCGGGAACCCTGACCTATGCCAATATGAAGGAGGCTTTATGCCTCGGGTATGGGCTCACTCCTGAACAGTACAGGCAGAAATTCAGGAACTTCAAGAAACTGGAATCCAGTACTTGGGTGGAATGTGTGAATGCGTACACGCGTGCACTGGATGGTTGGATGACGGGCAGCAAGGTAACTGATTTTAAGGGCTTATGCAATTTAATTAGTTGGGAGCACTTGAGTAGTCTATGTGTTCCAGAGCTGCGCCAGCATCTGTTAGACAGTAGGCTGACTGATCCCGGTAAGCTTGCTGAGGAGGCGGACCGCTGGACCAGCAACCGGGTCCACAAGGGGATTGGGTGTACCACTACCAAAGGTGTACAGGGTCCCCAGCAGAAGGTGGGGGGAGGACAAGGGTAACCACAAAGAGTTCTCTAAAGGACCTCAAAGTAGTTCCCAGATAAAAGGGTCCCAGTCCCCCAAGTCTAAGAGGTCCTGGCCCCCTAAGGGCAAGCGGGACCGCAGAGGTCCTCCTACTTGTTATTTCTGTAAAGAGGTGGGTCACATTGCCCCTAAATGCCCCCAAGAAACCACCTGCACCCACTGGTGCTCCAACACCGGGTTTAGTGAGTGTAACGTTGGGGGAGGAATTGAGTCCTTGGAATGGGGAGAAGCAAGCAGTTATGACCCTGGTCTCATTAGGAGATCGAGAGATGGTCCAAGAAGCCTCTCTGCCTGAGAATACTAAGAAGTACAGGCAGTGGGTGACCATCAATGGAAGGAGGGTGGAGGCTCTGAGAGACACAGGAGCCAGTTTGACAACTGTCAGGTGTCAGTGGGTGTCTGAGGAGCAGGTGGTTCCCAATGTGCTTCACCCTGTAGTTGCAGCAGACAACTCTGTGCGCCTCTGCAAGGTGGCGCTAGTTCCCTTTGAGTGGGGGGGGGGTCTCAGGTTCCTTGAAGGTCGTTGTAAGTCCGTCCATGCCTGTAGACTGTCTGCTAGGGAATGACCTGGAGAGTTCCCCCTGGAAGGAGGTGGAGCGCCAGGCACATTTGGAGATGTTGGGTCTGCCTGAGTGGACTTGTGTGACCACTCGGGCTATGGCAGCCAGTAAAGGTGTTCAAGAGGACCTGGAGCCTGAAACAGTAGACCAGGTGCCGGCCTTAAAGAGAGGAGGCAGGGGGCGCGGGAAACCAGCCCCCACAGTTCCCATGGTCCAGGGGGGAGGCATCCCTTGGGAGGGATGCCCTGGAGCCTACGGGGGAGCAAGTAGCTGAACTGGGGGACCTACCTGAGCTGACCCAATGGCAGCAGGAGGGAGGGCCCTCCAGGGAAGAATTCTGTGAGTAGCAGAAAAAGTGCCCTTCTCTTGTAGGTTTGCGGCAACAGGGAGCAGGTGATCAGTCCGGGTCACATTTGATTTACTGGGAGAATGATCTTTTATATAGCGAGCCTAAGGTTGCTGAGCCTGGGTCAGCCCGTGCGCTAGTGGTACCCCAGCGCTTCAGGGCCTTCCTACTGGGGTTGGCTCATGATGTACCTTTAGCAGGACATTTGGGGCAGGACAAGACCTTTGAGAGGCTTGTCACCCACTTCTACTGGCCTCAAATGCGCAAGAGTTCTGATACTCATTGCAGGACCTGTCAGACTTGCCAGGCAAGTGGTAAGAGTGGGAGGAAGCGCAAGGCTCCTCTCCAACCTTTCCCTGTAGTCAGCACCCCCTTTGAGAGGGTGGGCATTGACATCGTGGGGCCTCTGGATCCCGAGGAACCCATGAGGCGTAAGTGGGACGTCCTCTTACCATGCCTATTGTTTGCTTACAGAGAGGTGCCACAGAAGTCCCTAGGGTTCAGTCCCTTTGAGCTCCTGTATGGACACCCTGTAAGAGGACCATTGAGTTTGGTGAAGGAGGGCTGGGAGAAGGCTCCTAGTAAACCCCCCCAGGATGTATATAGCTACATGCTGGCCTTCAGGAACCAAACTAGGCGTTTCAGGCAACTCGCTCGGGCGAATCTGGAAGCCAGCCAGGAAGAAATGAAACGGTGGTACGACCAGAATGCCACTCTGGTCGAGTTTCAACCTGGGCAAAAAGTGTGGGTGATGGCACCAGTGGAGCCCTGCGCGCTCCAGGATAAGTGGACTGGGCCTTATGAGGTGGTGGAGCGCAGGAGCGAAGTGACCTACCTGGTTGACTTACAGTCTCCTAGGAACCCTCTGAGGGTCCTCCATGTGAACCGCCTCAAACCCCACTTTGAGAGGTCTGATGTGACCATGCTCTTGGCTACCGATGACGGGGTGGAAGAGGAGAGTGAACCTCTTCCTGACCTCCTGTCAGCCAGAGAAAAGGATGGGTCAGTGGATGGGGTGAACCTCTTGCCTAACCAGACCCCAGAACAGCAGAGGGACTGTCGCCAGGTGTTGGGTCAGTTCGCCTCCCTGTTCTCTCTGACCCCAGGAGTCACCCATTGGTGCATCCATGATGTGGACACTGGAGACAGCCTGCAAGTAAAACAAAAATGTTTACAGAGTAGCTGATAAGGTCAGGGCCAGCATCAAGGAGGAGGTTTCCAAGATGCTGGCACTAGGGGTAATTGAGCCATCCAGCAGCCCCTGGGCTAGCCCAGTGGTCCTTATGCCAAAAGCTGCTGCGCCTGGTGCCACCCCAGAACTCCGGTTCTGTGTGGATTACCGTGGGCTCAATGCGGTCACCAAGACTGACGCTCACCCCATCCCCAGAGCGGATGAGCTCGTGGATCGGCTGGGAGCTGCCCGGTACACCTCAGTACATTTGACTTAACATCTGGGTACTGGCAGATTGCCTTGACCGAGGGGGCCAAAGAGAGGTCAGCGTTCTCAACGCGAGAGGGACACTACCAATTCAGGGTTATACCCTTTGGGTTGAAGAACGCCCCTGCCACCTTCCAGAGACTGGTTAACCAGGTGCTGTGTGGGCTGGAGGAATTCAGCGCCGCCTACCTGGATGACACTGTTGTGTTCAGCTCCAGTTGGGAGGAACATTTGCAACACCTCTGCGAAGTGTTGAAGGCCCTGCAGAGGGCAGGCCTCACTATCAAGGCAAGTTAGTGCCAGGTAGGGCAGGGTTCTGTGGTATACTTAGGACACCAGGTAGGGAGCAGCCAGGGGGCGCCCCTACAGACAAAAATTGATACCATTCTGGCATGGGAACCTCCCCCCCCTCCCCCACCCCCCCCTAAGACCCAGACAGAGGTGAGAGCCTTTTTAGGACTCACGGGGTATTACAGACGGTTTGTGAAGGGGTATGGCACCCTTGTTGCCCCCTTGACAGAACTGACTTCAAAGAAACAGCCCAAGAAGGTGATCTGGACTGATGCCTGCCAGACCGCTTTTGATGCCCTGAAAACTGCCATGTGCACGGCGCCCGTGCTCAAGGCGCCTGAGTTTGTGGTGCAGACAGATGCTTCAGAGCATGGTGTGGGAGCAGTACTCTCACAATTTAATGACGAGGGCTTAGACCAACCCGTAGCTTTCATTAGCAGGAGGCTACTTCCCAGGGAACAGAGGTGGAGTGCAATTGAAAGGGAAGCTTTTGCTGTGGTCTGGGCGCTGAAGAAGCTGAGGCCCTACTTGTTTGGGACTCACTTCCTGGTTAAGACAGACCACAGGCCCCTCAGATGGTTGATGCAGATGAGGGGTGAGAACCCAAAACTATTGAGGTGGTCCATCTCCCTACAGGGAATGGACTTTACGGTGGAACACCGCCCTGGAACAGAACACGCCAATGCTGACGGTCTGTCCAGATTTTTCCACCTTAGTGATGAGAACTCCCATGAGGGTGGGTAGTTCTCCCCACTTTTCAGCTGGAGGGGACACGTGTTAGACCTGGCATTTCTTGGCGTGGTTACCCCTGACTTTTTGCCTCCACCTACTCTATTTTTGTGGCTGTGAGTAAAGATCGCCGGCCCGAGCCGCAACGTGCTAAAGGCTTACTTGAAACTAAGGACCGTGTCTCAGCGAATCCGTGTGCGTGTGCTTTTTGCACGCCTGAGACTGCCGTGTGGTCCGTGGTGCTGTTTACGAGGTGCCCTGTGACCGCATTGCCCCCGCAGAGTGAAACATCGTCCACGCTGCTGCATTGCTGTTTGTGGCCCGAGCCGTCATCGTAACTGAGGCTGTGAGTAAAGATCGCCGGCCCGAGCCGCAACGTGCTAAAGGATTTCTTGAAGCTAAGGAAGCTACAAGGTGATCGGGATCGTTGTTCGTCGAAAGGAATCTGCCCAAGATAGTCAACGAAGGAAAAGGCAGCGCCGTAACCCGTCCGGCTACAGCGTCGCCTAGCAGCAGAGCTGCAACAGGATCGGGATCGCCCAGCAGGACGTCCGACGAGCGGAGAGAGCGAGGCAACGCACCCCCCCAGGTAAGGCTTGGACTCCGGTCGGGAGCCGCAAGCGTGTGTGGCCTGGGGAGGCGTGCATGAGGAGTACAGGAGTGCTCGGAGCACTCTCCCACTGCACCGCGTTAGACGCACTGAGACCCAAGCGACCCGTACCTGCCCAGCAGTACCGGGGCCGCCCCTTTAAGCTTACGACCGTTGTCTCTGTTGTTGGGGCCTAGTGGTGCCCGAGATGACCGCGCAGATTGGCTAACCGCATTGTTCTAGCATTACGAACTGCCTGGTTCTTGCATTACGAAACGCATTATTCTTGCATTACGAACTGCCTGATTCTTGCATTACGAACCGCATTATTCTTGCATTACGAACTGCATTATTCTTGCATTACGAACTGCATTATTCTTGCATTACGAACTGCATTATTCTTGCATTACGAACTGCATTATTCTTGCATTACGAACTGCCTGATTCTTGCCTTACGAACCGCATTATTCTTGCATTACGAACTGCCTGATTCTTGCATTAAGGACGTTCTTATTACTACATTACGAACTGCCTAGCATTGCATTACGACTGCATTAAAGATCGTGAATTGCTCATTAATACCGCAAGAACCTACAAGTGATTGCTGGCCTAATAACCGGCAAAGCGAAATACGCATATGTTGGATTTCTATCGTTTGGTCTCATCGTATTCCTTTTATAAAGATACCGCTATTTTTATGAAACCAGTGTGGTGTCCATTTGTGGTGTTATCACTGTGTTACTGTGAGTGTGGTTGCAAATACTTTACACATTGCCTTGGAGATAAGCCTGGCTGCTCGTGCCAAGCTACCAGGGGGTGAGCAGGGGTTATCTAAGCGTGTGTCCCTCCTTACCCTGACTAGAAGCAAGGGTCCCTATTTGGACTAAGGTACATACCTCAGCCAACTAGAGACCCCCAGTTCTAACACCGAAGTACAGCCACCAAAGCGGCAGTACATATGAAGATAGTCTTGCCTGCAGAAGAGCAAAGAGGCACACTAACAAGTGTATGAAAAGTCCAGCAAAAAGTAGCATTTGTAGGAGACAAAAACCCTGCAAACTCTTCCTCTTTGTGGGATATTTCTCCCACTAAATATGCTTGGGAGTACACAACACTTTGATTATATTTAAGCACTTTGCACACTGAATTTTTTAAGATTCAGTTTTAAATTCGTCTGGGTTAAATCCACTGAATGTTTTAATTAAGTGGCTGTGCTATGTGAAAGCCCTGAGCACTTTACCGCTGTTATTTAGTTAACATCTGGGAAATGTGACTTTTTAGATTATGGTTTACTTTTAGGCTCAGATGAATCAGCCAGGCACTTTAGGTTTAGCATAAGCAGTTGGCAGATTATTTCATCCTAGGCGCGGTGACATAACGTTTTTATAATTGAGACATAAGACACTGTCTTTTGACCTCATAGTTTTAATGACCTGAATGTTACAATTAAATTGCATGTCTAAATTTATTTTGAATCTAGAATACAATTTGTGTAAATCATTTGTGCTTTTATGGCTAGTGTTTAAGCCGACTGAAGATATTTTGACTGACTGACACTAAATAGGTATAAGCGCAAAACGTTTTGTGGAAAACTTCACTTAGAGGTCAAGTTTGGGGAGATGACTACACAACTATTTTGCACATCACTGTTACACCATCAATCCACAAACCCTAGAAAATAGAACTACTTGCCCCTTTGTGCCATGAGAAGGGGAGAGCTTGAGAGTGGGAGAAATCACTTACCCATAGGCGTTAAGCTTTTTCTTTCTTTTTTTTCTTCTTTCTTTTTTCAAGCAAATGGACACTTGTCCTAATACAATTTTATAAGCCAGTGGAAGGACACGTCATTCATAGGAGTGAATGTGTTGGGACGAAATTGCATGTACAAAATTCAAACTGCTAGTGTATAAAGTCAACAAACTCTACCCCTAATCTAGCTATCCTCCCCAAAGCGGAGCAGAACTGTGCCAGAGTCAACACCCCCCTCTTCCTGCCTGCTTTCTCTTTTTTTAATAAGACACTTTTTAGTGTCAGTTGGATTTCAGCAGAGTTACCACATCAAAGTTGAAGGAGGACAGGAAATTATGCACTGTATAGTAATCTCAGCATACAACAAGGAAAGGCCAGCCAGCACACAACTTATGGAATAGAGAGTCTGGCTATATGGTAAACAGGTGACAACTTTGGTTAAAGGTCTGTCTCGACTCCAACAGGTAAGGACAAAAAAGGCTTTGAGTAGGCCTAGGTTAGACACTCCAAATGAAGGTAAAAACAAGCATTGGCAAAGCCAATAGGTCTCGCCTATGTAAGAGCTATTGGCTTTGCCAAAATGTTTTAGCAATGTTGTACACCAGAGTGGCAGCTGCTCAGCATGGCTAAAAGTTAGTAGGGTACAAGAGAGTGGAGAGAAGTCTTATTGAGTGGTGTAGAGTGGAGTGTCACGGAGTAGCATACAGTGTTGTGGAGTGTCGTGGAGAGAGTAGAGAGTCGTAGTTTGGCTGGGCATAGAGTGGAGTGGCACAGTGTCGTGGAGAGGCATAGAAGGTGTTGAGTAGAGTGTCATACAGCGGAGTAGGTTGTTCTAGAATGGAATGGAGTAGAGTAGTACTTCATAGAACAAAGTGGAGTATAATGGCATGAAATGGCATACAGGGACTTGCGTAGAGTGTCATAGAGTGGAATAGTGTCGTAGAATGGCATAAAGTGGAGTATCGTGAAGTGTCGTAGAGTGGAGTGTCGTAGAGTGTCGTAGAGTGTCGTAGAGTGTCGTAGAGTGTCGTAGAGTGTCGTAGAGTGTCGTAGAGTGTCGTAGAGTGTCGTAGAGTGTCGTAGAGTGTCGTAGAGTGTCGTAGAGTGTCGTAGAGTGTCGTAGAGTGTAGTAGAGTGTAGTAGAGTGTAGTAGAGTGTAGTAGAGTGTAGTAGAGTGTCGTAGAGTGTAGTAGAGTGTAGTAGAGTGAAGTGGCGTAAAGTACAATGGCGTAGAGTGCATTGGTTTTAAGTACAGTGGTGCAGAGTGCTTCGGCGTAACAGAGTAGTGTAGAATGCAATGCCACAGAGTGGTGCAGAGGGCAGTGGCGTAGAGGGGTTCTGAGAGGAGCAGAGGGCAGTGGCGTAGAGGGGTTCAGAGAGAGTGACGTGGAGTGCAGTGGTGTAGAGTACAAAGTTGCAGAGTACAGTTGCGTAACGTGCAGTGGTGCAAAGTAGTTGGAGTAGGTGCCGTGGAGTAGGGTATATTGGTTTTGAGTAAAATGATGTAAAGTGCATTGGCATAGAGTGCAGTGATTTAGAGTACAGTGGCGTAGAGCAGATTGTTTCAGAGTGGAGTGGTGCAGGGTAAAGTATAGTGGTGCAGAGTAGAGCACAGTGGCACAGAGTAGAGTGTAGTAGAGTACAGTGTCACATCCATGATTGCAGTGTCATACAGTGGAGTGGCACAGGGTGGAGTGGCACAGAGTGCAGTGGCGCAGAGTAGATTGGTTCAGAGTAGAATGCTGTGATGTGCAGTGGCGCAGAGTAGATTGTTTCAGAGTAGAGTACTGTAGTGCAGAGTGCAGTAGCGTAGAGTAGATTGTTTCAGAGTAGAGTGCTGTGGTGCAGAGTGTAGTGGTGCACAGTAGGTTAGAGTGGCGTGAAGTGCACTGGCGTAGAGTGGTGCAGAGTAGAGTGAGTTCTGTGGCAGAGAGTTCAGTACTGTAGAGTAGAGTGTTGTTGAGTGCAGTGGTGTAGAGTAAAGTGACAGAGTACAATGGCGTAAAGAGGCGTAGAGTGCAGTGTTGTAGAGTATAGTATAGTGGTGTACAGTGCAGTCGTGCAGAGTAGACTGGTATAAAGTGCAGTGTCGTAGAGTATAGTATATTGGCGGTATTGGAGAATAGTATATTGCAGTCATGCAGAGTAGACTGGTATAGTGTATTGGTTTTGACTAAAGTGGTGTGGAGTGCATTGGCATGCATTAGGGTGGAGTGGCGCAAAGTGCAATAGAGTGGCATTGTCTGCAGTAGAAGTAGATTGTTTCAGAGTAGAGTGAAGTGGCGTAGAGTGCAGTGGTAAGAGTAGAGTTTCGAGGGTGCAGTGGTGCAGAGTAGATTAGAGTGGCTTAGAGTGCAGTGATGCAGAGTAGAGTGGCGTAAAGAGCACGGACGTGGAGTACAGTGGCGCAGAGTAGAATATAGCGGCATAAAGTGCAGCGACGCATTCTAGAAAAGAGTGGCATTGAGTGCAGTGGCGTAATGTGCAGTAGAATAGAGTGCAGTATTGCAGAGTAGGGTGGCATAGAGTAGAGGGGCATGGAGTGGTATAGAGTGCAGTGGTTCATAACAGAGTAGTGTGGGGTAGAGTGCACTGGCATAGAGTAGAGTAGTGTAGAGTATAGAGGCGTAGACTGGAGCGTGCAGAGAAGAGTGCAGTGAAGCAGAGTGGAGTGGTGCAGAGTAGAGTGCAGTGGAGTGGTGCAAAGTTGAGTGTAGTGGGGTAACATGGAGTAGTCATGGTATGGTAGGATACTGCCATTACAGACAACAGATCTTCAATTGAAATGACCATTACATTTGCACTCCCATACAGTTTTACTGATAAAAACGGCACAGCGCAGAAACAATAATGTGTGGAAATGTCATTACCCAATGTATTGATTTGATGGTCAGCACAGTCCATTTACGGACATTTACATTTTGTTGTGTGCTAAAAAAACATCTGTACAGGCTTCCTCAAGCAGACCCCCACTAGTCAGCATGATTGTCACAGAAATCCTCTCACTCTGAAGTCAGAGAAAGAAAAATAAACACGAAGCTCCGTGGAAGACATAGCCTGGCATTTGAAGATTTAAAGCCTGTTTACAGAAAGCAAGTTTGTGGAAGAATACAGTAAACAAGGTTTGGGCAAAGGGAAGGACGAAATCGAGCTGGACAGCCCAAGGATAATAAAGCCAGCAAATAGAAAGTCAGAAAATGTGAGTTACAATCCACAAAGCCAATGGAAAGCAATGGGTGGAATGCATACCTAGGTCAGCTTTCTGAATGGCCATAAGATGTCTTTGGCAAACCTAGGCTGCCACCTAAAAACACATAATATAATTAAATGAAATACGTTCTAATTTTTTCGAGATTTTGATACCTTCTTATTTTGAAATCTGCGGGTCAGGATTTCATTAGACCAAAACTGTATTGTAACATTTTTCTTCTTAGGTGCAGAAGTAAACAAGCACTGCCAAATCCAATTGGCTTTTTAAATACTTGTTTTGTTATGGTTTTAATAAAACATTGTTGAGGGGGGATGCTGGGCCATCAGCCATATTTATTAAAAAAAATTAAATGAAAAAAAGAAGATTTGGGAAAGAATAAAAAAAGTACACATTGCAATCCCTAGAATTGAAGGTAACTGTATCACGTGTGAATGTGCTTCTTTTGAAAGAGCAGGACACTAACTCACAGTTAAGTTAGCCAATGGCTGTAGCAGGTGGAAGAGAAATATGAATGACAACAGAACAATGGATGAAGATGGCTGGCTGACATCTCCTATAAGTAGAATACCTTTGCACTTTTACAAAAATATTTAGTTGTTTTTTGTTTTTTTAAGTGCAGACACATAAACCTTTGGTTACAGAAAAATATGCAAGCTCTCCCCTGAATGGCCAAGAACTACACCTTTCATAAGAGTTCAAAACAGGCTACAAGGTGCCCACAGACTCCTTAGTCTACTCAGTGTTGGGATATTTCCTGTCTTGACTAGTAGAGCATGTTGCTGGTTGTGGCAGGTGACTGAATATAGCAGACCCAGAACCAGATATCTTGGTAAGTATGGAAGTTAATACTCCGTTATGGAGGATACACTCTACAGACAGGATGAGGGACACATAGGTAAACCTCTTGAAAAGCATAACTTTAAAACAAGCCTCAACAAGTACAAGCCCATTTCTACGTACGAGGATTGGCTAGCTTGACCTAGTGCTCACAATGCCCTCCGAGTTCCTTTGAGGGATAGGGGCAGGGAGTCTTAGAAGGTGATCATTTATTTCCAGCACAGATGTTAAGTACTCTCAGAAGTACTTTGGAAAGCTACTGTTGCTCTTATTAGTAGTTTCTGGAATCTTGTTGGAGACCTACTCAGAAATGCTTAACATAACTGAACGTCTATTTGTAAGATGCACATAGCCCCTTGAGACATCTTGGCGCTGAATAACATGTTTATAGTTACCGAGCTCAATGGTTCTCCTTTTATCGACTTCAGAAGGGTGAAAGGCTGAGTGGGCAATCCAGGATTTTAACCTGTGACTATGAGATAAAACACAGATCACTGTAAAGGTGCATTGGGCATTTTGACTCCAACTTTGTAGAAAAAGGCAGTCATTTCCAAAGGAGAGACATAGCATTGGATGGATTAACCAGCACCTACTGCCAAAACTATTAACTGAAATTACAGACTGTCATTCGTTCAGTTTCAATCAATATTGCAAAGTTATATAGGTCACTGCCCATGCCTACATAGAGCATATGGCCAATTAAACCACTACTAGGTGTCATACTTGGTCGGCAGAACGTAAAGAGAACAATGCAAGGAATGTATTCAAACAGACAGGCTTTTGAGAGGAATGTACAACGGAGTAGTGTGTAGTTTGCCAGTTTCAGCAGAAAGTTGTCCCATGCTTTGAGAAACAAAAGAGAGCATCTTTAGTCACGTCTAGCAGAGGGATGTAGCCAGCAGTCTCATTTAAAAAATGCCAGAGGAGGTTTTGAAGAGGCTATGTGTTATCGAAGACCATGCACAGTAGAGGGGGGCCTTCAATATATATATATATATTAACCAATCAATATTTGTAGAGCGCAGCACTGTTGCCCCTGGGGGTATCTGGGCGCTGGGGTGTGAGGTCTCTGACAAAAAGCCAGGTCTTGAGTAAACGGCTGGAAGAAACGAGCAGAAAAGGCAAAACTGAGGGCAGAAAAATGAGCAGGAAAGGCAAAACAGAGGGCAGAAAAAGAAGCAGAAAAGGCAGCACAGAGCAAGAAAAGAGCAGATGTAGCACAAACAGAGGGCAGCAGGTAGACCGGCAGCAGGGGGTAGCGGACTGCAGGCAAGCTGGACAGGAGAACTGTCGCAGGCGGAGCTGGCACAAGGACCTGCTCAATGGGTTCATGCTGAGCCCTCCATTAAAAGGGGGGGTGGGGAGGGCAGGGCGCTGGTTGGCGGGAGAAGGGAAACTGTGGAAAGAGGGAAGAAACTAGCAGAAAAAGGCAAAACAGAGGGCAGAAAAACAAGCAGAAAAGGCAAAACAGAGGGCAGAAAAACAAGCAGGCTAGGCAAAACAGGGCAGAAAAGGCAAAACACAGGGCAGAAAAACGAGAAGTAAAAAGGCAAAACAGATCAAGAAACAAGCAGAGGAGGCACAAACAGAGGGCAGCGGGTAGACAAGCAGCAGAGGGTAGAGGACTGTGGGCAAGCGGGACAGGAGAACTGTTGCAGGGGGAGCTGGCAAGAGATGTATATATAAATATTTTCACTGCAAAACAAAGGTTAAAGTGATGCTATAGTCAGGCGAAAATGTCAGTTAAAAAAACATTTTAAACTCAGAAAGCACTGAAATTCACCGGTTATAGGTAACTGAGGTAACTATAGTTCGTGCCCCCACATGCACAGTGATGTAATCAATTAAGTAATTTCAAATGTCATCAGTGATATCAATGATATCACAGAGCATGAATTAACGAATGGGTCTTATAGAGCGCACAGATGCTTCACTGAGAGTCCCGGTGCATGAGATGGCAAAACTCAAACAGGCCCTGCTGCAATTTACAAGAAGAGAACAACCAGGTATTCAGTTTCTTTCAAAATGGCAATTCGGACTGGACATGTCATGAGGGAAGTAATATGTGAGATCATAAGCAGGGCGCGGTAAGGGCGCGAGTAATAGTTACTTCAGTTTAAATAGAAAAAAGTGGATGGATTTAAAACTGACAATTTCACCAAACCATAGGGTCACTTTAACCTTTGGTTTTTTTTCCTGCGAATTTCTCTCTTTTTTTTTTTTCCATGAATATAGATTTTATTATGACGCCCAACAATCCCAACCCCTCATCCCTGCCCACACATGGCCTTCGACTGTGCGCGGGGTCTCTGCGCCCAACCCCCACCCCCCTCATTGCTGGCCAATACCCCACGGACACCGCACTAACTTCTTTTGTTTTAGTCCAACAGTAATTTCTCTGTGATCCCGCAAATTATCACGCGGATAGGCCGCGCTGAATAACGAGAGTCTGCAGCAAAGCAAAAAAAAATTTTTTTTTTAATTTGCTTACAGGTTCACCTCTGGGATTCCCCCTGCCCCCACCTGCCCCTCCTCCACACAAGTGTCAGGGTACCCATCCCCTGCCCCCTTATACCTTATTTTTAATGTGTTTTATTTTTAGGAGACGGTCTCAGAGTCCCCAAGTCTTAAAATGTCAGCTGCAACTTTCTCTTCATGTCACGGCCAGCCAATCAGATTGCTTGCTTTGAGCTTGCGTACTCTGCTGTAGTTCAGAGGCATGAAATATCTATACATCTTTTACCTTAATTTCTGAAAAACAAGTGAACAGGTTTACAACAAGTCACTAAAAGCACACTTTCTGGATCAAGATCAAGCTTTCTGCCAAAACTAGTGTAATAGTGTTCTGCCGTTTGGCGATAGCATTGTCTAAAGCTCCTACGGGAAAATGATCCCCTTTTTCTCTGCCCCTGCCTGACGGATCAGCCTTAAATTTTCCAGGAAGGAGCGGAGGTGGATGAACATGTTTTTGGAAAGTTTTGAGAAGATTCGTCAAACGGTAAAAAAGTTATTAGCAAATCAAAAAAATCAATTTCCTATAGAAACCTGGCCAAAACAATAGCAAAATTGTAAAGAAAAGCATATACTGAGATTGACGCATGTGATCAGAACACAAACTATAATGTCATTACATCAAATTACAATCACACAAAGAAAGAATTTAACAAAGAATCAAAAACATTCCGAGCTATCAAATCTATATGTGAAGAGCAACACAGGTGTGTAATGACACTTTCGAGACAACCATCAACCTCTATGATACATACTTGGATGCACAGTCCTGTTATAGACAAGTAATTCATAACAAGCATCTGCAATGCAATAGGTCTCTCATTTACGCGAGTTTGAGCTATTGGTATTGTAAATGACAATGCCTTTTATTTATGTTTTGGTTTTTAAAACATAAATAAAAGACTCATTTACAATGCGAATAGCTCAAATTTACGTAAATGGGAGACCTATTGCATTGCAGATGCTTGAAGGCATCGCTGAGTTGCCCCCTTCTGTTTCCCAGGGCCCCGGAAGAGCTCCCAGTTTGCTACAAGTTAAATAAACAAGCCGATAGTCACAACTGCGCACAAGAGACCCTCCTGCAGCAAGAGAAACTCATTAAAGAAAATAGTGCTTACAGACTAAAGACGACGTACCATGTAACAACCGAAGTGAAAGGGCCAGTCCTCATGGGAGGTTACAAATAAAGACAAGGCGGTTCTAAGGAGGGACTAACAAGCCTAATAACGAATCAGAAGCCAGCATTTACGAAGGGCAATGACACAAGCCAATGACAAATATGGGTGGAGAGTGGGTGGGGCTTCAAGTACATACTCCAATACAGCATGGCTCGCAGAGCAGCGCATGCGCTACCCAGGCTCGACTTAAAAAGCTTAGTAGGTTACAAGGATGGATTGCTAAACATCATAGGAGGCAACAGACCCAGTGGCAAGAATAGGGTGATGGCAAGAGAGAAGAGCGGGGATAGGGACAGCATACACAAGTGGGTAATCTGGATGAGTTGTACTGTTGAGGCACTCCCATCAGATAAATCCAAGGGACTGTGTCCTTTAAATGTCCCGTTCTGTTGGAGCTTTAGGTTAAAAAGGGTTTGTCACTGCTCTTTTTGGGTAAATTCAACAGTACTGTATCCCAACAAAATTGACAAAATTATTTTATAATTTGTTGATTTATAATTGCAGGGCAATCTGCTTCCACCTATCTGTACAGCTCTGTATTCAATTACTGCCATGTAGGCAGATCATCAGCCTCCAATTTCTGAGTCTTTTGGCCAACACTAGAGTCAGGTCAATAAATCTGGTCTCATTTACGCTTGTTGGAATGGGGCAGGAGACCTAGTAGACACAACTTGGGGGACCCCTTTATGAACATGCTTGTCGTGCTTTGAATTGTTCATGTGATGTACTCCCAAACGGATTGTATTTTAATGCATGTCCAAAACATGCGCAGGAGATCCATGTTGTCTCTGCGACATCGTGGACAACTACCTGGGAGGCTGTGAAATCTCATTTAGTCGGGCTGGCGTAAGGTACAAACAGGGAATGATATTGTACCGAATTAATTTAAACCGAGCTTTTCTTGATACTGTTTTAGGGTAAGCTAAAGCTTTACCCCATTCTTACTCTGACAGGTCAGTGTTTAATTCTAGCTTCCAGATTGTTAGTCACAAAAGTCTGCTTTAGTAATTTTAGTCAAAGCCTAATCTAGCCTAGTTTTCCAGGATGGCTTTGAGCACTGTGTGGGTCAGAGGAGGCAATGTGTATTTGGACAGATATTTCGGAGAATGTTTACAAGCGCATTAAAGTGTAGCAATTGCCCTGTTAAAATGGAGTGTTCCAGCTGGAGTGTTTTAAAGATGTGGTACAACGTGACCTTATAGAAACTGTGTGCGATTAGCAGGGACTGAACTTCAGGGGCACTGCAATGATCCTTTATGACTTACTACCAAAATGACAGCCTCTCCTGCCACAACACAGAGCATCAACGGAGTATCTGCAATCTAACTAATCGCCACTCTGATGGCATTTACTTCCACAGGTCACCGTTGTTTGCATGGATGCCTCATTAAGTGCAATTTGGCAGAACAGATTACACCAGTACTCCAGCTTACCTGTTTTCCTATACAAGTCATATCTATGTTGCTGAGCCGACTGTTTGTAGACTTAAGTCATTTTGTGAAAACAAATCTCTCTAAACAACTAAAATATCAAGACAACACTCAGAAAACTACACACCGGTATCCATTACCTACCACACGTCACCCCAAACATTTTCATGCACTATACTTACAGTGCTGTTTTAGCAAGAATGGACGACAGCATAGCCTGTTCATCTGTCCTTGTTGAGGAAATGGTGTAGTTTTGCTCCGATCCGTTTGGAGCCTTGTTAAGTAAACTGGAATTGGGCAGCAGCGGCTTCGTTTCATCATGTTCCTGAGGAAAAGACAAACTTTAATTCAACGTACGAGTTAAACATCAGACAGCCATAACAAAATAATCAAATTTAAACACTACTCCACATAGCACAAGGCAACACCACACAGCCTGACCAAATACTGTCATGGAGCCTGGGGCGTTTCCCTAACTACACCATGACAAAGGTTTGCTTAGACTATAGAATGCTTGTCTTCCAATCACTTGCATCATCAGTAAAAAGCATCACATTTTTGTGTACTTCATTGAGGGGTTGGTGAAAAGTCCCAGCGCTAAGATCCAGGCTCCCAAGTGCTAGGCACTTTTGAAAGTTAATTGCTCCCCTTCCAGCTGTTAATTAATCTATAGGCCCCAGTTTGGGCCGTCCAGGGAGGCAAAAGCCAGACCATGCCTCTGGAGGTGGGGAATGCAGTCCAGTGCCAGATCAAGGCAGCTCCCCTTATCCAATTTACTCATACCCATTTTCCCTGATGTTTAGAGAGCTTGCCCTCCTCTGGCAATTCCAGTCAGGCATACGCTAGGCAGATATACCACTGGAAATAGGAGAACGTTCCTTTTCTATCAGTGCCTCCTCTATGTTAATCCATGCTAAGCAGTTAGGGATGGCGCAAGGGAATGTAAGCTGTGCACCAAGCAATGCAGTCATTGAAAGTAAATAGAGCCTCCGGGCTCCTCCGCTTTCAGTTTCAATACAGAAGACGGATGCATGCTGTGCATATTACTGGTCATTCACATTTAAACAAACAACTAACCTTGGGAAGCTCTTCCTCAGCACCCATGGGGGGGGTGGGCAATTGGTGAGGGGTCGGCGGCAGGCATGTAAGCACCCACTAGTGCATGCACCAAAGGGTTACCAGCCATATAACAAGGGACTAGCTGGACTCATCCATAGTACAATCTAGGTAGTGCGGAGGACGAGCCCAACTCACTCTTCACTCCTTGATGGTTAACACTCACTCAACTTCAAAGTACTCTTTGGGCACCCACCAAATCCTTTGTATAAACGGTCATGCAGTCTACCCCACAAGACCTTGTTGCACGACAGCTCCTCAGCTGTCAGAGAACCTCCTCCTTTGGGGGTCATAAGATCATCTTCAGAGACGTCAAAGAAAAAGGAGGTGTAGCGTTGTACACTCAACTGCTTTAACATGTCCACAAATGCCTATCACAGCTTACTCATTCTTCATAATCATACCTTGTCACTGTGGTTTTAATCTCTATAATTTGTTCATCCTGGCACTGAACGATCGCCAACTTGGATACCACGAAATTTCCCTGGATGAATGAATCAAAACGATCTTCCAACTTTAGACCCAAGTCAGGAAAATGGTTATCACAGGTGACTTTAACTAGTGGGTTGATAGGAAGAGTCAAAACCAGCTTTGGACTTCACTGAAAACATGGAGGCCTTAGGCTGAACCAAAGCGTTGAGTGGAGCAACACACAGTGGCAAACATGCCCTTGACTTAGTTTTGACACAAAACCTGGAGACCTACAGTACATCGGTCCATCCTCCACAGCAGAAATAATAACCCTTCCATTGTGATCAGGCACTATAGAAAATTCCTATGAACTTCTCAACACTATCTTTAATGGTTCAAGACTAAACTCCCCGGACCCAACAGGCCCAAAGGCTTAATAGACAACCTCTACCACAATACCTCCTCCAACCTCGACAAGCCAGCCCCAAACAAAATGAATCAGGCTAAGCAGGAGCTCAATAATGGTTCAGCAGGGAACTAGCTGAACCGAAACAGACGAAGTGCAATCAGAAGAGCAAATGGAGTCTACTGTACTCATTTACAAAAGACACAGAAAAACATATTACAAAAGGTAATAATAGAGCTAAAATGAAATACTACTCTAAACATACTGAGGCAGATCTTCTGTACCGACCAAGAGGTGTCATTCTAAGGCACCCTGAACAATGATCCTTGTGGAATCAAACACTCAAGACCTACTGGAGCTTTGAAAGCCAAAATCGCAGACTCGTCACCGGCCTATCCACCCACCTCCATTTCAATCCATCCTCTCCAACTTTAAACAGATGGAAAAGAAAGAACTAACAATTGGAAGCAAGATGAAAGCTTCAAGTATACCTGTAAAACTATGTCCTGCCGCCTGTTTCAAACTATTTCTTGGGTCAATTATTGGGGATTTCTTCAATATAAGAAATGGCTCTCTTCTAAAGGGAGTAGATCCAACCTCTCTAAAACACACCATTATTCACTTCTTAAGACCTCATCAGGAGACCTGAAGAGTTAGGCAAACTACAACCTAATCTCCAACCTACCACACCCTAGCAAAAATATGGAAAGGGAAGTTGCTATACAACTCCAAGATTACGCTGAACAGAATCATCTCCTCCACGACAACTAATATGGATTCAGATCAGCAATGGGCATGTATCATGAGTTCCATGGGATGAAGGAAAGCTTTCTGTTTATTAATGGAACTAACACAGAAATCCTGGTTTTCGTAGTGACAGAACCAGACTCCACAGTCTTTGTCTGTCCCTAGGGACAATCAACACACTCATCCACATCACCAAAAGTTAAAAACAAGGAATCATCTTCGATGCTGAAGCTTTTTTTTTTTTTTTTTAAACATCACAAGTCAGCACTGTAGTTAACTAGGTTAACATGCAGCTCTTCATCTTAAAGAAAATTCCCCTGTGCCTCTACACCAACCACTGACTGGAGACTAAGAGCTCTCATCTTGGCACTGCTTGATTATTGTAATGTTATATACACTGGACTCCCAAAGAAGCCTATTAACTGTCTTCAAACACCGTATAAACAGGCATCCAGACTGCATGAACGATCTCAAACACGGTCATATCAAACCAGTTCAAAAATCTTTAAGTAGTAAAAAAGAGTTTAAGATGAGGAGGTCTCATCTTGCCATTAGAGTAATTCCGCTTTCCATGGTGGATCCATATTTGTAAACATGACCCTAAGAAGTGCTCAGAAGTAACAGTAAGGAGACACACAGGGTGGCACAAAACCTCAAGAGTAAAACGATACAGAGGTACAGAGAAGGACACAAACATGCTCTGTCTCCACCCCCTATGGCTTTCCCCTACCTCTGTTCCCTTTCCCAGTCTCCTAACAGAGACAGTAAAGTGGCAGACTGTAGAAATAGAAGTATAATGCAGCCTACTACTTTACCTGGCATAGGGCATTGCCCACAAAAGATTTTTTTTTAAATAAGAAATGGGTGCAAGGCAATTTCACCATTGACAAGAAGAGAAATGGGCACTTGCTGTTTCTCGTGTATCAACACAGCATTATTTTCCCCTATACCACTGGTTGACTGTTACAGTGGAACTCTATAAATACAAAAAAGATAGCGTGCTCTTACAAGGAAATTAAAAAACAAAAATATTGCAACTTATGTTCACAGCCTGTCTAGTCGATTTTCTGCCTTCTGTGAACAAGTCTGTGAATTAAAAAGTTGGTCATGTGACAGTGCAAGCAAACGGAAGAGAGATGAATTTAACAGAAGACTGTTCTAAACTTACTACACAAGTCAGTTTTGCAAAAAAAAAAAATCTACAGATTTGTAATCCGCTTTTCCAGCTCACCATAAAAAGGACTGCACTCTTACTCTACTGGGTCACAATTCACCTACCCAAAGGACCATGAAACACACATTTAGGTGATCTCATGAGATTGTTGTATGCTGGAAAAGGGCAGTCCAGCAGAGTGATTGTTCCGTTAAGATTGTATGAATACTGTTCGCATAAAGATTAAGATATCCACTTTTGATGCAAAGATATAGTTTAGTGATGTACAAAGGCCGTGTTGCAGGCATATTTTTACACTACCCTCTGCAACAAGAAAATACAAAAGCTACGAATCCACAATCCACGTTGCTTTAGTAAGTAGAATTAAGTCGTTCAGTTAGAAAATACTTTTACATAACAGTCTCTGCTTGTTTGCTTTACTGCATTTTACATTTATTTTACAAACATTCACTACAGTACCTAGCTCGCGCAGTCTACGGACAGAGTGTTTAACCAGATGGCCGCAATCTTCCTGCAATCAGCCTCAGTGAACCTGCAGAGATGTCTACACATGTGGTAGCGGGGCGTTCAATTTCTGGCAGCTATTTTAGGTAAAATGCACACTTCTAGTATCAACAATGGAATGGTGTTGCTCCTGTCATTGGGGGGAACCTGCCAATCCACATTTTTGATGTTTTCTGACCTACTCTCGAAACCAAAGGCCACACAAAGTTACCTCAACGAAAAAGTTAAATATTCCATAAGCAATTCTGCATTTGTAGCTGTGCAAAGGTGACCATACACCAAAAGTTACAGACCACATCGTTTATTAAGTAGAACATAATCTTTCCAAGTATTTATATCTAGTAACATAACAGGAAGAGGATCAAATAATATATGCCCTTGGAAGGGATAGAGTAAACATAATGGCTTGTCAGCTAAGAGGATTTTGGTCAATATAAAATGCCACAGGTAATAATCTCCAACAGGCAGACAGTAAAGACCACGTTTAAACCCTTAGCAGACTTCTCAGAAAAGCTGTGTTTAAATGGAATACTTTTCAATATGGAACATCAGCCTACAAAAGTAAAAGTTGCTTACCTTTGGTAGGGGTATTTCTGGTTAACACAATCTACCTTCAGACACCTCACCTTAAGTATATCCTTCCAGGAGTCTCACAGGTCGGAAACTTTTCCCCAGCAGTTGTTGTCCAGGTGCTTTAAGCTACAACTCCTCCGCCAGACATGACAGCACCAGAGTATAATAGGTGTCAACCTGGGCACTGACACCAGTTCCGCACCACAGCAAAGTGTGCAGACCGGAACCGTGAAAAACAATAGCAACAACAACTACACAATACATTTATGTAATTTGGGATCTGATCCTATAAGGCACTGACTAGTCAGGGGCAGAAAGCGGGTTATGAGGAATCTGCATGAAGATCATGTATCCACCAGCAACATTAATACCAAAGGTAAGTAACTTTTACTTCTGACAGACATCTTCCTGCAGATTCCTACCCTTAAGATGAAGTCCCGGGGGCGTGGTCTCGCACCGCATGGAGTGAGACATGCGCCCAGGGAGCTCCGAGCCGCTGCTGCCTTCTACAGCTAATAACACGGCACCGGGGCATTGGAGGGCTCTCCCTGACGACGCGGAAGACACCAGAGGGGTCTGAGAGCAGTTTGATCGCGCTCTCGGGGCCAGCGGACAGGAGGACTGTCACCGCAATCGTGAGGCCCGGGGCCTAGGTCCGCAGCCGCCATCTTCGATTGTCTGACTCTCCGGGAGCCGCGGAGCGAGTGGGCATACCCCGACGGGTGGTCGGCAACCCTGTGAGAGTTACGCGCCGATTTGTGCGGCATTAGAGACTACCTCGAGGGTGCAGGAGAAGAGGCCAGGGATCAACCCCTGGAGGCGTGAAGGCACGGCGCTTCGCTGGGGCGGGCCTGAACTCGCCATCTTGGGAGCTTGCCGGGCCGGAGGGACTGCGTCCCGCAATGCAACTGAGGCACTCAACGCGGCACAAGGGCATCGGAGGGCTTCCCCCGACGACGCTGAAGACATCAGAGGGGTTCGGGAACAGACTGGCGGTGTCCGTTGGGCCGGCGGGCCCGAAGGCTGTTGCTGCAACCGAGAGACCCGAGATCCACACCCACATCCACCACTCTTGATTGCCTGACTCACCGGGATCTGTAGAGTCCTGAACGTGCTACGTACCGGCTTGCGCGGCATTTGAGGCGACGGTGGAGGGGTCGGGGTCGTCTCCTGGAAGCGTGAAGGTGCGGCGCCTTTCTGGGTAAGGCTTGTAATCACCATCTTTGGGTCCCGCCGGGCTGGAGAAACTGCGCACCGTAGCATAACCAAGGCTGCGTATCCATAAAGCGTTGCGGAACGGGCCCCCAGGAAACGTGACGGAGAGTCGGATTGCGCCCGATTTCTCCCCCCCTGGGCGGAAGCTCTGCCAAGGAACTGTAGCCGCGCCTCAGAGGGGACTGTCACACGCTAGCATGGCAGAAGAAAAGGGAGAATCACCCCACGGCCCTGTTGGTCCTCAATTGTCTTTAAAGTCTTTATTTTTTTGTTTTTTCTCTTCTCTCATTCCTTTTGCCCTGGTGGAGGAGGAGGTGGGGGGGTTACTACACTGAGACTACGCTGGCTCCCCAGTTCTGGCTACTGTGGTGCGAGACCGCTCCAAGTTATTTTCTGTTGGGAGTTGGGGCGCCATCTTATCATCATTCCTAACGGGTGGCTTCCCGGGGCTGGGCATGGGGCCAGTGTCCATTACCCACAACTCAACGCTACAAAGCAGACGGATACACTAGATATTCACGATGACCACTGTTCCCGGCTTGAATATCCTCTCACTTAATGTGAAGGGCCTTAACGCCCCTAACAAACGCAGTCAGATTTGGCGCTACCTGTTGCAACAGGACCCGGACATTTCTTTTTACAGGAGACACATCTCCTGAGGGAAGATACCCATCGCATGACCCATCCGAAATACCCACTCCAATGCTGGGCATCCGCGCCTACAAAAACGTCTGGGGTGGCAATACTCTGTAGGGCAGGAATCACTCAAGTTGCCACATGAGCGGTAAAAAGTAGGGAGGGTAGATACATTTAACTTGTAGAGCACGTTGGGGCACAAACACTTACTCTTTTTAATATTTATGCACTTAACCAAGCGCAAGACCTCTTCATGAGGGACCTTTTAAAAGAAAAGATATCGCAAAATGAACACCAGCTTGTCTTAGGGGGAGACCTAAACTTAGCATGGGATGCGGCGCTAGATCGGAGTACCAATACCTTCCAGGGGACTGGGGCCATGTTGCCTCCTTGAAAAGAGCATTCAGTGACCTGGGGCTAATAGATGCCTGGCGCTATCATTCCCCCGATACACAAGACTACTCATACTACTCGCATGTACACCGCTCTTACTCTCGCATAGACTCCCCCCACATATTCTGCGTGATCCGGTAGATGTAACGGAAATCAGAGAAGCAATCACAACATATTTTGCATCTAATGACCTCCCAGAAACTCCATTCCCAGTCGTGTGGGACGCTTTTAAAGCCACCATCAGGGGCCTAATAACATCCATAGTGATAGCTCGCAATCGGGAAGCCCGCCTGGTTGAGGACAAGTTGACTAAGGACATAAAAATACTGGAGAAGCAAGATCAAGAGATGCCCTCAGCTGTTAATAAACAGCGCTTGGCCATGCTCCGGGGCCAGCTAAGGGCACACAGAACGAACAAAGCGGAGCGAGCATTAATGGTACTAAAGCAGAAGTACTATGATCGGGGGGATAAAGTGGGAACAGTCCTAGCGTGCCGACTATGGAGGAGGGCAGTGAAGGCACATATTGCGAAAATTAAAACGACAGATGATACGTGGGCCACAACTAAGAAAGCTAAACTGGCAGCTTTCCATGACTATTACACTACCCTTTATGCGAAGGAGAATCCCCACCCGTACCAGATACAGGCAGCACTGGCTGACTGCAAATGGACTCCAATCGATGGGCAGCATGCACAGCACCTACAGGAGCCACTCACACTAGATGAACTTACACGAGCATTGAAAGACCTGCCACTAGGCAAAACCCCGGGCCCAGATGGTCTACCGGTCTACTTTTATCACACCTTCACACAACTACAAGACCACTTGCTGCGCCTCTTCAATTCATTCACAGATACCACTGGTCCGTCAGCCTCCACGGCTGTGGGCGAAATAGCACTCCTTCCCAAATCGGGGAAAGAACCCACGTTATGCTCTTCATATCATCCATTGCACTGCTTAACACGGATTTAAAGATATACACTAAAATCCTAGTTAAACGTCTGGAGCCACATATGCCGGGGTTCATAGAGCCAGACCAAGTTGGCTTTATTCGGCATCGCCAGGGAGCGGACAATGTGCGACGGATAGCGCACCTGGTAAAAAAGGCACACCACTGGGACATTCATGCCTGTCTGCTGTCACTTGACGCGGAAAAGGCATTTGACCGAGTAGACTGGGAATTCTTAAGGGTCATCGTAGGCCCCAGCCCTATTTTACAGAAAATAGGGCTGGGGCCTACGATGACCTCTAGGATAATGGCATCATACGCCTCCCCTCAAACCCAGGTTAGGGTAAATGTTCAACTCACAAGCCCCATATGCATACATAGAGGCACTAGGCAAGGTTGACCATTGTCTCCCTTGCTTTTTGCGCTCGTAGTGGAGCCCCACGCCATAGCAATACGTCAGTCGAATAACATCAGTGGCATCACTCTTGGAGGAGTGGAGCACAAAATAACTATTCGCAGATATGATCTCCTACTCATCTTATCAAAACCGCACACCTCACTGCCAGCCCTTCACACTCTGTTACAAACATTTGAAGTAGCATCAGGCCTTAAAATTAACCATGCTAAATCTTGGGCCCTAAACCTTACAATTCCCAAATCGGAGATCTGGGCAATTCAATCCCTGGTCCCATATCAATGGCCTAAACACTCAGACACCTCGGGCTCAACTTAACCTCTATGGTACGCACATGGGCGCAGGAAAATTGGCAGGACTATAAAAAAGCAACCATGGAAGATTTGAGAACATGGAAGTCATTGCCAATATCGTGGTTGGGGCGTCTTAATGCAGTTAAGCTGTCGGTGTCGCCGAAAATACTATACTTATTCCAAACACTACCCACATCAATACCACAAGGCCAAATTATGCACCTACAACATTAACTCACCACCTTTATTTGGGGAGGGAAAAGACAACGCTTCTCCAATAAATTGCTCATGCTACCACGTGATAGGGGAGGGTTGGCATGTCCCAATCTATTGGAGTACTACTGGGCATCACACTTACGCCATATCTCTGAATGGGTGGTGCGAGAAAGTGAGAAAACCTGGTTCCACATGGACATAGCAGTGGCATGCAGACCCTTGTGGGACCTTGCGTGGCTTCCAAGAGGGGCTCGTCCGCGTAGCGCATATATAGCCATACCCACAAAAATGGTATTGGTAATTTGGGATAAAATTGCTACATCCAAAGGCCTCACCTCTTTCCCATCTCCTAAACCTCCTATTGCGCGTAACCCGAACTTCCCACCAGTAATGCAGCCCCACTCCTTCCTAGCATGGGCGGAAGGTGAATGCCGGACAATTCGGGACCTCTTTGAAGGCGATTCCTTCAAGACTTTTGAGCAGTGTAATCGGGAATTCCACCTCCCGGAGGAAGCGCAATTGCAATTTCTTCAACTCAGACACTGGCTGCAGACACCATCCACTACCCAGGGGGCGACTCGACCCTTTACCCCATTTGAGTCACTAGTTTGCTCATATGACGGATCTAGAGGATTAATTTCCCGTACATACCAAGTACTCCAACACTCATCCCAGATTGCACCCCATACATATCAGTTGCACTGGCAATCAACTAGCACAGATGAGATCAACACTAAGCAATAGGAACAACTTTGGCGGGACATACTGAGGATCTTTAAAAGCATGCCCCAGAGGGAAACTGCGTATTAAGTCATGACGCAATTGTATTATACACCCCAAAGGCTCCACAAAATGTTGTCCAACACCTCGTGGCTACCCTATACCTGAGACTCCAACTGTAACTATTCTAGGTCTTAAACCTACGACCCTCCTTGCCATGACACACACGGAGTGGCGCATAATATCACATATGCTTGGAGCAGCCAAACAGATAATAGCGGTGCACTGGAAGAGGACAGACACTCCCCCGGTTGCCCTATGGTTCACTCATTTATGGCATACCATGGCGATGGAACTTCTCACAACCAGGATAACCCTCCGTAAGAATACGTTTACAAACACATGGCAGCCACTGGTAGATTATTTCTCTAAATTAGAATACGCCTGCTTCCAGCCACCAAAACTACGGGCCCTGCACCTCTGAGGACAACCTCCTACCCTCCTGCGCGGAGGAACTTTGGGGTTAGAGCGGAGGACACACAAGTCTGACTTGATTATAATACGCCCAACACCCCCACCAAAGTGGTCTATCACCCTTTCCCCCTTCCTCCCCCCTGTTCTTGGGGCTTTCTTTCTTCTTAGACAATGTATTGCTTCTACATTCAATCGATCAGCCTAGCCACATGGTTATAAGTTTTCACACCACACAGAGTGTACCTACTATTTATCAACAATGAGAAATGTGGTATTGTAAATTAGACCAGACATAGAGCAAATGCTAATATTGGATATTAACGCTGTGACTGATTGAACTTTCGATTTGTCTTCTTTTTTTTTTTCCTTTCCCTCATTGTTTATTGTTGTTTTTACATTGCAAATTTCAATAAAAAAAGATTTGAAACAAGATGAAGTCCCAAAGCAACGCTTTCCAGGAATTGGGAATAAGTAGTGTTGGTTAATCATGGAAGTCATGCAGCCTAGCCCTGGCAAACAATCCGCACAGCATTCTTGGGCTGTGAGGCTGCAATGTTTAGCAAAAGTATACAGAGATGACCAAATGGCTGACCCGTGGAGTCAGACACCAATACGCTTTTGGTGAGGCAGCCCTGGCTCTAATGGAGAGGGCACAAAAGCCCTCTTGAAGGTCTTTATAGGCTAATGCATAGCAGGTTCTGATATGTAGGAACACCCAACAACAAAAGGTGCATCTGGTCACTCCCTTGCCTTTGTTGGGTCCAGTAAAGTCCACAGAAAGTTGGTCATTCACAACGTTCTGTCAAGTGTGGTTGCTGTAGGAGGAGAGGTAGAGATGGCATGCTTGAGGTCCAGTCTATGCAACCACTCCTCGTCCTATATTCAGAGGAGCGGTGAAAGAGCAACAGGTGGGGTGGCTTAAACAAAAACAAAAATAAACACAAAAGGAGGCTTGCAACTGGAAAGCGTTGATGGCAGTAAAGGAGGGGGAGACGTATGGGCGAGGGGTAGAAAGCAGGAAAACATTCTGGAACAAAAAGGTTAGGTGTGACTGGATGGGCTATCACTGGCAGAGAGGAGCGGGCCCAGCCTCACTTACACCTAAATAGGCTACGTCCTGTCTCCAACTACAGGGGGTATACAGCACTTTGTGTAGTCTGGAGCCAGGGAAGGCAGGGCATCTATACAGTTCAAAGGCATGCCTCTAGAAGCTTCTCCCCATTTCAAAAGCTAAAACTGTGTATAAAAGAAAGACCTCAGACACCACAACTTCAGTATACTTCTGAACCGGTGGAAACTCTGCCTGGAAGAAAGACTGCGATGCTGTTACAAGGACTGCCACTCTGCTGAACTGCTGATCTAAAGGAACTGCTGCTCTGCTGTGCGGACCTGCTGCTCTCTTGCCTCGGGAAGAAATGGACCTGCAACTTTTTTTTTTTTTTAAACTTGTTTTTATTCGTACCATTGCATCATATCGCATCATAAACATGTGTCATATACATATTACATTATGTCTGTCCTTTTATCGTGATCGTTGTTCACATGCCAATATACAGCCAGTTCCACTCGCCTGGTGGATTACTATATACTGCAACGCACTTTACATTTTAATAATAACCTTAAAACAAACAGAGGAATTAAACCCCCCCTCCCCCTCCCCCCCCCCCCCCGGGGACAACCAGCAGCAGTATCACTCATTATATGGGCTCGCAGGCATACTGGTATAACTAATTTAACGTTTGTGTGAGAGGGCCATTCGCGCCTTCTGCTCTAGGTACCGGCGAGTTATGTGTGGGTGATTGTGTAGGCACAGTTTCATCATTACTCTGGGCTGTCGTCAAGGACACCTCTGTTAGCATTTGTCCCCATTCTGTCAGATCTCTCGCGGCATTCTCATCTACTCTTACAGCCCTGAGGCGACATTCTTCCGCTACTCCCCACTCACGCAAATCATCTCTCCATTTATCCAGCGCGGGGGAGGCGCAGAGAGGATCCAGTGTATTGCAATTCATCTTTTTGCCAAAACCAGGCCTAACATCGCAAATTTATGTCATATTTGTGTCCCTTTCTTCGGTGTCGGAAGTAAGCCCAACAGGCACTGCTTTATGGAGACTTCTATTTGCACCGCTGTTGTGGAGCGAAGAGTCTGCACCACCTGATTCCAGTACATCTGCAGACGCACACAACTCCAAGTCATATGTAGGAATGTGGCAGGGTCTGTGCCACAGCGGGGGCAGGATGGGACTAGTCCTGGGGTGAACCGCGCCCGATGCTGTGGGGTCAGATATGTGCGATGCAAATAATGGAACTGGATGAGCTTGAACCTAGCATTACTTGTTGCCTCAACCACCTGTGCTAGAGCTCTTTTCCACTCCCCGTCCGTCAATGGGATAGCCAAGTCCTCGTCCCATTTCCCCTTGACTGCCGATAAATCGGCCACACGGTCCTCCTTCAGCCCTTTATATATGCGTGAAATGAGGCCCTTGCTTGAGCCTGGATCCAGCAACTTATCAATGTGCGCGACTCCCGCAGCTCCTCCGGGAATGTAGTGCATATCTCACGGACTGTACGCAAGATTTTTGAATACTGCAAGAAGTACGCTGCTGGTACCTGGAACCAGTCCCGTGCCTCATCAAAGGTCAGAAAGGTTCCTTCTGGTATAGATCCCCTGCCAACTTACATCCTCCCTCATACCATTTTGACATATCCATGGATGCCTGAATACTCTGGAATCCCTGTAGCCACTGGAGAGGGAGCACACCAGCGTAGGGTGCCTTGCGGAGGACTAGTGTGACTGCCTGTTCCCAGGCTTCAGCCACTTGCCGTATTATATGGGGACAGTCTGCAGGGACCCTTGAAGCCATCATTGGGAGCCTCTGCAACCGTGACCCATCATTCCAGCCCCCCAGTGTTATATTCCATATAGGTACCCCAATATAAGCCAGGGTAACATCCCAACCTTTCACCTAGATTCGTCCCTACACTACATACATAACGGGCTGCTAGGACTGACCCTTTACTTAGTTACAGTACTGCTTACAGAACGTGGGGTTTTCCCTGAACAATAGCCTCAAACATTATGCATGAGGATCCTTGAAAACTCAGCAGGACTACCATCTCCTGCATAATAACTATGTACAAGGTTAATTCCCGACGTCATCCTAAGTCCGACAGTGGCACAGCAAGGTAGAACCCCTGGGGATACCTTCGGGTATATAAACATCTCATCTTGCTGAGACAGTCAGAGGAGATCACGACTTCCATGCCGACACACTGACGTGAGACGCTGAGGTTCCTGCATGCAGTTACTCCAGCTCGCAGTGGTCTGAACATACCTTGCGGGGTGTCCAAGACCAAGACGGGGTCCCACAGTCTCTCACTTCAGGTAATGGGGTTGACTTTATCCTAGAGGGATTCATGGCTTAACACCTACACACATGCTAGGTACACTTAGGTACATCTAGTTAGGGTAGCATCGTAGGAGTATGCATTTTACTGTCATGTAGTTTATATACTTGCCTATGTTCATGATTATAGCAGAATGGTAGAAATCTACCATAGTTTTACTTTCTTAGTGCTTCTAATCCTTTATATCCGTTTGTCTAGTGGTTGTTTCAGCACACCTATTTTACACTAGAATGACGAGTGTTCAATAAATGCTTATTGAAAAACGTCCATATCGTTTATTCTGTGCATCTCTCTGAGACAAAGTGAGCACGAGTAACTGAGTGAAAAGTATTGCACTGTTTCCACGATTCTGAGGGATCAGGGTTTGTCATGTTCGATAGTTGCCAAGAACTATTCTCTCCTTGGTAAGAGGAGTTTCTAGTGGCACTGTGAGCTAGCTGGTATACAGGCCAACATACTCTGTGGGGGTGTCTGGAATCAGTCTGGACACCAAGCCCGCAGTGTATGTCGTCTAAACGCGCAGATGCTGTATAGATTTTATAGGAACTACACGACACCAGTAGATCTCCTTCCACCGTACGTTCTTCTATGCACCAGTGCGCTGCATACTGTAACAACCCTGCTATGCAGTATAATCTAAAATCAGGTAGCCCCAGGCCCCCTGCGTTCATGTCCAATTTGAGCATTTCTAGCTTGACTCTGCTTCGTCCCCCAGCCCACACCAGCGAAATCAGGAGGCTATTTAGAGTGTCAAACGTGGACTTTGGGATTCTGCAGAAGGAATTCTGGAGGATAAACAGGCAGCGGGGCAACATCACCATTTATGACACAGCCACTCTCCCCATAATTGATAGTGGAAGCTGGTTCCAGAATTGTATTGACGTTTTTAGTCCTGTAAGAACTTTACCCATATTTAGCTCATACTGGGCAGATGGCCGGTGGGCTGTGCGAGAGCCACTAGCGGGAATAGGACTGATTTCTGATGGTTAATATGGAGGCCAGCGGTAGCACCAAAGGAGGCCAATGTTTCCAGAAGCACCGGAATCGCCTCTTCTGGCTCTCTAATATATAGGAGAGTGTCATCCGCATACAGTGAGACCACGTGTGTCCGGCCATCCACTGTAATGCCCCATGGTGCCATGTCCCTCCACAATCTCACTGCTAGGGGTTCCATTGCCAAAGCGAAAAGTAGTGGGGACAGTGGTCACCCCGGTCGTGGTCCCCTTTCAATCTTTATAGTTTCCGATACCTGACCCCCGTTTCGCACTCGGGCTCTTGGTCGGTAATAGATCAGTTCGATCCACATGACATATTCCCTTCCGAAACCCATTCTCCTCAGTACCTCCCATAGATATTCCCACCGTAGTGTATCGAAAGCTTTTTCGATATCCAGGGTAACAATCGCCGCCTGGAGTTCACTATCGGCCACTGAGTGGAGGACATGAGACAACCACCGTATGTTCATGTGTGCTTCCCTGCCAGGTATAACCCCACACTGATCCTCGTGAACCAGTGAGGTCACGACTCTGCTCAGTCTCATGGCCAGGACTTTAGCGAGTAATTTGGCATCTACTCCTAGCATGGACAAAGGCCTATATGCACCCGGGTCTTCTGTGTTCCTACCAGGCTTGGGGAGCATGATTATCTGTGCCTCTCTCATGGACCACGGCAGGCACCCAGCCTGTTTGGCCTCCTGTAAGGTTTCTAGTAGGCATGGAAGCAGAACATCTGCATATGTCTGATAGAATTCCACTGGAATTCCATCCGGACCTGGTGACTTAAAGCGAGCCATACTTCGCAACACCTCCTGTAGTTCCTCTAGGTGGACTGCTGCCTTCAATTCTTCTGTCTGTTCTTCTGTGAGGCGTTGGAGGAGAACGTCAGGGAGGTACCCCCCTTACAGGCGACTCCGCCCCGGGACCTCGCGGTATATTTCCACTTGGTGGTTAAATAGCACTATGTTAAGAGCCTGTGTGGTGGCCATACCTCCATCAGGGAGACGCAACGTCAGTATCAGTGTGGATGGGCGTTCCTGGTTTAACAACCACGCTAGTAGTCTTCTGAATCTATCACCCTCCCTGTGTAGTAATTGACGATATTCCCGACAAACTAGACAGTCCCGTCTATCTCAGACCTCCCCGACTTGGCGCTGTGCCTGCAAAAGTAAGTCATGGTCCCGCCCCGATGCCCGCTCCCCAAGCTGAAGCTTAGTCAGTCTATCCTCCGTGGCTGGCAATTCTGATTTCAGTCTCCTTCTGGTGCCTCCCACCCTGGACAAACAGTCCCCTCTGGTAACCACTTTAAATGCGTCCCAGTCCACGCTTCTGGTCCTAGTAGTTGACCAGTTTGTGGCGAAATAACCCTCGATGACCTCTCTGAGCTCCTACCTGAACAACAGATCGCGCAACGTGGCCAGCTGCAAAATCCACAGCAGGACCTTCAGCCTACGTCTCTCCAGTCCCCACTCCAGTAATACCGGAGCGTGGTCCGACAAAAAACGGCCGGAAACGGTCGAGTCTACTATACACTGCACGGGTTGGAGTATAACAAGTATAGCCTTGTTCACCCACGTGTGTTTTGCGCCCGATATCTGCACAATGTATCCTGCTCATTACATCACTCAGTTAACTCTCCAACAAAACAATGACCAGATAGGTTGTTTAACCAATTACTTTTTGAATTAACTTAGGCGAGAAATACTAAGTTCATGTGATTTATTTCACGACATTTGGGACTTATTTCATGCACATGTCAGTTTAAAATATTCATTGATGTCATAAGATAGACAACACAACATTCGATATACCATGCTTATGACATTAAAACAACCAGTTAACACTACAACAAAAACACAATCTTGAAAACATGAATTCGGACATGAACGCCAAATGCAAAAAAAAAGAGTGTCCTGCAAATATTTTACAGATAGCCAGTCCATATTTAACACGCAAAAAACAAGCAAACCATTCGCAATTCCTAAGGTCCTGCCTATATATGGGGTAAAGGGTCACACAGTTATCATGAGGGTTGTATACTGTCTGGGAAACAAATTTCTTTTAACCAGTTCCCAAATTACACCCCCAGGTATGTCCGCCTTTGCCCAGGTGTCAGGTGTCAACGCGTTGCAAACCCGGAGTGATTCTAGGTTCTCCTCAGACTCGGAATCAAGGACTGTTGCGGTGGATGCCCAGACAATTGTGTGTCGTGGCGTCAACAGTAAGAGTGTTCGTGTTGTCACAAACTTGTACGCGTGTCTAGAAATGTACAAAGTGGCCATGAAGTTACCATCAAATAGGGTACTGCACTCTCAGGGATGAATCCAAGTTGTTTCTTTATTCAAAGAATTGTCCTGTTTTTTCAAACTCTCAGTTCTTCCTTCCGAATGCCGGCGTGTTCCCAAACTGCTTGGGAACACGCCGGCATTCGGAAGGAAGAACTGAGAGTTTGAAATAACAGGACAATTCTTTGAATAAAGAAACAACTTGGATTCCTCCCCGAGAGCGCAGTACCCTATTTGATGGTAACTTCATGGCCACTTTGTACATTTCTAGACACGCGTACAAATTTATGTGACAACACGAACACTCTTACTGTTGACGCCACGACACACAATTGTCTGGGCATCCACCGCAACAGTCCTTGATTCCGAGTCCTGAGGAGAACCCTAGAATCACTCCGGGTTTGAAACGCGTTGACACCTGACACCTGGGCAAAGGCGAATAATACCTGGGGGTGTAATTTGGGAACTGGTTACAAGAAATTTGTTTCCCAGACAGTATACAACCCTCATGATAACTGTGTGACCCTTTGCCCCATATATAGGCAGGACCTTAGGAATTGAGAATGGTTTGCTTGTTTTTTGCGTGTTAAATATGGACTGGCTATCTGTAAAATATTTGCAGGACACTCTTTTTTTTGCATTTGGCGTTTATGTCCGAATTCATGTTTTCAAGATTGTGTTTTTGTTGTAGTGTTAACTGTTTGTTATAATGTCATAAGCATGGTATATCGAATGTTGTGTTGTCTATCTTATGACATCAATGAATATTTTAAACTGACATGTGCATGAAATAAGTCCAAAATGTCGTGAAATAAATCACATGAACTTAGTATTTCTCGCCTAAGTTAATTCAAAAAGTAATTGGTTAAACAACCTATCTGGTCATTGTTTTGTTGGAGAGTTATTGAGTGGCCCAGGCCAGATAGTGATAGGGTCCAAGCCTTTTCCGTTTTCCCCATTACATCACTCAGGGCAGTCGACATATGTGGGTTAGTGGGTTGTTTTGGCGGGTGTCTATGAGCAATTAAAATCGCCTGCCCATATTAGTGGAATCCCAATGTATGGGAGGAGCAGGCACTCTGACACCAAAAAACTCACCATCATCTATATTTGGGGCATAAGCCTTAACCCGGCATACCTCTGCACCGTCTAGCTCACCATGCACTATCACCTATCTGCCCTCCACGTCCGCCTTGTATTCACGTAATTTGAACGGGACCTGCAGTGCTACCCACATAAAACTCCCCTAGCATAGATGGAGTAGGTAGATGCGAATAGCTGTAATCTCCATTTCTTGTGGAGTTTGTGTCTCAGTGTATAACGGATGTGTCTCCTGTAGCATAGCAACTTGAGTGCCCTGTCGTCGCAGAGGTTTGTACTCTATAGCGTTTCACAAACGAGTTTAGCCCTCTCACATTCCATGTTATGAATTTGTATTGTCCCATACCATCCAGTCTGTGCCTGCCTATCTAATGTATGTACGATCTGTACATTGCCACCATCGCTGCCAGAGAAGCTTATAAACTGAACAGTCAGAACAACCCACCCCCTGGGTAGACACTGTGATAAAACGTGCATCCCCATGTGTTCCTCAATCCCAAACCCCCAACCCCCGCCCTTAAACTGTCAGTAAACAAACTTCATCTATTCCGTCAAGAAGACTCCATAACAAAAACAACAGTACACTTACACTCCTCATGCGTTTCGTGCCACTCATCCTATCAACATGCAATCCGCATACAGTCATCCAGTATGTACCTACTGCCGGGCCGGGTATGGTGCTCTTCCCGGACTCTGTGTGTCCGTCAGCTGCCCCCCTCCAAACCCCGGTCGTCACTCACACCCTCACTTACAGCCACCACCTCAACACACTCACACAGTCATACCTGTTGTCATCCAAACAATAGAATATTCCAATTAAGAGAAAAAGGATAGAAAAGTATAGAAACAAGAAGATAAAGTAGGAGACAACAATGTAGAAAGAGCTGAAAAGAAAATGAAAAAGAAGAGGTGGGAGGCGTTATCCGCCCGTCTAATATCGGTGCCCATCCTAGTCCAGACCTTCTTCAGGGTGGAGGAGGGGGCACCACTGCGACAGTACATTGATTGACCAAAGTGCCATTGTTTAGGATACGGTTTCTGCAAGAAGCCCTCCTCCCCAAGTCTCTTCCACGATCCGCTCAGGGGCCTCCCAGCTGTGGAGTGTCTTCAACGATGTCTCCCATGCTCGCATACGAGCCTGTAGCCGTTACCACCTCCACCAGCGCCTTGGCAGCCTCTAGTTCAGCTTGTTGCATCAATTGGTCTATTCTGGGAGACCTCCTGCCCTCACTACCAGAATCTGTCCTTTCCAGTTCCAGGGAGCCATTCCCTCGTACCACCACTCGTTGTGTGGATCTGGAGGTTTTTTTTATTTATTTTTTTTAGATCTTATGCTATGGCTACCGCTTTTTCCTCCTTTGGATTTAGCCGAGGGTCTCCCCTTTTTCTCTCCCTCTATGTAGTGCCTCTCGTCTCCATAGACCTCCAGCCAGTCCCAGGCCGCCTGTGGGGTTGTAAAGAAGGGAGTCCGATCTGCATGGAGAACTTTCAACTTCGCAGGATAGAGTAGCATATATTGGAGGTTCATAGCACGCAGTTTTTGTTTCACCCCAATAAAGGACGCTCTCTGCTGCTGAACCAAACGCGTGCAATCTGGGAATATGCGGATCTTTTGGTTCTCAAAGGCAGGGTCTCCTTACTGCCTAGCCGCTTTAAATCAATACAATCCCTGAAGTTTAAGATCTTGGCTATTAGGGTCCTGGGTTGGGCCCCTGGCGGTGGCGGCGCCATAAGAGCCCAGTGCGCCCGCTCCACAATAAAGATCGGAGAGAGTTCGGCCGTGGGGAGTGCCTCCTTGATCCATTTTTCCAGGAAGAGTTCCGGCTCTTCCCCTCTGCACCCTCCGGAAATCCCACAAAGTGCAGGTTGCATCTACGAGAACGCCCCTCTGCATCTTCAGCCCTGAGGTCTAGGGCCACTGTCTTATGCGAAAGTTCAGTTAGTGTTGCCTTTAGTGTGGTGACTTCATTCTGTAACTCACCGACCGTTTGTTCTGTGGCCAGTGAGCAGTCCGCAACAGTGCAAAGGTCGGCACGCAGCAGCCCGACATCCAGCAAAACCGCATCTATTTTTGCCTGGACGGTTGCACTGGAGGCTTCAATAGCTGCGAGGATCTGGGCCCCCGTAGGTCCGATCTTGGCGGCACCCCCTGCACTGTATAGTGATCCATTTTCATATTGTTGGACCCCTCTCCGAGGTCTGTCTTTGACCACAGCGCGGCCTACCACCCGGCCGTGGAGGGGTCCTTCGTCTAATCCGCACTGCTATTTATGTGTAGTAGTCTTTGCTTTGGCATTTATTTCCCTTTCTTGTCCTTATTTGCCTCACGCACAGACAATCTTGATGCAATATAGGCTCCGCAACCCCTGTGGGAGGGAGTGGAGGTCCGGGGAGGGGGTCGCTTCCGCTGTATATTGGCCTACACACCCCTAGTCAGCCAATGCTATGTCCTCTAGACCTCCTGGGCGCTGTTCTATGCATTAACTTACTGGGCCCATGTCACCTGCAAGCCTCATTTCTATAGGCAGAGTATGACCCAACCTCTCTGTCTCAGTGGGTCCAGCTCGCCGTTACTGTTTTTCCCCTCTTTTTTTTTAGTCCTTTGCTATCCCCGGCTCCAAGCCCGCCAGGGGGAGGGGTCCAACAGAAAAAGCCCCCCGGCAATTCAGACTGCGGGGTACCACCATTAGTACAGACCAAGGCCTAACGGGGGGGAAGGGGGGAGAAACTGTGTGCACTCCCTCCACGCCCCCAACCCCCTCCAGGCCCGCGGTTCCAATCAGGGGCCAGGTCCGGTAGGCCCCCCCAAGTTTGCAGGGCTTCTCGGTCCGATTGCTTTCTCCAGCTCCGTTGTAAGGGCCTGATGCGCTGCACTCTCCTTAGGCCCGGGCTCGCCCCACAGTCCCCAGGGCCTAGTCGCTTTAGTGCTCGGGGAATGGTCCCGCTCAAGGTGTAAGCTCAGTGTCAGGGCCGCAGCCTCGTTCTCTTCCTATTTCCCGGGCCCTGGCCACTGCCGCCCTCTCTTCCAGGCACCGCACCGGCAGGAATCGCCCCCTTCACTGGGCCCAGGCTCCTCACCTAGAGTGTTGGGACCAAATATCAGGTCCAGGCCGATTTCATTGTTCGCACGTGTGCGCTCCTGTTGTGCGTCGGGCCATCGCCGCCATTAGCTCCGCAGGAGGAAGGGGGGTGGTTGCGCGCCACCGCCCCTCCCAGACACCACCAGGGACCGAGTCCAGGCCGTCTCCACTGCTCATGTGTTCTCCGCCGCTCGAACCGCCACAGGGGGAGCAGACTCCGCGCCTCTCTTTCGCCCAGACTCCGCCAGAGGCTACTGCACTGCCCCAGGCCCAAGCACCCCAGCTCGGCCCCACGGGACCAGAGGGGGCGATCCCAGGCCAGCCCCTCCGTTCACTGGCATTCCCGCACACCGCCGGGCCACAGCTACTCTCTCACCTAAGTGGGCCCACTCCGATGGGGGCTCATAAGCCTGGGTCGCAGGATCAGAGTCCTCCACACCACTCCAGGCTGGCGACAGTCAGCATCCACAACTTGGTGGGGGACGGAGTATCGTAGCTCGTCACAGTGTCTCCGCTCTCAGGCTACGCCAGCCCCCGGATCCACTCACCGGACCAGGCCCGCCCGCAGCGCCAACCCTGCTCCACCCGAGCGGAAAAATCTCGGAGCCGGAGGAGCACCAAAGCAGGTTTCACAGTCTTACTTAGATTTATTTATTTTTTTAAATATATTTTTATTGTTTTAATACAAAAAACACATATAGATTCAATATACAAATAAGTATGCAATCGGGTTAGCATGCAATGAGGCGTGGCATGAGCAAGGACAATTACTAACATCAGGCAAATGCTCATACCGCTATAAATCACAGTCCCAGGAAACTGCTATCCATATGTCCTCGTCGCCCAACCTGTTGGTTCAAGTGCAATTATCTCTCTTGTCAGAATGTCAAAAAGAAAATATATATGCCCTCTTGACATGAACCTGGCATTGCTGAAATGTAGACTCCCGCCCCTCCCTTGTATCCCACCCCCCACCCTATTGGCGTAACAACTATATACATTTATTTGTAATTACATGATTCAGCTGCATTGGCATTAATCAAAAGTACAACATCAAGCGTTGACACAGTTCTCGTCTGTCAGAGGTAGCCCCCAAGCAAGACACCAGAGTGCCCATCTCCCCAAGATAGGGCAAACCCTCAAGGCAACGCATCTAAAGCTGGCGCGTCTGAATCCAGGTCAGAGTTCGTGTCCGGAATTTTTAATAATACCACCAATGCCTCCCAGGCCCTCGCCATCTCTAGTGCCTTTTCGCTGTTGGCGCGGGTCGCCAGCTGCAGTCTCGTAGTCCCTTCGCATTCCGCCCACTTAAGAAATTCGGCTTGACATCTCCGATAACTAGGACCCTTCCTGGCCTTCCAGTGAGTTGTGATTTCCCTCTTTGCTAGCAAAAGCCCTAAATCTATGAATTTGCTCGTTACCTTGTTCTTAGAGGTGTGAGGAAACCAATGTAACAAACAGAGGCTTATGGTGGGTTCTATGTCTCTAGTCGTGACATCCTGCAGAAGTGTTACCACCTCCTCCCAATACGTTCCCAGTTGAGGGCACCCCCACATCATGTGGGCGAAGTCTGCTCCCACTGTACTGCAGCGCGGGCACATTGCCGAATTCACTTTAAAATGCTGGTTAATTTTTGCTGGTGTAAGATAAGCCCTGTGGAGTATAAAAAAAATGTACCAGTTGGAAGCGTGCGTTCCTCGTGCTTTTCCATGCTCGTTCCATTAAACCCGCCCATGCTTTCTCAGGGATTTCCACACTCAAGTCTTCCTCCCATTTTTGTCGAAGTGAACACAGAGGGGTGAGTCTCTCGTGCATCATTCGACGGTACAGGCACGTAACCGCCTTAATGGTGCCCGCTGCCATAACTACGTATTGACAAGCCACAATCTTACTTAGATAAAATCGTTGAGGAGTGGGTGGAGGCCCAGCAGTCCTTTCAGCCCTCGGGTGGGCCACCGCAGTGCCCCCGGGACCATCCCAGCTCGCTCTGCGCCAGGGGAAGCACAGGCCCAAAACACCCCCGATCGCGGCTCCAGGCGCCAGGGACGATCACGATCCCTCAATTTTTGGCTTCCCTCCTCGACAGCAGCTAGAGGTGCTGATAAAACTGCATGCGGGCTTGGGTGGGCAGGATTATGCAGGATACTTTAATGGGCGGTTGCGGAGCTCTCTAGGCAGCGTCCGCTCTAGTCGCCATCTTGGCCACGCCCCGGATCTGCAACTTCATCTGGAACCCAAGAGTGACTCAAAAGGCTAGTCTGCTGGCCTCCTGATCTGAGCCTCAGGCACATAACGGATTCCCCAACAGCTCCTGGACCAGTCTTCAGCGAGTTCCTGACCACCAAGTGGTGCCTCTCAGGTCCTGGACCCTTGGCGTGGCTCCCGAGCTCTTGAATTCAACCTTTTGGACTCTTTGCGACTGGATCAGTTCACACCGAGACCACGCCGCTCCCACCGAAAATCAGCACGAGCCGCAGTCAGCCCGTCTCTTCGCACAGCAGCATAGACCGCCAAAGCGAAACTCCAGCACCCAGCCTGCTCTTTGCGTCACACCGATAACTGCCTGCGAAGCTCTCCAACGCTCAAGGAACTCTTGGCACAAAATTGAGAAGGTAAACCTTTAAAGAGATTAATCTGGAACTATATCTGACCCGTGCTCCATCGCGTTCGACCTGAACCTTTGACTTTGAATGGTCCTACGCAACCAGATAGCCACAGTTGATGGTTTATGCTTTGAGGCGCAATATTGCAGTTTATTCTTTTTAAAAAAATCATAACTCTGGTTTAACTGATTGGATTTGTGTCATTTTGGTCTAGTTTTATTTATTAAATTAAGCTCTATTTTTCTAACCTGGCCTGGGATCTTTTTGTGTGGCGTTTTCACTGTTTTACTGTTTGAAGTGTTGCACAAATACTTTACACATTGCCTTTAAGTTAAGCCTGACGGCTCTGTGCCAAGCTACCAGGTAGTTGATCACAGGTTAACTTGGGGTTTGCTCGTGCCTTACCCGGACTAGGACTGTGGCTGCTGCTTGACCAGGACTCAAACCCCAGTCAACCAATAACCCAATTTCTAACAATGCCCGACTGACATAACAATGATTTCTGATGGAAAGAACAAGCATAGGCAAAGCTATAATGTTTCACTAGGGAGACCTATTGGCTTTGCTAATGCCAGTTTTAAAAAAAGCCAATGTTCCAAATTTTGCAAGCCTCCAAAAAGAAATACATCTTTTAAAATGATCGAGTAAGACCTGTTTTGAGTGGTGACCCAGATGCAGCAGGTGGCAAAAATGTGGTATTATAAGTTAGCTTATGAACAGAGTTCCCTGTAAGGTGCGCGCGCACACCTCACTGACACACGAGCGTGCAGTGTCCCGAGGGAAGCGCGCACACATCCTGCAAGAGCTTTCGCGCGCCGCTTTTAAAGCGCGAGCAGCGCGAAAACGGTAATTTCCTGTTTGGGGGAACATTAATTGGCAAGTGGCTCCTGCACTTCTTTCCTAATGGGCCGTGGCTGCGGGCTGTTTGTGGCCCTTTGTGAAAATATTTGTTAATTGCAGTACCGTCATGCGCTGTGATGGAGCAGGGAAAATAAAAAAATTTAACCCCTAACAAATTTTATAAATTATTAATAAAATGTTCGTTTAAATGTATTAATCAACACTGTATGTGTGGGAATGTTAATATGCCAATGTGTGTGCTAAATAATCTATTAATGAATGTCCGTGTGTCTAATTATAACGTAAAAATAAATGCGTACTAATAAAAATAAATGCATGTTATTGTGCTTCATAGAAATAAAACGTGTTGTTGCAAAAACAATAGTGATGGTAAGTAAGGAACAGCTTAAATGTTGCTTTCTGCTAGGTAATAACTAATTGGGGTACGTAGATGACGGGAGGGAAACGAAAGGGCTATTTTCCTCTATTTTAATTATGTTTTGTTTGCCTCAAATTAGTGCTTCTAAAGTATAACCGAGTGGCGAGATAAAATGGCCGCCAGTGGGAAGATGTGCGCAGGCGCAAGGGAACACATGACACGGGATGAAATCGGAGAAAGCTCAACCTCGTGGTGTAACAGAGAGGCTAGGATGCAAGAAATGGTCAAGGCTGATGTGACCTAATTGAACTGATAGTGTGCCGTGATGATCAGCAAGAGTCCCGTGGGAAACCAGTTTAAAAGAAAGGACAATGACTGCGGAGTTCTCGAATGTATCGAAAGAAGTTACAAATGAACTGATCGAAGCGGACGAAAACATGTTTGAGCGTATGGGAAAGGAAATGATCCAAGGACCATTGAATCCAAGAGAACTTGATTAAAAGAATGAATATGATGACATGCATGAACCAATGGAAGAAAAGCGTGATATTAATGTTGCAATAATTAGTTAGCAAAGTTAGAATTAGGGTATAAGAGGGCCTACTCTTAGTGGGAGGGGGTCAGTTCCAGTCCATTCCAGAGTCGCAGAGAGTCGGGTTGGTGGCTTCCAGTGCTGGGTGGTCCTGATCGATCCCTTACTGAGTGGGAGATGCTGAAAGACTGTTAGATGAGACGGGTTGCAGGTAGCTGATGCTGACGAGCTGAAGTTGCTGTTGCTGTCTTAATTTTCCAGTTGAGTATGAGAATCAGGCTATTTCTAATTCTTAACTTAGGTTAGAAATCATTAGGCTAAATTAGGAAGCTAGGCAGGTAATTAGGGTTTTGGCTTCATGACAAAAAATTTCTTTTCCGCAATAAATTGATTATGTTTAATAAAATTTTGAATTAATAATGAATGATTTGATTGAATAAAGCTTAAATTCTTTTTCATGCTTTTAAAAATTATATAAAATTTAAGATTCTTTAAACCAAAATGACTCAGTGGTTATTTTCCTAAGTAATTGTGACATCAGTAATTGGTTATTGTGATTCAGCTGGTCTTAATCACTCTGAACTAATTTTTTACATGAATGATTCATCGACAAAACAAATGAGCAGGAATATCTTAAGAAATAACTAAAAGAAAGTGACAAATTAAGGTAATAAGATATCCCGGCTCTTCCAGCGGTACATAAATGGTGTTTTCCACTTAGTTCTCATGCTTCTCCTAAGAGTACAAAATTTCATAAAGGTGTAAAGGAAATCCAGGTGTGCGTGTTAGGCGATGTCTATGGGCCCCATCGTCATGTGGATGTGAGAAAATATAGTTTGCCCCTGGATGACCTATAAGTAACTTAGGAGGAGAATAGTTTTTATTGTACGCGCTGCATCAGATTTCTTGGTAGCAGAGTTATGGTTTTCTATAGATTAGTTTAGTGATTATTGTTTATTGATTATTTTGATGACTAACACTATATGTTGAGTCGCGTTATGTTATATGTGAGTTTTCACGCTTCTGGGATGTAGGAAGTGGAACACGTGTGGCAAGAGAAGTCACATGGAATTTGGTACATGGTCTGAATTCATTTTGGTAATAACGCAGGTTGTGTTATGTTAGGGATTTCTGTGTGAAAAGTGTGTAATTGGAATAGCAAATCACGTTTACTTGTGAAACTTTGGCCTTAATTCTCAGGAGCCTAGTCTCCACATGTGTCTTATCCCCAGAGAAACGAGTAAATTGTTTGTTTGAAAGAAGGGTAAGGTAGAGGGAAGTGCTACTTTATCGGCGAGAGTACATAATTCTGTGGTAGGGTAGAGGTAAGCGCTGCCTACTGGAAAAACAGGATTCTTGTGTAAAAGGACAAAGCTGTCACTTTTGTTTAGCGGATCAGACTATGGAATTGTTTTAATTGTTGTAACTAACGAAGAAACGGCGAAAAGAAAAATTGCCGATAAATTTTGTAAAGGAGGGGCAAAAGAGTAGAAGTGACGTGGAACAGTGCCGCGCTAGGATTGGATAGTGCGCTAGTCACGTGAACACAGAGCAGGAGTGACGTAAAAAAGTGCCGCGCTAGGATTGGTTGATTCGCGGACAGTGGGAATTGTTCTGATTGATACGTTAGTGTGAGTCGCGCTGTAATTGGTTGAAGTTCGGTACACAGAACAGCGTTAGCGTAAAGAGAAAACAAATAGAAAACATGTCGTATTACGAGTATGAAAGGGAGAGAACGTCATGGACGACAAAATTGAAGAATTTCTTTAAGAAAGACAAAAAGGTTGTGACTAGAGAGGGACAAGTAATTCCTCCGCCGAAATCAGCAGCGTCACATATGATGCTGAAATATGGATATCATACGTGCATATGGTTGGAAAACTGGGCAAAGTATACGAAGAATGATGGTGCTTTAGCTTTCCCTGAGAATGGTTCATTTAGTGTAGCGGTTTTACGAAATTCACGAGAAAAAATGTGTAAGTTGGAACCTAGACCTAGACCAACACAGTTTGAGGCCTTGACAGAATGGGAGGATGAAATGTATGAACGAGAGAGATTCAGAGGAATGAGAGATCATGAATTTATGCCTGGAAGATTATGGGGAGTAAATCATGAAGACAGAATAAAACGATGGAGATGTGCTAACATGACAGGAGGTTTGTTTCCAGCTTTTACAGTTGAGGACGGGACTAAGAAAAACGGATTGAGAAAAAGAAACATATGGAAAGGGAAAAGTATATGCATGAGAGCGAAACGGATGACGAGTTACTGGAAGATATTTTAAATAGAAATCCACCTCCGTACCAGCAGAGTTCTACAGTGGTGACACCAAATGCACCGCTAATAGAAACTATGCGAAATAAAAGCCCGGAAAAGAGAATTGAAGTAAATAGGTCACAAGATCAAATGAAAACTTCTCAAAATGAAGGAATAGAAAGCGACAATGCAAGCGAATTAGTAAAGACCACAAAAGAACTAACTGAAAAGATTAGAGAATTAACGAAAAATATGGAAGCAGTTACTGTGCCTGTAACCATAGGTCCAGTAATACCCATTTTTGAGAATCAGAAAATTGATGAACGATCTTTGGTAATTCCCATGAGTTCACAATTTCAGAGAGAAAAAGAAAGGATGGAACAAAGTGCAAGTACAAGTAATTTGGCTAGTACTTACAGACCAAGTCCACCTACAAATTTGACGGTGAATGAGTGCAATGGTAGGAAAATGCATATGGTAACAGAATCTGCAACAGAAACCCCTGAAAAGAGTGGTAATTGGATAGAACTAAATAATACACCCATAGGTCCGACTCCTGATGAGTTAAATGAGTGGATGAAGGCATTTAAAATAAAAGAACCAGAAGAAAAACCATTAGATGTAATTAGATTAAAAATTGATATGGAAGAATTAATTCTAGGAACGATTGGTACCGAAAAGATAAAAAGTTACCAGGATGATGAAATAATGTTCCTGTGCAAAAGTATTACATGGAGGGCGAAGAATTTACATGACAAACTAGAAGAAGTAGCCAGTGAGATTGGAATAGACTTTGTGAAAGTAAAAACGTTGCAAAAACCATACAGAGTAGATTTTTGTGAAAAGGATATTGAAAATTTGAACACGGCAGGAAGGCTGACACAGATAAAGGAATTGATTGTGTTATTGAGAAAATGGGGTGATGTGGACAGATGGAAGGTTAGATGGACAAAGAAGAATGAGAAAACTACAGACAAAGGTTCATTGGCTTTTATGATAACTGAAAAAGAATCTGTTGCCAAAGAATACCCCATGAGAGAAACTCCAGGTGGTAGTTACGTGCATGTTCCCTGGACTAGGCAGGACATACTGTCATTTACCAATGACTTTCCAAAGCTAAGAGAGAAGCCAGTTGAATGGTACCGACAAGTAGAGAGGTTTGTAAAAGTCTCAAAAGTGTTGTGGATAGATTTAGATGGATTATTTGACATAGTGGTACCAACGGATTTGTGGTCAGAATGTAAGATTACAGTTGACTGGCCAACTACAGAATATCCAAGAGATCCTAAGACAGGAGCTCCAGGTCCTGATGTGATGAAGAAGTACGATAAGGTGATTACATTTTTGAAGAATAAGATTCCTCCTAAAGAGACAGATTGGGTAAAGATTGATAGAACTACACAGGAAAGTAAGGAGTCTGTACATGCATATTATGAGCGATTGTTATTGGTTTTCAAGCAGTATAGTGGTTATGAGGAATTGAGTGAAAAAGACATGAGTCATTTTGTATACCGATTTGTGTTTGGCCTGAAACCAGAAATAAGTGATATGATTAAACAACACATGATAAACTGGCAGAATGGAAGTGTAGATAAGGTGCTGAGGTATGCTAAGTATTGTAGTGATGAAATAGAGAGTAAACAGCGTAAGTTGAAAGAGAAAGCAATGTGGGCACAGGTGAAGGTGGCAGAAAAACAAGAAGCTCAATTGGACAATAATAATGGGAATGAAACAGGACAGAATAAAATGCGACCGAACATAGGTAAAGGAAAGGGTCAAGTGAGTCTAGAAGAAGCAAAGAAGAAATGGCCATGTCATAATTGCGGAAAATTAGGGCATTGGAGAAATGAGTGTAAGTTCCCACTTAAACCTAATCCGGAACATCAATCATTAACTCCACAGGTGCAGAATGAGGTAGTTGTTCAACAAAGTCAGGTGCCGCAACCACCACTTCCCAACACTGATAACCAACAAAGATACAGTACAGAAACAGGATTCTACGGAGGAGAGCAGGTAACACAATTGCCACTAGCAGCAAATATTTCTCAGTATTGGTTGCATCAGAGTGAGGATGACCCGGATGAAAGATTCTGACGGTGCGCAGGAGAGAGGAAAGAGTGCGTGCTTGGCGCAACTCTAGAGGTAGATCAGTCTGGTCCCTTTGTGGATGGAGAAGTGAATGGTGCAAATGTAACATTCCTTGTCGATACTGGAGCTACCCGTTCTACTGTCAGATCAGTGGAAATTCCAAACCTTCCTCTCTCAGGTGAATATATCCAAGTAGTAGGAGTAGCCAATCAGCAGATAAAAACCCCACTTACTGAATTGGTGGAAGTAAAAATTGGTACTTTTAGCAAAATGCATAAATTTGTAGTGTGCGATTGTAGTCCTGTAAATCTTTTGGGTCGTGACCTCTTGTGCAAGATGAATTGCACAATTTATTGTACACCAGATGGAATTGGATTTCAGACTTCAGATGAAGATGTTTTGTATAAAGTAACTTTGATTAATCAGGAACCTGAAACGAATGGTTTGTTTCCTGCATTTGATGCAGAAAAGCTTCCAGAAGAACTAAAAAGTTCAGTAAAAGAAAGTGTGTGGGATTTTACAGGAGAAGACATTGGATTAATGAGAGAAGTGGATCCCGTAAAAGTGACAGTGAAAGAAGGGATAATTTACCCGAATACGCCACAGTACAAATTAACTCCAGAAATAATTGAAGGAATAACTCCTGTGGTAAATAAGATGATTGAACAGGGAATTCTAAAGGAAATCATGAGCAGTCCATGTAATTCACCTATTATGGGACTGAAAAAGCCGAATGGAACATATAGAATAGTACAGGATTTGAGGAAGATCAACAAAATAGTTGTACCCTGTTGTCCAATAGTGCCAAACCCTGCAGTGATTTTATATCAAATTCCACACGAAGCTGAGTGGTACACTGTGATAGATTTGTGTCACGCATTTTTCTCTATTCCTTTGCATCCAGATAGCCAGCCATTATTTGCGTTCCGGTTTGGAGAGCGTATTTTGGCATGGTGCCGAATTCCTCAGGGGTATACAGAAAGTCCCTCAATCTTTAATCAGATTCTAAAGAAATCTCTGGAAGATTTGAAAATGCCAGAAAAATCAGTGATGGTGCAGTATATTGATGACCTATTGGTGGCATCGAAAACCAAAGAGGCATGTGTAAGTGACACAATTGCCTTACTGAACCATTTAGAGAAAAGAGGACATAAAGTGTCTCCTTCAAAATTACAGTTTTGTCAGAAAGAAGTCCAGTATTTAGGGCATAAAATTGAGAAAGGAGTGCGGAAAATAGCGACAGAAAGAGTAAGAATGATTCAAGGAATGAGAGCACCAATGACTCAGAGAGAGGTAAGAATGTTTTTGGGAATGGTTGGATATTGTCGACAGTGGATAAGTGGTTTCTCTTTGATTGCAAAACCATTACAAAAATTGACCAAGAAAGATGTAAAAGACCCTTTTGAGTTAAACAAGGAAGAAATGAAATCTTTCAAAGAATTGAAAAAGAAACTGTGTGAGGCCCCTGCTTTAGGCATGCCTGATTATGAGAAGGATTTTGAGTTGTACTGCAGTGAAAGAGATGGATGTGCATTTTCAGTACTAGTACAAAAACATGGCATGATGAAAAGACCGATTGCTTATTTTTCAGCTGTTTTAGATCCTATAGCAAAAGCATTGCCTGGATGCCTGAAAGCAGTTGCTGCTACTTGTGTAAGTCTGGAACAAAGTGAAGGTATAGTGATGGGGTATCCACTGAGAGTATATGTTCCCCACTCAGTAGAAATTCTTTTGACAAGAACAAAAACACAGTACATGACACATAGTCGGCTGACTAAGTATGAAAAGGTCATCTTGAGTGCTGAAAATGTGACCATAGATAGATGCATGAATGTAAATCCTTCAACATCATTGCCAGATGAGGAAAATATAATTGAACAGGATGAAGTAGATCATGATTGTCTGAACGTGCTGGAATATTGCACGAAACCAAGAGCTGACATAAAAGATGAACCGTTAAAGGAATCTGATTATGTCATGTTTGTGGATGGCTCATGCTTAAGAACAAAAGAAGGAGTTTTAAGCGCAGCTTACGCAGTATGCACAGTGGCAACTGTGATGGAAGCGTCTTGTCTGAAAGGAATAAGGTCTGCACAAGTTGCGGAACTGATTGCTTTGATTCAAGCATGTAAATTAGGAAGAAATGTACGAGTCACGATTGTGACCGATAGCCAATATGGTTTCGGCATCGTACATGACTTCGGTCAGATTTGGTCACAAAGAGGATTTTTGACGTCTGCAGGAACACCTATCAGAAATGGAGATTTTGTTAAAAAGCTGCTTGAGGCGATACAGTTGCCTAAACAAATCGCTGTAGTGAAGTGCAAAGCGCATAAGAAAAACGAAGATTACATAGCCTTCGGCAATAATTATGCCGATGAGATCCCCAAATATTGTGCAGAGAACATGGTGTCCCTGAACAAAAATAGAGAAAGGGAGCATGTCTCTTGTCCTTGGCTTTTCACTAATACTGTCGAAACATGGGATGAAGTAAGGCAGTTACAAGAAACTGCAAGAGATGAGGAAAAAGATTACTGGATAAAAGCAGGATGTAGAAGACAGGAAAATAATGGTGTGTGGGTATACAGAGATGAAAGACCAGTTATGCCTGATAGCATGATTGCAGACATGGCACGGATGTACCATGGACAAGCTCATATTGGGAGAGATGCAATGATCAGACTTTTTAGACAAACCTGGTATAACCCAAAATTCAGAGCCATTGCTGAAAGTCTTTGTCAAAGATGTCTTATTTGTCAACAGTTTAACCCAGGAAGAAAAACAGTAGTGAGTCTAGGAACAATAGGACGAGAAGGAGGTCCATTCACTAGAATGCAGTTGGACTTTATCGAGATGCCCCCTAGTAACAGACTAAGATATGTTCTGGTGGTCGTCTGTTTGTTCTCTCGTTGGGTGGAGGCATACCCCACAAGAAGGAATGATGGAACAACAGTGGCAAAACTTATGCTGCGAGAGTTCATTCCAAGGTATGGTTTTCCAGTCACGGTTGAGACAGATAGAGGAACACATTTTCAAAATGAGTTGATCCAATTGATTTGTGAAGCATTGAGTATTAAACAAAAACTACATTGTGCTTACAGACCAGAGGCTTCTGGGGTAGTAGAGCAGATTAACGGAACAATTAAAAACAGGTTAGGAAAAATGTGTCAAGCTACAGGACTCAAATGGCCAGATGCACTGCCTCTTGTTCTGATGACCATCAGAAGCATCCCTGAAAAGAAAACTGGACTCAGTCCTCATGAGATGATCATGGGACGAGCAATGAGACAAGCACACGTACCTGTCAACAAGTTATTAACTATAACTGATGATCTAGTACTGGATTATTGCAAGGGACTGGCTGATGTGGTGTGTTCTGTGTTTCATCAGGTTGGACCGGATGCGACCACTCTTGAAAGAAAACCAGCCCACGACTTGAATCCAGGAGACTGGGTCCGCATAAAAGTCCACAGGAGAAGAAACTGTCTAGTTCCTCGTTGGGACGAGCCACGACAGGTAATCCTGGTAACAACAACTGCTGTCAAGTGTGCAGGAGTGAAAAACTGGGTTCATGCCAGCCACACGATCAGAGTTCCAGAACCTACTGATCGACATGTGAGTCGACGACTGGAAGTGTGGGATAAAAGCTTAACAGCTGGGACAACAAGGATAAGTGAAAGGGTGCCAGAACTTGAAGATCGACCTGAAAGTCGACATCTGGAAACCCCAACGGCAAACACCTCTAGAGAAGAAGAGGAACAAGAAGAAGAAGAAAGAAATTCAGAAGTTCCAGAACTTGAAGATCGACCTCTAAGTCGACATCTGGAAATATCTGACACAACTTCAGGATCTGATGATTCAGCTGCAAACTGGGAAGAATTCCGAAAGAGAACTTGGGGTTATAAACCAATTAGAGAAGAAACTGAGCAAGAAATTGAGTTAGATGAACAACCAAGTACAAGTTATGGTGGAAATCCTTCAGAAACAATATTAATAGATGAAATAGGGAAAGAAGTACACAAAAAGTTAGAAAATCGAGAAGAACCCCGAGGAGCAATAGGGACAGATAGAGAAACAGAAGAACAGGGAAATTTAGAAGCAGAAAGGGAGAAAAACACCAAATCGGAAGAACACAGAGGAGGGACAGTGATAAGGGAAAACAAAAAGGAGGAGACAGATCCACCAGTAGGAGATGACGAGATCATAAGTTTCAAAATAAGAGACAATAGTGAGATAGTTGAAACAGAAACTGAAGAAAGTGGAGAAGAGGAAAAGGCAAAAACTGAATCAAGAAAAAGAAATTGGAAAACAGAAAGAGAAGAGAAGGTGAAGCCAAAAGGCCAAGAAAAGGAGATAATTGGCCCAACAGCTATATAAGAAAATTGAGATATAGAATAATAAAAACAGGAGACGAAAGGGCCGAACAAGTGAATGAGGTAACAAGTCAAAAGGGACAAGGAAAACCCAGTGGGAAAAGATTACAGAAGTCCAAAAGAACAAAGAAAGTGAATGCGAAGTATAAGTCACCTGAGTGGCTGTATATTGCACTAACAGATTACAAAGAAGAAGAAAACACTCACGAGAACCAGAGACTAAGAAGTCGAATGGGAAAAGGTGAGATGCAACAAACCCTGAAGTGAAAACTTGTAGTGCTTCTGCCGGACATGACAATTTTACTGGATGTGACAAATCACCGGATGTGACAACGAAAGAATTCTGGAGAGAATTAAAAGAAAGTACCAAGCAAAGACTTTTTGAAAGCAGAGTGGCATCTAAGTCATTTCTGAGGTGTAGTGACACAATTTTCTGAAACTTAACAAATAGAAAAAGCAAAATGGAAAATAATAGGGATAGAAGAGATAAATGTGAGTTTATAAAAAGATGGTGCAAAATGTGCTGCTTTTGTACAGGGTTATTAATGACCATATGGATAGTTTTAGCAATCACAATTCCTATTAGTTTAGCTGTGATAGAAGCAAAGAATGATACTAAATCAGAAAAAGAGACTAATATTAAAGAACCAGTTATCCTAAGAAGTAGTGCAGAGTTACATAAGGATAAGTCAGTAACAGACTTTTCAAAAAATGTTTTTACAAAATTGTTGTATGAATATGTAGAGACAATGGATGTGAGAGATTGTTATGTTTGTATGCAGTTGCCTGCATCAGTGTCAGAAGGTGTGACTTATCATCACTTACCTCTAACTTATGGAATAACCTGTAGTGTAATAGCAAGTTTATTTTATAAAACAGGTAGATTAGAATCTTATTATACTGACATAGATAAGATTTTTGCAAACATTCCAGAAGTACCAGGACTTAACAAAGTAAAACCAGCAAAAGTTTTAGGGGAATTTTTTCTAGAACGTAGAAAATTAACCTTAGAAGAAATAGTTAGTAACAACCTTACCTGTGAGTTAAAGAAAGAAGAAAAAGTATTTTTAGAAATGGTTGAAGAAAGAAGAATGAAATTTCAAAAAGAAGCAATAAAAGAGGAAGGAAAACGCTTATGGACGTTTGAGGAAGGAAATCATGAAGGGAAAAGATAAATGCAGCAATGACATTAGATTGGCCGCAAACAGGAAAGTTGTGTATTAGGAGAAATAAGACAGTCTATGACAATTACTTTGTAGGTTCCAGTATCTGCCATGACAATTATCAAATTCTGGGAGGTTGGGGATTCAAAGGTGGAAAAGATCCAATATTTCCAGGTATCTATTATATTTGTGGGAATAGAGCTTATTACAGGTTACCGGACCATTGGTATGGAACTTGCTATGTAGGCCTGGTCTTTCCAAAAATCTTTCATATGGACAGAGAAGAAAAAGGAACATACAAGATGATTAATAGCTTTGCACGTAGAAAGAGGGAAAGTTTTTCAGAAATTGTAGGAGATATTTTTGGAGCATTGATACCAGCAGTGGGAATATCTTTGAATGCATTTAAAATTCGGAAGTTATCCACAGTAGTAGATCGTTTGTCTACAGATACTGCGGGAGGGTTCTTAATGGTAAATACCGAAATGGTTGCCATGAGAGCTATGGTGATGCAAAATCGGCTTGCCCTTGATATTCTTTTGGCAAAAGAGGGTGGAGTCTGTGGAATGTTGAAAGTCCAACATTGTTGTACTTACATTCCTGATAAAAGTGAAAATATACAGAAGTATATTACAAATATTACAAATTTGCACAAAGAACTAGTTCCACTGGAGGTTGAAAGTGTTTTGGGAAAACTTGGTAGAGGGTTTTCTTCAGTAGCAAATTGGTTTACCAGAATGGGTAGACTAATGATAGGGAAAGTTATAATAATAGCAACTGTAGTAATATTGTTAGCCATGGTATTGAAAATAGTATTAACATGTATAAAAAGAACAGTAAGACAAAATAAGATAAAATGAAATAACAGAATAATGAAAGAAAGAGAGAGAGAAATGGGTGAAATTGAGTTGGAGAAAATGAAAGAAAGCATGTATAAGGAGACTAAAAGGCAAGATGAAGAAGAAACAGATGTGTAAATAACAGAAAGCAAAAGACAAAAGACAAGCTGCCTGAAAAGAAGTATAACTTGGTTTTATGTGGTGATTTAAAAATCACCAAAGGGGGATTGATGGAGCAGGGAAAATAAAAAAATTTAACCCCTAACAAATTTTATAAATTATTAATAAAATGTTCGTTTAAATGTATTAATCAACACTGTATGTGTGGGAATGGTAATATGCCAATGTGTGTGCTAAATAATCTATTAATGAATGTCCGTGTGTCTAATTATAACGTAAAAATAAATGCGTACTAATAAAAATAAATGCATGTTATTGTGCTTCATAGAAATAAAACGTGTCGTTGCAAAAACAATAGTGATGGTAAGTAAGGAACAGCTTAAATGTTGCTTTCTGCTAGGTAATAACTAATTGGGGTACGTAGATGACGGGAGGGAAACGAAAGGGCTATTTTTCTCTATTTTAATTATGTTTTGTTTGCCTCAAATTAGTGCTTCTAAAGTATAACCGAGTGGCGAGATAAAATGGCCGCCAGTGGGAAGATGTGCGCAGGCGCAAGGGAACACATGACACGGGATGAAATCGGAGAAAGCTCAACCTCGTGGTGTAACAGAGAGGCTAGGATGCAAGAAATGGTCAAGGCTGATGTGACCTAATTGAACTGATAGTGTGCCGTGATGATCAGCAAGAGTCCCGTGGGAAACCAGTTTAAAAGAAAGGACAATGACTGCGGAGTTCTCGAATGTATCGAAAGAAGTTACAAATGAACTGATCGAAGCGGACGAAAACATGTTTGAGCGTATGGGAAAGGAAATGATCCAAGGACCATTGAATCCAAGAGAACTTGATTAAAAGAATGAATATGATGACATGCATGAACCAATGGAAGAAAAGCGTGATATTAATGTTGCAACAATTAGTTAGCAAAGTTAGAATTAGGGTATAAGAGGGCCTACTCTTAGTGGGAGGGGGTCAGTTCCAGTCCATTCCAGAGTCGCAGAGAGTCGAGAGTCGTGTTGGTGGCTTCCAGTGCTGGGTGGTCCTGATCGATCCCTTACTGAGTGGGAGATGCTGAAAGACTGTTAGATGAGACGGGTTGCAGGTAGCTGATGCTGACGAGCTGAAGTTGCTGTTGCTGTCTTAATTTTCCAGTTGAGTATGAGAATCAGGCTACTTCTAATTCTTAACTTAGGTTAGAAATCATTAGGCTAAATTAGGAAGCTAGGCAGGTAATTAGGGTTTTGGCTTCATGACAAAAATTTCTTTTCCGCAATAAATGGATTATGTTTAATAAAATTTTGAATTAATAATGAATGATTTGATTGAATAAAGCTTAAATTCTTTTTCATGCTTTTAAAACTTATATAAAATTTAAGATTCTTTAAACCAAAATGACTCAGTGGTTATTTTCCTAAGTAATTGTGACATCAGTAATTGGTTATTGTGATTCAGCTGGTCTTAATCACTATGAACTAATTTTTTACATGAATGATTCATCGACAAAACAAATGAGCAGGAATATCTTAAGAAATAACTAAAAGAAAGTGACAAATTAAGGTAATAAGATATCCCGGCTCTTCCAGCGGTACATAAATGGTGTTTTCCGTTTAGTTCTCATGCTTCTCCTAAGAGTACAAAATTTCATAAAGGTGTAAAGGAAATCCAGGTGTGCGTGTGTGTTAGGCGATGTCTATGGGCCCCATCGTCATGTGGATGTGAGAAAATATAGTTTGCCCCTGGATGACCTATAAGTAACTTAGGAGGAGAATAGTTTTTATTGTACGCGCTGCATCAGCTGCAATTAACAAACATTTTCACAATGGCTCACAATCAGCCCCCAGCCGCGCTCCATTAAGAGAAGAAATGCAGCAAGTTTAAAAGAACGACGCGTGAAGCACACGTCGTTCTTTTAAACTTGCTGCATTTCTTCTCTTAATGGAGCGCGGCTGGGGGCTGATTGTGAGCCATTGTGAAAATGTTTGTTAATTGCAGCGCATGACGGTGCTGCAATTAACAAATATTTTCACAAATGGTTACAAACAGCCCGCAGCCACGGCCCATTAGGAAATAAATGCAGCAAGTGAAAAAGAAAAGACGTGAATAGGCGTCGTCTCCCGCCTCTATTTTGCCGCCACCTTAATCGGGTCACCAGCGGTACAGGTCTCTGTTGTGGCTGGCGCGGGCAGATGCATGTGCGCTCTGCTCAGCTGACAGCTCGGGTGAGACAGAGCTGCACCCTACAGGACCGCACTCCTGTCCTCCAGCCCTACAGTGTCACTGAGGGGCTTCTGGTCAGTGCAGGCTGAGCAGCAACAGGACGTTTTCATTTCAAATTCCTGTCACAACAAAGAATTGCTTCTGCAGCCCGCAGAATTAATAAATTAAACGACCTCCATGGCCTCAACAGTACTCCCCTCCCCTAGTCGAGGGGGTTCCCTGATGACCGTACAAGTCATGGTGAGACTGAGATAGGGCACGTGTGTCTAAAGGCATAGGGCACAGCTCGGAAAGCGCGCCACGCCATGACCTCTCACCCTTACTACAATCTACAGCTGCAGATGGTCCAGTTTTGCCCCCAGTGCATCACAACACTGTCAGATCACCTGTCTGCAGCGAGTGACCCCACAGACTCCAGTTACAGAGACCAGGCTGACCAGCAGGAATGATTTACCCAGCACTCAGTGAATCCGAGGGTAAGTTTAAGATAACGCGGTGATTATTCATGTTCCTGCTACAGAGAGATCAGAGTTCTCTTGTGCAACTTTTGACTCACCAGTATCACAGAGGGTTAAAATGCCTGCTGCAACGAACGTGTATTCTGCATATCACAGAACATTTTATGTGGGTAGCTCATGGGGTTACTACTTTTGTCACATTCTGTGACCTTGTCACCTCCTTGTGTTTCTTGCAATTCATAAATTTCAATACTAAATCTACACAGTGACCTACTAACTATTATCAAAGGCATCCGCTGCATGTAAAGTGCATAGTATGACCGGAGTCGCAGTGACTGAGCTGGCCTGTACTGCATCACTCACACTAGTGCCAAAGTACTTCTAACCAATTTTATTTAATTTAGTTAATTTACACCTCTGCTCACAGTTCTGTACTGACTGTGCTCAGTAGTATAGAACTTTGCAATTTGGCTTTCATTTATCTCTACCAGGGCCTCCTGTGAAGTTTGTGCCCTTCCATTTCTGGTGCTTTGCAGCAGTTTTAGGATTTTCTTAGAGTTTCTTGTTGCTCAGATAGCTGTAATTTCTGTTATTTATAGGTTTTTCCTCTTCTTCATGGCTGGATTTTACTCGCCAGAAAGTGTCACTCATAGTTGTTGAAATGACACTCATAATTACACTGAAATTATGAAAATGTCACACACAAGCAATCTGAAACCTTGGCAATTATGTGTAAAGCACACATCGTGCTTTTGGGCTTGCTGCAGCCAAGCCTCCTAAAAGTTATACACAGCAGTAGTTGGCTGCCAGATTGTGAGCTGTGCATGGAGATAGGCCAAGGCCGCTGCCAGGCTTTGCTGCATGCAGCTGACTATACATATAACGCGGGTGTTGGCCTCGAGTGAAGAGTTGGATGCAGGGAATGGCAGAAGTTTCTCCATGCAGACAAACCCTTTGGCTGAAAGCTGTGCCCAGGGCCGGCTCCAGATCGGTGCCACCACACCGGGCACTGACTTGGGGTGGAGGCCTCATTTTTGCAAGTATATTAACATTTTTAAAGCACCTGCGTGTTCCTGGCCTCCAGCAATTTTCGGGCATCAATTAAAATGTCTAGATAACTCCGGTGATTAATCGTCTTCCTGGAAAGAGACTGAGGTTTGTCTAGTGGAAGTCTTGACTCATCCAAAGGTCGCGCAGTGGGTTAAAATGCCTGCTGCTAAGAACGTGTACCATGCAGATAAAGTGCATGTAATGTAAATAGGTCAGTGGGTTACTGCTTCTGTAAGAGCTCATTTTGTTACTTGTGGTTTGTAAGTCTAAATCCTAATAAAGAGCATTGAGCTATTAACTGTCATCAAACAGCTGCGTGTTAACTGCAAGTATTATGTTAGAGCAATATGTTTTTTTGCCCAGTCTTTCATTATCCTAATCTTGCCAAAAGGGTTCATTTGGGTAAAAAAACAATTCTTGTTTTTAAAGAGAACCTCCAACAATGGCGTTACATTTTAAATTCTGAATTTGTACTTTTCCTGAATAAGCACTCTTAAACTATATTGCCTATTAGTATCGATGACATGTTACTCCTACACTACACCTTGCAGTCCTGTCTGATGTAACACTTCCAATACACTGATTTACACACCTATGATTGTCTCTGTGCAATGTGTGTATTATGTAAAGTGCTCTGACACCCTACACTTGTATTAGTGGTGCTATAAAACTAAATGAATCAGAGAGACAGTAGTTCTGGAGACTTGAGGGCCGCTATTAAAGGGTGCTAGTGAGGGAATCCGTGGTAGAGGTGGCCATTGGGGGGGCGCCAACAAACATTGTCGCACAGGGCACCACCAGTGTTAAAGGCGGCCCTGGCTGTGCCTAGTGGAAGTTGGCTGCCCAAAGTCCAAAAGCACGACATGTAAGGCACACGTCGTTCTTTTGGACTTGCTGCATTGCTTTTAGGTAACACGTAGGTTAGAAATCTCTCTGCTTACCCTGGTGTGCCGCCTGGCTGGTATTTTGTTGCATCTTTCTGTCTCTGCATCCAGATATATAATACAACAAGTAACATTACACCTACAGCAGTAAAATCTTATGATGGTACCACCATTGGAGTCTTGTGCTTTTCTAAACCCGAAGTGTACTTGCCTGTGTAACCAATTAATGTCATGGCGTGTGTATCTAAATTGTAAACCTGCCTTAAGACCCTTAACGTGGCGCTGTATGTGTGGAAATGCACAGTCTTTTCACTTGTTTAAGCATAAGTTTGGAGTGATATTTGGCGCTGCACCCACACGCGCGGTCTGGTTCCTGGCGCACATAGCCATGGCTGCAGCGCACAAAGACCCTACACTGCCGCACACAGAGGGAAAAAAATTAGAGGGAACATTGCTTATGAATAGCCAATTATTCTACTTTATATGCTGAAAAAACTAACAAAGCTTTAAAGAAACCTGGAGTTTTTTTATCAAAACAAATACAGAAAGGAAAAACACTACTTTCAACCTTCATGCAATAAATCTCAAGATCATATACACAGGTTGACAAGATTGGAGGCATGTCAAAGTCATTTACCTTTTAAAAAACAAATCGCTATAGCGGAGGCTGAAGGGGATGGGGTAAAAAGAACGCCTGAGCACATTATGCCAGTGTTCACAAATGGACTCACCGAAACATACCATATTTACTTTCCCAAAGGAAACATTCCTTAAGTATCTCACTAGTACCCATAGATAGGAAATATAAAGCTGTGGTGGGCAGTGGGCACCATAAAACTAAGAGCTTTGTTTATTTAAAGTTATTACAATAAAAAAAAGCATTTGCAGTACCAATAGGTCTGGTTTTAAAGAAATGTTGTACGGTAATATGAAGCATTACAAGAAAATAGAATGGGAATGGATATGTATTGGTGTGTAAACAAAGAACTGTAGAATAATATTGGTGTAGGTTAAAAGCTTAAGTGACAGTTGCGCAGTCCAGCCAGACCGAAAGATCTATGTAAGTTGAGGACTGCCCTTCTTCCATCTGCGCTGCTGCCGCCAGAGAATACCACCATAAATGATCTAGCTATCTAAGACACTTTAATAGCATTACAATGTCATGTGTGTGTGTCTAAAAATTACAATTATCACAACTGTGTGGATGGAAAGCAGTTGTTTGTGGAAGTGCACAATTTCTATCCAATCAAAACATGTACTCCTGGCTCTCAACATGTGGTTGGAGTTAAAGCCCCAATACTGGCGATACTCACATAATTGTTTGGCGACAGCTGCCCTGTCAGGCCAGACCATAAGATTAGAAATCGGGCAGGAATTATTATACTGTATCTATGTTTTTTATTGTCTGTATACTTTGTTTTTATGATTTTAGGAAAACAGAGGTGAACAGAAATTAAATAGCCTTCTAATAAAGGGGGCAGGTCGTAATGAGAAGAACTGAGACCTTTCCTTGGTGGAAGTCAACTATTGAGGTCCTGATAGGTCTCAGGAAAAAAATACCATGGCAAATAATTTGTTGTACTTTCTCACATGGATGCATTGAGAAGCTGGCCATGTCACTGGGATTGGCATGTTTGGCATCACGGAAAAGCCAGAGGGCTCCTCTTGCGACCTCAATGGAAGCTCCGCACATAAAAGAGAGAAGGGACGGACCAAAGAATGTTCTCATTAGAATCGTGAGTGGGGACCACAAAAATATAAGATAATGCATCGGAGACAATAATGGTAGCAGCAAATGGACAGTGGTGGCTGGTGACTTTTGAAAGTGGGGGGGGCGTAAAAATTGGTTAAGAGGTTTTTGTAGTGAGCAAGGCGGGCAAACCCAACGGTCATAAGAGTGGTTTGGGAGGTGCCTTTCCCCATTACATTTTTTGAAAAATAGAGGACAAACTGGTGCATTTCAGAGCAAATGGGAAAAACACGAGGCCCAGGACATGGGCAAAAGCTTCATTCATTTTCTGCTCACTCTTTAGAGTCAGTCAAGTCAGGCCAGGATTCAAAACCCCACTGCATAAGCTATGGCTTGGTCCTGGCACAGTGGACCAGTAGAGGATGCCTCATGCATCGTGGTTGCATATGCTTGAGTCGTGCACATAGACGATGCAATGTGTAGAAATACTGCACCTTTTATTCATAGCGAGGCAGACTAAAGACACTCAAATCATGGGCTGCACTGTTGGAATATTGCAAAAGCGCTCTAAGTCCATGGTGGGAAGATGATCCTCTGATGCGACCAATATGATATACTGATGATAGTCAATTTCAACAAGAGTGTGGTTTCAAAAGTCACCAGCTGGCACTGCTTTAATATACATATTAAATACTGCTGTATTTATATCTGTATATCCGAGGACAGACATTCCTACAAGGGCCTACAGTATGTAACCAAAACTAAATACAAGCTCAATATTCATTCTGTGAAACCATTTTCTGGCCCTGCATGACTATAGATTCAGTCAGGTACCTGTGTTGCAGAATGCTCTACCAAACACACTGCACATATGCGCCCTGAGTCACTGGCTGTTAAGATCAGTCTGTTTTTGCAAATCCTGTGCCCTCTCTGCTGATGCACAGAAACTTTATCACGAAAGAAAATGGCTGGTTCCCACCTCGGTGCGCGCAGGTCTGGTCAGCACATCTGAGCTTCGGCAACTGTCCGGATAAATAAACGTCATATTTTTCGCTCCCCCGGACATGTTTTTAATGACTGACACGCAGTTAAACTGAATTGGATTAGGGTCCAACTAATTCACAGAAATCGTACATCGCAGCCTGTGTGAAAGGGGGGAGTCGGGTGGAAGCCGAGATAGACTGGCATATCTCCGACATAAATGTGTGTCATGACAGGAATCACGACGAAGGAACACAAATGCCAACTTTATCTTTAAGGAACATTTCTGCCAAAAAGGGGCTTGTGCGTGGTTTTTCCGTAAAAGCTAATGTCAAGGTCGTGTGAACGTGGGCAGGAGTTAGTGGTATTGGAATTCAAGGTGGCGCTCATATCTCGATGACAGATATCACATTAATTTATCTCCAACTCAGTCGCGGCTTGCAATACTCGCGGGGGTGGGGGGAGGGTTTAAAATTAAAAGAAAAAGAAAACTTACCTGACCGGGTCTGCGCCGCCTCTACTCCTGGGCCGCGCGTTCTGAACAGGAACACGCATGCTGCAGCTCCCTCCCCTCCTGTAAGCCAATCACAACGCTGCAATGGCAGCGTTGTGATTGGTGCGGAGTCCCGGACGGCGCCCAGCCGGGCACCAGAAGGGAGGCCATTTTCTCTATGTAGGCTGCATGCAGCCTACATAGAGAAAATGTAGAGTGCACATGACTGCTTTGGTCAGCCCCAGGGCCGACCAAGCAGTCAGGGCACTCAGAGTGGTGCAAGCCACTCCTCCCCGACCCACCCACCCGCACGCCCCCAACCAGGCATACGCTCCCGCACGCCCCCAACCAGGCATACCCCTGCCGTCTGCTTTCTCGCAGCGCGAGAAGCAGAAAATAAAATGGTATTTAAAAAACCATTTTATTTTCAGCTTCTCGCACTGCGAGAAAGCAGCGGGGCGGCGCTCCAACGCCCTAATGGAGCAGCCGCCACTGCAAATGGAGACTTTGACACAGGGGCAAGATGGTCATTGGGTCTGCAGTCTGTTTTCAAACTGTAACCCATTCATTCACGACCTTATCCCGCTTTCTAGGTGGCTAGCTGGAGAAGGCTTGTGGCCTTGCTGCTTTTTTGCACCTCTTTGCCTCCAGTCTGGTGGTGTCCCGGCTGTCTGAGAGTCGACAGCCACTGGAGACAAGGCTGTTGGCTTTGTACATTATTAAGCGGGGAGAAGGAGAAGGAGGGGAGCTAGGGAGGGGGGAGAGAGAAAGGGAGGGGAGAGAGAGGGGGGGAGAGAGAGGGGGAGAGAGAGAGAGAGGGAGGGAAAGAGAAAACAAACTAGTGTTTATTTAGTAGATGTCTGGACAGGGAAGTAAAACGACAGACAACAGTAGGCAAGAAACTAGAAGTTGACAATAGAGATTGGAGAAAAGCCATGGTTTAAGCAAGTTTCTGAATTTGAAATGGTTAGCAGGTGGCATCGCAAGACAGCAGCTCTCATTAGCCTGTGCACATTGTTCACAACCTCCTAAAAATAGTTCCTTTCTCTTTAGTTGTAAAGCTGGTATTGTGTTTTTATTATTGCATTTTTTAATTTATTTTTCCTGCGCTTTATTTAAAGTTTATAATATAAAGTGTTTAGGTAACATTGTAGCTGACTGAAATTTGTGTTCTTGCTTGGGAAGAGATTTATTCGGGTCTCCTTCACACAAATGAGAATAAGAAAACTTGTGGCCCAACTAAAATGCATGTTTAAAGAACATCGCTAGTAGAACACGGACATCGGTGCTTTAAATTTCAACATTTTATTGTAGTCATAAAGTGGCTATGTTAAGGTGACGGGATATTTTCTTTATGTGGCATAGGCGGACCATAAAAAATAAATGATTAACCATCACACCAGCTTGCCAATGCTCATTTTAATTTGACGTATGGGTTTGCAAACTTCCCTGAAGCTTCATGTGGTTGCTGGGCCTCCCAACCCTAACCCTCGAGCTCTTAGGTAGCTGGTGGCAATTAAATTAAAAATATACTCATTTTGTTACATGTCTCACTCCTTACTGCACCTCACTTCTACTGCAACGCTCTCTGTACCTACATCATTTTGCTCAACCACCCCTTATCAGTCCTTCACCTCTAATACACCTCCCTTGCTCCATTTCACAACCTGACCCCCCCCTCTCTCTCTACGACTCGGAGCTAATGTCTACATCTCTACTTAAACTCCCCACATAATCTGTTTCTACATAACACCTCTCTGCAGATAACTGCGCTGTTCAATTTTACTCTTTTTGCCTCACCCCCAACTTTCATTTTACCTCACCATTCATTCACTACTCACTGCTCTTTCTGCACCTTTTCCCTCTAAGCTCCAACTACTGTACCCTTTTCTTGCTATCCATTTCTACCCATTTTATTTATCTATCATTACCTCATCTCGAAGGACCTCTTTCTCCATTGCATTTCACCCTCCAGACCTAGGTTGTCTCTCACATTATACATTCATCCATCTCCCCATTGTCTCTACTTCACCCTCTCTCTACATCAATATCAACCTCACTTTTTTTCCTCTACCTCACCCTAGTCTCTCGATTACCAGCTTATTTCTTTGTTCCCTCAACCCTCTTTACCTGACCTGTCTTTCTATACCTCTTCTCATTTTACCCCCTCTGCTTCACTATGCTCGCTCTGCCTTGCATACGACTCTAAACTTTTCACACTACTCCACATGCTCACTTCTACCTCCGTCTCTACTCCTCTCTAGCCACTCTTTCTAACTTACCTCTCTAGCTCACCCATTCGTGCACCCCACCCCACTCCTTTTCCACTATCTACATGTAATTCTGCCTACCTCTAGCCCTCTACCTCACTCGAAAACATTAGCTATTCCTCCAACTCCGATTCTCGAGCTGTGTACGATATTTTTTGCTACCTCGCCTTCACTCTTTATATTAGGTCTCTGCCGATCTCATCTCTACCTCCCTTCTCTCTCTACTTTACCTCTCTTAGTATACCATGCTCTTTCCTGCTCTGTTCTTTGCTGGTCTACCAACCCCCATCTGATTGGTTATTCAGCAGAATCGGAGGTCACCATCTAGGCAAAGGGTGTAGACATGGAAGGAGGAACGGTGGGGCAAGGAAGGAGAAGAGAGTTAAGAAGGAAAATGTCAGAATTCACTCTACAGAATTGGGGAAATCCTTGAAGCAGTGCTTTGGGTTTCACGCTTGCTTGCAAGTTTGCTGGCTGCAGGTTGAGGATTTGTGATGAGGAATCTCCTGAAATTAAAGCTACAAATTAAAGCTGGATGTAAAAATAGCTTATTTTAATCTGCACAACTCCACTACACACCATCGGAGTATTGAACCCAGAAGTGAGAAAGAAATGAGTGAATGCATGGGGGGTGTTAAAGCGTCATCCATCTTTGTATCCTGTGTGTTAATACAGAAGCTCCAGAAGAAACTGGCCCCGACAATAACATGGGGGGGAGGTTTCAATGCCAACTCCCTTAAACCCGTTAGACTGATCACTTGGCCGAAACCACATTCAGCGCTTGTTTACTGAAAGACACTGCTGGAGAATCCTGGACCAGTATGTCATGAGGAATGAAAGCAGTGGCTGCCCCCACCAAACCAATAATAATGTACCAAGTCAATACCTACAGTACGACCTTAACACTCCAAACTGTTGCAAAACTAGTGTGAGGTGCTAGAGAGACTTGTATTAAGCCAGAATAACACAATCCTAACTGGAGAAGGATAGATGAAAGTATTTTCATTTGACATTTTCTTTTGATTGAGCAGGCCTTTTTATCACTATGATCAGAAAAAATCCTCTCAAACATATACGGCAGAGCTCTTCTATCAGTCTGACCAGACCACTACATGCATGCAACAAGCCGTACCAGAAGCATCCATCAGTTTTTAAAGTTCTGACTGCTAGGTTGGAATGGGTGACATTGTTCCAGAAAGGGCAAAATCCTGACAAACTCATAACAGAGAGACAGTACGTCTACAATTCTACTATCCAAGGCAGATGTTCACAATTCTTAGTGGATACATTCCCTAGCACAGCAAATTGTTCTTCCTCTGCTCTCCACGTGCTCCTGAGGGATGAGCAGCAAAAACACCTCCATTGAAGCAGCAGTGCTATGGAAGGATCCACGATTTGATTCCACAGCTATTAAGCAGTGTAACTTCATGATGTCCTTAAAAATCCTTCGTCTTCCACAGTAATGCTATACGGCCGCCTGCTGTATGTAGCAGAGCCCCTGGCTGCCCACCAAGACACAAAGAGGATACTTTAACCAGATGCTGACCGCCTAATTAACTTGGAACACGGTAGTTACTTTAAAGAACTATGTACCTTTTTGTCCCCAACGTGTGGACTTGGCTAATTCGGAGGCACCTGACCATGCTCGTTCAGTGAAAGATACAGTACAGCACGGCATGGTCTCAACAGAGGCTGGAGCGGAGCCCAGGTCTGAAGGACTCCAATACCCATGGAGAGGATCAAGACTAGATATAGAAATCTGCTTCTGTGTGAAGGCAGACAAGCATCCATTCACTAGAAGGCATATCGAGCACCACAGGTAGACAGTCAAAGTCTGACGAACAGAACATTCTGTAAAGAACACAAAATTATTGGTTCCTGCAGATTTTGGACATTTTGAAACGGAGAACTAAGAGAACCTAGACTCACACATTTTTGTAAAAATTATTTTTATTGAAATTTAGTGCATAGAGACAGAGGAAAAGCATTATACATTTGTAACCACAATTCCTTCAATCTCTAATGAAGACACAGATTCCTCATGAGTGGGTACCGCCATCGTGGACCTTGCACTCATCGATTTATAAAACTTTTCCCACAACTGCCCCTCCCTCCCTACCCCCCCTAACAACTAAGGTGGTAACACAGTATATCTGCTTTCTCATGTGGTTGTGAGGTACAACAAAGGAAGTGAGGCTACATCGAATTGCCTGACTGGGTGGTATATTGGGTTTGGCGTTATAGACCTAACCAAGGGATCTGATTACAGTGCCTCACCCGGATTAGAACTGAAACAGGTGCATTGCTCTCAGCGTAGGGGAACAAACTGCCAGGGGGAGACCTTTTTGTATTCTTCTCTAAAAATGTCTGCTAGTCTCTCCATGGTGAGTAGTTTCCATAGTCGGGAGTGCCATTGCGCTAATACTGGGGCCGCTTTCTTCTTCCATGCCTCGGCTAGCGACATTTTTGGCGCCCCCCAACGAGCCCACATAAATCGCCTCATCTGCCTTCGTCTGGTGTTCCAGCTACGGGTCTCTAAGACCCATGAGGACTGCCTCTATAGTAGTCGGTATTGGGTACCCCAACATATCTTTAATCTGTGTCAGGATCTCCTCCCAGAAGGGATTAACGGTGGGGCAGTCCCACCATATGTGGGGAAAGTCTCCCAGTAGGCCGCAACCCCTCCACACAAGTCGGAGGTCTCCGGAAATATTTTCAGAAGTTTGGTGGGGTAGAGATACCAATTGAAGAGCGTTTTGTGATGAGCTTCCCTCAAGTCTAATGAGTAATTGTTCTTCACGATATCGGACCATAAATGTTTCCATTCCTCTTTCGTTATCTCCCTCCCCATCGTGGTCTCCCAAAAGGAGGTGTAGCATGGTCTAGGTGCATGTAGAGTAGTTAACAACAAGCCATACAAGACGGAGATTACCCCTTTCATAGAGCTCACCTTCCTTACAAATGTGTATCGGTGTCAGTTCGCGTGTGCCCGCCTCCCTGACCTGTGGGTTGAGGGCCCTATGTTTTATTTGGAGATAGTGGAATTGTTCACTAGGTGCCAGGTGAAAATCCCTCTGACAGTTTTCAAATGTGCGAATATCGTAATTGTGAAAGAGATCTGATAACATGAGGCAACCCCCCTCCCTCCAGGCATCAAAAGGTCCCTCCCGCAGTGCCAGGGGGAATTCCGGGTTAAAGTGGATCGGAGTGTATGGGGATGGGAACGTTGTCCAGCCCTGCCCCTTAGTGATGTCGTCCCATATCTTAAGGGTGGTCCTCGTGGGTGTGCTCAAATACACATTCGGAGGCCGGTCCTTCTTGCGTTTCCAGAGTACATCCCAGATTGTTGTCCCTGCTATTGCCCTGTCCATATGTATCCAGTGTTTATCTGACTCCCTCATGGACCACTCCGCTATTACCCTTAGTTGTGCCACTTTACTTTATAAGTAAGACTGAAGTCGGGGAGAGCCACACCTCCCTCGCTCTTTGCCCGTCTAAGAGTGTGGAATGGGAGCCGTGCCCTACCGTTTTGCCAAATATAGCGTGTGATAAGTGAGCGTAATCTATCTATATTATAATGCGTTTGTCTCCCTTTTATGAAGCCTGATTGATCAGGGTGGATGAAGTCAGGCATTAGGTTTTCTAGTCTAGCCGCCAAAATTGCCGAATATAATTTAGCGTCCAGATTTAACAAAGCGATTGGCCTGTACGAGGCGCAGTGTTGAGGATTTTCCCTAGTTTAGGGATCACCGTAATCACTGCTTCAGCCATTGAGGCTGACACCTTTGAACCCTCTGCTATAGCGTTAAATAGGGTAGTTAGCTGGGGAATAATCTCTACTGCGTAGGTTTTGTAGAAGTGTGCAGTCAGACCGTCGGGTCCCGGGGATTTATTAGGCTTCAACGCTGCTATCACCTGCCCCACCTCCTCCTCAGTGATCGAGGCGTTTAATTGTTTGTTCCAAGCTGGGGAGACTTGGGGGAGCGACAGGGTGTCTAAATAATCTTTTTGGGCTGTCGGGTCTGTGGGTACAGTTTGATAGAGATCTTTGTAGAAGGCTCCAAATATATTAGCTTTGCCTATGTCGGAGTGTTCTAAAATCCCCCCCGTCACCGCTGATCCCCCCCATGTATTCTTTCTCCCTGAGTTTTCTTGCCAGATGTGATCCCACCTTATTCCCTTGTGCATACGATATTTGGCGTAACCTCAGAAGGGTGTATTCTGCTCTGTTAGTGTAAATTGCAATAATTTTCCCTTTCAGCGCAGTTAACTTGCACTGTAGGGTCCCAGTGGGGGTTGGTTTGTGTTCCCTTTCTACGACCTCTAGCTCCTTTTCTAGTGCTAATCGCTCCTTTGCTTATTTAGAGTGGCATTTTATTAAATGCATTTACCTCTCAGGACCGTCTTGAATGCGTCCCAGTTGTTTAGGGGGGAGGTTACATGTGGCTGGCTCATCTGGAAGTATTCCTTAATTGCCGCCCTCAGTTCATCTCTGAGCACTCTGCGTCTAGTTAAAGGGGCAGGGAAGAACCATCTTGAAGGGCCCGGCGTCGCGTTATCCCACGTCAGGCATATGGAGATGAGGCTGTGGTCTGACACTAATCGGTTGGATTTTTGCGGCTTATAGGGATCCCAGGAGGCTTTGTCTGAGGAAAATGTAGTCTAAGCGCGAGTATGTTTGGTGAACGTTAGAGAAGAAGGTGTAGTCTCTAGTGGTTGGGAAAATAGATCTCCATGCGCCATGAACGCCTAGAGTCTGAAAAGTTTGTTTCACTCCTTTGGGGAAGCTTCCCATAGGTGATCTATGGGGGTGTGTGCCATCTATTTCAGCGTGCCACGTTAAATTGAAATCTCCCATAAGAATTATTGGGCCCTCAGAGAATCCGCCCATCATATTTAGCAAGGCGGTCAGAAACGCTGGTTGGCCTGTGTTGGGGGCATAGGCCGAAATGAAAGTGCACAGTTGTCCCTTCAACTTCCCCTTGACCATCACTACTCTACCCTCCCCATCTGTTTTGATTCCTTCTGGTTGGAATTTTGTAGAGTTGTGGAATAGTAAAGCCACACCTTTTTGTTTGGACCCCGTGGAAGATCTGTAGATCAGGGAGTAACTTCTGTGTCTAAGTCGGTGCTCTTCCGTGCGCTTTAAATGTGTTTCTTGGAGTGCCACTATATCAAATTGATGATAAAATATTTCCAGATTTTTTTGGCGCTTTTGAGGGGAATTCAGCCCCTTAACATTCCATGAAGCTATACTAATCATCTTGGGTCATGTTTCCTCTCCCTCCTCTGCCCTATCAGTGTCCCTATGAGGGGACGCTTCTCTAGCTGCTTCACATGCCATAATATCCCCCTCCTCCCCTTTGTAGATATACCTCCCAATAGAACCTTGATATGTGAAATATTTGTTTCCCCTTTGTGACCACCACCTGGGCCGAATAACTGTCCCACCCCCCCGAACTTACATAACTGAACCTTTGCTGGGAACCCCCGAGGGCCCCCTGCGACATATTCGCTCAGGATAAAGGACATGTTGGCAGGCACCTTGGGCTAGGCCTGCCGCCACGACTTTTCCCTGTGTTAGATACTTGCAGCATGGCCAATTCGTGTCTTATTTATTTTCGCCTCCCCCTCGCGTTGCTTCATCCTCTGCCAGTGGAGAAGTCCTCCCAACATGGAGTGCTCTGCGAACAAGTCTTTTCTCCTTGGATTTAGGTCGAGTGCATTTCTAATCGTCGCAATATTTTTTTCTGGTCACTGCTGTTTCACGTTTTAGTTTGTTTCCCCTTTGGGATCCTGCGCCATTAAAAAGCTGTTGTTCGTTCCGTTTCTGCCCCTTCGAGGATTATTGGACGGGTGTCTCCTCTGCGTTCGATAGCCCAAGAATTTCCAGACCGTCCTCGAGCCTTGTGATATGCCTTGGTTTATTGAGCAAATCAAAGGCCAACCCAAATGGAAAAGTCCAGCGATATTTAAAGTTATCTGAACGCAACTTTGCTGTTAGCGGTCAGTATTGCTGGCGTCTTTGTAGTGTGGATTGTGCCAGGTCCTGGTATAGCATGCATTCGTGACCTTGAAAGGAGATAGTGTCTTTTTTCCTGGCCGCTTGCAAGATGGCTTCCTTAACTTTAAATGAGTGGAGTTTGACCAATACATTGCGGGTTCGGCACCTTTCTACAGATGATTGGGTGCCCACACAGTGGGCCCTTTCTATTTTGATCTTCATTTGGCGCTGTCCTAAAATCTCTGAAAATAACCCCTCTATGAAAGCGTCCAGGTCAGACCCTTCCGCCCCCTCTTCCAGGTCCCCGATTCTCATGTTGTCTCTCCTTGACCTGTTTTCCAGGTCTTCGTTCTTCAGCAATGTCATTTGCAGCTGTGCCTGTAGATCTAGGACCTTTTCATGCGTGTCCTTAGCTCGCTTGTCGAGGTCCTAAGTTTGGGTCTTTACCTCCAGTATTCTTGTGCAGATTGAATCAACGTTCCGTTGGAGGGAGGACATGCGTTCTGTGAGGTCTGCCTTGAGTTGTTCCATAGAGGCCTTTATGTCCATCTTTAGTTCCGTGCGCAGCTCGGTTTTGAATTCCCGAAGGGAGGCCAACAGATCGTCCTTGGTGAGTGTCATTTCGGCAGCCAGGTCTCCTTGCTCCTGTGGTGGCCTCTTCTCTGTAGGGGTAAAGAAGCTGGTGATTTTGCGAGTGGACTTTTTGGTGGCATAGAAGCGGTCTGTCTTCCCTTTTCTCTTGCGGGCCGGTTTGCCCCCCAGGCTACCAGGGTTTGTGCTTCCAGATTGTGGTATCTAAAGTGGCGATGCATGTGTTCGTACTGTTCTTGTTGCTGTGGCAGCTTCTACTTTTTTCCAGGCACTAGGCCTCTGGGGGCCATTTTAAGGTCAGGCAAGTAGTATTTTCGTGGGCTTCACCCGATGTCCTAGTTATTTGTGCCCCGCCTCTACACGATTGTGCCTTGCCTGGAATCCAGCTCCTTCCTTGCATCGTGGTAATCCTCCATTTACTGGTACAGCATTCGCTTTGTTCGTACTTTCCTCCGAGCCGCCATTTTGAAGTCAGGCGCACTGCGCCATTACTGTGTAGATTGGCTTAGGAGGCCTCCAAAACGTGTGGCATTCAGAGCTCCCCCTGTGTCCCCGCTTGCTGTGTCGGGTCTTGTCCGCTCCGCACTCACTGTCTTTTTGTGCATGCAGGGGCTCCGGAACCTCGGACGCTGGACTCTCGTCGTTGGGGCCGGATACTAGGGCTACCGCCGTAAACCACCGTCTTTGGCCGCACCGAGTCTCCCGGCCCCACGGTGCAGATGCCGGTGTTCCCGGGAAGGCACGTGAAACTTCGCTGTGACGGCTTCTAGGAGTTCGTCCCTGCCACTGCACTTCTCTTCTGCCGCTCCTCGGCCCCCTCTGCGGGTGCCACTTTGAAGGGTTCCGGCGCCTCAGAGTTTCCTGCGACTTCGCCCTGAACTTCGTCCCCGCAGCTTCCAAATCGTTCCTCCCCTCAGACTCGGCCGCTTCTAGGTATCGTTCGAATCAGGTCGGTGTCATAAAAGGCTGCGTATGGCTGCTTAATCTGTAGAAAACAGCAACGTGGCAGCGGAGTTGGTGTGGGTTAAGTCCACCCGGACATCTTGCCTGGCCTCGCCCCCTGACTCACATTTTAAAGTAGTTCATAATTCATATTGGTCTCCTTCTAGGAGGTGCAAGGCAAAAGGCTGAGACCTGATACACAGGCTTTGAGCATGCCCTTCCTTATCTCACTACTGGATAGATGTATGGCATGTACTAAAAACCTGAGAAAAGGGGGTGAACAAGTGCACACCGGTTTTTCCAACTATTCCAATTCACTTATCTCTTAATTTGAAAGTTTGTTGCGTGCAGCCCGGAAGCGTGGTCTGCCCTGATTCCACGCGCTTACGAACACAACAAAACTGAAGCGAACTTAAGTCTGAACATATAATCTAATGGGTGTTTTTTTAAACTTGTAGTGAACCCCTAAGGAAGGGCTATTAAAAGCCCGAAATGCATTGGGTAAAAAAAGATCAATCACCAAGGATGAATTATGTATGGGTCATGCGACAGAAAAAGGCCTGGATTGGCATATCTGCCGGATCAGAAACCGTTCATACATAAGCGCCTCACATGTAACAAGATGAAAAGAAATGAACTTTGGAATACTTGGAATAAAATGGATTAAACATGGATTAACTTGTGGCTTCTTTGTTACGGAACATGGAGTATGCTGTGCGTCCGGTCTTGGAGTGATACTTCGCTTCAGTTTTGTTATGTACTAAAAACCTACCAGTGATTGAGTCTTCCAACCCTTAGCCCAATTGGCAACTCCGATATCTCAGAACTAGAAGGCACCACTTCCCTTTAGAGAAGATGGACGATCCATTCGCAACAATGTGCCTCCTTAGACAGTGGCAGTCAGTCTCAATACCTTTGCAGAAAGAAGGGTTAACAGAACTACTCTGGCTGGCATTACATGAAAGTACTATATAGACTGTGGGACTAGACACCACTATTTGAACGTGTGTGTGGGACCCATTTCTAAATCTCTGTGGATCACCACACTTACACAGCCAAGACACTCCTCCAAATCGATACTTGTGACCACACAACTTTGCCAGTCCATAGAGATAAAAAGAGAATACACGACACGTTAAAGAAAGTATGAAAGAATGAGTGCTCAACAATTAGCAAGCACGTGTTCCCTTTCAGCCTAAATACCCTCCATCATGTGGCTACATCACCCAACCTCTCCTCTCTTCCTGCTTCTCATTATGTAGTATTACATCACGCTGTTAGCCAGCACTATTACCAAACATTTCTTATCTCTCAATTGTACACGCAATAGACTCTAGGTTTGTACGTGATGTCCAGTCACTCATACTCTTTTTATTAGTACTACACCAAAAGTTGTGTCTATATTTGATAACAGAAAATGTGATTTAAAACAAAAACAAAAAAAAGGGGGAAAGGAACATCCTGGTGGTTTTAGACTGTTTGGGAAATTTCCCTAGTTATTCTACCCCTGTGCTCTTATTGTATTTTGCTGCTGCGCCTAGGTGTGAAGTGAAAGAGCAAAGCATAGGATGGATAATTATTAGTAGCTGGTGTATGGATGGGTAGAGAGTTTGAGTGCCTCCTTTAGTGCTATATATGTACTGCAGAGACTGCTCAAGCTGTGTTATATACATGCAGCTGTATACATGCGATAAGTGTTTTGGAAGAGTGTGAGAATAGAAGCAGCCAGGCAGGCAAGTAAGCAAACACATACCATCTTTAGACCAGGTTCATACAGTTTAACCATTTTGAGTTGGATGCATCGGTAGAGTCCAGTAATTAAAGTAACTACCCTTGAAAAAACAAGAACACCCAAGAGCAGCAAAGCAGAAACAGAAGAATGAATAGTATGCAACCAGTTAATGTCTATGTCCTTGGGTTTACCCAGGAGACGCAGAGGAGCAACCCATAGGCATGACCACTATTCAATGTCACTGTGAATTTGTGCCAGGGTGTCCACCCCAGAGCAGTAAGTGTAGGGAGAGAACAGATGTGAAAGTCGCTACTCTTGATAGTACATGCCTTGACTGACTATACGATAAACATAGTACACACAGGAGCGGTAGAGTAGCCATGCAGGAATAGACACTATGCAATCAGCCATAGTATACACTGAAGTATTGCCATGAGTGGCAGAAAAGCAACCCAGAGAATGGGTGATAACTGGGTCTGGGTGGGTTGTTCACTGGACACGTTAAAAAGATATTTGTAGACTATGAACATAAAAGGGAGCTGAGGAAGGCATCAACGGAGGATATAATGGGGAAGAGTAGAGTATGGGTTCTGACTCAATTTGCTTCTGGGCTCCAACAGACCCAAATTGGGACATTTTCACAAGACACCCTTAACTCTTCCCTTGAGTGATCCCAAAAAGAAGCGGGTTTGAACAGGCAAGAGAATGTCTTTTTGAGACAGGCGGGAGGGAGGGTAGGACAGGTAGTGTGGCCATGCTCAAATGACCAGGGAATCTAGGTTTCACACTGTAATTCCAAAATTATATATATTTTCACCATCGTCTCTGCATTTTTCTTAGTTTTTTCAGACAGATTTAACCATTTGCCCTTGGGCCGCCTCCTCTTCAGAAGAAATTCTAAAATATTTTTACATACTTAGCCATATTTTTCCTAGGATTTGGACTGGCTCCCCATAAGCTCTCAAGTGCAAGGTTACCTTCAGAACTTTTTTCAGATGTATTTAAATAGTCAAATAAATGTTTGTCTATGAGAAAGGAAATAAGATACATTTTATTTTCTTTGAAGGTGTTAGCTGGTGGTCCATCTCGTCGCCCCGTTCCCCAAAGAAAACAGGTGTAGTAAGCAATCCCAATCCAAGGGAAGGGTAACACCGTAACCTATTATTTGGAGACACTTGCATTTGTGTTGTTTGTGAACCAATGGTCAATACTGCCCTTTTACCTTTCGCTTCAAAAAAAGGTAGCGCTGGAGCCAGATTTGGGAATAACATACATGTCCAAAGTCACACATGAAGCAGGCTGAAAAGGTGGATGAGAAATTAAAGTCTACTATTTATTTTATGGATTTTCTTATTCAGAAAATAGATATTTATTGCAGCAGGAGCATCATGAACATGAAGTGTTGTTCACAGAACAAATGTGTGTGCTTCTTATGCGCATGGGTGCATGTGTGACTGTAGATGAGTACAAGTCATTGGGAGACTATAGCTATTTATGCACACCAGACATACTTTACAGAGTTGTATACCTTTACAATTTGAGTTGTGGGGAGGATACAAAGTAACTAACTAGACCAAATCAACCAGCATGCTGCTACTCGCAGACCAGAATACTATCCTCGCTTAAACCAACTGAAAAATTAAGCTCCTTCTCACAATTGTAGGCACACAAACCCATGCCAGACCTTGAGGTCTGAACTCACAAACGCCTGATGTTTTTCAGCACTCAAATTCCCGTCACTGCGCCTTGGCACATCCAGTATGGTTGGCTGCCAACCACGACAGTCCTGACCTTGCCTCATCCCAAGAGGATGGAACAATGATGACTGTGTGGTTGCATCGACCTAATAAAACGAGTCAATGATCTTAAATGTGTACATTCTGGAGGAGGTGGGGAAGACAAGCAGGGGTTCAGTTAAACCTCCTCCTAGAGATTCTACAAGGATGCAAGAAAGATAAAAAGTTAAAACACTTCCAGAACCAGGTCCTGAGCAATCACAACAAGACCCCTACCGTTCTATAATGCCCACCCACACTCTCGCTCTCAACCCTTTTTGTCCTCAGAGGGTTCTGCCACTATCAGTTTGAGAGAATTTGCTTCGTAGTTATAAAGTAGGCATGCTGAAGGTTACCATTTTTCAGTCTGGTGGGATCCTTGTATATTAACGGATTGCCACTTCAAAAGGTAATGAAATAACATTTCACTGAATGCTAATTTGCCCATTCCTATGAAAGTCTACAAAGGCTCAAGTGAACATGTGGGAGCAAAAAGAATACAGGGATGTACCAGAAGACCTGTAATCATCCCCAAAAAACTGAAAGGTTGTGTTATCATTAGGAGTGAGCAGAGTATTCTGCAGAAAGGCAGGATGGACAGAACCACATGGATTCACCAAGGTCACTTTGAAAAGAATGCAGGATATTAAAAATGTTATTTTACCACATTCTGCCTCTGCTCCAATAAATCATCTTTTGATACTATTATCCCAGAGGGCCTTAGGAGGTTTATGGCCATTTTGGTTAGCAGGGGTGTGGCATATTTTGGTCAAGCTAAACAAAAGTCCCTGACGTTCCAATCAGATTGGCACAAATGGCCTTGTCCATCAGGCATAGGAGGGATGAAATGGGACATAAGGGAGCAAGAATTCTGCCCAGAAGCAGAACATTTGGAAAGTGTGCAGGATCCCCGTGATTCAAAAGGGTGGAAGGGCTCTGTCCCGCCTCCCCATCACAGCTGTAAACAGCAGCATTTAGGTTTTATTTGGAGTCCTGCATTCAGGCTATAACTGTTCAAGAATAAATCTGATCAGCGATATCCTAGAGATGTCATACCAAGATAAGTGGCTTAAACCACAATTTTTTCAACCAGTTGATAAATTTAAATAGGAGTACACTAGAGCAAAGGCAGGAATTGGGTACGACGGGGACATTCAAACTCCTAAAGAGAACCAGAAGCACGAGATGCCCAAAGAAGGCTACTTCTATCTCTAGAATGGAGGATGAAGGGGTTAGGAAGTAACACTAGAAAACATTCTTTAACTGATTAGGGAAGGGAATACACTGAACAAACATCAAACTGAGGGAGAGGAAATAGACTGTGCTGTTTGTAGATCTATACAACATGCCTCAATCTTCAGACACCAGGTTCTGGACCTTTACTTTCCCGCCCCACAGGTCCGGCTATCAACGGGCACAAACCAGTGTTTTAAGCGGGGTCACCTCTGTGCGTCTGTGGAGTCTCTGTTAAATGAAAAGCACACCCAACTGAAGGGCAGCCAAGGATAGAGGAATCCAACACATACCTCAACGTGCGGCCAAACATAAATAGCAGCACCTCGCGGATATCACGGTCTCCTTTAAAGTGGAAGAGAAGTCCTTCTTCAACTGAACATTCATCCAGAGCGTGCACGTATTAGGTGACAAGCTCAATATGAATATACGCCTGTCGTCACAATATACACATCTCAGCTTTCAAGTCAGTTTCTTTTTTTAGCGCAGTAGAAACTCTAGGTATACAAAAGGAATTTTAGGCACAGCTGCTCCGCTTTCCTGCCTGCTATGGCAGCATATACCATACACTGCAGGTTTTGCAACAATAACCCGTGTAGGTACACAACTTGCAGAGTTCTGTCCGAATAATAGGAGAGAAAGAACTGTGGCCATTTCAATTCCACAAATCACATCCAGCTGCCAACTCTTCGACCACATTGAACATATGAGCAGTCACTTCTAAAGTATCCCTGAAAATAATTCAATGAGGTGCTATGGACACCAAAACATTGAGGACTTTTGCAAGTGCTGTTTTAAGTGCTTCTCGTGTTTATCTGAGATTTCATAGGCAGCAACATGGTGATTTAATAGTCCCCTTAAAGGTGAACTGACGCAACACGTGGCTGAAGAAGCCATTCGGTAGCCCTTGGTTAACATGGCTTCCCAAATACTTCTTTTTTTAGACATCTTTGATAAGATATGGAGGCAAATGCGCAGTTAAAAGAAGCACTGCTTTCTTGGCAAATGGTAACAGAGGCACACACAAGGCAATCCTTAAAACATATCAGTCTCCTTTTCACAGAAGAATGGTTGTCATTATCACAGAATAACCACAATTATTTCACTACAAAATGCAAGTGCTATGCAACTCTGCTCCTTGCTTTTCCCAATGGAGACAATACAGAGCTTTGGGAATGCCACTCAGGTCCCAGACTGCCAGGCACGTAAACCACTCCAGCTCCGCAAACACCTCCTGTGTGCTAGAGACCATGTGTACCTAGTGCTGGGAAAACATCACGGATGGCATTTGGATTCATTATCGCCCCAGGTAAATATTTGCAATGCAGTAAAGTGTGCCAGTAAGGACATATTGAGCACAGAAGGCGATAAACAGATCTGAAGATGAGCATCTTTTTTAAGGCCTTTAAATTCTATGGAGACTATGAAGCCCACAAACAAACTTTTGTGACAGGGATACCTTGAATCTCTTAAAGCTATTTTATCACCAAGGATAAAATACCAGTCACTCAGGCAAAAACTGATGCACTCAAGCATTATGAGAAGAGCCAAGTTAGTGGCCCATGTCCATACACACGGCATGTGCCGGGGAGGCCCTTGATAAGAGCGCCAGAGCCCAATGGATTAGAGTTGATTCAATATAGAAGCATATCAATAAATACAAAGTATTCGCTCTTCATTGGCTACATAGTTAACAAGCACTGGCAAAGCCAGTAGGTCTTGCCTATGCAAGAGCAGAGTAAAGTGACGTAGAGTGCAGAGGCATGGAATTCAGCGGCATACAATGCAGTGTCTTAAAATGCAGTGGCGTAGACTATGGTGTTGCATAGTAGAGTACAGTGGCGCAGAGTAGAGTGGCGCAGAGTAGAGTTGTGGTGCAGACTGTGTTGGGTAGAGTGGTGCAGAGTAGAGTGCACTGGCGTACAGTAGACTGGTGTAGAGTGCATTGACGTAGCGTATTGGAGAGTACAGTGCAGTAGAGTGCAGCAGCATAGAATTCAGCAGCTTACAATGCAGCGGCGTAGATTAGAGTGAAGCAGAGTAGAGTGGCATGAAATGCAGTGGCGTAAAATGCAGTGGTACAGAGTAGCGTAGAGTGCAGAGTCGCATAGAGATCAGTGGCTGAGAGTGCAGTGTTGCAGAGTTGCGTAGAGTACAGTAGTGTAGAGTGGCATAGAGTGCACTGGCGTAGACTATAGTGCTGCAGCGCAGAGTGGAGTGGCGGAGAGTGGAGTACAGTGCTGTAGAGTGCAGTGGCATAGAGTAGAGTGGTGCAGGGTAAAGTGAAGTGGCGTAAAGTGGAGTTGTGTACAGTGGAGTGACCCAGACTGTAGTGGAATAAAGTGCAGTGGCGAAGAGTGCACTGGTGTAGAGTGGCGTGGAGTGCATTAGCATAGCGTAGAGTGGGATTTTGCCACTTTGGTTGATGCAAATGTACAAATCTGATGAAAACAAACTCGGTCCTTGATCTGGCATTACGACAACAGATCAGGCTAGGCATGGTTGCAGTCTTCAGCCCCTTCAATGACCAACAATGGCCCAGGTCATATTGATCCTAGCAGCGTCGTCTGCGGTCTGTACTATTGCAGCCTAGATTTGCATTTGCTGGATGATCCAAAAAGCGCCTAGTAATGCACTCTGTGAGTGGGGTAGCTGCTGTCATGCTGGCACTGGAGTCATATCTGTAACTCATCAAGCTGATATTAGAGGCAGCATATTAAGTCAAAGGAAATTAGTTTTGATTCATAAAGTGAGGCAATATTCATCTGAAAATGCGGAGCCCAATCAACTGTTTAAGATATAGGGACCCATATGTTTTGCAACCCATGGGTGGTCGACAAAGTGTGCCAAGTCTATTCTTGTAAATAGGTTTATTACTTTTGCACTTTCTGGTGATTGGCACTTTGGGCTGTGTCCTGACTCAATCAGGTATGCTTATTCATGTGCCCTATACTACACCTTGGCCCATATTTTGAGGTTGTGACACTAAGTATTCTTTTATGTTCCCCTCACTAGGTGTCCCTCACACTGGTTAGTCCTGATGAGACCCCATATCCTACAGTGAGTCAAAACATCATCGACAATACCAAATTAACTTAAATCTTTTGAGTGGAAGGATTGTTGTGAACTCTTTATGTAAACCAAAGTGAAGTTGTTTGTTTTTTGGTGATGGAAACCCTTGTTCTTCCGTTTGTTACCATATTAATGTACATTGTTGTGTTTTTGTATTTCTTTTTTTTGGGTTCCGTTTTATGTGGGACAGTTCATATTGTTTGCTTGTGTCGTTTGATAATACAAATTCGAATATCATTACAACGGCTTGTTTGTGTTGAATCACCAATTTTGCAAGATCCCAGTGTTAAGTCTTCCCTGAACACCTCCTTCCATGTTCTGAACTTTGCCATTGTGCTTTTGTTCATTTAAGTACACAGTTAATTGTTCAAAAGGAACTATATGTTAAGAAAAAAAATGAAGTCTATTCTCACCACAGTAGTTTCTGTGCATGAAAACACATACACCGTCCTTGCTAAAGATTTGGAAGATGAACTAGTATGGAGATGCCCTGCAAACTGCCTTATTAAGTAACATATATGAACATTGCAGCCACTGATCATGGAACCTCACCCCTTCTATTGATCCTCTAGAATCCACTGACTTCGCACGGTAGCACAAAACAGAACATTGAGGCCATAGTGCAAATACATGAAATACAATCATGTAAGCTACCCCTACTTTGCCCAGTGAAGATAATGGGAACTCGGACTAAATCATAACGACCCAATAAGCTTTTCCTCGAAGCACATTTACATTATTTGAACACTTTAGCAATATTAAAGTCTAGTATTATGCCGAGGAATCTCAACAAATCTATCGCTAAACTCAAAGGCATCTTCGTTAAATTGTCTGTGCCACAGCCAGGCAGCAGGTACAACAGTGATGTGTGTACATTGCTGCAAAGCCCAGACAATGTGCAGAACTCCTCAATATCCATCATCTTTGGTAACACCTCTCCTTGTTTACCAAATATACTGAAACATAACTGACGTGAAGGAACCTGCAACAGTGTTGTCCCCCTCTCACTCTGTGAAAGCATGCTACACAGCGGAATAAGTACATTAAAAGAATCACGGTTCTTGTTTAAGCAAAGGTGGTAGTTGAAGCAGAATCCAAACTGATTGCAGGTTCTAAGCAAACCTTGTAGGTTCATCACTGTGCCATGACTGAACTGAAAAGGAATAGAATAATCTAAAAACACATGTTGCGTCCGACAGCTCTCAATAATGTTTTCCCATGTTTGACCAATTTACCTACGAATTATATAGTTTAAGTGAAAGACTGCAAAAGAATACCTGAATAGACTTTGTTTGTGCAACTAGTAACCCGGCCTTAAAGTCTGCAAGTCAAAAATTGTGGAACTGGGCCTAAAAAGCCGAAAAATAAATACTTGTTGGAGTGGATAAAGAGAACTCCTATAAGACTGTGAATCCAGAGCTTTGTATATAAATACTGGCTAGCAGTGTTGAGCAATCTGATTCACTAAGATAAACGTTCTAACAAAAAGGAAGTCAGAGTCACGAGAAATGTAATTGCAAAACGGAACAAAAAACAAACGCAAGTCCTGCTACTGAACAGGGCTTGGATGGTCTAATGTAACCATTCAAACTGCCTTCTCTCCTAAACTGACACAGCGCATATCTCAGAAAAGTTTAATATAGGACAGCAAGCAACACTGTTGCCAGGCTAAAGAAGAAACCATAAAAATACTACAAACATGCTATAAAATTTTAATTAATACAAGATCACAGATACTGTAAGCACAGTTTATTATTTCGTGTGATTTTTATAAATTAGGAAGTGTCCCTGCAAAATTGATAGAAACATCTATGAATAAATAAGAGCATATTAAAAAGGACTAAATGTTCTATGCACTGTACTAAAAAAACAAGTCACCACTAGTCCGCAAAATAACAGCAAAACCTTAAGGTGTCTTGATAACTCCCTAATCTTCATAAGTACGACACTCGTATCCCCATTTCAATAGAGAGGCTTTGAAAAAGAACTGCTGCGGAGAGTTAGCCTTTGAAAGAGAAGGAAGATTTTTCTATCCTAAAAATAACTCAATAACCCATTAAGAGCATTTGTTTTAGGTAGTTTTTTAAAAATATTTTTTAAATAAATCTGTTGGACTATTTTGAGTATTTTATATTTTTACAAGACATTGGTTGTTAAAACAAATTTAGTTTATGAAATGCACAAGATGCTGACAATATCTTTAACCTGATTAATGCATGTGAAATACAAACATGTTTTGTTAGTTTTCTTACCTTGTGCATTTTTCATTATTAGGTTACCTGTATCACTGCAATAGTTTTTGCTTGTCTGCACACCTCTCATGTTAGGGGATGACTAACTTAACAGTACAGCACTACTTTCAAAAGTAGTTTTTGGTCTTAAAATATACATATTTTCTGGTTAATCTGCAATTGCTTTTTGGGCTCTATTTGCCTGTCAGTCAAGCTACATTTGAGTTTAATTTTGTTAACCGCACAAAGCATTCTGGTAGGTGTGTGCATTTTCATATAAAAAATATTTCAGTAACATTTTCATTAAAAAAATGCATGATTGGAGGAAGAAGTGACAGCTTTTACAGCAAGTCGGCAATTCATACCCTACCCACCCGATGTCCACAGCTTGCTATTATCAGCCAATAGAAACTAGGTCTAAACTATGTCCCCTCAACAGGTCTCTGATGCAAATCCCCAGTTCTCCCTGATCAAAGACTCCCTCCACATCTTGGATGTATCCACCTAATTAACTAGCATGAAGATATTTGAATGAGTTTAGCCAAAGCACATACATCCCTGCAACAAAGAGCTTGGTATGGATTATACCATCACTATTGTAGCAATGAGTCTCCAAGTGGAGTACTCAGTTGCCTGTCTGGCACATGCATTAAAGAGACCCCTATCTTCATCAGAGAGTCCAGTACACTGTCGAAGGAAAAAAAGGTATTGTGATACTCTGCTAATGGAAAAACTTAGGAATGGACCTTTTTTTTTTTTTTTTTAATAAAATAACTTGAGCATGGGATTTTTGATCTGATGCCTGACAACTTAATTGTATTATATACAGCTTTGTAGCTACTAACTTTGGGATACTCTGACAGTATTAAGGCATAAGGCAGCGATATGATGGGTTTAAGTAGCCATGTGATTGAGTCAATTAATCTTGGTAAAGCTGTTAAAATCAACTTGGTTTCTTTTTGCACAGATTTACCCACTTTCTTTTTAGCACTTTGGTATATGCTTAGTTCCATTCTTTGGTTTTTCAGACAACTAACCATTCAGTTTATGTTCTTCTCTTAAATTCTGTATGAGCGTTCTCAGCTTTTCGTATGTTCTTCTGAGATTATGGATTTTAGAGAAGATTTTGAGCAGTTTATCTATCACAGACTTAAAGAGGTTGCAGTTTCAAAACTTCTCATGAGTTTGACATATTCTAAACCTACACTGACCCATTTCCCCTTTGCCCACTATGTTTTTAAGTAGGCATAAATGTAATTTTCAAACCCTGGTGGTCACCAAAGCATGGTTCGATATGGTAGTGGCACCCTTTGAGGCAGTGACAGAAGGATGTAAAGATGCGTTACTGAAAATGAAATGGCCCCTTTGAATACAAGTAGCAAGCATATGAAAAGAAGTAAAAGTTAAGGAATGAACTGCTAGAACTCATCCACGTGCGACCCTCTAGATGATGACCACGGCTAATAATTAACCTTGCCCCGACGGCAACAACTCTCCACCGCCTCCTCTGTGCTCTACCCAATTTTCCCCCTTTTTGTACAGGACGGCAATACTTTGTATACAAGTATCTGCTATATAAATCTCACCATGCATTTATTAAGCCTCAATCTAACAACATAATGCACAGAGGATGTTGGTTTACATGAATAAACAATCTTATACATCTGTCCATATCAATATTTATTTGGAAGTTCTGAATTAACAAAAAAAAAGACCTGCAGCACTCTACAGAACCCTGAAGATGAGAATAAGAAAAACCTGCCTTTGTGGGGTTGATAAGTAAAGCACTACCTTTCTGGATGTTCAATTGCAAGCGCTTTGCTGAAGGAGCTCAGCACTAAGTTTAAAGAGTTTTGTTTTCATTTCAGCCCTATCCAGAACCACATGTAGATAGGCTTGAATCTCAGATTTGGATGTAGGCTATTGCAAATCTGGTCTCAGAGATCTGCCTCCAAGTTTGAGTAGTCTGAATGAAAATTAGTTGATACAGTAAAGGGATGGTTCCTGGTTGGTTAGTATTGGTAGGTCAAATGAGAGGACGTATTTTGGGCCTTTCCACCCATTAGGCTTTATGGGCTGTGCAGAGGGCCTTGAACTTGACCCCTACATCCAAATTGAGCCGGCAAAGTGATTTCAGTGCTGCTTTGATGGGGTTATGTTTGAGAATGTACAGCAATGCTCTACCCTTTAGAGTTAAGAAGTGTATTAGCGGTGCTCAAGTATACGACAAGAGTGGTCAAGTAAGGTCATGGCCAGCACCACCATGAGCTCCACAATGTGACCGGTTTGGAGGGGAGGCAAAATTTTCCAGAAGGAGAGTTATGTACAAAGTGCTAGCTATCTGGGGGAAGTAATATATTCTGTATAACCAATTGCAGTAAACACTGCAACATATCCTGTGAAATGTTCTACAAGTGTACTGTCAAAGTCTAAAGTAACTTTGGACCCATTTGAACAAAAAAATACAATATTAAAATATCTAGTCTCTTGCCGTCTAAATTTATTATGTGAACCAGATTGTGTGTTGACTTATTATAAAAAATTGAAGCCATATGCCACAAATATCTATGAATATGTTCACCAATTGCTTACATCAAGACAGCAATACTCTCTACGAATCTATAAACACCTTCACTGTACAAATTGCTCTTATGGTGGCATTCGGACCTTTATTTATACTCAATAGCTGAACTTAAAGTAAGCCCCTAACCTTACTTCAAATAAGGTAAATAGTGACATGCCCAGGGAACACAACTGAGGTAAACAACATAGTATACACAGCTAAAGGGCTTCCAAGAGGAAGCAAACATATTGATTCATGTTTATCACCAATCTTTAACAACTAAATAGCCAGTCAGTAAACCAGGCTGACAAGACAATCCTCTTGAAAAAGACCAAATTGGGCAAAAAAAGAATGAAAAAAAAAACTTTGCAAGCAAATTTTTCTTTAAAAAAAAAAAACTCAGACGAAGAGAAAAATGAAAAAAACAGATGTTTATCATCACCTTTGCTTCTTTTCTATTCCTAAAGCAACCCTTAACGGAATGCAGCATGGGAGAAGCACACAGGAGAAGACGAATAAAGGGGAAGAAGAGCTAAAAATATGAGGTTATAAAGAGGGGACACAAGATTATAAGAGGTCTGGAAAAGAATTTGTTTATTTTGAAAACCATGAAAAGGTATGCATTGAGGAGAGTGAAGGAAGGGACAACGTGGAATTAGGTGAATGAGATGGATACTGGTAAAAGTCTCATGGGCAGCAGAGGTACGAATTCCCTGCCGATACAAAGGAGCAAGACTAAAAGGGAACTCAATACTTTTTTTGAAAAGTAATCTGTTACATGGAGCTTTAGAGTCAGAAATGTAGAAAGAAGGGGGACAAGAAGTGGGGGACCTCTCTGAAACATTAGAGGGCAAAGAAACAATTGCAAGGAGGTAAAATCAACTTGCAAAAACATCTTCGAAACAAAAGAGATTAGGTTGTTTGGAATCATCAATATATCAAATGCCATTCATTATGAAACCATTTTACCTAAAGTTCCTTTTCCTAAGTCTGCCTACCAACCTCGATTTGCACAGAATACAGGTAACCGCAGCCCTTTTGGCCAGTAGCTTTAAATTGTTAAAACGTTTTGAGGCAGGTCAGTAAATCGTCAAACTCTAGAGACTATGTATCAAAATCAACCTTCAAGAGTAATGATTTATACTGGGCCACAAATCTTCCTAGAGTAACACAAAAAACTTTACATGGTTGGACTTTTCTGCTATTGAATCCTAGACTGCCAAAATTCAGAGACCATCTCCGATGGTTTTCTTTGTATAGGAGTATATTTCTGATTTTTGGTCTTCAGAAGCATTTCAACTACTTCTTGACAAGTTTCAACCTAAAACAGTTTCACTGTTCAGCTGAGCAACTGTTTTTTCAAAACATTAAATTTTTTGTCCTGATGGTATCCGAAGTGGGACATGTTACAATACAAGGACCATCCACTAATAAAATGCAATAACTGTAGTAATCGGGTCAAGCTAATCAAATTTGACGACTGCAATTTTTCAGTTTATTTAAGATGAGGGAAATGCCCAGCTGACTGAATCCCCACCTTTGTGCTTTTCCAGAGTTATTTGATAGGGTAAAAAAAAAAATGCCCTGCTGCTGTGTAAATTGTTTGGCCGGGATGTTAAATTAAGGGTAGCCATGAATCTATTGATCTCAGGGTGATTATCATTTCTTCTGTTCATTCTAATGGTTAGGGGGTTATGGTTGCTTTCAAGTTATTTAGACACTCTCAAGTTAATTATTTGCCAGATCATGTAAATATTTGTAATTCAATATCCAATGACAGACTGTATTTTGACATCAGAAAGTATAATGAGCTGCTTGAGCAGCCTCATTTTGACTATTTGACAGATGCAAAAAAATGAGGAGCTGAAAATTTAGTCAAATATGAAACTAACATCAACTTTCTAACACTTAATTGCAAGATGCAAACAACTAATTTACAGGGATAGGAGAGGGACCACCTACAGTCGTCTTGCTATGTCAACAACTTTTACTTCCTAGCATTAAGCTTTTTTAAAGCGCTTTACTCAATGCTTATTCCTACCCATTCATAAAGATTGTGCGACTCAAGACTCGCTTAGAGCCTTTTTCTTACACAATTCTACGGTTGGCTTTCCACATTCTTCTCTCTGCTAAACATAAAAGTTCAGTGCACAAAGATCCAGCTGGGAACTACTACCAGTAGCCTATGCTCCCATCAGCAAGATTCTCAAGACATATAGTCTAGGCTTAACTGCAGCACATCTTTCACCCACAATGACTCCATATTGTTGTCTTCGACAAAAATAGGAGTTAAGGAATTCTCATTGGCTGGGGAAAATCCTCTCAATTCTTCCACTGTTACATCACTTGGACTGCCTCACTGAGGCTGAAACCACTACGCTGACTCCCTAGCCACAACCCACTGGGTCTGATGGATATATGCCTCCAGCTGAACTGGACAACAGTTGTCCATCCCCAGAGCGTTGTCCAGCTTTTTCTACTGGGTCTAGCTCAGCATGCGATCTTTCTGATGGCAATCTGACTCTGCACTAAGAGATTGCACCCACTCGCGTAGACGATGGCTAGCACACTACATCTGAGCCAGGCTGCCATTCCTTCTACTCTTTGTCAATGCCTGCCAGCTTGTCTTCGATGTGCTAAACACTGCTGCCTCCATCCTGCAAATAGCACATGCCCCTTTATCAACAGGCCACGAAAAACCATCACGCCTAGTCACTATGGCGAGTCAGATTATATCAGGGTAAGCTATTTTTATGGCCGACTGGCCCATTCTGGCGAAAGAGCGGAGCTGGAAAAGAAAAGTTGTACTGTTCGTTCAGAAAGTAAATGAGCAGTAAAGATGCCTTAAATCTTGTTTTCATGTTGTCACATTTGCTATGCGTTCGAAGACAAGAGGTCAAATGTCAGCTTGGTTCTTCTTATTTTATTCTGGAGATTGGTGTTTACTATTCTTTCTCTGACTGCAAATTCAGAGGATTTTTTTTTTTAAGTGAACTACCTGACAATCATGCCAGGGAGACAGGGGTTTGAAATGAAAGGCTGTAGGATGTCAGTTTTTTTCTGACACACAACATTTAAAGAGCTTGTAAATGAAGTGTACAAATATTTCATAATATATTGGAGGTTCAGAAAACACTATTTTGTAATTCTGAAGAATGATGGAAACAAAGATTTTAATAGGATCAAAACAAATCAGAAGTTTACTTTGTGATTTGCAAATGATAAATATTTTTCTGAAACCTGATTTCCGCACTTTACCGTTTGTACACTATAAAGTTTTAGCAGTAAAACTGCATGTAGGTGGAAAATGTTTTGGACATTTCAAAGGAAAATATGCTGAGTGTAAATGATAGAGCGCTGTCACATCAAGCTTTAGTGATAGTTTTATCAAAAGTGAGACTTTTTAAACATGAACTGAGAAACATTTCTGCCCCCGCCCTGATAATGCGGTTAGTGAACAAAGAGTCAAGTAACGGGTCGTGTGCACCCTATATGTGGGCCAAATTGTTATTATACATGGAGCAAAGATTTAGTCTATTAAATCAAACAAAATCGTTTTTTGTATATGCAGAGTTCACATATTTGAAGGTGCTTTCCATAAGGGACAATGACGAAAAATGTGTCTTGTTGAAATAAAATATTTGCCAAGGATCACACATTTTGAGATCAGTTTATGGGTCAAGAGCATTACAGTTAGGTTGAGTAGATTACTCAAGTCATAGACCTGCAGGTCTGGTAAACTTCAAAATTTATCGAGACCTGATCAAGATTTGTCTCAGTAAATATAGGTATGCGTCTCCATTCATGGGCCGATCTTTACTGTATTTTCTATAGTTTTGCTTAGCTTTATTTATTGTGCTGCCAGTGAATACGACAACTTCATTCGGCTCTGAAGAAGCCCCGGTTGAAGGATCTGTTTTTCTGCAGCACTTCTAAATTGAAGGATAAAGCAGAGTCCGCTTTTGGGCTCGCTAGTAACATGGCACACAATCTATAATCCATGCACGGATGCTTCAATTTCATGAGTTTATCAGCAAGAGGTCAGAAGTCAGTGTATAAAATTTTGATTTGACATTGGCTGTCCATTAGATCAGACTAAAGGGGGGCTGAAAGTCAGGACAAAGAAACAGATAACATACAAGTCTACTTTAGTGATAGCATGGGCAGAAAGTTTGCATGGGATTTAAAACTGTGACAGACTTATCTGTGCCAATATATTTTTCCGGTATGATTGGAGGGAAGGGGCAGGAAAATTTAAGATCAGGAATAGATACTAGATTCAGCTCTAAGTCTGCACCAGGACAGGTATAGGACAGGCCACACTTGTATGCCACCTGGTCTGGTCAGTCTCATCCCTTGGTTGAAATGCACTGAAAACTCCATAGCTAATTTTTTTTCATTCTTATTGGTGTCCTATGAGTAATCCGCTGTCCTGATTCAACTGACCAGTGTTTTAACTCATTAACCTGGGTCGATCATAAGAAAATGTATTTAGGATTTTATTGTAACCTGAAGCAAAATATATATATCTCCCCTCCCTGTGACTTAAAAGGCCCCGGGGAAGTATCAGTGTGGGCAGAGAAAAGTATATTTGCTCCCGTCTGGTGTGAGCATTTTTAAATCTCCCGCCAGGCAGGAGAAAACATGCTTTCCCTGCCTGCAGGGGCACGTCCAGGGAAGTCATGTCTGCTCTCAACTGGCAGGAGCTTTAAACATGCTCCCGCCGGTTGGGAACAGACTTTTGTTTCCCTGCCTGAGCTCCTGCGGGCAGGGAAACAGATACTGCTCCCACCCAGAGGGAGCATGTAAAGACAGCTGCTCCCTCCGGGCGGGAGCAATGCTGGCTTCCATATCTTGTGAGGAGCCAGCTGGGGCCGCAGGGACCCTGATGCTCCATCTCTGGCCTCCAATGTGGTGCTTGGTGGGTGCCCACGTATAATTTACAGAGGCCCCAGGGGATGGCGTCCCAGGGGCCACCATAGGCTGGGGGGGGGGGGGGGAAGACACGGCCCCCTCCCCTTTTATTGAAATTCGGCTCTGGAGGATGTGGTCCTCAGGGCCTATTAAGGATCGGGTGAGCCATGTGCCCCGCTCCTCCTTATATATATGGTTTGACCCCGGGAGTTGGGGTCCTGGGGGGTCTTCTGGCCCAGGCAGAGGGGCCACTTTACAAAAGTTTTTACTTTAAAAAAAAAAACCTTAGAATGAATTATTGAACGAAAGACAAGGTCGTAACTAAGCCTAGCATACGTTCAAAGCATGCTTTAAATTTTAGCTGAGTTATTGAAATTGTTTTTTACCTTCTGAATATCTGTTATGAATGTAAAATTGGCTGGTCCATTAATAACTGACACAAAGGTAAGCTAAGAGCCGTTGCAATATCATTGGTTAATGGTAGATTTTCCTCTGAGTAGACAGGACTAGTTTGGTGAATAAAAAAAAAAGTTCAGCCTCAATCAATGAGTGAACCACACTGCGAGGGCAGACTTGGCATGTATTGTTGTTGACTGTTGCCCAACCATGCACTCCAATGTCCTTTATGAAGGCTAGGACGGAAGAGAAGTAAACACCCAGATCCCGACAAAAAACACACGCAGACAAATTAGAGCACTAACTACACCATCCAAGGAACAGCTCTGTGATACAACGATGTTGGATGGATGATTCAAAGAAGGTAAAAAGTTAAACTGTGCATAGCACAGATATTCTGCACTACCTTAAGATATGCATATTATGGCCTAACCGCTCCACAATTCCAGCTCAACTAAGCCCCAAGTGTGACACTGTTTACCAGCACTGGAAGTCATACTGCAAATATAGTGTGGAATTTGCAAGGCAAGTGTGAAACAGCAGTGTTCTAATGAAAGCTCTGGCAAAGGAGTGTGAAAACTTGGGACTACAGTCTTGTCCCATGGGCAACATTATTCTGAAGCAAAAGGCATTGCGAAATCAGGAGCAACCAAAGAAGGCCGATGCAGTGTAACAAATTGGAAGCATGCTGAATTGCCCACTTAAAAGAATCATGTTTAACAAACTTCTTCAAGTGACTTTGTACTCACAGCTTACAGAAAGGGAATGAGGGACAGGATCCTGTACGCCACAGTAACACAAAGATACAATATGCCTGCTATTCCCCCTCCTTCACTGTGAGTTTTTAATTCCTCAAGTAGTACAGCACTCGGTATGCAGTGACCTGCCCTCATAAGTGATAAAGGGTTGTTTTAGTCCCTATGATCAGGCAATTACTTTGAACATGACAAAGTAGAGATAGACTAAACCCTGCCAACGCTTTTACTTATTCTACCTTACTAATATGTGCAGAATAAATCAGTGCATATCTGTAAACTTGCTGTTTTGTGAGCATGGGTGAAGTATGCTATTTGAGAGGGTGACCCCAAAAAGTGAAAGACAGAAACCCCAGGTTAGGAGGGTGATTTAGATTTTACCTTATAGAATCCAAGGCCGGCATGTTTCTAATAAAGAAGATGGTTATCATCGATTGTCACTCAAAAGATGCAAAGTTGGCAATAATGTCAGTGAATTAATGAAGGATTTGACACAAAGGCACTGCAGCTATTGCCTGGCCTGAAGATAGGCTTTAAAGTGTTTACATCTTTTCATTTACATGAATTCCCGCTGTAAAAAGACTTGTTAGATAAAATGCCGATGGTTTAAAATTAATTTTATTTTTTACCATCAGAAAGATGTTCCCATAACGAATAACTTTTTTAACACCTAGGAAATTGACGAACCCCGAATTTTAAAAGTTGGCAGCAAAATAGTCCCCGTTTAAAAACCTTATCTACCTGTGGCCATGCTAGGTGTGCAGTAAATACTATGCAACAGCTGTGCTTCTCTGGATGCGACTCTTTTCCCACTCCTTATATCATTTCTTCCTTATTGTGTCGACACCAACTTCCTCCATATAATTTACCACTGGTTTTTAGGTCTCGCCTGAGCCAGCGCATGCGTTGCTCTGGTGAGAGTTTTAGTAAGCGGGTTTTGGAAGTGCAAACAGTGGCTTTTGCTGGCGACCAGCTTGCGTTCACGCGAGCGTGCACGCGCGATCAGGCGCCATATGGCTTCCCTTGCCATCTGGACGCTCGCGATTACTTTCACGGCCGTGTCAGTTTCACGGCCGCGCGGCCAATGCTTGTTTGAGTTGCATCTCTCGTGAACATCTCTCCCCTGCCCTCTGTGTTGCTCTCTATTGACTGACAGCTGCTTTTGATCGTGCTCCCTTTTGCGCTCCCCATGTTGCTTTCCACCAACCCGTGTTGATTTTGCTCCTGCCGCCCGTAGCGTTCATGTCCTCTCCATAAACATCCCTGTTGCTTTTTCGTCCTCTGCTGCGTTGCTAAAATAATTGCTGCCCCCTGCTCTCCCCAGTGTTCTCTGCCTTTCCTCCACGCTCCATTTGTGTTGCTTACGCTCCCCCAACCGCCCTTGGTTTGCTTCACCGTTCGTCCCCACTCTCCCTGGCCTTGCTTCACTATTAGCCCACCTCTCCACCATGTTGTTTCCACTATCCTCAATGTCTCCCTAGTTGCTTTGCCATTTGCCCCGTCTTCCCCATATTGCTTCGGTGCAACCTCTCCCCCCATCCCCTTCTTGCTTCTGCTCTCCTGCCACCCGCTTAAAAACAAAAACACTTTTGCGTGCTTTATTTTTTTTTTAGGTAGAGATGCAACTTGGATCGTTCACTAAAAAGAATGCGTGGTGAGCGAGTGTACAACAGTGAAGTGTCCACATAGAGCAGAGGAGGGGGCGCGCTAGGGAGGAGGCTCCGCTCTTTCCAAACGGTCTCCGGTTTCAACAGGTGACTTTTTCCCGAGAAGGCGACTCGGAAAGAGGGTCTATTTACAGAAGGGCCCCCCATATTTGAATTTACTTTTTAGGGCGTTCACTGCCCCTCCCCAAAGTCCGATTCCTGCGGGTCGGCGCCCTCTAAATCTAATAAGGATGGGGAAAGCGGTAAGTATCGTGTGTGTGTGTTTTTGATGTCATTTCTTCTAACTGTTAAAACGCGCTTTTGTTATTAAAAATTATGACACTTCCGGAATTAGCAAAGACTGGCCGCCGTCTGTTCAAATAACTGGGAGAGTTCTTCCATTTCGGTGGCACCGCTGGGTCCCAGGTTCAAATCTAGGTCGGGCCGACTCAGCCTGTCATCCTGCAGAGGCCGAATACATGTTTTCCCTAAAGTTGGAACTGAGCAAGGCCGATGTATATAGATGGTTAAGCTCGAAAAAATATCTCGCTAAACTATAACTTCGTCAATGAGTTGTGATTAATTGCCTGACCACCACCTCTTTGTGTTTAAGGAATAGGGTAATATGGGGGTTAATGCACCTTCTGCAGAACGGGGTGCAAAGGTACAGATTACAGACTTGACATACGCGTGTGAGAGAAAGTGTAAGCCTGTTGGGATTGTGTTATTCCAGAACAACTACTTGTATTTCGAAGATATTTAGATATCGGTTTTCAATGTGAAAGCACATATATTTGTTTCTAACATTGCTTAGTTTCTCTGCCTGTTTATCAAGATAAACCATGCTCACAGGAGGCATCAGCGTAAGCCAACACTAGCTCTGTTTATTTTACCTGATAAGACATAGTTCTTATATAGTGCTTCATAGCACACATCTGGCATTTGTACGCGCTGTAAATAACGTGCTGCCACCATCCCCGTTGATTGTGCTTAATTTACCACCTTAGAAGGAGGGAAGGCTGAAATGATTCGAATTTGGCATTTTGGCATAGCCAATAGGTCTCGCTTTTGGGACCTTATAAGTATTTAGATATGCAACACAATATCCTTGGTGCAACAACATCAACTGTTGCATAACTAAACACTTATAAGGTCCCAAAGGCGAGAGACCTATTGGCTATGCCAATGCTTGTTCTACTTCTCTCTCACTTCCTCCTGGAACATCATAACCTTGGCTCCAGTTAGTGGCCACGCCCCTCTTGCATAAAATTGAGACCCTTTCTCTTCCTCCTTTACTTACAGGCTCACGTACTTCCCCTATGCTACCACCTCTTGCCTACCATTGACTTCCCTGCCTAATCTTGGACCATATAACAAACCTTTTGCCCGCCCACTAGCACCTCCACAATCAACTCCTGGAACTGCCAGAGGCAATAAATATAAGTTATAAATAAATGCAACACATACATGCTCCTGCGCGCTGCACCTTGCTCGCATCTTCCGCTTTCACTCCATCTTTTTTACAATTCTCCTCTCATGCCAACCACGGTGTGTCCCACCTTGTACCCTTCCTCCTAGCATCATCTGAAACACTGCAGGCAACACTCGTATCCACTTTATGCCATGTTTGTAGCTGCCACCTGAACCTCATTTTAAGAGCCTGGCTCCCCTGCACACCCTGGTCGCCCAGCCTTACCTGCGCGTTTCCCTCGTTCTCATTACTGTAACAACAACCCATGGCGGGGCAGCCTGTCCCCCTAGGCCGGGGCCACTCACAAGCTTCTACAGCACCACACTTCAGGTCCTTCAGCAGCGCCCCTAGCAGGCGGGCAACATCACATGACAAGCCTCGGCTGCAGGGACAACAACCAACAGCGGAACTTCCGGCACCGCTCAGCTGTGGTCTGAAGCAGCCGTCGGCTGGTGAGGTCTCCCTTATGCGGCGAGGCAGAGCGGCGGCCATCTTAAACTAGTGCTGCGTCTATTTAAAAATCATATAACATAAGTTTAGATTTCCTTCGCTTCTATAAGATTCATCACAATTTACACCATGTTACAAAATACACATATGCATTTGTGTTTATAACTGATCTTCTATCAAGCATATATTATGCTTTTAATATAACAGAAATAATGATCTGAGTACGAAACTTTTATAATGCACTAGAATATGCCGCTATCTGTTCAGATCCGTTTTGGGGGGAGTAGCTTCCAGTTCGCTGTCCTTTAAATATTATATTAGAAATGAGGCGATCTGAAGAAGCCATCTTTTCAGTAGTACACCTATTGTCCTTCTTTCATGTCAATAGCTACAACAGCTGAGCGCTTAGATTATGAAAGGAACGCCTATTTATTTATTTATTTATGCGTTTTTATATAGCGCGGACTTTACCCGAGGGTGTCAGAGCGCTTCACAATAGGAACAGTAACATTACATGAGGAGAAGGATACCAGTGAGCATAATACAAAAGCAAGCGTTACATTTATTTATTTTATTTTATTTAATGCGATTTTATATAGCGCGAACATTACCCAAAGGTGTCAGAGCGCTTTACAAAAGAACCAGTTGCGTTACATAAGGACTTTGAATTACATGAGTTACAAAAGAAATGCGAACATAGCGAACATTACCCAAAGGTGTCAGAGCGCTTTACAAAAGAACCAGTAGCGTTACATAAGGACTTTGGATTACATGCGTTACAAAAGAAATACAAGCAGAAAAAAATTGCAAATGTACAAGTTGCAAAGTCACTCAAGGAAGAGATACAAACGGATAAACGCTAAACTCCTAGGAATGGTAGTAAGTACAAAGGTCTACTACATATACTAGTGGTTAGAGTTATATCTAAGCATATATACACAAAAAGTGACTTTACTCATGATTACATTTTACCAGCGATTAGGCTTGGGCAACTCAAAATTACATATTTACAGAGTGAACGGCGAAATGAAACATCAAAGGGGGTAGAGAGCGGTGGGGGTGGGAGAGGGAGAAGAGTCGGAGGCTGAGATTGGCGAGAGGGGGACCTGAGGGGGAGAAAGAGATAAGGCAGTCCAGCAAAGAGAAATGTCTGAAGTTCGGCACCCTCCCCCTGCGTCAGAGGGCTTTACAAAAGAACCAGTAGCGTTACATAAGGACTTTGAATTACATGCGTTACGAAAGAAATACAAGCAGGAAAAAAAAAAGAAATTGCAAATGTACGAATTGTAGAATCACACAAGGAAGAGATGCACACAGAAAAAAAAAAAAAATTGCAAATGTACAAGTTGCAAAGTCACTCAAGGAAGAGATACAAACGGATAAACGCTAAACTCCTAGGAATGGTAGTAAGTACAAAGGTCTACTACATATACTAGTGGTTAGAGTTATATCTAAGCATATATACACAAATAGTGACTTTACTCATGATTACATTTTACCAGCGATTAGGCTTGGGCAACTCAAAATTACATATTAACAGAGTGAACTGAGAAATGAAACATCAAAGGGGGTAGAGAGGGGTGGGAGGGGGAGAAGAGTCGGAGGCTGAGATTGGCGAGAGGGGGACCTGAGAGGGAGAAAGAGATAAGGCAGTCCAGCAAAGAGAAATGTCTGAAGTTCGGCAAAACGAGAGCTGGAGGTCCTCTTGAGGTCAGGCATAGTCCAGGGAGGGATGAGTAGGTAAAAGTTCAGCACGGGGGAAGGAGTCACCAGTGTCGGCCATGTTGGGGTCAGGCATCCTGGGCCCCTTTTCCAAACCGAGAGTGAGCCAAGTACCAGAGCTTTGTGGAAAGGGAAGGGTCCGCAGCCTCCACCTTGACCAGAGCTGCATGGCGAGGTGTCTGACGCCGTCTTACCTCCTTGCAAAGGCTGTTCTTCGCTCCGGAGTTTGGCGTGCACCCGCCTAAGATGGCGGCGCTCATCCCCCGAGGTTCCTTTGTTGGACAACTCCTGGCGGCGCAGCGTAGCTCAGCTGGAGGCAAGAAACCTCGTGCTGTGTCCGAGCACCTTTGCTGATCCCCGGCGCCGCGGAGGCTGGACGCCGGACGCTCCAGTGTCGACCTTGGGAGAGGATCTCCCTTCCCTGTCCGGCCGGGCCCGTCGGCGCCCCTGGCCTGCCACTGGTGTATAACACGGAGTGACGGAGCGCCCTTCGCACTGTAACGTAAGCACTTGCATGAGGAAAAGTGACAATTGTGCAGATAACAAACAAACCAGATACAAAAAGAGGTATACGTTCCAAGAGGAAAAAGTGACAGGTGTGCATGATACATGGGGTACAAAATACAAATAGAGGTATAATACTGCAGAAGTGGCAGTCATTCATAACACACTGGAAGGCACTTCTATAGGCTTGGAGTACAGAATTTCCTATAGTGGAAGAACTTCCTTGAGGTAGTAGAGAGGGCGTGAATTCAACAGGGGGTACATGGGGTACAAAATACATGATACATGGGGTACAAAATACAAATAGAGGTATAATACTGCAGAAAGTGGCAGTCACTCATAACACACTGGGAAGGCACTTCTATAGGCTTGGAGTACAGAATTTCCTATAGTGGAAGAACTTCCTTGAGGTAGTAGAGAGGGCGTGAATTCAACAGGGGACTTGAAATGAAGGGAACACGCACATAAAATCCAACACAACACGCAAAGGTGAGGAATGAACATTAAAAAGTACAAATTTACATTGACGAGCGAACTTCCTAGAGGGGCCTGAGAACGAAAGTATTAGTTCTGGAAGTGTCTTTGGAAGAGAAGAGACTTGAGGTCAGCTTTGAAGATCCGGGTAGAGGAGGTGGCACGGAGCAGTGGGGGAAGCGAGTTCCAGATTCTCACCGCATTGCCCGAGAAGGATTGAGCCATCGATCTTTCCCTTTTGAAGACGGGGGGCTCAAGCAGAAGCTTTTCCGCATTGCGAGAAGGGCGAGAGCCACCGGACAATTTCAATTTATTCGCCAGGTAACGAGGGGAGGACGTGTGTAAGGCTTTGTGTGTGATGCAGGCAGTTTTGTAAATAGATCTTGCCTCGATCGGAAGCCATCGAAGAGAGGACAGAATAGGAGTGACGTGGTCGCTTCGTTTAGACACTGAAATGAAGCGAGCTGCTGAATGGGGGATGGATTTGAGAGGGGAGAGGTGGGATTTGGGTAGGCCCTTCAGAAGAGAATTGCAATAATCCAGTCTTGAGAGAACCAGAGATTGTACCAAGGTTTTTAAGTCTTTCTCCGGGAAGAACCGACGGATCCCCCAAAGAAGGCGCAGCTGATACCGTGCGTTCTTAGCAATAGAGTTGATGTGGGAGATTAGGTTGAGTCTTTTGTCAAGAATGACACCTAGGGATTTAGCGCTGTCGACAATGATGGGTTTGTTGTTGAGTAGGTTCAGCTGATCCATCCAAGATTGAACAGGAGGAGGTGAGAGAGAGGTAGAGAGGAGGAGGAATTCAGTTTTGGCGGGATTCAGAATGAGTTGGTGAGCTGACATCCAGTTGTGAATAGAGTTGAGAGTAGAATTGAGTAGGGAGAGATCATGTGCGGAAGACACCTTAAGGTAGATTTGCGTGTCGTCCGCATACAGATGGTAAAGGATCCCAGAGTTGCTTAGGAGGTTCCCTAAAGGTTCCAGGTAGAGATTAAACAAGGTGGGTGCCAGGATAGAACCTTGAGGGACGCCTTGACCTACGGCCACAGGAGATGAAAGACTGTTCCCTATCTTGATCATTTGGGATCTGTCCGAGAGGAAAGAGGCAAACCATTTGAGCACTGTGCCGTCCAGTCCCATTCTCTGTTGAAGAGTGTTGAGGAGGGTGCTATGATTAACCGTGTCAAAGGCTGCAGAGAGGTCTAGAAGAATCAGAAGACATGATTCCCCAGAGCCGAGTATATGCAGCGCATCGTCAATCACTTGCAGCAGGGCTGTTTCAGTGCTGCAATTTTGGATGAAGCCCGACTGGAAGACGTCGAGGAGGTTATTGTCCATAATATGTGAGGAAAGTTGTTTCGCAACACATTTTTCGGTGATTTTCGAAAGAAAAGGGAGGTTGGTGATAGGGCGGAAGTTGTTGAGGTCGTTCGCATCGGCGGAGGTTTTTTTAGAAGAGGGGTGACCTGACCTGATTTGAGGGCAACCGGGAGGGAGCCATGACTGAGGAAGAGATTGACTAGCCTGGTCCAGTAAGAGAGAGTATAGGTGTAGAAATCGATGGCGATGTCGCTAGGGATGGGGTCAGAAGAATGGTTGGAGGGTTTAGTTTCGAGGATGCATTTGAGGAGGTCATCTTCCGAGATGACGTCAAAGTTCTGCCAGGTAACTAAGGATTTCCGCTCCTCAATGGGGGGGGGGGTGGACGACCTGATCCACCAGTGCTTTGACCTTTTCATCGAAGAATATAGCGAAATCTGCTGCTTTCTTTGAGGAATCCTCAGGCTTAATGGTTAGGGGAGAACAGTTTGGGTTTTTGATGAGATCGAAAAGTTTTTTGGGTATGTTTTTGGCTGAGTCAAGGAGGGATCTGAAATGTGATGCTTTTTCAAGGAAGATGTGGTTGTGATATTTGGATCTTGCTGAGCGTAAAAGAGAGAGATTGGAGGTGGAAGGAGATTTTCTCCAATGTTTCTCCAGGAATCTAAGGTTTTTCCTTTCATTGTAGAGCGCTTTATTGAACCAAGGTGCTGAGGGGGTGGGTCTTTTCCTTTTGCTTTGGAGAGGAGCGACAATGTCGATTTCGACTGCTAGTACTGAGAGGCACTGAGAAGTGAGAACGTTGACATCCACGCTAGGGTCTAGTCTAGGAAGTGCCCGCATAGCGGAATCACAAAAAGTGTCAAGATCAATGTTCTTAGTTTTGCGGAACCAGGTAGTAGCTCTTTTAGGTTGGCCGAGAGTTATAACGTGCGATAGGTGAAAACGGAAGGGAATGAGGAGGTGGTCAGACCAGTCTACATGGATGGGAGGAGCAGTAGTCAGCAGGTCTGCTTTGGATATGACAAGGTCCAGAATTGAGCCCTTGGAATGTGTGGTTTCCGAGCAATGTTGGAGGAGATCATTGGCTGAGAGAAAGGAGGCAAGCTTGTTGGCAGCCGAGTCTTCCAAAGAGCCCCAGTGGAGATTAAAGTCACCCAGGAAGATCTGTCTGTCACTTTGAGAGAATTGGTCACTGATGAAGTCAGTCAGTTCCTCCACAAAGGAAGAGCAGTAACCAGGCGGGTGGTAGATGGCATGGAATCTAAAGGGTGAGCCGTGATGTATTTGAAGTTCTAGGGAAAGGCATTCGAATGTACGGAAGAGGGTGGTAGGGAATGCTTTAATTTGAAGGGAGTTTCTGAAGATGATAGCGACACCTCCCCCAATTTTGTCAGCCCTGTCATTTCTGAGGATAGAGTAGTCAGTGGGTACCAGAAGATCAAACAAAGTATGAGAGGCGTCATTAAACCAGGTCTCAGTGAGGAAGAACATGTCAAGATTTTGGTGTAAGATAGTATCAGAGATTTCCACTTTGTGTTTGATTGCAGATCTGCAGTTGTGGAGCAAACAGTGCAGCTCTGACGCAGATGTTTTGGTGATGGGGGTGTTAGGGTTGTTCAGGGAGATAGGAATAAGATTCTTGAATGAGGGAGCCCGGTAAGAGGGAGGTTGGTGAGGTCTGACAGAGGAGATGATCTGAATAGGAAACTGCGTAGAATTATTAGGAGAGGAAGGCGGAGGGGCAGTGACGTTGGTGGTCTTGAAGCTGGCCAGTAAGTTGGTGATGTCTGCAGAGGTCAGACTGTGGTTGGTTTTATTGGGGCGCGGGAGCAAGGAACTCCTCAGGAGGTTGTTAGGGACAGGGGACAACTTGGCGCTTAAACGTGAGATGGACGCTACAAGCTGGGAAATGGAATAGATGAGAGAATCAAGTTTATTTTCCAGAGAGAGGAGAGCTGAGCACGGAGTGTTTGGTGGCTCGATGGATAAGGGAGGGAGTGCAGAGAATGAGGGAGGACAGGGAGGGGTGGGGGAACGAGTTGAGGGCGGTGGTGCAGAAGGTAAGGGAGGACAGGGCGGGCTGGAGGAGCAGGATACGGGAGGGAGTGCAGAGAGTGAGGGAGGACGGGGCGGGGTGGTGGAACAGGATAAGGGAGGGAGTGCAGAGGGTGAGGGAGGGAGGGGAGGGGTGGGGGAATGGGTGGGGAGTTGGGGAGCAAGGGTAGAAGGTGAGGAAAGATGGTGGACAGAAGGAGTGGATGGTGAAACAGTGGTGGGAAGCGAAATATTTTTACTGGAGTTGAACAGAGGGGAAGAGAAGGGGGCATACGTATGAGGAGGAAGTTGAGGAGTAGGAGGGGGGACGAATGAAGGCCAGAGGTAAGGGGAGAAGAGGGGAGACGAGACTGACCCGGGCGGGGTGGGCGGGGGGTCAGATGAAGTCCGAATGTGCGTGGAGACTAGAGGAAAGGGGGCTGTAAAGGGGGGAGGGCGGGGGGTCCGAGGAAGGCCAGAGGAATGGGGGGAAAGGAGAGGATGGTGCAAGACAGGTACTGTAGGCTATGAAAGGTGAATGTAGGGGGACAGGTAACAGTTGGAGTGGGGGGGAATTAACTAGAGGGAAACTGAGGGAGGAGTAAGGGACTGCAAGGTCAGAGGGAGAGACGAGGAAGGAATTGTCAGGGAGGGAGACAAGGTTGGGAAGCAAGGGAAGAGGAAGGTGGGGTTGAGGATAGATGGGAGGTGGAAGAGAAGAATTTAGGGTACGGGGGATGGGGAAGAGCGGAAAGGGATGAGGCGAAAGGGGGAGGGAAGGTAAGGAAAGTTGATCGGTAGACCAGGTTGTAAGAGAGGTGAGTTAAGAGGGGGCGGTGGGTAGGTTTAGTGGGATTGGGGGGCGGCGAAAATGTTGGAGAATCGAGCAGGTGCAGGGTGGGGAGGGGGGTGGAGGCCAGAGGCCGGAAAGACAAGATAGGGGGAGGGGCATTTTGGGAAGGGGGAAGAGAGGGAGATGAGGGAGCAGAGGCAGGGGGGAACAAAGGGTAGGCCTGTGCCTCCCGGGATAGCGGCCTGCTGGAGTATCGGGGGTTCAGGGGGGGAGAAAGGGAGAAACGAGAGGAGTTCAAAGAAGAGTCGAGGGAAATCATAGTTGTGTGGGTTGGACGAAGGGAGTGGAAGAGATGGTCAAAGAGGGAGAGACAGGAGTCTGTCGCTTGAATCATGACGGTGCCATTATTGTAGAGTGTTATGCTGAGAGAGCCCTTAAAGCTCGTGGAGGGGGAAAGCCGCTGTCCATGCGGGATAGATGAGGAGGAGGAGACGTTGAAGAAATTGAGGAAGCTGGTGGACCAGGAAGGGATGTCATGGGTGAAAAAAATTAAGTCATTTTTTAGCTTCCCTAGGTGCCCATTATGGAATTGATCCACAAAGAGGGAATCGGGGAAGTGTTCAATGGTGTTGTGCTTGAACCGTTTTGCTGCTGCTTTGGACAGATTAGGGGGATAGATGACTTTGAAGCAGTTAACTCCCGACTTAATTCGAATGGAAGCCATGATAGGGAGAAGAGGGGCCACTAGGGTAGCGATAGAGCCAAGAAGAATAATAAGAAGAGGAGGGCACATCAGCCGGAAGACGAGTGAGGATAATCCAATGAGATAGAGGTCAGGAGACGACTAGAAATGCAGGGCCAGGGACTCTGGTCTAACTCCCTAATAAAACATCATACCGGTGGGATAGAAGGCTGGCTTGCCTCCAGCAGTGGAGAGGGTGTGTGATCATACCGGGGCAAACCCTACCACCCGGGATTGGGACCTCCCAGTGTGGAAACCCGCATGGAAATGGGAGTCACCTATAGGATCGCAGTGATGGGGAAGGACATTCTTCGGCTCCCCAGGGAGGAGGCCCAAATGGACACCAAACCTCAACCAAGAGCACAATTAGAGGAGAGCAAAATGGGTGCCAATTATGTGAATCACTCATCCCATGGGCCACCGAACGAGCCAGGACAGCCCAATAGGAAACAACACACCCCGTCTAGGACACCAGTTAAAACATGTCAGCAAAATGTGAGAGTCATTAAACCAAAGTGACAGTGTTCCCGTGCTTGTTACTTGCAAAACGAAGGGATAGACAGGGGGATCAAACGGGACCGTAGGAGATCAGTCCGATGAACGCATTACCCTCAGCCTTATCCAGCGCCACGACTGGTCTCACAGGACGCTCTGGGAACCTAACGAGCACAGGATAGTTTCACCGCAGCAGGACTACTAGGAACCAGATAGCTCCTCGGACCAAAAAGCACCACTCAGAGTCGCAGTGCACACTACGGTGGTTGACGATACCAACCAGCCAGCTGATCAAACAACTCCAATCAACCATCCTGCACTACGCTCGGCGGCTCCACCATGTCTCATCAGCAGACAGCACCCGACACCCGCAGTGAGGTAGAGTCGCTGGTCTAACAGGGCCCAGGAGCATCGAGAGTCGTGCGTCGCTCCGGACTTTCCACCGTAGTGATCTTTCCGGGAGCACCCCCTGAGATGGCAGAAGAGACACGGGCCGCAGATCCTGGTGCGGAGGCCGGCGTTACAACCAGGGCAGCAGGGCGGAACGCGGGGGTAGATAAGGCCGGCATTAGGGCCTGGCGCCCTACAATCCTAACAGTCCCCCGGCCAACTGGCCATCTCAAAGAGGGGCTCAAATGCCCTATGTCCCAAAAGTTCCGGGCGCGCTGCCTGAGCAGCGAAAGTCAAGGGTGCGCAATCTGCGCAGGTCTAAACGTTGCAGCTGGCACTAAGTGCTGCGCAGCTGTGAAGGTCAGGGCTAAAGGAGGGCATCTCACTCCTAACTGCCAAGGTATGTCCCCCAACTAAACAATAGCCTAAACGGTGCAGCTACCCACTACTTGCTGGGCAGCTGTGAAGTAATAAGGCCTGGCACTCACCGTGCCTTTGGGGCCTCACTTGCCTCTGCAGGCACAGCACCGCAACCAACGGAGGCAGAGGGGCTGCAGCACGTCTACTCGTGATCTTGAGAATAACAGTCTGTGATGGGATCAGGCCGCCATGTTAGGGTCAGGCAGAGGGAGGCGTATGCCAGCGTGGGTGCAACCACCCCCAGATGATCCTGCACAGAAAGGACCACTCCTTCCATGGGGGGTGTCATCTCCTGGGTTGCAATCTCCCCCTTGGCCAAGGCACAGAAACGAGATTCACTTCTGCAGATCCCTATGTACCGCCGCCATCTTGGAGTCAGGCATCCAGCCTGAAGGACAACTTCCCTCCGTGAGCAGGACCAACAGTGGGGAAGAGACTGACCTGCCCGAGATGATCTGTGCAGTTCGCCCCCTCGCCCACTGCCGAAATCGCCTTAGAGGGGCTGGGCGCTCCGCGATCCCTCAGATCCACCACGGGACCGCCGAAGAATTTCCCGCCGTGACCACACGTCTGTTGCAGTAGCGGGCTGCGGTAAGTGGCTCCAGTGTACCCCCGAAGGTCCGCAGGGTCGGAGGGTGTCTCAGCGTCGGCCGCGGTGAAGTTTCAGGCGCCTACCTCATTGCGGTAAAGCGGCCTGCAGGATGCCCGGTGTGCGCCGAAGAAGAAATGTTACCTGCTCTTTTCATTTCCAAAGTTCGTTTCAATTGAAGCACCGTCCATATTTACCCAAAAGACTAACACACTAACACACTGCAGGTACTAAATCTATGAGCAGGCCACAATAAGTAACCCACATACCTGTGGCCAGTTCACACATTCTACTCTCCTATTCATACTGGCAGACAACACACACCGCCGCCTGTCTCCAGCTCCTCGAGGTTTCAGTTAAGGGTGGCGTTCTTCGTCTCTAGGCCGTGGTGCCCCGTTTATTAAATGAGACGCTACTCTTCCTATTGTGAAAAACAATAGTCTAGAAAGTAATGACTTTCCTTGTAAGTTAATGTTGCAAATTTAGCCCTGCCAAGGTTCCAAGGTCTATGCGTGCTGTTCTGCTCCAGTTCAAGTTTATGGCACCTGTAGTCTTATGTACGCCATTGATCCAGCGCGATATTAGCAAACAGCATTCATACACCAGATACTCACTTGGGCCCATACATTCATACTACGCTAATACTTATGCTGGGTTTTATCAGTTGTTACTCTCTATCAAAATCCCTGCTACCAATTACCTTCTGATTGAAGAGTAATGACTTACAAATGAATCCTTTGCCAATTGGGAAATTTAAAATGAGTGACATTGATTATAGTACATAATCATGAAATAACCACTGAGTCAGAAAGTTTTAAAATGTTTATCTAAAGATTTTAGCAGAGTAAAATACAGAGCCACATGGTACTTAATCGCAATACCCAAGATTAAGCATAGAAATGATTATTGCTAATCAATGACGGTGTTTAAAGAAAAGGAGAAGATAGAGACAGCAGCGCAACTAAAGGTTGCATTATATTTACCTAAGTGCGAGAACCAAACCCCTTAGCCAAGGAGTTGGAATAATAGGACCCAGGAAGGATGAAGAGCAAAGACCTCCTCCAGGATCAGGACAGGACCGGTGACCTCTCTACAACGACGCCTGCGTCGTTCCCCTCTCTGATACTCAGCTTCTCCTCGATTCTCCCGTGCCTTCCTTCTAATGGACTCTGCCGCCCCTCCTCAGGACCTCTTCTGGACAGGGACTCGGTCTGCAATCGGTCAGCTTGGCGGTCTGGAGCTAAGCGCGCTCTGGCAGCATGGACGCCTGTTCTTCATGAACGCATGCTCTCATGGAATCTTGCTCTCCTGTGCTTCAAGACTTCCGACTCCCTAATTAACTAATTCTATATCTATTATACCCTTCTACGCCCATGTACCTCCCCTTAATGTTGCTAAAATATGGGACCACTACTTCTGATTGGACAGGGACAGGGGGTGGATTCTCGCACCATATTCATTTGGCTTAAATTGTAAAGCCTATTGTCTTTACGTTCCCACCCCTTCAAATTAATACATTCGCTTTATTTCCCACCCGTCTCATGACAAATGTAAACCAATTTTCATAGACAATGTGTCAATATGCAACAGGAAAGCCAAAATACAGCATCTTCGGCCATCGGGTCACGGCCTTGGACTTCATCCAGATTGACTTCATTTGGCAGGCACACAGGACACATGCGCAGAACCATTTGCCTCTCGAGTTTCAGAACACCAACCCAGGCCCAAGTTTACGAACTAATAAAGTGCAAGAAGAAAATATTAGAATCACAAATAAAATGTTTCACTGTATACCCACTTTTTCTATTCTATTCCCATTTAATTATATATTCTAACCCGCGTTAGTAGCGTTAGGAAACGACAATTTAGTAATGACATGAGAGCAAGCTGAAGCATGTGAAAACATCAAACAGCCATTTTAATGCACACTGCGCAGAAGCAGAAGTTTCCCACCAAGCAAAGAAAGACGTCACACCATGTGATATGGTTGCGACATGCGCATTGAGCTTTCCCGCGCATAGCGGCCATTTTGAATTACAAACAAGCGTTATTCATTAGTAAAACACATAGGCAAGCATCCCTTTCTTTTGTGTCGTGAATGCAAAGGTTAGTATTAACAATACAAGTTTAATAAATTAATACTGTGAGGAGGATTGAATACAAGCAAGTTTCATTTATGAAACCTTGCTCCATCAATCCCGTCTCTGATGGCGTTTCTGAGCCATCAAAAACATTACCCTCAATCAGATGCCAACTTCTAGCAAATTACTTCATTCTCATCTTTACTCTTTCTATTTTTACAATCTCCTTTTAATTTCTTATATAATTCACTTCTCCATTCTTCAAGTTCGATTTCATCTACCTTTCGTTTCTTTCCTCTTCCTGTCACCTTATACGTTCCATTCCTTTTACAGCATTTGCACCATATTGTTATTGCCAAAATTATTATTGCTATCCCTGCTAAGGGTACAAATATTTGACCTATAAGTCCTTTCCCTATATTAGCAAACCAGGTTCCAATTGACGAGATACTATTTGTCAATCTTTCCCATACACTATCAACTTCCAGTGGTTTAAGTTCTTTCTCAAGTTTAGTTATATTCTGTATATACGTTCCAATTTCTGCACTCTTATCAGGAATATAAGTGCAACAATGTTTCGTCTTCAATAATTTACAGACTCCGCCCTCTTTTGCCAATATAATGTCAAGAGCAAGTCGATTTTGCATCACCATAGATCTAATCGCAACCATTTCCGCATTAATCATTAGAAAACCTCCAGCAGTATCCGTTGATAAACGATCAACTACTGTAGACAATTTACATATTTTCCTTGAGTTCAGAATTATTCCCACTGAAGGTATCAATGCACCAAATATATCACCTACAATTTCCGAAAAACTAGCTCTTTTACTACGTATTAATTCGTTATTGTTTTCATTGCTCTCAGTGTTTCTTTTTACGTGGTATATCTTTGGAAATACTATTCCAAAATAACAACTTCCATACCACCGTGCAGGAAGCCTAAAGTAAGCCTTATTCCCACACACATAATAGATTCCAGGAAAAACTGAATCTGTTCCTCCTTTGAGTCCCCAACCTCCAAGAATTAAAAAATTGTGTTCACATTCACTGGTACCGATGAAAACATTGTTATAATCAGTCTTTAACCTATTAAGACAAATTTTTCCTGTCTTTACGAAATCCAGAGCCATAGCAGCTTGAGCCTTGCCAGGTGTGGAACTCCCTTCTTTCTCCGCCCAAGGTGGCAAATGAGCCTTATGCTCAGAAGCTTTCTTTTGAAACTCTTGTCTTCTATCTTCTACTAAATTCAAAAATATCTTTTCTTCTTCAAGTAAAGAACATGTTAGATTGTGTCTATGTGCATGTGTTATGTCTATTGTTTTCATTGTTAAGAAAAATTCTCCCATAAACTGTGCGTCTTGACTACTAAGCACTGGGTTCATACTCTTGCGAATCGGAACCTCAGAAAATATCACATCTAAGTTTGAATAATAATACTGAAGTTTCCCTGTTTTATAAAATAAACTAGACAAAACACTACATGATATGCCATATGTCAGTGGTAAATGGTGATATGTTAATCCTTCTGCTACTGATTCAGGTAACTTCATACAGACATAACAATTATTAACTTCCATGGTGTCTACATATTGAAATAATAACTTTGTGAAAACATTCAAACTAGTCTCGTTCTCATCTATTTCATGATGAATTTCTGTCTCATCTTCTGCCATTAGTTCTACTCTATTGCCCTTCATGTTTGCTGTCCTCTCCTTAATTTCATTATTAATCTTTTTATCTATTATCATAAGGTAAGGAATTGCTACAATCAGGACTAACCATACTATAAGCACCATTACTAGACTACATATGCATATTGCACAGCATCTTCTACAACATTTCTGTTTTGGTCTCCCAGTAACTCTATCGTCAGGCATTTTCCGACAAGGAAGATTGCTCTTCTTATCTTTTCTTCTTTTCTTTAGCTTATTCTTTTGCTTAGTCAGGGTGGTCTTGTTTCTTCTTCGTATGTCAATTCTGCACTTGTTCCTTCGCCACCACTGTCACTTGATTCTGAGCTTTCAAAATCTTCAAGGATGATATAAGTCCAGTCAGGACCCTTGAATTTGTTATTCACAAGTTTCAGTCTTTTACTTCTTCTTTTCTTTGTCTTTTTCTCTTGATCGGTTTGACTTGATACTTCAGGTTCTTGATCTGGATCTTCACTTCTGGTTGTTATGTGGTATTTTACTCTTTTAATGACACTCGGCCAATGATCTCCTTTTCTAGTTTTCTTTGTTGCACTGTTTCTTTGTTTTCGTCTTTAGAGATCTCGTTAATTTCACTGCTTAGCACTGTTTCGTGTTCTTCAATTTCTGTGTTTCTGGTTTGCTCCTTTTCAGGTCTGATTGGTTTCTCTGTAACAGCTCCACTGTGAGTTTCCAATAACTGACCTTGTTCTTTTATTAATTCTTCAAGTTCATGTTTTTCAAGGTTTTCTTCTTCTGTACACTCTTCTTGATCTAACTTGTTCTGATCAGGACTTATTGCACTGTGAACTTCTGCAGCCTGACCGGATTCTTCTAAACCTGTCTGTCCCTGATCAAAGTCTATTAGGTCTTCACAGTTTTGAGTCCAGTTTTCTTTCCCTATCTGACCTTGTTCAGGATTTCTTAATGTCTTTTCTTCTTGTTCCTGAACTGCTTCTTCTTCACCTATCTGATCTTCTTCAATTTCTTCCAATTTCGCTTGACTTCTTGTTCTTGTGATATACTTCAGGAACTTCTATCACGGGTATCCAATCCTGACTTGTGCTCGGTTGTTCTTCTTCAGCTTCTCCGGAATCTCGAACCTGAGATCCTTCAGCTGGGCAACCTTCAGCTTCTTCAGTGATTGGCGTTGTCTGAGGATTCTCTTCCTCGGGATCTGGTACTCTCTTGGTGTGACTTACATGGATCCAATTAGGAAATCCGGCACACTTCACTGCTGTATTCATTGTCAGTATGACTTGACACGGTCTGCCCCATCTAGGTGATAGACACGTTTCTCTGGTGTGTTTCTTCACTACCACCCAGTCACCAGGATTCAGATCATGTTCTTGCTCGGGCTGCCTGGAAACTGCGTCTTCTCCAACCTGATGAGAGACAGAACGCACTAGGTCAGCCAATCCTTTGCAATAGTCCAGAACCATATCATCAGATATATTCACCAGTTTGTTTGTGGGAACATGTGTTTGTCTCATTGCTCTTCCCATCATTATTTCGTGGGGGCTCAATCCTGTGTTTCTGTCAGGTATACTTCTGAGTCCCATTAGAACAAGTGGTAATGCATCTGGCCACTCTAATGATGTTGATGCACACATTTTTCCCAGTCTTGACTTTATAGTGCCATTCAATTGTTCAACCACTCCAGAAGCTTCTGGACAATATGCACAGTGCAGTTTCTGTTGGATTTGGAATGCTTCACAGATTAGTTTGATTACTTTGCTGTTAAAATGTTTTCCTCTATCTGATTCCAAAGTTACTGGAAAACCAAATCTAGGAATGAGGTCTCGTAACAACAGTTTTGCAACTGTAATGCTGTCATTTCTCCTAGTAGGGTAAGCCTCCACCCACTTTGAAAACAGACACACTATGACTAGTACATATTTCAGCCCTCTACATGGTGGTAACTGTATGAAATCAAACTGAAGTCTCATAAATGGACCTCTGCCTTTCCAATTTTCCCAAATCCAATTACTGTCTTCCTCCCTGGATTATGCATCTGGCAAGATAGACATCTCTGGCAAAGACTCTCTGCAACAGCCCTGAATTTGGGATTGTACCAATTTTGTCTGAACAGCCTAATCATTGCATCTCTCCCTATATGTGTGTCTCCATGATGCATTCTAGCCATTTGTGATAGTAAACAGTCTGGCATGACTGGTCTGCCATCAGCACTGATCCATACTTCATCATCTCCTCTTTGCGAACAACCCACTTTGATCCACAAATTCTTCTCACTTTCATCAACCTCATCTTGCAATTTCTTCACCTCATTCCAAGTTTCAGGTGGCATATACAGCATAAGTTGGCAGCTGATTCCCATTCTTTCCACCCTCTTATTGACTGACATTCTGGTTTTGGCACAATGTTGAGCCACCAGATGTGCATATCTGTTGCCGACTACCACCCAGTCATCTCCTGACTGGTGTGCGGCACATTTCACCACAGCCAATTCTTTTGGTGATTGTATTGCTTCTAGCAATTCCCTTACAAATTGTCCATTTTTAATGGGGGATCCTGAAGAAGTCATGAAATCCCTCTGCATCCATAGTTGGCCAAAATCGTGCACAACCCCGTAACCATATTGGCTATCTGTAAATATGGTCACTCTCTGATTCCTCCCAATTTTGCATGCTTTTATCAACGCAATCAATTCAGCTACTTGTGCAGATTTGACTCCTGGTAAATAGGATGCTTCAACTATTCCAGTTAATTCACATACCGCATAGGCAGCAGTTAGTTTACCATCTTCATGTCTTTGACATGAACCATCAACAAATAGCTCCCTGTCTGGCTTTTTAAGAGGCTGTTCCTCTATATCTGGGCGTGGTTTTGTGCATAATTCTGTAATTTGTATACAATCATGTTCATCGTCTTCATCATCTTTGATTCTCTCATGATATGGGTCTGGTAGTAAGGTTGCTGGATTTATTATAGTACACCTTACCATGTTCACATTTTCAGCACCCATTATGATTCTTTCGTATTTAGTCAGCCGACTAGGAGTAAGATGCTGAGTTCGGGTTCTTGTCAACAGAATGACAACTGCATGTGGAACATACACTTTTACAGGGTGTCCCATCACAATTGACTCACTCTGTTCAATGCTCAAACAAGTAGCCGCCACTGCTTTTAGGCATCCTGGCAACGCGGCTGCTACTGGGTCCAATGTAGCAGAAAAATATGCTATAGGACGTCTTTCTAATCCATGTCTCTGAGTTAAGACAGAAAGTGCACAATTTTCTCTCTCATGACAGAACAATGCAAATTCTCTTTCATAATCAGGCATGCCTAAGGCAGGTGCTGAACATAGGGCATTTCTCAATTTTACAAAGGCTTCTACACTTTCATCCTCCCACTCCACAGGGTCCTTTGCTTTCTTTTTTGTCATGTTAATTAAGGGCTTAGCTAACATGGAAAATCTTGGTATCCATTGTCGACAGTAACCTACTATTCCTAGTAACATTCTCACTTGTCTTTGTGTTACAGGCATTTGCATTTTCTTTTTTAAAGCTACTCTTTCAGCTGTTACTCTTCTTTTTCCTCTCTCAATTTGGTGTCCCAGATACTTAACAGCTGTTGTACAGAATTGCAATTTTTCAGGTGAGACTTTATGTCCTTCTTCTGCCAAAAGATTTAATAATGCTATGGAATCAACAACACAGTCCTCTCTGGTGTTCGATGCCACCAATAAGTCGTCGATATATTGGACTAAGACTGAGCTTCCTGGCATCGCTAGTTTTTCAAGGCACTTTTTCAGTATCTGGTTGAAAATAGAAGGACTTTCTGTGTACCCCTGAGGAACACGATTCCACACATAAACCTTGTTTTCAAATTTAAATGAGAAAAGATACTGGCTGTCTGGATGTAATGGTATTGAAAAGAACGCTTGACACAAATCAATTACTGTGAACCATCCTGCACTCCACGGAATCTGGTATAGAATTACTGCAGGATTTGGTACTATGGGACAACATGGTTCTACAATCTTATTTATTTTTCTCAGGTCCTGAACAATCCTATATTTTCCACTAGGTTTCTTTAACCCCATTATAGGTGAATTACATGGGCTACTCATTACTTCTTTTAATATGTTTTGTTCTACCATTCGATTAATTTCTTCAATGACTCCTGCTTTTACTTCTGCACTCATTTTGTACTGTCTGGTATTTGGGAAAATTGCACCTTCCTTTACAGTAATTTTAACTGGATCTATTTTAGCCATAAGTCCTACTTCTTTTCCGGTGAAATCCCATACTATGGGGTTTACTGTACCTTTTAATTCTTCTGGCAACTCATCTTTTGTTATTAATGAAAACATCTCATCCACTTCTGTACCTTGTTTTGCAATCATAATTTTATATACATGATCTTCATCTGGTGTCTGAACTGCCACACCATCCGGTGTGCAGAAAATGGTACAATTCATCTTGCACAACAAATCCCTAATAAGTTTACTGGACTGGAATCACATACTACAAATTGATGCATTTCTCTGAAGTTTCCAATTTTAACTTCCATGGGTTCGGTAAGAGGTGTTCTAATCCGCTGATTAGCTACCCCCACTACTTGGATATTTTCACCAGAGAGAGGAAGGTCTGGAATGTCTGCTGTTCTCACAGTAGACCGGGTAGCACCAGTGTCCAAAAGGAAAGTAATATTATTACCTTTCACATTCCCTTCAACAAATGGACCTGACTGATCTACCTGTAAGGATGCGCCAAGTATGCACTCCTTCTTCCCCTCTCCTAGGCACCGTCATGGACTGTATTGACAGAAATCGTCCTGCAAAAGAAATTGTGATGTCATATAATCATTCTTACCACTTCCTCCTGGATATCCGATGTCTGTACCATGCTTTGCTCTGCTTACATTACCCTGAATAGGTGCAGGTAGCAACTGACTCTGAGGATTTGCACCCTGCTGTGAGTCATTCTGCGTCTGTGGATTTAAATTTTGATTTGGGCCATTATTATTCCGAATCTTTTTACATTCATCCTTCCAATGCCCCAATTTTCCGCATCCATGACAAGGAAATTTCTTTTTAGCTTCTTCTCTACTCATTCGTCCTCTAAATTTCCCACCATTCCCAGTATCACCATTCGTTCCAGAATCTTTTCCTGGATTTTCACTCGGATTTTCCAAATTGATTCCCTGTTTCTCAGCCATTTTCACCTGAGCCCACATTACTTTTTCCTGCAATTTCTTGTGTCTATCCTCAATATCGTCTCCACAATATTTTGCATACTTCAAAATTTCGTCAATGGGCTTTCCCTGCCAACACAGCATATGCTGCTTAATCATCTGACAAATTTCTGGCTTCAAACCGTAAACAAACCGATACACAAACTGACTCATGTTCTTGTCTCCAATGTCCTCAAATCCACAATACTGTTTAAATACCTGCAGCGACCCCTGACCTTGACTGGTAGGTCGCTCCCCCACCACACAGCTCCGTCTGTGTACCCTGCTGCTGCCCTTGATTGTGCTCGTTTTTTCCTTTCTGTGCCCCCTTGCTGCCCCTGATTGTGCTCGTTTTTTCCTTCCTGTGCCCCCTTGCTGCCCCTGATTGTGCTCGTTTTTTCCTTTCTGTGCCCCCTTGCTGCCCCTGATTGTGATCGTTTTTTCCTTTCTGTGCCCCCTTGCTGCCCCTGATTGTGATCGTTTTTCCTTTCTGTGCCCCCTTGCTGCCCCTGATTGTGCTCGTTTTTCCTTTCTGTGCCCCCTTGCTGCCCCTGATTGTGCTCGTTTTTTCCTTTCTGTGCCCCCTTGCTGCCGTTGATTGTGCTCGTTTTTCCTTTCTGTGCCCCCTTGCTGCCCCTGATTGTGATCGTTTTTCCTTTCTGTGCCCCCTTGCTGCCCCTGATTGTGATCGTTTTTCCTTTCTGTGCCCCCTTGCTGCCCCTGACTGTGATCGTTTTTCCTTTCTGTGCCCCCTTGCTGCCCCTGATTGTGATCATTTTTTTCTTTCTGTGCCCCCTTGCTGCCCCTGATTGTGCTCGCTTTGTCCTTTCTGTGCCCCCTTGCTGCCCCTGATTGTGCTCGTTTTTTTCCTTTCTGTGCCCCCTTGCTGCCCCTGATTGTGATCGTTTTTTCCTTTCTGTGCCCCCTTGCTGCCCCTGATTGTGATCGTTTTTTCCTTTCTGTGCCCCCTTGCTGCCCCTGATTGTGATCGTTTTTTCCTTTCTGTGCCCCCTTGCTGCCCCTGATTGTGATAGTTTTTTCCTTTCTGTGCCCCCTTGCTGCCCCTGATTGTGATCGTTTTTCCTTTCTGTGCCTGTTTTCCGCCGCTGCGCCTGCGGCCCCGCCCCCTCACTGCCCATTCGCTGCCCCATTCCCTGCTCCTTCCTCCCACCTCCCCATTTATGGCGGCCGCTGCGTGGTGAAGAGAGCGACCCCTGACCTTGACTGGTAGGTCGCTCCCCCACCACACAGCTCCGTCTGTGTGCCCTGCTGCTGCCCCTGATTGTGCTCGTTTTTCCTTTCTGTGCCCCCTTGCTGCCCCTGATTGTGCTCGTTTTTTCCTTCCTGTGCCCCCTTGCTGCCCCTGATTGTGCTCGCTTTTTCCTTTCTGTGCCCCCTTGCTGCCCCTGATTGTGCTCGTTTTTTCCTTTCTGTGCCCCCTTGCTGCCCCTGATTATGCTCGTTTTTCCTTTCTGTGCCCCCTTGCTGCCCCTGATTGTGATCATTTTTTCCTTTCTGTGCCCCCTTGCTGCCCCTGATTGTGATCGTTTTTTCCTTTCTGTGCCCCCTTGCTGCCCCTGATTGTGATCGTTTTTCCTTTCTGTGCCCCCTTGCTGCCCCTGATTGTGATCGTTTTTCCTTTCTGTGCCCCCTTGCTGCCCCTGATTGTGATCGTTTTTTTCCTTTCTGTTCCCCTTGCTGCCCCTGATTGTGATAGTTTTTTCCTTTCTGTGCCCCCTTGCTGCCCCTGATTGTGCTCGTTTTTAGGTCGAGCCTCGAGTAGCGCGCAAGCGCTGCTTAGAGGCGAAGACTTTTAGTAAGCGAGTTTCAAAAACAGTCCCAAAAACGCTCGAGCGTCGTGGCTGGCCTTTTGGGATGGGTACGCGCGGCAAACATGTGTTTCCAATTATCGTGCCCAGACGCGGGCGCGATAAGTGGAAACACATGTCTGCCGCGCGTACCCATCCAAAGGCCAGCCACGACGCACGAGCGTTTTTGGGACTGCTTTGCAGGCTGCCGCGCTCGATCGCCCCCGCTCCCTGTCCCCCGATGCGCCCCGTAGTTTCCGGCTTCGCTCCCCTTCTGCGGCTCACCGCTCGTTACATGTAGACAACGATGTTAACCAAGAATCGACACGAATGAATCTTTTAAATGATCGACACATTTGATTAGAGGCAGTGTTAGGGAACTTGTATTTCGGGCTGTCTTAAACATACATTGCACGATGGCTTTATAATACGGGTTTCAGTGGTTTTTCGAGCGGGCAATTTCCCGGTTTTATTTCATTCGCACATAATGCCCTCTGCTCTCTCCAGAAGGAATGTGTTCTTTACAGACCGAGGACCATATCGGAGGTTGAGAGAAAGAGCTGGCTCAGGGAGACTCCAGTTAATCAGATCAGTGGAATGGAAAAAGTCCAGGAATTGTTCTCGGTGCTGTACAAGCTGCAGAGTTTTCAGCCGAAACCATCTGTTGCTTAAACGGGGTCCGTTCAAATGCAGCAACAAGTCGGTTTAAGAAAACTTTGCTAATTATATGTGTAGCGAAAAGCAGACCGCCGTTTCATCGCGGTATAAAGTGACAAAAACTGCGCTGGCAGGTCTTTCTTCATCTGTTTGGCTCTACATCGGCATTACTCAAAAACCAAAAGCAGACAAAGTTAAACGGAATTTTTAGCTCTTTCACATGAGAGGGTGGGTTGTAGGTAGAGAGAATGGAAGGTTGTTGGACTCCAGTGCTGTTACAATCCGCGAACTTCACTGCGAGTTTTGGGAATGTGTAACGTGGACTGATCAGTGAATAAGAGGGACCTTCAGGGAAGGGCGAGATTGAATTTGGCGTTAAAAACACACTTATGTGCTTTGCCATGAGCGGGACGGGAGACAATCGTTTAGGCTTTAAAGATTTGTTTATTGATGTGGCTGACGGAGATGGTCTCGTCGATGGGTGCCTGTGATGAGATGCACTGCTGTATTTTGTGGGGCTTGGAACAGGGATTACTAGCTTTTGGGGAATAACATAGAAATGATAGTTTCCACGCTGGTTCTCACGTGTTTTTTTCCACGGTGTAGGGTGCTTTTAGGAGCTGAAATCTGCCTGTGATTACCGGGGCAGGAGTAATGAGTCTTAGAAGTGGTAAAAGGACATTGTTCTGAAATGTCCAACTAATGTCCTGAAAAACAAATCAGCTGGCGTTGTGGAACAGGTACAATAGGCAGCAGTACACAGTTTATGTTACGCTTTGTGTTTTTAAAGTAAAGCCTTGATAGTTACCTACCTTGGTACATGAGAGGAGGGCCCTAGGGTGTCGTCAGCTCTAGTGTGAGAAGTCCGAAGAGGACTTGAGTCCGGAGTTTGGGTTTGTGACCTGGGCACAGACATAAGACACCCCAGGAGAGTCATGAGGCTAGGCATCCCCACACTATGGCGCTTCCTTAAAATGGGTTTGTGTGCCCCTAAGTTAGGGTGACCAGAATTTTAAAGCCAAAAACCGGGACATTTCAGGAAAATAGAAGAAGGACTACAGTTTTTCTTCAAGCGAGCGCACAGAATGACAGCCTCCTCAGCAGAGAATTACAGAACAGGAAGTTAGAAAATACATAAAATGCAGTTTTTAAACCCATTAGCTCGCCTGTTAATTAAATTGCTTCCTTGAAACAACTGCTAACTATCCCTGCTTTGTGAAACATAAAAAGCACCTCCTCTCCGTTTTCAATCGACACTCTCTAAAAACCGGGACAGGAGCTAAAGTTCCTGAAATCTGCCGGGACAGCTGGTGAAAAACCGGGGCCGTCCGGGCAAATCCGGGACGCCTGGTCACCCTACCCTAAGTGGGTGCTGTGTGCTCTAAGACGGAGAGGGAAAGACAGTTAGACAGAACCTGATCGTTGTTTCTAGCATCATAAATAGCCATAAATTATGCAAAAAAACAATAGCCCCAATTCGGCTGCAAAGCATTCCTAATAGTAAATTGTAATCTATAAACACTTATTAGCCTATCTGCTAAGGCGGAAACGTGCTTAACACCTATAGCTACACATCTGCTTTCTTTGGGAAGCAGAATGGAGTTTGCTCCTTTAAGTAGCTACATTTGAAAAACCCCAAGAAGCCACCTGCAGAGTGCACCCTGAAAAGGGCCTGGTAGTATTTCTGATATGCCTGCTGTCTGGTGGGGCAGTGAGTGGTGCAGAATGTCGCTGGAGACAAACGAATGGCGAGGAAGTTCTACATAACAAGGTGGGGTCAGAAGTGGAGAGTGGAGTTCTGCACCACAAGAGACAAGCATTGGCATAGCCAATAGGTCTCGCCTTTGGGACCTTATAACTGTTTAGCCATGCAACAGTTAATGTTGTTGCACTGAGGATATTGTGCTGTATAACTAAATACTTATAAGGTCCCAAAGGCGAGACCTATTGGCTATGCCAATGCTTGTTTCCTTTCTGTGCCCCCTTGCTGCCCCTGATTGTGCTCGTTTTTTTCCTTTCTGTGCCCCCTTGCTGCCCCTGATTGTGATCGTTTTTTCCTTTCTGTGCCCCCTTGCTGCCCCTGATTGTGATCGTTTTTTCCTTTCTGTGCCCCCTTGCTGCCCCTGATTGTGCTCGTTTTTTCCTTTCTGTGCCCCCTTGCTGCCCCTGATTGTGATCGTTTTTTCCTTTCTGTGCCCCCTTGCTGCCCCTGATTGTGATCGTTTTTCCTTTCTGTGCCCCCTTGCTGCCCCTGATTGTGCTCGTTTTTTCCTTTCTGTGCTCCCTTGCTGCCCCTGATTGTGATCGTTTTTTCCTTTCTGTGCCCCCTTGCTGCCCCTGATTGTGATCGTTTTTTTCCTTTCTGTGCCCCCTTGCTGCCCCTGATTGTGATCGTTTTTCCTTTCTGTGCCCCCTTGCTGCCCCTGATTGTGATCGTTTTTTCCTTTCTGTGCCCCCTTGCTGCCCCTGATTGTGATCGTTTTTTTCCTTTCTGTGCCCCCTTGCTGCCCCTGATTGTGATAGTTTTTTCCTTTCTGTGCCCCCTTGCTGCCCCTGATTGTGCTCGTTTTTTCCTTTCTGTGCCCCCTTGCTGCCCCTGATTGTGCTCGTTTTTTTCCTTTCTGTGCCCCCTTGCTGCCCCTGATTGTGATCGTTTTTTCCTTTCTGTGCCCCCTTGCTGCCCCTGATTGTGATCGTTTTTCCTTTCTGTGCCCCCTTGCTGCCCCTGATTGTGATCGTTTTTCCTTTCTGTGCCCCCTTGCTGCCCCTGATTGTGATCGTTTTTTCCTTTCTGTGCCCCCTTGCTGCCCCTGATTGTGATCGTTGTTTCCTTTCTGTGCCTGTTTCCCGCCGCTGCGCCCCTGCGGCCCCGCCCCCTCACTGCCCATTCGCTGCCCCATTCCCTGCTCCTCCCTCCCACCTCCCCATTTATGGCGGCCGCGCGCAGCGGCCGCGCCGCTGGCGCGCCTAAGGCAAGCCCGTCTGCGCCCGTCCGCGCCGTGGCCGCACCCAGCGCCAGACCCTCTGGTCCGGGCATCCCCGCGCCCGCCACATCAACAGACGCCGATACGACGCCAGCACCCTCCACGCACTCAACCCCGGAAAAGATCACGCCTGCTACCAGGCCACCCCGAAGCGCACCCAAGGGCCCTTCACCTGCCGGAACTGCAGCTTCGCCAGCACCCGCCCCGCCAAACCACCGCCCAGGAAAGAACCCAACTACCTCAGATGCATCCTCCTCAACACCCGCTCCGCCCGCAAACACGCCATCGAACTCTGGGACCTTCTCGACTCAACCTCCCCAGACGTCGCATTCCTGACGGAGAGCTGGCTGAATCCCGCTTCAGCCCCCGACATCGCCATTGCCATCCCGGACGGATACAAGATCACCCGCAGGGACCGCACCAACGGAGTCGGAGGAGGCATCGCCATCGTCCACAGGAACACCCTCAGAGTCTCAACTAACACCGACGACACCCTCAGCACCGCCGAACACATGCACTTCCAGATCCACACCGATCCCAACACCACCCTCAGAGGAACCCTCATCTACAGACCCCCGGACCCCGACCACAGTTCAGCGATTCCATCGCTGACTTCGTCAGCACACACGCCATCGCCTCCACGGACTACATCCTCCTCGGGGACCTGAACTTCCACCTCGAGAACAACAAGGACACCAACTCCACCACCCTGATCGACAACCTCGCCACCCTCGGACTCAGACAGCTCGTGACTAGACCCACCCACGCCGCCGGCCACACGCTAGACTCCATTTTTTCCGCAAGCCCACACGTCTCCTTCAACCACACCTCCGAACCCCACTGGACTGACCACCACTGCATCCACTTCACCTACAGGAAGCCCACCACGCACCACCGCACCGAACAAATGCCTCGCCGCTGCTGGAGCAGAGTCACGGAAGACCAGCTAACCACAACCCTCGCCCTGAGCCCACCCGCCGAACCCTCCGACCCAGACACCGCCGCCCGCAACCTCAGACAGTGGATCGACGACTGCGCCAACACCCTCGCCCCGCTCAAGAATCCGCCCAACAGCCACACCAGCAAGAAAGCCACCTGGTTCACCGAAGACCTCCAGGCCTCCAAACGAACATGCCGAAAACTGGAGAAGATCTGGCTCCACGAACGGACAGCGGACAGCTACGCCGCCCACAAGAGCGCCACCCGCAATCACCATCACCTCATCAGATCCGCCAAAAGGGCCTCACTCAAAGACCGCCTAGACAACAATGCACACAACAGCAAAGAGCTCTTCAACATCGTGAAGGAACTCTCCAACCCCAGCTCCAACACCAACGACATCCAGCCGTCGCAAGACCTGTGCGACTCACTGGCCACCTCCTTCCACCGCAAAATCGCCGACATCCACGACAGCTTCAACACCACGACCGCCCGGCAACCACCGAGACCACTGCCCCCACAACCACCAACCGCCTGCTCTCCTGGACCAACATCAACGACGAGGACACCAGCGAGATCATGAACACCATCCACTCCGGTTCACCGCTAGACCCGTGCCCTCACCACATCTTCAACAAAGCCAGTACAGCCATCGCGCCCCATCTCCGGAAAATAATCAACATCTCCTTCGAGACAGCAACCTTCCCGGAAAGCTGGAAGCACGCCGAGATCACCGCCTTACTCAAGAAACCCAAGGCAGACCCCAAGGACCTCAAGAACTTCCGACCCATCTCTCTGCTCCCGTTCCCCGCGAAGGTCACCGAGAAAATCGTCAACAAACAACTGACCCGCCACCTCGAGGAGAACAACATCCTGGACCCTTCCCAGTCCGGCTTCCGCAGCAACCACAGCACCGAAACCGCCCTCATCGCCGCCACCGATGACATCAGGACCCTGCTAGACAACGGAGAAACAGCAGCCCTCATCCTCCTGGACCTATCAGCCGCCTTCGACACGGTCTGCCACCACACACTAAGATCCAAGAGAAGGCCCTGGACTGGACCACATCCTTCCTTTCCGGCAGAACACAAAGCGTCCGCCTCGCCCCCTTCCGATCCAAGGCCACCAAGATCATCTGCGGCGTACCCCAAGGCTCCTCCCTCAGCCCAACGCTGTTCAACATCTACATGGCACCCCTCGCCCACGTCGCCCGACAGCACAACCTCAACATCATCTCCTACGCCGACGACACCCAGCTGATCCTCTCCCTCACCAAAGACCCTCACACCGCCAAAGCCCACCTCCACGAAGGAATGAAGGCCGTCGCCGAATGGATGAGGACCAGCCGCCTGAAGCTGAACTCGGACAAGACGGAGGTCCTCATCCTTGGTTCCAACCCTTCAGCCTGGGACGACTCCTGGTGGCCAACATCACTGGGAACAGCCCCGCCACCCACCGACCACGTACGCAACCTAGGGGTCATCCTCGACCCCACCCTCTCCATGACTAAGCAGGTCAACGCCGTTTCCTCATCCTGCTTCAACATCCTCCGAATGCTCCGCAGGATCTTCAAGTGGATCCCCACCGAAACAAGAAAAACAGTCACCCAGGCCCTCGTCACCAGCAGGCTGGACTACGGAAACGCCCTCTACGCAGGAACGACGGCTAAGCTCCTGAGACGGCTGCAACGCATCCAGAACGCCTCTGCACGTCTTATCCTCGACATCCCCCGACGCAGCCACATCACACCCCACCTGAGAGACCTGCACTGGCTCCCTGTCAACAAGAGGATAACCTTCAAGCTCCTCACCCACGCACACAAAGCACTCCACAACTCCGGAGCAGCCTACCTCAACAGACGACTCAGCTTCTACACCCCCACCCGCCAGCTCCGCTCGACCAGCCTCGCCCTCGCCACAGTCCCCCGCATCCGGAAAACGACCGCCGGCGGCAGATCCTTCTCCCACCTCGCCTCCAAGACCTGGAACACCCTCCCCACCAACCTCCGACAGACCCAAGACCTACTGGCCTTCAGAAGACTCCTCAAGACCTGGCTCTTCGATCAGTAGCAGCACCACCCCCTCTTCCCCCAGCGCCTTGAGACCCTCGCCGGTATGTAGTGCGCTTTATAAGTGACATGATTGATTGATTGATTGATAGTAAGAATGTACTGATTCATTAGCTTCTTGGGTAGTTCGATCTATTTTTACCCAATCTGTTTCTTTCGGTGGTATTTTCCCTTTCAGGTAAGTTATCACTTGCTGATACTTTTTCATCACATCATTTGACGGGGCACCTGTCTTCGGATCTCTAGGATATTCATCACTAGGCCAATCAACTGTAATTTTACAATCTGTCCACAAATCGGCAGGTACCACTATGTCAAACAAACCATCCAAATCCTTCAACAATACCTTTGACACCTTCACAAACCTGTCAACCTGCTTGTACTATTCAATTGGTTTTTCTCTCAATTTTGGAAAATCATTTGTAAATGACAAAATATCCTGTCTGCTCCATGGGACATGTACATATCCTCCTCCCGCAACTTCTCGCATTGGATACATCTGGTCTGCTTTCCCTGTTTCTTTCATCACATATTCTGATGCTGTTCTACTTGTTCGTGCTTCTTCCTTTTTCTTGGCCCACCTAGTTTTCCATTTATCTAGGTCTCCCCATTTTTGCAAAACTAACATTACTTCTCTTATTTGTAATCTTCTTCCAGAGGCATTCATATTTTCTAAATCTTTGTCTGAAAATTCTGCTCTATAGGGTTTCTGTAGTACCTTTGATCTCCCTATTTCTATTCCCATCTGTAGTGCTAAATTGGATAATTTTTCATGGAATATCCTTACATTTCTGGTGATACTTCTACACAGGAACAATAATTCTTCTTCATCATAGGTATTTAAGCGTTCTAGTCCTACATCTCCTGCTATTATTTCTTCTAATTCGACTTTCAATTTATGAATGTCCATTATTTTCGGAGGTGTGCACTGTTTAACTGACCCTTGCACCCATTTTTCTAGATCTTCAGGTGTTACTATGGTGGCACTTTTTGCTCCCGATGAAGTTATTAAACTTACATCTTTTGAACATCCAGGTACATCTTTTCTGGGAGTGCTATTTACAGAACCTCGAATAGGCAAGTCCATAAGTGATATTGTGGATTCACAGTCACTAAATTGATCCTCAATTATAACTGGAGCTTCAGGTTTGGGATTATTCACAGCAGTAGGTGTAAGTATCGGTGGAGGACAGCTTCCCTGAGTACCATATAATGGGACTACTGGACCAATTGTTACTGGTATGGTCAACGAATCAGGATGTACTTTTATCTGGGTTATTTTCTGTATTAATTCTGCTCTGGTCTTTTCTAGGGCTTCCTTTTCTTTGTCATGAAGTATTCTACTCGGGGTGAATTCATGCATTACTTGTGGCACTAATGGAGTTTTCGGTGGTGCACTTGGGGTGCATCCACTTGCCCCTTCCTGATATGGTGGGGGATTTCTTAACATTTCCTCCATAAATTCATCTTCAGACTCCTCATTTCTCATTAAATGTTTTGTCTTTTCTGTGCACTTACTTCCTAATTTCTCCTCTGCTGAGAACAATGGATATAATCCTTCTGTAATCATTGCCCTTCTCCATTGTTTCATCTGACCATTCCTAGACTCATGTAGGTATCTGGGGAAAAATCCTGGATAACTCCTATTACTTCTAGATCGGTCCCGCTCAAATGCCTCGGTTTCCCATTCCTATAGATCTTCGTACTGAGTTAATCTAGGTCTGGGTTCTAAGTCATTCATCCTCAATCTTAAGTTTTGTAGAATTCGCCCATTGAACGTGCCATTCTCGGGAAATGCTAGTATTCCATAATTTTTGGTATATTCTATCCAATTCTCCATCCATACACAAGTATGATAACCTCTCTCCATCATCATGAATGAAGCGGGCGTTTTAGCTGGTGGAATAATAATTCCTTCTCTAGTTTTGTTTGGTTTGTCCTTTTTAAAATAATTCTTTATCTTTTGCAGAAAGGACATTTTTCTCTTCTCTCCGTACATTCTATCTAATCTTCGATGTACAAAATTATATTCTGCAAAACCTAGGAATCTCCTATCCGGACGAGTTCCTGTTAAAGTCGGATCGCGTTTTAACATGCAATCTTTATCCACTAAGAATTTAGTTTCTAAAATTTTGACCAATCAAATGTCTGCTATCTTTTATTTCCGAGCCAATCCTTGCGCGGCCTTTTGGTGACGTTTATCTGTCAACCCCTCCTTTACAATCTGCTCTTTTCTGTCCTTGCTAGTTTAACCAATCCCAGCGCGGCACCTGTGACGTCAGTACTACTCCTGACTACTGACCCCTCCTTTACAAGGGTTTTTCCACACCCGCTGATTCAACCAATCCCAGCGCGGCGTTTTGTGACGTCAGCTCCCTCTCCGGCAACTGACCCTCCCGTTACAAAAATTTACGCAAACTTATTTTCTCTATAAATCTTAATTAAATTTCAGTAACAACATAAAACATTCGCTATCGTGCCAGTTTCTCTAAAATAGAAAAGATAGTTTTTCTCTCACACTTAGTAAAACCTTTCCGTTTACTAAACATACACTACGAGTAAAACACTTCCGTCTACTCTTCACACAAGCTCCAGAAGTACCTGTTACTTCTCCAATGTTACCCTTTCTAGGTGATATAACATCAAATTTTTACCAGCGTACTCTTTTTGCTATTACTCACACGCATAGAATCCCTAACGAGTACTGAAAATCCTGCTTAACTTTTCAGTACTAATTCTGCCTGACAGATAACCTCACTGCAGTATGGCTTCCACTTACCATCCGCTATTCCTTTTACCCCGGGGTATTCTGGACAACATAAAACAAAACTTTGAATACACGGATGTTAGTTCATAAAAATACAAATAAAAATTCTCATTACCCAATTAACAAAGAGTAACCATCCTCTGATAACCAGAAAACTGATCCAGCGCGATATTAGCAAACAGCATTCATACACCAGATACTCACTTGGGCCCATACATTCATACTACGCTAATACTTACGCTGGGTTTTATCAGTTGTTACTCTCTATCAAAATCCCTGCTACCAATTACCTTCTGATTGAAGAGTAATGACTTACCAATGAATCCTTTGCCAATTGGGAAATTTTAAATGAGTGACATTCATTATAGTACATAATCATGAAATAACCACTGAGTCAGAAAGTTTTAAAATGTTTATCTAAAGATTTTAGCAGAGTAAAATACAGAGCCACATGGTACTTAATCGCAATACCCAAGATTAAGCATAGAAATGATTATTGCTAATCAATGACGGTGTTTAAAGAAAAGGAGAAGATAGAGACAGCAGCGCAACTAAAGGTTGCATTATATTTACCTAAGTGCGAGAACCAAACCCCTTAGCCAAGGAGTTGGAATAATAGGACCCAGGAAGGATGAAGAGCAAAGACCTCCTCCAGGATCAGGACAGGACCGGTGACCTCTCTACAACGACGCCTGCGTCGTTCCCCTCTCTGATACTCAGCTTCTCCTCGATTCTCCCGTGCCTTCCTTCTAATGGACTCTGCCGCCACCTCCTCAGGACCTCTTCTGGACAGGGACTCGGTCTGCAATCGGTCAGCTTGGCGGTCTGGAGCTAAGCGCGCTCTGGCAGCATGGACGCCTGTTCTTCATGAACGCATGCTCTCATGGAATCTTGCTCTCCTGTGCTTCAAGACTTCCGACTCCCTAATTAACTAATTCTATATCTATTATACCCTTCTACGCCCATGTACCTCCCCTTAATGTTGCTAAAATATGGGACCACTACTTCTGATTGGACAGGGACAGGGGGTGGATTCTCGCACCATATTCATTTGGCTTAAATTGTAAAGCCTATTGTCTTTACGTTCCCACCCCTTCAAATTAATACATTCGCTTTATTTCCCACCCGTCTCATGACAAATGTAAACCAATTTTCATAGACAATGTGTCAATATGCAACAGGAAAGCCAAAATACAGCATCTTCGGCCATCGGGTCACGGCCTTGGACTTCATCCAGATTGACTTCATTTGGCAGGCACACAGGACACATGCGCAGAACCATTTGCCTCTCGAGTTTCAGAACACCAATCCAGGCCCAAGTTTACGAACTAATAAAGTGCAAGAAGAAAATATTAGAATCACAAATAAAATGTTTCACTGTATACCCACTTTTTCTATTCTATTCCCATTCAATTATATATTCTAACCCGCGTTAGTAGCGTTAGGAAACGACAATTTAGTAATGACATGAGAGCAAGCTGAAGCATGTGAAAACATCAAACAGCCATTTTAATGCACACTGCGCAGAAGCAGAAGTTTCCCACCAAGCAAAGAAAGACGTCACACCATGTGATATGGTTGCGACATGCGCATTGAGCTTTCCCGCGCATAGCGGCCATTTTGAATTACAAACAAGCGTTATTCATTAGTAAAACACATAGGCAAGCATCCCTTTCTTTTGTGTCGTGAATGCAAAGGTTAGTATTAACAATACAAGTTTAATAAATTAATACTGTGAGGAGGATTGAATACAAGCATGTTTCATTTTTGAAACCTTGCTCCATCACCATTATAAAACAGGACTACAAGTCCTAGAATTCAAATGAAAACATCTGTGCTGGAGCAGCACGTCACACATACCCCTGGGAAACTTGGCAGCTATGCAGATTGCTGTACTAGAATTTTGATCAAAAACAATTTAATATACCAGTATATACAGGAACCAGCCGTTCTTGTGAAGCTCCGCAAGGATTTGGAACTCCCATCATCGGACCCTCATTATAACTACATGATATACTAAAGCTCTTCTCTTTAAAAGGCACTAAGGTTAATGCCATGGACTTGTTACTTTCAAATGTATGTTTTTAAAATTCTTCCCATGTTGTATCTCTAGTGTACTCTGGTGATGATTGTTGGTAACTGTCCTCTTGTAAAGCGCTCTGACGCCCTGGGTCGCTATAGAAAAGTGCCCTTTTTGTATGGTCACCCCCACATTTTGCTCAAAATGTTGATGGTTATGACTCTGATAGTGCACTGGAGTCTGCTGCCCAGACCTCATAAGTAATTTTGCAATAGAAATCAACTTACTTGACTTTCTCATCAAAAATAATGTTTCAGAATTATTTTCAGGATAAGCTTGACTTACTCTCCCTGGAGGAGAAAAAGCTTGCACTTGAGGAAAGGAGACTAGCCCTTGCGGAAAGAAGGGCTAAGTTAGGCCTTAGGCCCAAAGATAAAGACACACAATTGATGGACGGAATGCAGAACAAATCAAAACATTCACCCCCAGTCAAGACATCTGGGTTAAATCCATCATTCTTTTGCTCACCATGCCACCCCAGTTTAGACCTGGCCATATGCAAATCAGTCTTGACCCTGTGCCTCATGGGAACAGTCCAGCCCGAACTGCTTGTTTCCGGTCCAGGGAAGACATGGCTTGGCAGTTCGGGCTGGACTGTTCCCATGAGGCACAGGGTCAGACTGATTTGCATATGGCCATGTCTGAACTGGGGTGGCGGAGTGAGCTAAAGAATGATGATGGATTAAACCCAGATCAGTTGACTGGGGGTGAGTGCTTGCAATGTTCAACACTCCGTCCATCATCCCCTTTGGTTTTGCTATGTTCGCCCTAAGTTGGCAGGGTATGCCCAGACGTGGGTCCCTTGCTCACTTTGCCACTGGATTCAAGATAGCCTGGCTGATGACGGCTGTAAGCCAGAAACCGGTCCCAGGATGCTTGTTTCCGGTCCAGGGAAGACATGGCTTGGCAGTTCGGGCTGGACTGTTCCCATGAGGCACAGGGTCAGACTGATTTGCATATGGCCATGTCTGAACTGGGGTGGCGGAGTGAGCTAAAGAATGATGATGGATTAAACCCAGATCAGTTGACTGGGGGTGAGTGCTTGCAATGTTCAACACTCCGTCCATCATCCCCTTTGGTTTTGCTATGTTCGCCCTAAGTTGGCAGGGTATGCCCAGACGTGGGTCCCTTGCTCACTTTGCCACTGGATTCAAGATAGCCTGGCTGATGACGGCTGTAAGCCAGCAACCGGTCCCAGGATGCTTGTTTCCGGTCCAGGGAAGACATGGCTTGGCAGTTCGGGCTGGACTGTTCCCATGAGGCACAGGGTCAGACTGATTTGCATATGGCCATGTCTGAACTGGGGTGGCGGAGTGAGCTAAAGAATGATGATGGATTAAACCCAGATCAGTTGACTGGGGGTGAGTGCTTGCACTGTTCAACACTCCGTCCATCATCCCCTTTGGTTTTGTTAGGCCCAAAGATGGCAGCAGCAACAATAGTTCCAGGGAGAAGGAGGAATCCTTTGACCCTAAAATCCCCAAAGGGATTGTCACTAAGTTTAGTGATGTTGATGATATTGACAAATGGTTTTCAGCTTTTGAGGGGGCCTGCAAAATGATGAGGATAGTACACCGTTGCATAAAGGGGTAAACCCAAAAACCACCGGGACCTGGGTATCAAACAGTACAATAATGGGTGGTCCCAGTAAAGGTACATTAAACAGTGTGCTTAGGGTAGACAAAGGTTAACAGATTCAAAGACAATTGTTTGAATACTGAAGCAGTGTTATTTAATCACACTGAACACATAATGATTGCAAAAACAATTTAAAAGCTGAAAGTGCCCAGAGGAAAAAAGGGGGGGGAAGAAGGAGTGGGGAAGAGTCGGTGATTTGAGTGAGGGTAACGGGGTACGTGTAGTAAGAGTATCGTGCACATCACATTATTTTAATTTGATGGCGCATCATTTAGCCGAAAGCTTCACAAGTCCATAAATAATATATTATACAGCCATGTATAAGAAACAACAAACCACAGTAAGACAATTACTGTTGATTATACTGGCAACATATAAAGTGTTGACGTTTCGACCCCAAAGCTAGTGTAGGTCCTTGAAATCCTTACAAAGGGGGTCTTCCTCAGGACTGTGGTGAAAGGGGATGGGGGCACCTAGGGATCGATTAAAGAAAAATAACTTAGAACACATATTAACTGGAAAAACTAAAAGCATATAAAGTAAAAGGAGGGCATCAGTCCCTATTATTTACGATGGACAGCCCCACACGGGGAGGCTGGTGGAACAAGTAGGGCTCGTGGGCTCCAAACAAAGGAGAGCGGAAAACCGCACCTGTAAAAATAAGGTGCATGTGAATCTAACCACCCATCATGTAGGGTTGGTATACACTAATGAAAGCGGTTATTTTAGTCTCTTACTTAAAGGCTGAATCAATGTGATTATGTCCCTTCCAAAATATTCGCTTGAACAAGAACCAGATTTCTTGGTTTAGTCAAACAGTATTTAATCTGAAAAATGGAGCACAGGAAACGACTGCTATAAAAGACCCTGAAAACAACTGGTGGGTAGTTTATTAAGGCCACCTTGTCGTAAACAATATGTATAAATACCTGTCAATAACATGAATTGCAGAGTCAATCCCTGTGCCACCCGATCTGAAAGATAAGCACAAGGAACATGTAATTCTACACTGCCTCAAGAGGCAGTCACAGGAGCAATAAATATTAGAGAACTGCCTGGAAACTAGGGGGCATATCATCAACGAGGCGATAAAAAATTATCGCCGCTTTTGCGTCCGTTTTCAGACAAAAGCGGCGATAATTTTATCGCCTAATCAGCAAGGTCACGAAACCTTGCATTAGCGCCTGTTCTCTGAATGCCCAGCTTTGCATCTCTAATGAGATGCAAAGTGGGTGTTCCTGCCCTGACATAACTGGAGAAATGTCGCTAAGCGACATTTCTCCAATTATCAATGGGCACGCTAACCTGCAGAGCGACAAGCAAAGTAGCGATAACCTCTGTTATCGCTACTTTCCTTACGCCTGCTTCAAGACTGACTTAGCCATGATATCCTATGTAAGGTGGATATCATGGCTAAGTATGCCTTGCCCTATCATCAAGCTATCGCCAAACTTTGTGAGATTATCGCTGGATTTCCAGCGATAATCTCACATTTGGCAGTTAGCGCTTGGAATTTTATCGCTTTTGAGATAAGCGTCGGTAATAGCACGCTCTCTCAGCGATAAAATTCCACGTTACCCGGCGATAATTATCCTAGCGCTAAGTTTGCTTAGCGATAATTATCGCCGGTCCTTGATGATATGCCCCTTGGGAAGTTAACACGCCCTCACCGCTGAGACGGGAATGCCGTGAAAGCGATTGGCGGTACTGCGGTGCAAAGTCTGCAAATTGAAGCAGAAGGCAAAAGCCTCAGTTACTAATAATACTTAAAGGTACAGCAAGGCATTAATCATGGTGTCTCTACTCAAAAAGCCAAGTCTGCATGATGCTCAAAAACTCACCGCTACTCGCAAGGGACGCTCCATGTACTGGAAGGGAACCGGAGCAGTGTCCCGTGAGTGGCTTAAATACGGCAAAAAATCACTGCGGCCGTGTGCGTGACGACGGCTCGCAGACGCTAAATGCTTGTGAAACCGCAAAGCGTGTCATAGGGGAAGCGAAGACAGACTGCTTCGTGTGTGATCACGAATGTCAGAGTATTGTTGTAAACACAATAGACTTGTGATCAAACAAATGATGAAACGGCACCAGGGGCACATAGCATGATTGGGTATGAAAACAGGGCGCTACATTCAATGATACAGGCAAATGCTTAGCTGTACTTTCGTAGGTAAATGTGATACGTCCAAGTAGACATTAGTAATAGAAAACATGAGAGGACATATATACGAATGACATAGATACTTAAATAGAGGTTTTAGTGGTGCAGGTTATAAAACCATTAAACATCTTAGGATATTAGATTGAATGGATGGACAAGGTTCACATGGTTATTAACACAAATTACAAAAATCGCACATTAGATGGACAAAGTGCAAATGTCTGTTGCCTAACAGGTTCAGATGTCTCGCCACTGCATATTGAAATTGTAAGGTGTCATGTGAAACAAATTACTCAGAAAAAAGGCAGGCTAGTGGTGCATGGCTGGAATCTAGCTCGTTCAGCCGGTTTTTTATCGTATCCAATAGGGACATCCATTTACATTCTCTTGTGTCCAAGATTGAGCCAATATTGCCCCCTCTGGGGCCCAGTGTGGCTTTCTCTAAGACAACCCACTGTAACTCGTCTGGGGTATGCCCATTGGCTGTACAATGTTCAAGTAAAGGTTCCCCTTGGACCCCACATCGTATTCTGCTTTGATGTTGGAGTATCCGAGCCTTGATTTTTGCTGTGTTTGGCCCACATAGAGTAGTTCACAAGGACAGATGATTCCATAAATTACATTAGTTGTGTTGCAGTTTGTAAATGATTCCAAGTCAATCGTATGATGTTTATATGTGAACTTCTTTGTTTGGATAGTTGTCTGACATGCCTTGCAGTGTCCACATTTAAAATGTCCCTGCACCACAGGTAGATTCCAAAGTGATTGAAGAGACGGTGCTGCTGGAGTATCAAGGAACAAGCGGACCACATGGTCTTTCACGCTCTTAGCTTTTTTAAAAGAGTGCATAGGGGGATTGGGTTGTTCGATATCGTCTGACACCAAACTCCAGTGTTTGTTGATCACCTTCTTAATGGCATTGCTCCTCGTGGAGAAAGTGGTCACGCAAATCATCCTCTGTAGTGGACCATCTTTCTTGTCCTTCGGTGTTAACAGCGTTTCGCGGGGGCTAAACCATGCCCTCTTCTGAGCTCTCTTGACCAATCTTCTTGGGTACCCCCTCTCTAGGAGCCGGTTGCTTAAGTCCTCTGATTCGGCCATGTAGTCTGCTCTCTTGGAACAATTTCTGCAGACACGCAGAAACAGCCCGACGGGTAGGTTGTCTCTCAGACCACGTGAATGGTAACTATTGTATCTGAGGAGGGAATTGCGTTCCGTAGGTTTACGATATAATGTGGTGTAAAGTTTGTTATCTTCGCTGCGGATGGTAATGTCTAGGAAATCTATTTCACTGTAATTAATTGCATTGTGAACTTGATGTCCTGATTTCTTTGGTTAAGCCAGTCATGGAATAGGCCTAACTCCGTGGTATCTCCAGTCCAGATCATCAGTATATCGTCGATATACCGTTTCCACATCATCACCCGGTTACTAAAGGGGTTGTTGTTGAAAATGAATGATTTCTCAAAATTGTCCATGTAGATAATCGCCAAGTCTGGGGCGAAGGCTGCTCCCATCGCCACTCCCTTAATCTGTATGTAATAGTTGCCCTGAAAAAAGAAGACATTTTTCATCATGGCTATGGTGAGTAGTCCAATGATGAACTCAGTTGGCACTGCCATGGGAGCTGATCGTTGGTCCAAAACATCTCTCATTACTTCAAGGGCAGACTGTTGGGGTATACTCGTGTATAATGATACGATGTCGCACGTCACCAGCAGTTGATCGCTGGGATTGAAAGATTGTAGGTCAATCAAATTAATTGTTTGCATAGTGTCTCTCAAATAGGTGTGTGTGGTTTCAGCAATCGGTTTCAGAAAGAAATCTATGTACCTACATAAGGGCTCTAGCATGGATCCACATCCTGATACAATAGGGCGCCCGGCGGGTTTTGCATGTCCTTGTGGATCTTGGGCAGCGTGTAGATTGTGGGGAGCCGGGGATGCTTTTGGTTCAGGTATTGGAATTCGAGGTTGCTTAGAAAACCTTGTTCAAGACCTTCTTTAGTGATAGTTAATATCTCCAGTGCGAGATCCTTTGAAGGGTCTGTTCTCAGTTTACAATAACTGACACCATCTTGTAGTTGCTTCATAATCTCAGTCTTGTAATTAGTTACATCCTGCACCACGATGGCCCCACCCTTATCTGCAGACTTTATGACAATGTCCTTGTTGTTTCTTAGTGTCAAAAGGGCTGCACTCTCCATCTTTGTGATATTTGGGGTAGTATGTTTATGTTCTTTCAGAAGTCTCGACACATCCCTAAGTACTACACTTTCATATGCCAAAATTTTGTTTCTCATCACATTGGCCGCTTGAACGAAAGTGGAAGGAACTCTTAGTCCTGTCTGGGATAATGCAGATGGTGCTGCAGAGTCTTTGAAGAAATATCGTAGACGGATTTTGCGAAAGAATCTATGAAGTTCCGTTTTAATGGCAAAATGATTGGGGTGGGCTGTAGGCACGAAAGATAATCCCTTGCTGAGAATACTCGTTGAGACGTCGCGACGAGTATCCCCAGCAAGGGATTATCTTTTGTGCCTACAGCCCACCCCAATCATTTTTCCATTAACCCCTTCGCTGCTAGGCCTTTTCCCCTCCTGTGCTAAGCCTTTTTTTGGCTATTTGGGGTAGTTCGCTCAGGCCCCTGTAACTTTTTGACCACATAACGTATCCACGCCAAATTTGCGTCCTTTTTTCCAACATCATGGGGATTCTAAAGGTACCCAGGGTTTGTGGATTCCCCTGGAGGGGACCCAGAAATTAGCCAAAATACAGCTAAATTTTGGTTTTTTGGGGAAAAAAGGGCTACAGATGAAAGCGTCTGGTTTTTTCCCTGCAAATGGCATAAAAAAAGGGGTTGTGGTGCTGAAATCACCATCCTCCCAGATTTCAGGGACAAGCAGACTTTTGTCAGAAAACCAAAATATTTTACACAGTTTTGGCATTTTTCTGTGACATAGCCTATTTTTGCTATTTTTGGTGCTTTCAACCTCCTTCCAGTTAATGGTAGAAATGGGTATGAAAGCAATAATGGATCCTGGAAAGCCATAAATTTCTGAAAAGTAGACAAAATTCTGAATTCAGCAAGGGGTCATTTGTGTAGATCCTTCAAGTTTTCTTTATAGAAACAAACAGTTAAATATAGGAAAAATTGAAAATTTGTTGAAAAAAACAGCCATTTGTGTCAACGTTTTCACCTGTAACTTCTTCTAATTATGACAGCTATTTGAAAGTAATATACCGTTACATCCGCCAGACCTTTGTGGTTGTGGTGATATATAGGACTTGTAGGTTCACCAAGAAACCGATGAACCCAGAGCCAATAACTGAGCAGCGTTTTGCAATGGTTTTTATTATGTACCGGGTATATAGCAATTATTCTGGGAAAATTTATACATGGAAAAATCGGTATGAAAGACACCTCTGTATTTCTAAAATGGGAACAAAATATAGAGTTTAGAAACAGTAGATATTTGCACATTTCCGAAATTGGGAGTACCCATACTAGCATGAGAATTATAGGACATTTTTCAAAACGACTTATTTTTTACACATTGTCTTTCATTTGGAAGGCAGAAATGCATCGAAAGTCAATAGATAATAACAGTTGCTCTACAATTTTGTGTTACCCGAAGTCTCCCGATAAAAATGGTACCTCACTTGTGTGGGTAGGCCTAGTGCCCGTGACAGGAAACGGCCCAAAACGCAACGTGGACACACCACATTTTCACAGTGAAAAATGACCCTTTTTTTGCAAACTGCCTAACTGTAGTTTTTTAACCCTACCTCTGCCGGCACCTAGGGAAACCTAGCAAACCTATACATTTTTGAAAAGTAGACACCCAGGGGAATCCAGGATGGGGTGACATGACTGGCTCTCATCTGGTTCTGTTACCCAGAATCCCTTGCAAACCTAAAATATTGTTAAAAAAAAACACATTTTCCTCACTTTTCTGTGGTGGAAAGTTATGGAATCTGTGTGGATCCACAAAATTCCACCCACCCCGCGTTCCCCAAAGTCTTTCGAGAAAAATGGTACCTCACTTGTGTGGGTAGGCCTAGTGCCCGCAACAGGAAACGGCCCAAAACACAACGTGGACACACCACATTTTCACAGTGAAAAATGACCCCTTTTTTGCAAAGTGCCTAGCTGTAGTTTTTGAACCCTAGCTCTGCCGGCACCTAGGGAAACCTAGCAAACCTATACATTTTTGAAAACTAGACACCCAGGGGAATACAGGATGGGGTGACTTGACTGGCTCTCACCAGGTTCTGTTACCCAGAATCCCTTGCAAACCTAAACAATTGTAAAACAAAAACACATTTTCCTCACTTTTCTGTGGTGGAAAGTTCTGGAATCTGCGTGGATCCACCAAATTCTACCCACCCCGCATTCCCCGAACACTTCCGAGAAAAATGGTACCTCACTTGTGTGGGTAGGCCTAGTGCCCGCGACAGGAAACAGCGCAAAGCACAACGTGGACACACCACATTTTCACAGTGAAAAATTACCCTTTTTTTTGCAAAGTGCTTAGCTGTAGTTTTTGAACCCTAGCTCTGCCGGCACCTAGGAAACCTAGCAAACCTATACATTTTTGAAAACTAGACACCCAGGGGAATCCAGGATGGGGTGACTTGACTGGCTCTCACCAGGTTCTGTTACCCAGAATCCCTTGCAAACCTAAAAAAGTGTAAAAAAAAATAACGCATTTTCCTCGCTTTTCTGGGTGGTAAGTTCTGGAATCTGCATGGATCCACAAAATTCCACCCACCCCGCGTTCCCAAAAGTCTTCGGAGAAAAATGGTACCTCTTTTGTGTGGGTAGGCCTAGTGCCCGTGACAGGAAACAGCGCAAAACGCAACGTGGACACACCACATTTTCACAGTGAAAAATGACCCTTTTTTTGCAAAGTGCCTGGCTGTAGTTTATTAACCCTAGCTCTGCCGGCACCCAGGGAAACCTAGCAAACCTATACATTTTTGAAAACTAGACACCCAGGGGAATCCAGGATGGGGTGACTTGACTGGCTCTCACCAGGTTCTGTTCCCCAGAATCCCTTGCAAACCTAACAAATTGTCCAAAAAAACACATTTTCCTCACTTTTCTGTGGTGGAAAGTTCTGGAATCAGCGTGGATCCACAAAATTCCACCTACCCTGCTTTCCTCAAAGTCTTCCGGAAAAAAATGGTATGTCACTTGTGTGGGTAGGCCTAGTGCCCGCGACAGCAAACAGCGCAAAACGCAACGTGGACACACCACATTTTCGCAGTGAAAAATTACCCTTTTTTTGCAAAGTGCCTAGCTGTAGTTTTTGAACCTTAACTCTGCCGGCACCTAGGGAAACCTAGCACACCTATACATTTTTGAAAACTAGACACCCCGGGGAATCCAGGATGGGGTGACTTGACTGGCTCTCACCAGGTTCTGTTACCCAGAATCCCTTGCAAACCTAAAAAATTGTCCAAAAAAACACATTTTCCTCACTTTTCTGTGGTGGAAAGTTCTGGAATCTGCGTGGATCCACAAAATTCCACCTACCCTGCTTTCCTCAAAGTGTTCCGGAAAAAATGGTACCTCACTTGTGTGGGTAGGCCTAGTGCCCGCGACAGGAAACAGCGCAAAACGCAACGTGGACACACCACATTTTCGCAGTGAAAAATAACCCTTTTTTTGCAAAGTGCCTAGCTGTAGTTTTTGAACCCTAGCTCTGCCGGCACCTAGGGAAACCTAGCAAACCTATAAATGTTTGAAAACTAGACACCCAGGGGAACCCAGGATGGGGTGGCTTGACTGGCTCTCACCAGGTTCTGGTACCCAGAATCCCTTGCAAACCTAAAAAATTATCCAAAAAAACACATTTTCCTCACTTTTCTGTGGTGGAAAGTTCTGGAATCTGCGTGGATCCACAAAATTCCACCTACCCCGCGTTCCCCAAAGTCTTCCGAGAAAAATGGATCCTCACTTGTGTGGGTAGGCCTAGTGCCTGCGACAGGAAACAGCGCAAAGCACAATGTGGACACACCACATTTTCACAGTGAAAAATGACCCTTTTTTTTTGCAAAGTGCTTAGCTGTAGTTTTTGAACCCTAGCTCTGCCGGCACCTAGGGAAACCTAGCAAACCTATACATGTTTGAAAACTAGACACCCAGGGAATCCAGGATGGGGTGACTTGACTGGCTCTCACCAGGTTCTGTTACCCAGAATCCCTTGCAAACCTAAAAAAGTGTAAAAAAAACACATTTTCCTCGCTTTTCTGTGGTGGTAAGTTCTGGAATCTGCATGGATCCACAAAATTCCACCCACCCCGCGTTCCCCAAATTCTTCGGAGAAAAATGGTACCTCTTTTGTGTGGGCAGGCCTAGTGCCCGTGACAGGAAACAGCGCAAAACGCAACGTGGACACACCACATTTTCACAGTGAAAAATGACCCTTTTTTGCAAAGTGCCTGGCTGTAGTTTTTTAACCCTAGCTCTGCCGGCACCCAGGAAACCTAGCAAACCTATACATTTTTGAAAACTAGACACCCAGGGGAATCCAGGATGCGGTGACTTGACTGGCTCTCACCAGGTTCTGTTCCCCAGAATCCCTTGCAAACCTAAAAAATTGTCCAAAAAAACACATTTTCCTCACTTTTCTGTGGTGGAAAGTTCTGGAATCTGCGTGGATCCACAAAATTCCACCTACCCTGCTTTCCTCAAAGTCTTCCGGAAAAAATGGTACCTCACTTGTGTGGGTAGGCCTAGTGCCCGTGACAGGAAACAGCGCAAAACACAACGTGGACACACCACATTTTCGCAGTGAAAAATGACCCTTTTTTTGCAAAGTGCCTAGCTGTAGTTTTTGAACCCTAGCTCTGCCGGCACCTAGGGAAACCTAGCAAACCTATAAATGTTTGAAAACTAGACACCCAGGGGAACCCAGGATGGGGTGGCTTGACTGGCTCTCACCAGGTTCTGGTACCCAGAATCCCTTGCAAACCTAAAAAATTATCCAAAAAAACACATTTTCCTCACTTTTCTGTGGTGGAAAGTTCTGGAATCTGCGTGGATCCACAAAATTCCACATACCCCGCATTCCCCAACATATTCCAAGAAAAATGGTACCTCACTTGTGTGGGTAGGCCTAGTGCCCGCGACAGGAAACAGCGTAAAACGCAACGTGGTGATGGAGCAGGGAAAATAAAAATTTTAACCCCTAACAAATTTTATAATTAATTAAATAAAATGTTCGTTTAAATGTATTAATCAACACTGTATGTGTGGGAATGGTAATATGCCAATATGTGTGCTAAATAATCTATTAATAAATGTCTATGTGTCTAATTATAACGTAAAAATAAATGCGTACTAATAAAAAATAAATGCATGTTATTGTGCTTCATAGAAATAAAGTGTGTCGTTGCAAAAACAAATAGTGATGGTAAGTAAGGAACAGCTTAAATGTTGCTTTCTGCTAGGTAACAACTAATTGGGGTACGTAGACGGGAGGGAAACGAAAGGGATATTTTTCTCTATTTTAATTATGTTTTATTTGCCTCAAATTAGTGCTTCTAAAGTAGAACCGAGTGGCGATATAAAATGGCCGCCAGTGGGAAGATGTGCGCAGGCGCAAGGGGACACGTGGTACGGGATGAGATTGAAGAAATCTGGAACCTCGTGATGTCTCTGAGAGGCTAGGATGCAAGAAATGGTCAAGGCTGGTGTGACCTAATTGAACTGATAGTGTGCCATGATGATCAGCAGAGCGCCCGTGAGAAGCAAGTCTAAGAGAAAGGACAATGACTGCGGAGTTCTCAAATGTGTCGAAAGAAGTTACAAATGAACTGATCGAATCGGATGGAAATGTTTAAGCGTATGGGAAAGGAAATGATCCAAGGACCCTTGAATCCAAGAGAACTTGATTAAAGAATGAATAAGCTGACATGCATGGACCAATGAAAGAAAAGCGTGATATTAATGTTGCAACAGTTAGTTAGCAAAGTTAGAATTAGGGTATAAGAGGGCCTACTCTTAGTGGGAGGGGGTCAGAGTTCCAGGCAGTTCGAGAGTCGTGGTTGCAGTCACAGTCAGGAGAGGAGTTGAAGAGTCGTGTTGGTGGCTTCCAGTGCTGGGTGGTCCTGATTGATCCCTTATTGAGCGGGAGATGCTGAAAGACTGTTAGAGGAGACGGGTTGCAGGTAGCTGATGCTGACGAGCTGAAGTTGCTGTTGCTGTCTTAATTTTTCAGTTGAGTATGAGAATCAGGCTATTTCTAATTCCTAACTTAGGTTAGAAATCATTAGGCTAAATTAGGAAGCTAGGCAGGTAATTAGGGTTTTGGCTTCATGACAAAAATTTCCTTTCTGCAATAAATTGATTATGTTTAATAAAATTGTGAATTTAAGATTGAATAATTGAATAAAGTATTAAAAATTCTTTCCATGCTTTTAAAATTATATAAAATTTAAGATTCTTTAAACTCAAAATGACTCAGTGGTTATTTTCCTAAATGATTGTGACATAAGTAATTGTTTATTGTGATTCAGCTGGTCTTAATCACTATGAACTAATTTCTTAAATGAATGATTCATCGACAAACAATGAGCAGGAATATCTTAAGAAATAACTAAAAGAAAGTGACTGATAAAGGTAACAAGATATCCTGGCTCTTCCAGCGGTACATAAAAGGTGTTCTCCATTTAGTTCTCATGCTTCTCCTAGGAGTACAGAATTTCACAAAGGTGTAAAGGAAATCCAGGAGTGTGTATGTGTGAATGTGTTAGACGATGTTTATGGGCCCCATCGTCATGTGGATATGAGAAATATAGTTTGCCCCTGGATGACCTATAAGTAACCTAGGAGGAGAATAGTTTTTATTGTACGCGCTGCATCAGATTTCTTGGTAGCAGAGTTATGGTTTTCTATAGATTAGTTTAGTGATTATTTGTTTATTGATTATTGATTATTTTTTGATGACTAACACTATATGTTGAGTCACGTTATGTTATATGTAAGTTTTCACGCTTCTGGGATGTAGGAAGTGGAACACGTGTGACAAGAGAAGTCACATGGAATTTGGTACATGGTCTGAATTCATTTTGGTTATAACGCAGGTTGTGTTATGTTAGGGATTTCGGTGTGAAAAGTGTGTAAATGAAATAGCAAATCACGTTTACTTGTGAAACTTTGGCCTTAATTCTCAGGAGCCTAGTCTCCACATGTGTCTTATCCCCAGAGAAACGAGTAAATTGTTTGTTTGAAAGAAGGGTAAGGTAGAGGGAAGTGCTACTTTATCGGCGAGAGTAAATAATTCTGTGGTAGGGTAGAGGTAAGCGCTGCCTACTGGAAAAGCAGGATTCTTGTGTAAAAGGACAAAGCTGTCACTTTGTTTAGCGAATCAGACTATGGAATTGTTTATTTGTTGTAACTAACGAAGAAAACAGTGAAAAGAAAAATTGCCGATAAATTTTGTAAAGGAGGGGTAAAGAGTAGAAGTGACGTGGAAAAGTGCCGCGCTAGGATTGGATAGTGCGTTAGACACGTGAACACAGAGCAGGAGTGACGTAGAAAAGTGCCGCGCTAGGATTGGTTGGTTCGCGGACGGTGGAAATTGTTCTGATTGATACGTTAGTGTGAATCGCGCTGTAATTGGACGAAGTTCCGTACACAGAAACAGCGTTAGAGTAAAGAGAAAACAAAATAGAAGACATGCCGTATTACGAGTATGAAAGGGAGAGAACGTCATGGACGACGAAATTGAAGAATTTCTTTAAGAAAGATAAAAAGGTTGTGACTAGAGAGGGACAAGTAATTCCTCCGCCGAAATCAGCAGCTTCACATATGATGCTGAAATATGGATATCATACGTGCATATGGTTGGACAATTGGGTAAAATATACAAAGAATGATGGAGCATTGGCTTTTCCTGAAAATGGTTCTTTTAATGTAGCAGTTTTACGGAATTTAAGAGAGAAAATGTTTAAATTGGAACCTAGACCTAGACCAACACAGTTTGAGGCTTTAACAGAATGGGAAGATGAGATGTACGAGCGAGAAAGGTTCAGAGGAATGAAAGGTTATGAGTTTGTGCCCGGAAGATTGTGGGGAATGAATCATGAGGACAGAATAAAACGATGGAGATGTGCTAACATGACAGGAGGTTTGTTTCCAGCTTTTACAGTTGAGGAAGGGACTAAGAAAAAACGGACTGAGAAAAAGAAACATTTAGAGGGAGAAAAGTATATGCATGAGAGCGAAACGGATGACGAGTTGCTGGAAGATATTTTAAATAGAAATCCACCTCCGTATCAGCAGAGTTCTACAGTGGTGACACCAAATGCACCACCAATAGAGACTATGCGAAATAAAAGTCCGGAAAAGAGAAATGAAGTAAACAGGTCACAAGAACAATTGAGAGCTTCTCAACATGAGGGAATAGAAAGCGACAATGCAAGCGAATTAGCAAGGACAACCAAAGAACTAACTGAGAAAATTAGAGAATTAACGAAAAATATGGAAGCAGTTACTGTGCCTGTAACAATAGGTCCAGTAATACCAGTTTTTGAGAATCAGAAAATTGATGAGCGATCCTTGGTGATTCCCTTAAGTTCACAATTTCAGAGAGAAAAGGAAAGAATGGAAACAAGTCCAGGTACAAGCAATTTGGCTAGTGCTTACAGACCAAGTCCACCTGAAAATTTAACAGTAAATGAGTGTAACGGTAGGAAAATACCTATGGTAACTGAATCTGCAACAGTGACACCTGAAAAGAGTGGAAATTGGACAGAAATAAATAGTACTCCCATAGGTCCGACTCCTGATGAGTTAAATGAGTGGATAAAAGCTTTTAAAATAAAAGAAACGGAAGAAAAACCATTAGATGTGATCAGATTAAAAATTGACATGGAAGAATTAATACTAGGAACGATTGGTACTGAGAAGATAAAAAATTATCAGGATGATGAAATAATGTTTCTGTGCAAAAGTATAACATGGAGGGCAAAGAATTTGCATGACAAACTAGAAGAAGTGGCTAGTGAGATTGGAATAGATTTTGCAAAAGTAAAAACATTGCAGAAACCATACAGAGTAGATTTTTGTGAAAAAGATATTGAAAATTTGAATACAGCAGGAAGGCTGACACAGATAAAAGAGTTGATTGTTTTGTTGAGAAAGTGGGGTGATGTAGACAGATGGAAGGTTAGATGGACAAAGAAGAATGAGAAAAGTATAGACAAAGGTTCATTGGCTTTTATGATAACAGAAAAAGAACCTGTTGTTAAAGAATACCCTATGAGAGAAACTCCAGGTGGTAGTTATGTGCATGTTCCATGGACTAGGCAGGACATCCTGTCATTTACAAATGACTTTCCAAAACTAAGAGAGAAGCCAGTTGAATGGTACCGACAGGTAGAAAGGTTTGTAAAGGTCTCAAAAGTGTTGTGGATAGATTTGGATGGATTGTTTGACATAGTGGTACCAACGGATCTGTGGTCAGAATGTAAGATTACAGTTGACTGGCCAACTACAGAATATCCAAGAGATCCTAAGACAGGAGCTCCAGGACCAGATGTGATGAAGAAATACGACAAAGTGATTACCTTTTTGAAGAATAAGATTCCTCCCAAAGAGACAGATTGGGTTAAGATTGATAGAACTACACAGGAAAGTAAGGAGTCTGTACATGCATATTATGAACGTTTGTTATTGGTTTTCAAGCAGTATAGCGGTTATGAGGAATTGAGTGAAAAGGACATGAGTCATTTTGTATACCGATTTGTGTTTGGCTTGAAACAAGAAATAAGCGATATGATTAAACAACATATGATAAACTGGCAAAATGGAAGTGTAGATGAGGTGTTGAGGTATGCTAAGTATTGTAGTGATGAAATAGAAAGTAAACAGCGTAAATTGAAAGAAAAGGCGATGTGGGCACAAGTGAAAGTGGCAGAGAAACAAGAAGCCCAATTGGACAATAATAATGGAAATGAATCAGGACAGAATAAGATGCGACCAAACATAGGTAAAGGAAAAGGACAGGTGAGTCTAGAAGAGGCAAAGAAGAAATGGCCATGTCATAATTGCGGAAAATTAGGGCATTGGAGGAATGAGTGTAAGTTCCCACCTAAACCTAATCCGGAACATCAATCATTAACTCCACAGGTGCAGAATGAGGTAGTTGTTCAACAAAGTCAGGTGCCACAACCACCACTTCCCAACATTGTTAACCAGCAAAGATACAGTACAGAAACAGGATTCTACGGAGGAGAGCAGGTAACACAGTTGCCGCGAGCAGCTAACATTTCTCAGTATTGGTTGCGTCAGAGTGAGGATGACCCGGATGAAAGTTTCTGACGGTGCGCAGGAGAGGGGAAAGAGTGCGTGCTTGGCGCAACTCTAGAGGTAGATCAGTCTGGTCCCTTTGTGGATGGAGAAGTGAATGGTGCAAACGTAACATTCCTTGTCGATACTGGAGCTACCCGTTCTACTGTTAGGTCAGTGGAAATTCCGAACCTTCCTCTCTCAGGTGAATACATCCAAGTGGTAGGAGTAGCCAATCAGCAGATTAAAACCCCACTTACTGAATTGGTAGAAGTAAAAATTGGTTCTTTTAGCAAAATGCATAAATTTGTAGTGTGCGACTGTAGTCCTGTAAATCTTTTGGGTCGGGACCTTTTGTGTAAAATGAATTGCACAATTTATTGTACGCCAGATGGAATAGGTTTTCAGACTTCAGATGAAGATGTTTTGTACAAGGTAACTTTGATGAATCAAGAACCTGAAACGAATGGTTTGTTTCCTGCATTTGATGCAGAAAAACTTCCAGAAGAACTAAAAAGTGCTGTAAGAGAAAGTGTGTGGGATTTTACAGGTGAAGACATTGGGTTAATGAGAGAAGTTGATCCTGTAAAAGTGACAGTGAAAGAAGGGATAATTTATCCAAACACGCCACAGTACAAATTAACTCCAGAAATAATTGAAGGAATAACTCCTGTGATAAATAAAATGATTGAACAAGGAATTCTGAAAGAAATCATGAGCAGTCCATGTAATTCACCTATTATGGGACTGAAAAAGCCAAATGGAACATATAGAATAGTACAGGATTTGAGAAAGATAAACAAAATAGTTGTACCATGCTGTCCAATAGTGCCAAACCCTGCAGTGATTCTATATCAAATTCCGCATGAAGCTGAGTGGTACACTGTGATAGATTTGTGTCATGCATTTTTCTCTATTCCTTTGCATCCAGATAGCCAGCCATTATTTGCATTCCGTTTCGGAGAGCGTATTTTGGCATGGTGCCGAATTCCACAGGGGTATACAGAAAGCCCCTCAATTTTTAATCAGATTCTAAAGAAATCTCTGGAAGATTTGAAGATGCCAGAAAAATCAGTGATGGTGCAGTATATCGATGACCTATTGGTGGCATCGAAAACCAAAGAAGCATGTGTAAGTGACACAATTGCTTTGCTGAACCATTTAGAGAAAAGAGGACATAAAGTGTCTCCTTCAAAATTACAGTTTTGTCAGAAAGAAGTCCAGTATTTAGGACATAAAATTGAGAAAGGAGTGCGGAAAATAGCGACAGAAAGAGTAAGAATGATTCAAGGAATGAGAGCACCAATGACTCAGAGAGAGGTAAGAATGTTCTTGGGAATGGTTGGATATTGTCGACAGTGGATAAGTGGATTTTCTTTGATTGCAAAACCCTTACAAAAATTGACAAAGAAAGATGTAAAAGACCCTTTTGAGTTAAACAAAGAAGAAATGAAATCTTTCAAAGAATTGAAAAAGAAACTGTGTGAGGCCCCTGCATTAGGCATGCCTGATTATGAGAAGGATTTTGAGTTATACTGCAGTGAAAGAGATGGATGTGCATTTTCAGTACTGGTACAAAAACACGGCACCATGAAGAGGCCTATAGCTTACTTCTCAGCTGTTTTAGATCCTATAGCAAAAGCATTGCCTGGGTGTCTGAAAGCAGTTGCTGCTACTTGTGTAAGTCTGGAACAAAGTGAAGGTATAGTGATGGGGTATCCCTTGAGAGTGTATGTTCCCCATTCAGTAGAAATTCTTTTGACAAGAACAAAAACACAGTACATGACACATAGTCGGCTGACTAAGTACGAAAAAGTCATCTTGAGTGCTGAAAATGTGACCATAGATAGATGCATAAATGTAAATCCTTCTACATCATTGCCAGATGAAGAGAGTATAATTGAACAAGACGAAGTAGATCATGATTGTCTGAATGTGCTGGAATATTGCACAAAACCAAGAGCTGACATAAAAGATGAACCGTTAAAGGAATCGGATTATGTCATGTTTGTAGATGGTTCATGTTTACGCACAAAAGAAGGAGTGTTAAGCGCAGCTTACGCAGTATGCACAGTGGCAACTGTGATGGAAGCGTCTTGTCTGAAAGGAGTTAGGTCTGCCCAAGTTGCGGAACTAATTGCTTTGATTCAAGCATGTAAATTGGGGAAAAATGTACGAATCACGATTGTGACCGATAGCCAATATGGTTTCGGCATCGTACATGATTTTGGTCAGATTTGGTCACAAAGAGGATTTTTGACATCTGCAGGAACACCTATCAGAAATGGAGAGTATGTTAAAAAACTGCTTGAGGCGATACAGTTGCCTAAACAAATAGCTGTAGTGAAGTGCAAGGCGCATAAGAAAAACGAAGATTACATAGCGGTCGGCAATAATTATGCTGATGAGATCGCTAGATATTGTGCGGAAAACATGGCGTCCCTGAACAAAAATAGAGAAAGGGAGCATGTCTCTTGTCCTTTGCTTTTCACTAATACTGTTGAAACATGGGATGAAGTAAGGCAGTTACAAGAAACAGCGAGAGATGAGGAAAAAGATTACTGGATACAAGCAGGATGTAGAAGACAGGAAAATAATGGTGTGTGGGTATACAGAGATGAAAGACCAGTTATGCCTGATAGCATGATTGCAGACATGGCACGGATGTACCATGGACAAGCTCATATTGGGAGAGATGCAATGATCAGACTTTTTAGACAGACCTGGTATAACCCAAAATTCAGAGCCATTGCTGAAAGTCTTTGTCAAAGATGTCTTATTTGTCAACAGTTTAACCCAGGAAGGAAAACTGTAGTGAGTCTAGGAACAATAGGACGAGAAGGAGGTCCATTCACAAGAATACAGATGGACTTTATTGAGATGCCCCCTAGTAACAGATTAAGATATGTTCTAGTGGTCGTCTGTTTGTTCTCTCGTTGGGTGGAAGCATACCCCACAAGAAGGAATGATGGAACAACAGTGGCAAAACTTATGCTGCGAGAGTTCATTCCAAGGTATGGTTTTCCAGTCACGGTTGAGACAGATAGAGGAACACATTTCCAAAATGAGTTGATCCAATTGATTTGTGAAGCTCTGAGTATTAAACAAAAATTGCATTGTGCCTACAGACCAGAGGCTTCTGGGGTAGTAGAGCAGATTAATGGAACAATTAAAAACAGATTAGGAAAAATGTGTCAAGCTACAGGACTCAAATGGCCGGATGCACTGCCTCTTGTTCTGATGACCATCAGAAGCATCCCAGAAAAGAAAACGGGACTCAGTCCTCATGAAATGATCATGGGACGAGCAATGAGACAAGCACACGTACCTGTCAACAAGTTATTAACTATAACTGATGATCTAGTACTGGATTATTGCAAGGGACTGGCTGATGTGGTGCATTCTGTGTTTCATCAGGTTGGACCGGATGCGACCACTCTTGAAAGAAAACCAGCCCACGACTTGAATCCAGGAGACTGGGTCCGCATAAAAATCCACAAGAGAAGAAACTGTCTAGTTCCACGTTGGGATGAGCCAAGACAGGTAATCCTAGTAACAACGACTGCTGTCAAGTGTGCAGGAGTGAAGAACTGGGTTCATGCCAGCCACACAATCAGAATTCCAGAACCTACAGATCGACATGTGAGTCGGCGTCTGGAAGTGTGGGATAAAAGTTTAACGGCTGGGACAACCAAGATAAAAGAAAGGGTGCCAGAACTTGAAGATCGACCTGAAAGTCGACATCTGGAGACCCCAACGGAAAACACCTCTAGAGAAGAAGAGGAACAAGAAGAAGAAGAAGAAAGAAATTCAGAAGTTCCAGAACTTGAAGATCGACCTGTAAGTCGACATCTGGAAATATCTGACACAACTTCAGGATCTGATGATTCAGCTGCAAACTGGGAAGAATTCCGAAAGAGAACTTGGGGTTATAAACCAATTAGAGAAGAAACTGAGCAAGAAATTGAGTTAGATGAACAACCAAGTACAAGTTATGGTGGAAATCCTTCAGAAACAATATTAATAGATGAAGTAGGGAAAGAAGTACACAAAAGGTTAGAAAATCGAGAAGAACCCCGAGGAGCAATAGGGATAGATAGAGAAACAGGAGAACAGGGAAATTTAGAAACAGAAAAGGAGAAAAACACCAAATCGGAAGAACCCCGAGGAGGGACAGTAATAGGGGAAAACAAAAAGGAGAAGACAGATCCACCAGTAGGAGATGACGAGATTATAAGTTTCAAAATAAGAGACAATAGTGAGACAGTTGAAACAGAAACAGAAGAAAGTGGAGGAGAGGAAAAAGCAAAGACTGAATCAAGAAAAAGAAATTGGAAATCAGAAAGAGAAGAAAGAGAAGGTGAAGCCAAAAGGCCAAGAAAAGGAGATAATTGGCCCAACAGCTATGTAAGAAAATTGAGATATAGAATAATAAGAGCGGAAGACGAAGATGCTGAACAAGTAAATGAAGTAACAAGTCAAAAGGGACAAGAAAAACCCAGTGGAAAAAGATTACAAAAGTCCAAAAGGACAAAGAAAGTGAATTCAAAATTTAAGTCACCTGAATGGCTGTATATTGCACTAACTGATTACAAAGAAGAAGAAAACACTCACGGAAACCAGAGACTGAGAAGTCGGATGGGAAAAGGTGAGATGCAACAAAACTGAAGTAAAGACTAATAGTGCTTCTGCCGGACGTGACAAATTTACTGGACGTGACAAATCACCGGATGTGACAACGGAAAGAATTCTGGAGAGAATTAAAGAAAGTACCAAGCAAAGACTTTTTGAAAGCAGAGTGGCATCTAAGTCATTTCTGAGGTGTAGTGACACAATTTTCTGAAACTTAACAAATAGAAAAAGAAAAATGGAAAATAATAGGGATAGAAGAGATAAATGTGAATTTATAAAGAGATGGTGCAAAATGTGCTGCTTTTGTACAGGGTTATTAATGACCATATGGATAGTTTTAGCAATCACAATTCCTATTAGTGTAGCTGTGATAGAAGCAAAGAATGATACTAAACCAGAAAAAGAAACTAATATTAAAGAACCAGTTATTTTAAGAAGTAGTGCAGAGTTGCATAAGGATAGGTCAGTAACAGATTTCTCAAAGAATGTTTTTACAAAGTTGTTGTATGAGTACGTAAAAACAATGGAAGTAAGAGATTGTTATGTTTGTATGCAGTTGCCTGCATCAGTATCCGAAGGTGTGACTTATCATCACCTACCTTTGACTTATGGAATAACATGTAGTGTAATAGCAAGCTTATTTTATAAAACAGGTAGATTAGAATCTTATTATACTGATATAGATAAGATTTTTGCAAACATTCCAGTAGTACCAGAACTTAACAAAGTAAAACCAGCAAAAGTTTTAGGAGAATTTTTTTTAGAACATAGAAAATTAATGTTAGAAGAAATAGTTAGTAACAACCTTACCTGTGAGTTAAAGAAAGAAGAAAAGGTATTTTTAGATATGGTTGAAGAAAGAAGAATGAAATTTCAGAAAGAAGCAATAAAAGAGGAAGGAAAACGCTTATGGACGTTTGAGGAAGGAAATCATGAAGGGAAAAAGATAAATGCAGCAATGACATTAGACTGGCCGCAAACAGGAAAGTTGTGCATTAAGAGAAATAAGACAGTCTATGACAATTACTTTGTAGGTTCCAGTATCTGCCATGACAATTATCAAATTCTGGGAGGTTGGGGATTCAAAGGTGGAAAGGACCCAATATTTCCAGGTATCTATTATATTTGTGGGAATAGAGCTTATTACAGGTTACCGGACCATTGGTATGGAACTTGCTATGTAGGCCTGGTCTTTCCAAAAAATTTTCACATGGACAGAGAAGAAAAGGGAACATACAAGATGATTAATAGATTTACACGTAGAAAGAGGGAAAGTTTTTCTGAAATTGTAGGTGATATTTTTGGAGCATTGATACCAGCAGTGGGAATATCTTTGAATGCATTTAAAATTCGGAAGTTATCCACAGTAGTAGATCGTTTATCTACAGATACTGCGGGAGGGTTCTTAATGGTAAATACCGAAATGGTTGCCATGAGAGCTATGGTGATGCAAAATCGGCTTGCCCTTGATATTCTTTTGGCAAAAGAGGGTGGAGTCTGTGGAATGTTGAAAGTCCAACATTGTTGTACTTACATTCCTGATAACAGTGAAAATATACAGAAGTATATTACAAATATTACAAGTTTGCACAAAGAACTAGTTCCACTGGAGGTTGAAAGTGTTTTGGGAAAACTTGGTAGAGGGTTTTCCTCAGTAGCGAATTGGTTAACTAGGATGAGTAGACTAGTGATAGGGAAAGTTATAATAGTAGCAACTATAGTAATATTATTAGCAATGATGTTGAAAATAGTAATAACATGTATAAAGAGAAAAGTAAGACAGAATAAGATAAGAAGAAATAACAGAATAATGAGAGAAAGAGAGAGAGAAATGGGTGAAATTGAGTTGGAGAAAATGAAAGAAAGCATGTATAAAGAGACTAAAAGGCAAGATGAAGAAGAAACAGATGTATAAATAACAGAAGGCAAAGGATGAAAGACATGCTGCCTGAAAAGAAGTATGACTTGGGTTTTATGTGGTGATTTAAAAATCACCAAAGGGGGATTGATGGAGCAGGGAAAATAAAATTTTTAACCCCTAACAAATTTTATAATTAATTAAATAAAATGTTCGTTTAAATGTATTAATCAACACTGTATGTGTGGGAATGGTAATATGCCAATATGTGTGCTAAATAATCTATTAATAAATGTCTATGTGTCTAATTATAACGTAAAAATAAATGCGTACTAATAAAAAATAAATGCATGTTATTGTGCTTCATAGAAATAAAACGTGTCGTTGCAAAAACAAATAGTGATGGTAAGTAAGGAACAGCTTAAATGTTGCTTTCTGCTAGGTAACAACTAATTGGGGTACGTAGACGGGAGGGAAACGAAAGGGATATTTTTCTCTATTTTAATTATGTTTTATTTGCCTCAAATTAGTGCTTCTAAAGTAGAACCGAGTGGCGATATAAAATGGCCGCCAGTGGGAAGATGTGCGCAGGCGCAAGGGGACACGTGGTACGGGATGAGATTGAAGAAATCTGGAACCTCGTGATGTCTCTGAGAGGCTAGGATGCAAGAAATGGTCAAGGCTGGTGTGACCTAATTGAACTGATAGTGTGCCATGATGATCAGCAGAGCGCCCGTGAGAAGCAAGTCTAAGAGAAAGGACAATGACTGCGGAGTTCTCAAATGTGTCGAAAGAAGTTACAAATGAACTGATCGAATCGGATGGAAATGTTTAAGCGTATGGGAAAGGAAATGATCCAAGGACCCTTGAATCCAAGAGAACTTGATTAAAGAATGAATAAGCTGACATGCATGGACCAATGAAAGAAAAGCGTGATATTAATGTTGCAACAGTTAGTTAGCAAAGTTAGAATTAGGGTATAAGAGGGCCTACTCTTAGTGGGAGGGGGTCAGAGTTCCAGGCAGTTCGAGAGTCGTGGTTGCAGTCACAGTCAGGAGAGGAGTTGAAGAGTCGTGTTGGTGGCTTCCAGTGCTGGGTGGTCCTGATTGATCCCTTATTGAGCGGGAGATGCTGAAAGACTGTTAGAGGAGACGGGTTGCAGGTAGCTGATGCTGACGAGCTGAAGTTGCTGTTGCTGTCTTAATTTTTCAGTTGAGTATGAGAATCAGGCTATTTCTAATTCCTAACTTAGGTTAGAAATCATTAGGCTAAATTAGGAAGCTAGGCAGGTAATTAGGGTTTTGGCTTCATGACAAAAATTTCCTTTCTGCAATAAATTGATTATGTTTAATAAAATTGTGAATTTAAGATTGAATAATTGAATAAAGTATTAAAAATTCTTTCCATGCTTTTAAAATTATATAAAATTTAAGATTCTTTAAACTCAAAATGACTCAGTGGTTATTTTCCTAAATGATTGTGACATAAGTAATTGTTTATTGTGATTCAGCTGGTCTTAATCACTATGAACTAATTTCTTAAATGAATGATTCATCGACAAACAATGAGCAGGAATATCTTAAGAAATAACTAAAAGAAAGTGACTGATAAAGGTAACAAGATATCCTGGCTCTTCCAGCGGTACATAAAAGGTGTTCTCCATTTAGTTCTCATGCTTCTCCTAGGAGTACAGAATTTCACAAAGGTGTAAAGGAAATCCAGGAGTGTGTATGTGTGAATGTGTTAGACGATGTTTATGGGCCCCATCGTCATGTGGATATGAGAAATATAGTTTGCCCCTGGATGACCTATAAGTAACCTAGGAGGAGAATAGTTTTTATTGTACGCGCTGCATCAGTGGACACACCACATTTTCACAGTGAAAAATGACCCTTTTTTTGCAAAGTGCCTAGCTGTAGTTTTTTAACCCTAGCTCTGCCGGCACCTAGGAAAACCTAGCACACCTATACATTTTTGAAAACTAGACACCCAGGGGAATCCAGGATGGGGTGACTTGACTGGCTCTCACCAGGTTCTGTTACCCAGAATCCCTTGCAAACCTAAAACATTGTCAAAAAAAACAAATTTTCCTCACTTTTCTGTGGTGGAAAGTTCTGGAATCTGCGTGGATCCACACAATTCCGCCCACCCCGCGTTCCCCAACGTCTTCCGAAAAAAATGGTACTTCACTTGTGTGGGTAGGCCTAGTGCCCACGACAGGAAACACCGCAAAACGCAACGTGGACACACCACATTTTCACAGTGAAAAATGACCCTTTTTTGCAAAGTGCCTAGCTGTAGTTTTTGAACCCTAGCTCTGCCGGCACCTAGGGAAACCTAGCAAACCTATACATTTTTGAAAACTAGACACCCAGGGGAATCCAGGATGGGGTGGCTTGACTGGCTCTCACCAGGTTCTGGTACCCAGAATCCCTTGCAAACCTAAACAATTGTCCAAAAAAACACATTTCCCTCACTTTTCTGTGGTGGAAAGTTCTGGAATCTGCGTGGATCCACAAAATTCCACCTACCCTGCTTTCCTCAAAGTCTTCCGAAAAAAATGGTACCTCACTTGTGTGGGTAGGCCTAGTGCCCGCGACAGGAAACAGCGCAAAACACAACGTGGATACACCACATTTTCGCAGTGAAAAATGACCCTTTTTTGCAAAGTGCCTAGCTGTAGTTTTTGAACCCTAGCTCTGACGGCACCTATGGAAACCTAGCAAACCTATAAATGTTTGAAAACTAGACACCCAGGGGAACCCAGGATGGGGTGGCTTGACTGGCTCTCACCAGGTTCTGGTACCCAGAATCCCTTGCAAACGTAAAAAATTATCCCAAAAAACACTTTTTCCTCACTTTTCTGTGGTGGAAAGTTCTGGAATCTGCGTGGATCCACAAAATTCCACATACCCCGCGTTCCCCAACATCTTCCAAGAAAAATGGTACCTCACTTGTGTGGGTAGGACTAGTGCCCGCGACAGGAACCAGCGTAAAACGCAACGTGGACACACCACATTTACACAGTGAAAAATGACCCTTTTTTTGCAAAGTGCCTAGCTGTAGTTTTTGAACCCTAGCTCTGCCGGCACCTAGGGAAACCTAGCACACCTATACATTTTTGAAAACTAGACACCTTGGGGAATCCAGGATGGGGTGACTTGACTGGCTCTCACCAGGTTCTGTTACCCAGAATCCCTTGCAAACCTAAAACATTGTCAAAAAAAACAAATTTTCCTCACTTTTCTGTGGTGGAAAGTTCTGGAATCTGCGTGGATCCACACAATTCCACCCACCCCGCGTTCCCCAACGTCTTCCGAAAAAAATGGTACTTCACTTGTGTGGGTAGGCCTAGTGCCCACGACAGGAAACAACGCAAAACGCAACGTGGACACGCCACATTTTCACAGTGAAAAATGACCCTTTTTTGCAAAGTGCCTAGCTGTAGGTTTTGAACCCTAGCTCTGCCGGCACCTAGGGAAACCTAGCAAACCTATACATTTTTGAAAACTAGACACCCAGGGAATCCAGGATGGGGTGACTTGACTGGCTCTCACCAGGTTCTATTACCCAGAATCCCTTGCAAACCTAAACAATTGTAAAAAAAAACAAATTTTCCTCACTTTTCTGTGGTGGAAAGTTCTGGAATCTGCATGGATCCACAAAATTCCACCCCCCGCATTCCCCGAAGTCTTCCGAGAAAAATGGTACCTCACTTGTGTGGGTAGGCCTAGTGCCCGTGACAGGAAACAGCGCAAAACGCAAGCGTGGACACACCACATTTTCACAGTGAAAAATGACCCTTTTTTTGCAAAGTGCCTAGCTGTAGTTTTTGAACCCTAGCTCTGCCGGCACCTAGGGAAACCTAGCAAACCTATACATTTTTGAAAACTAGACACCCAGGGGAATCCAGGATGGGGTGACTTGACTGGCTTTCACCAGGTTCTGTTAACCAGAATCCCTTGCAAACCTAAAAAAGTGTAAAAAGAAAACGCATTTTCCTCGCTTTTCTGGAAGGTAAGTTCTGGAATCTGCATGGATCCACAAAATTCCACCCACCCCGCGTTCCCCAAAGTCTTCGGAGAAAAATGGTACCTCTTTTGTGTGGGTAGGCCTAGTGCCCGTGACAGGAAACAGCGCAAAACGCAACGTGGACACACCACATTTTCACAGTGAAAAATGACCCTTTTTTTGCAAAGTGCCTGGCTGTAGTTTTTAACCCTAGCTCTGCCGACACCTAGGGAAACCTAGCAAACCTATACATTTTTGAAAACTAGACACCCAGGGGAATCCAGGATGGGGTGACTTGACTGGCTCTCACCAGGTTCTGTTCCCCAGAATCCCTTGCAAACCTTAAAAATTGTCCAAAATAACACATTTCCTCACTTTTCTGTGGTGGAAAGTTCTGGAATCTGCGTGGATCCACAAAATTCCACCCACCCTGCTTTCCTTAAAGTCTTCCGAAAACAATGGTACCTCACTTGTGTGGGTAGGCCTAGTGCCCGCGACAGGAAACAGCGCAAAACGCAACGTGGACACACCACATTTTCGCAGTGAAAAATTACCCTTTTTTTGCAAAGTGCCTAGCTGTAGTTTTTGAACCCTAGCTCTGCCGGCAACTAGGGAAACCTAGCAAACCTATAAATGTTTGAAAACTAGACACCCAGGGGAACCCAGGATGGGGTGGCTTGACTGGCTCTCACCAGGTTCTGGTACCCAAAATCCCTTGCAAACCTAAAAGATTATCCAAAAAACACATTTTCCTCACTTTTCTGTGGTGGAAAGTTCTGGAATCTGTGTGGATCCACAAAATTCCACCCACCCCGCGTTCCCCAAAGTCTTCGGAGAAAAATGGTACCTCTTTTGTGTGGGTAGGCCTAGTGCCCGTGACAGGAAACAGCGCAAAGCGCAACGTGGACACACCACATTTTCACAGTGAAAAATGACCCTTTTTTTGCAAAGTGCCTGGCTGTAGTTTTTTAACCCTAGCTCTGCCGGCACCCAGGGAAACCTAGCAAACCTATACATTTTTGAAAACTAGACACCCAGGGGAATCCAGGATGCAGTGACTTGGCTGGCTCTCACCAGGTTCTGTTCCCCAGAATCCCTTGCAAACCTAAACAATTGTCCAAAAAAACACATTTTCCTCACTTTTCTGTGGGGGAAAGTTCTGGAATCTGCGTGGATCCACAAAATTCCACCTACTCTGCTTTCCTCAAAGTCTTCCGAAAAAAATGGTACCTCACTTGTGTGGGTAGGCCTAGTGCCCGCGACAGGAAACAGCGCAAAACACAACGTGGACACACCACATTTTCACAGTGAAAAATGACCCTTTTTTTGCAAAGTGCCTAGCTGTAGTTTTTGAACCCTAGCTCTGCCGGCAACTAGGGAAACCTAGCAAACCTATAAATGTTTGAAAACTAGACACCCAGGGGAACCCAGGATGGGGTGGCTTGACTGGCTCTCACCCGGTTCTGGTACCCAAAATCCCTTGCAAACCTAAAAAATTATCAAAAAAAACACATTTTCCTCACTTTTCTGTGGTGGAAAGTTCTGGAATCTGTGTGGATCCACAAAATTCCACCTACCCCGCGTTCCCCAAAGTCTTCCGAGAAAAATGGTACCTCACTTGTGTGGGTAGGCCTAGTGCCCGCGACAGAAAACAGCGTAAAACGCAACGTGGACACACCACATTTTCACAGTGAAAAATGACCCTTTTTGCAAAGTGCCTAGCTGTAGTTTTTGAACCCTAGCTCTGCCGGCACCCAGGGAAACCTAGCAAACCTATACATTTTTGAAAACTAGACACCCAGGGGAATCCAGGATGCAGTGACTTGACTGGCTCTCACCAGGTTCTGTTCCCCAGAATCCCTTGCAAACCTAAAAAATTGTCCAAAAAAACACATTTTCCTCACTTTTCTGTGGGGGAAAGTTCTGGAATCTGCGTGGATCCACAAAATTCCACCTACCCTGCTTTCCTCAAAGTCTTCCGAGAAAAATGGTACCTCACTTGTGTGGGTAGGCCTAGTGCCCGTGACAGGAAACAGCGCAAAACGCAACGTGGACACACCACATTTTCACAGTGAAAAATGACCCTTTTTGCAAAGTGCCTAGCTGTAGTTTTTGAACCCTAGCTCTGCCGGCACCTAGGGAAACCTAGCAAACCTATACATTTTTGAAAACTAGACACCCAGGGGAATCCAGGATGGGGTGACTTGACTGGCTCTCACCAGGTTCTGTTAACCAGAATCCCTTGCAAACCTAAAAAAGTGTAAAAAGAAAACGCATTTTCCTCGCTTTTCTGGAAAGTAAGTTCTGGAATCTGCATGGATCCACAAAATTCCACCCACCCCGCGTTCCCCAAAGTCTTCGGAGAAAAATGGTACCTCTTTTGTGTGGGTAGGCCTAGTGCCCGTGACAGGAAACAGCGCAAAACGCAACGTGGACACACCACATTTTCACAGTGAAAAATGACCCTTTTTTGCAAAGTGCCTGGCTGTAGTTTTTAACCCTAGCTCTGCCGACACCTAGGGAAACCTAGCAAACCTATACATTTTTGAAAACTAGACACCCAGGGAGTCCAGGATGGGGTGACTTGACTGGCTCTCACCAGGTTCTGTTCCCCAGAATCCCTTGCAAACCTTAAAAATTGTCCAAAATAACACATTTCCTCACTTTTCTGTGGTGGAAAGTTCTGGAATCTGCGTGGATCCACAAAATTCCACCCACCCTGCTTTCCTCAAAGTCTTCCGAAAACAATGGTACCTCACTTGTGTGGGTAGGCCTAGTGCCCGCGACAGGAAACAGCGCAAAACACAACGTGGACACACCACATTTTCGCAGTGAAAAATTACCCTTTTTTGCAAAGTGCCTAGTTGTAGTTTTTTAACCCTAGCTCTGCCGGCAACTAGGGAAACCTAGCAAACCTATAAATGTTTGAAAACTAGACACCCAGGGGAACCCAGGATGGGGTGGCTTGACTGGCTCTCACCAGGTTCTGGTACCCAAAATCCCTTGCAAACCTAAAAAATTATCCAAAAAACTCATTTTCCTCACTTTTCTGTGGTGGAAAGTTCTGGAATCTGTGTGGATCCACAAAATTCCACCCACCCCGCGTTCCCCAAAGTCTTCGGAGAAAAATGGTACCTCTTTTGTGTGGGTAGGCCTAGTGCCCGTGACAGGAAACAGCGCAAAACGCAACGTGGACACACCACATTTTCACAGTGAAAAATGACCCTTTTTTTGCAAAGTGCCTGGCTGTAGTTTTTAACCCTAGCTCTGCCGGCACCCAGGAAACCTAGCAAACCTATACATTTTTGAAAACTAGACACCCAGGGGAATCCAGGATGCAGTGACTTGACTGGCTCTCACCAGGTTCTGTTCCCCAGAATCCCTTGCAAACCTAAAAAATTGTCCAAAAAAACACATTTTCCTCACTTTTCTGTGGGGGAAAGTTCTGGAATCTGCGTGGATCCACAAAATTCCACCTACTCTGCTTTCCTCAAAGTCTTCCGAAAAAAATGGTACCTCACTTGTGTGGGTAGGCCTAGTGCCCGCGACAGGAAACAGCGCAAAACACAACGTGGACACACCACATTTTCACAGTGAAAAATGACCCTTTTTTGCAAAGTGCCTAGCTGTAGTTTTTGAACCCTAGCTCTGCCGGCAACTAGGGAAACCTAGCAAACCTATAAATGTTTGAAAACTAGACACCCAGGGGAACCCAGGATGGGGTGGCTTGACTGGCTCTCACCAGGTTCTGGTACCCAAAATCCCTTGCAAACCTAAAAGATTATCCAAAAAAACACATTTTCCTCACTTTTCTGTGGTGGAAAGTTCTGGAATCTGTGTGGATCCACAAAATTCCACCCACCCCGCGTTCCCCAAAGTCTTCGGAGAAAAATGGTACCTCTTTTGTGTGGGTAGGCCTAGTGCCCGTGACAGGAAACAGCGCAAAACGCAACGTGGACACACCACATTTTCACAGTGAAAAATGACCCTTTTTTCGCAAAGTGCCTGGCTGTAGTTTTTTAACCCTAGCTCTGCCAGCACCCAGGGAAACCTAGCAAACCTATACATTTTTGAAAACTAGACACCCAGGGGAATCCAGGATGCAGTGACTTGGCTGGCTCTCACCAGGTTCTGTTCCCCAGAATCCCTTGCAAACCTAAACAATTGTCCAAAAAACACATTTTCCTCACTTTTCTGTGGGGAAAGTTCTGGAATCTGCGTGGATCCACAAAATTCCACCTACTCTGCTTTCCTCAAAGTCTTCCGAAAAAATGGTACCTCACTTGTGTGGGTAGGCCTAGTGCCCGCGACAGGAAACAGCGCAAAACACAACGTGGACACACCACATTTTCACAGTGAAAAATGACCCTTTTTTTGCAAAGTGCCTAGCTGTAGTTTTTGAACCCTAGCTCTGCCGGCAACTAGGGAAACCTAGCAAACCTATAAATGTTTGAAAACTAGACACCCAGGGGAACCCAGGATGGGGTGGCTTGACTGGCTCTCACCCGGTTCTGGTACCCAAAATCCCTTGCAAACCTAAAAAATTATCAAAAAAAACACATTTTCCTCACTTTTCTGTGGTGGAAAGTTCTGGAATCTGTGTGGATCCACAAAATTCCACCTACCCCGCGTTCCCCAAAGTCTTCCGAGAAAAATGGTACCTCACTTGTGTGGGTAGGCCTAGTGCCCGCGACAGAAAACAGCGTAAAACGCAACGTGGACACACCACATTTTCACAGTGAAAAATGACCCTTTTTTGCAAAGTGCCTAGCTGTAGTTTTGAACCCTAGCTCTGCCGGCACCCAGGGAAACCTAGCAAACCTATACATTTTTGAAAACTAGACACCCAGGGGAATCCAGGATGCAGTGACTTGACTGGCTCTCACCAGGTTCTGTTCCCCAGAATCCCTTGCAAACCTAAAAATTGTCCAAAAAAACACATTTTCCTCACTTTTCTGTGGGGGAAAGTTCTGGAATCTGCGTGGATCCACAAAATTCCACCTACCCTGCTTTCCTCAAAGTCTTCCGAGAAAAATGGTACCTCACTTGTGTGGGTAGGCCTAGTGCCCGTGACAGGAAACAGCGCAAAACGCAACGTGGACACACCACATTTTCACAGTGAAAAATGACCCTTTTTTGCAAAGTGCCTAGCTGTAGTTTTTGAACCCTAGCTCTGCCGGCACCTAGGGAAACCTAGCAAACCTATACATTTTTGAAAACTAGACACCCAGGGGAATCCAGGATGGGGTGACTTGACTGGCTCTCACCAGGTTCTGTTAACCAGAATCCCTTGCAAACCTAAAAAAGTGTAAAAGAAAACGCATTTTCCTCGCTTTTCTGGAAGGTAAGTTCTGGAATCTGCATGGATCCACAAAATTCCACCCACCCCGCGTTCCCCAAAGTCTTCGGAGAAAAATGGTACCTCTTTTGTGTGGGTAGGCCTAGTGCCCGTGACAGGAAACAGCGCAAAACGCAACGTGGACACACCACATTTTCACAGTGAAAAATGACCCTTTTTTTGCAAAGTGCCTGGCTGTAGTTTTTTAACCCTAGCTCTGCCGACACCTAGGGAAACCTAGCAAACCTATACATTTTTGAAAACTAGACACCCAGGGGAGTCCAGGATGGGGTGACTTGACTGGCTCTCACCAGGTTCTGTTCCCCAGAATCCCTTGCAAACCTTAAAAATTGTCCAAAATAACACATTTCCTCACTTTTCTGTGGTGGAAAGTTCTGGAATCTGCGTGGATCCACAAAATTCCACCCACCCTGCTTTCCTCAAAGTCTTCCGAAAACAATGGTACCTCACTTGTGTGGGTAGGCCTAGTGCCCGCGACAGGAAACAGCGCAAAACACAACGTGGACACACCACATTTTCGCAGTGAAAAATTACCCTTTTTTTGCAAAGTGCCTAGTTGTAGTTTTTTAACCCTAGCTCTGCCGGCAACTAGGGAAACCTAGCAAACCTATAAATGTTTGAAAACTAGACACCCAGGGGAACCCAGGATGGGGTGGCTTGACTGGCTCTCACCAGGTTCTGGTACCCAAAATCCCTTGCAAACCTAAAAAATTATCCAAAAAAACTCATTTTCCTCACTTTTCTGTGGTGGAAAGTTCTGGAATCTGTGTGGATCCACAAAATTCCACCCACCCCGCGTTCCCCAAAGTCTTCGGAGAAAAATGGTACCTCTTTTGTGTGGGTAGGCCTAGTGCCCGTGACAGGAAACAGCGCAAAACGCAACGTGGACACACCACATTTTCACAGTGAAAAATGACCCTTTTTTTGCAAAGTGCCTGGCTGTAGTTTTTTAACCCTAGCTCTGCCGGCACCCAGGAAACCTAGCAAACCTATACATTTTTGAAAACTAGACACCCAGGGGAATCCAGGATGCAGTGACTTGACTGGCTCTCACCAGGTTCTGTTCCCCAGAATCCCTTGCAAACCTAAAAAATTGTCCAAAAAACACATTTTCCTCACTTTTCTGTGGGGAAAGTTCTGGAATCTGCGTGGATCCACAAAATTCCACCTACTCTGCTTTCCTCAAAGTCTTCCGAAAAAAATGGTACCTCACTTGTGTGGGTAGGCCTAGTGCCCGCGACAGGAAACAGCGCAAAACACAACGTGGACACACCACATTTTCACAGTGAAAAATGACCCTTTTTTTGCAAAGTGCCTAGCTGTAGTTTTTGAACCCTAGCTCTGCCGGCAACTAGGGAAACCTAGCAAACCTATAAATGTTTGAAAACTAGACACCCAGGGAACCCAGGATGGGGTGGCTTGACTGGCTCTCACCCGGTTCTGGTACCCAAAATCCCTTGCAAACCTAAAAATTATCAAAAAAACACATTTTCCTCACTTTTCTGTGGTGGAAAGTTCTGGAATCTGTGTGGATCCACAAAATTCCACCTACCCCGCGTTCCCCAAAGTCTTCCGAGAAAAATGGTACCTCACTTGTGTGGGTAGGCCTAGTGCCCGCGACAGAAAACAGCGTAAAACGCAACGTGGACACACCACATTTTCACAGTGAAAAATGACCCTTTTTGCAAAGTGCCTAGCTGTAGTTTTTGAACCCTAGCTCTGCCGGCACCCAGGGAAACCTAGCAAACCTATACATTTTTGAAAACTAGACACCCAGGGGAATCCAGGATGCAGTGACTTGACTGGCTCTCACCAGGTTCTGTTCCCCAGAATCCCTTGCAAACCTAAAAAATTGTCCAAAAAACACATTTTCCTCACTTTTCTGTGGGGAAAGTTCTGGAATCTGCGTGGATCCACAAAATTCCACCTACCCTGCTTTCCTCAAAGTCTTCCGAAAAAAATGGTACCTCACTTGTGTGGGTAGGCCTAGTGCCCGCGACAGGAAACAGCGCAAAACGCAACGTGGACACACCACATTTTCGCAGTGAAAAATGACCCTTTTTTTGCAAAGTGCCTAGCTGTAGTTTTTTAACCCTAGCTCTGCCGGCAACTAGGGAAACCTAGCAAACCTATAAATGTTTGAAAACTAGACACCCAGGGGAACCCAGGATGGGGTGGCTTGACTGGCTCTCACCAGGTTCTGGTACCCAAAATCCCTTGCAAACCTAAAAAATTATCAAAAAAAACACATTTTCCTCACTTTTCTGTGGTGGAAAGTTCTGGAATCTGTGTGGATCCACAAAATTCCACCTACCCCGCGTTCCCCAAAGTCTTCCGAGAAAAATGGTACCTCACTTGTGTGGGTAGGCCTAGTGCCCGCGACAGAAAACAGCGTAAAACGCAACGTGGACACACCACATTTTCACAGTGAAAAATGACCCTTTTTTTGCAAAGTGCCTAGCTGTAGTTTTTGAACCCTAGCTCTGCCGGCACCTAGGGAAACCTAGCACACCTATACATTTTTGAAAACTAGACACCCAGGGGAATCCAGGATGGGGTGACTTGACTGGCTCTCACCAGGTTCTGTTACCCAGAATCCCTTGCAAACCTAAAACATTGTAAAAAAAAACACATTTTCCTCACTTTTCTGTGGGGAAAGTTCTGGAATCTGCGTGGATCCACAAAATTCCACCTACCCTGCTTTCCTCAAAGTCTTCCGAAAAAAATGGTACCTCACTTGTGTGGGTAGGCCTAGTGCCCGCGACAGGAAACAGCGCAAAACACAACGTGGACACACCACATTTTCACAGTGAAAAATGACCCTTTTTTTGCAAAGTGCCTAGCTGTAGTTTTTGAACCCTAGCTCTGCCGGCACCTAGGGAAACCTAGCAAACCTATACATGTTTGTAACTAGACACCCAGGGGAATCCAGGATGGGGTGACTTGACTGGCTCTCACCAGGTTCTGTTACCCAGAATCCCTTGCAAACCTAAAAAAGTGTTAAAAAAAACGCATTTTCCTCGCTTTTCTGTGGTGGTAAGTTCTGGAATCTGCATGGATCCACAAAATTCCACCCACCCCGCGTTCCCCAAAGTCTTCGGAGAAAAATGGTACCTCTTTTGTTTGGGTAGGCCTAGTGCCCGTGACAGGAAACAGCGCAAAACGCAACGTGGACACACCACATTTTCACAGTGAAAAATGACCCTTTTTTTGCAAAGTGCCTGGCTGTAGTTTTTGAACCCTAGCTCTGCCGGCACCCAGGGAAACCTAGCAAACCTATAAATTTTTGAAAACTAGACACCCAGGGGAATCCAGGATGCGGTGACTTGACTGGCTCTCACCAGGTTCTGTTCCCCAGAATCCCTTGCAAACCTAAAAAATTGTCCAAAAAAACACATTTTCCTCACTTTTCTGTGGTGGAAAGTTCTGGAATCTGCGTGGATCCACATAATTCCACCCACCCCGCATTCCCCGAAGTCTTCCGAGAAAAATGGTACCTCACTTGTGTGGGTAGGCCTAGAGCCCGCGACAGGAAACTGCGCAAAGCACAATGTGGACACACCACATTTTCACAGTGAAAAATGACCCGTTTTTTGCAAAGTGCTTAGCTGTAGTTTTTGAACCCTAGCTCTGCCGGCACCTAGGGAAACCTAGCAAACCTATAAATGTTTGAAAACTAGACACCCAGGGGAACCTCGGATGGGGTGACTTGACTGGCTCTCACCAGGTTCTGTTACCCAGAATCCCTTGCAAACCTAAAAAATTGTCCAAAAAAACACATTTTCCTCACTTTTCTGTGGTGGAAAGTTCTGGAATCTGCGTGGATCCACCCAATTCCACCCACGCCGCGTTCCCCAAAGTCTTCTGAAAAATGTTTGAAATCTAGACACCCAGGGGAATCCAGGATGGGGTGACTTGACTGGCTCTCACCAGGTTCTGTTACCCAGAATCCCTTGCAAACCTAAAAAAGTGTAAAAAAAAACACATTTTCCTCGCTTTTCTGTGGTGGTAAGTTCTGGAATCTGCATGGATCCACAAAATTCCACCCACCCGCGTTCCCCAAAGTCTTCGGAGAAAAATGGTACCTCTTTTGTGTGGGTAGGCCTAGTGCCCGTGACAGGAAACAGCGCAAAATGCAACGTGGACACACCACATTTTCACAGTGAAATATGACCCTTTTTTTGCAAAGTGCCTGGCTGAAGTTTTTTAACCCTAGCTCTGCCGGCACCCAGGGAAACCTAGCAAACCTATACATTTTTGAAAACTAGACAACCAGGGGAATCCAGGATGCGGTGACTTGACTGGCTCTCACTAGGTTCTGTTCCCCAGAATCCCTTGCAAACCTAAAAAATTGTCCAAAAAAACACATTTTCCTCACTTTTCTGTGGTGGAAAGTTCTGGAATCTGCGTGGATCCACAAAATTCCACCTACCCTGGTTTCCTCAACGTCTTCCGAAAAAAATGGTACCTCACTTGTGTGGGTAGGCCTAGTGCCCGCAACAGGAAACAGCGCAAAACGCAACGTGGACACACCACATTTTCGCAGTGAAAAATTACCCTTTTTTTGCAAAGTGCCTAGCTGTAGTTTTTGAACCCTAGCTCTGCCGGCACCTAGGGAAACCTAGCAAACCTATAAATGTTTGAAAACTAGACACCCAGGGGAACCCAGGATGGGGTGGCTTGACTGGCTCTCACCAGCTTCTGGTACCCAGAATAACTTGCAAACCTAAAAAATTATCCAAAAAAACACATTTTCCTCACTTTTCTGTGGTGGAAAGTTCTGGAATCTGCGTGGATCCACAAAATTCCACCTACCCCGCGTTCCCCAAAGTCTTCAGAGAAAAATGGATCCTCACTTGTGTGGGTAGGCCTAGTGCCCGCGACAGGAAACAGCGCAAAGCACAATGTGGACACACCACATTTTCACAGTGAAAAATGACCCTTTTTTTTGCAAAGTGCTTAGCTGTAGTTTTTGAACCCTAGCTCTGCCGGCACCTAGGGAAACCTAGCAAACCTATACATGTTTGAAAACTAGACACCCAGGGGAATCCAGGATGGGGTGACTTGACTGGCTCTCACCAGGTTCTGTTACCCAGAATCCCTTGCAAACCTAAACAATTGTAAAACAAAAACACATTTTCCTCACTTTTCTGTGGTGGAAAGTTCTGGAATCTGCGTGGATCCACCAAATTCTACCCACCCCGCATTCCCCGAACACTTCCGAGAAAAATGGTACCTCACTTGTGTGGGTAGGCCTAGTGCCCGCGACAGGAAACAGCGCAAAGCACAACGTGGACACACCACATTTTCACAGTGAAAAATTACCCTTTTTTTTGCAAAGTGCTTAGCTGTAGTTTTTGAACCCTAGCTCTGCCGGCACCTAGGGAAACCGAGCAAACCTATACATTTTTGAAAACTAGACACCCAGGGGAATCCAGGATGGGGTGACTTGACTGGCTCTCACCAGGTTCTGTTCCCCAGAATCCCTTGCAAACCTAACAAATTGTCCAAAAAAACACATTTTCCTCACTTTTCTGTGGTGGAAAGTTCTGGAATCAGCGTGGATCCACAAAATTCCACCTACCCTGCTTTCCTCAAAGTCTTCCGAAAAAAATGGTATGTCACTTGTGTGGGTAGGCCTAGTGCCCGCGACAGGAAACAGCGCAAAACGCAACGTGGACACACCACATTTTCGCAGTGAAAAATTACCCTTTTTTTGCAAAGTGCCTAGCTGTAGTTTTTGAACCTTAACTCTGCCGGCACCTAGGGAAACCTAGCACACCTATACATTTTTGAAAACTAGACACCCCGGGGAATCCAGGATGGGGTGACTTGACTGGCTCTCACCAGGTTCTGTTACCCAGAATCCCTTGCAAACCTAAAAAATTGTAAAAAAAAACACATTTTCCTAACTTTTCTGTGGTGGAAAGTTCTGGAATCTGCGTGGATCCACACAATTCCACCCACCCCGCGTTCCCCAAAGTCTTCCGAAAAAAATCGTACTTCACTTGTGTGGCTAGGCCTAGTGCCCACGACAGGAAACAGCGCAAAACGCAACGTGGACACACCACATTTTCACAGTGAAAAATGACCCTTTTTTGCAAAGTGATTGGCTGTAGTTTTTGAACCCTAGCTCTGCCGGCACCTAGGGAAACCTAGCAAACCTATACATTTTTGAAAACTAGACACCCAGGGGAATCCAGGATGGGGTGACTTGACTGGCTCTCACCAGGTTCTATTACCCAGAATCCCTTGCAAACCTAAACAATTGTAAAAAAAAAACACATTTTCCTCACTTTTCTGTGGTGGAAAGTTCTGGAATCTGCGTGGATCCACAAAATTCCACCCACCCCGCATTCCCGAAGTCTTCCGAGAAAAATGGTACCTCACTTGTGTGGGTAGGCCTAGTGCCCGCGACAGGAAACAGCGCAAAGCACAATGTGGACACACCACATTTTCACAGTGAAAAATGACCCTTTTTTTTTGCAAAGTGCTTAGCTGTAGTTTTTGAACCCTAGCTCTGCCGGCACCTAGGGAAACCTAGCAAACCTATACATGTTTGAAAACTAGACACCCAGGGGAATCCAGGATGGGGTGACTTGACTGGCTCTCACCAGGTTCTGTTACCCAGAATCCCTTGCAAACCTAAAAAAGTGTAAAAAAAACCACATTTTCCTCGCTTTTCTGTGGTGGTAAGTTCTGGAATCTGCATGGATCCACAAAATTCCACCCACCCGCGTTCCCCAAAGTCTTCGGAGAAAAATGGTACCTCTTTTGTGTGGGTAGGCCTAGTGCCCGTGACAGGAAACAGCGCAAAACGCAACGTGGACACACCACATTTTCACAGTGAAAAATGACCCTTTTTTGCAAAGTGCCTGGCTGTAGTTTTTGAACCCTAGCTCTGCCGGCACCCAGGAAACCTACCAAACCTATACATTTTTGAAAACTAGACACCCAGGGGAATCCAGGATGTGGTGACTTGACTGGCTCTCACCAGGTTCTGTTCCCCAGAATCCCTTGCAAACCTAAAAATTGTCCAAAAAACACATTTTCCTCACTTTTCTGTGGTGGAAAGTTCTGGAATCTGCGTGGATCCACAAAATTCCACCTACCCTGCTTTCCTCAAAGTGTTCCGGAAAAAATGGTACCTCACTTGTGTGGGTAGGCCTAGTGCCCGCGACAGGAAACAGCGCAAAACGCAACGTGGACACACCACATTTTCGCAGTGAAAAATAACCCTTTTTTTGCAAAGTGCCTAGCTGTAGTTTTTGAACCCTAGCTCTGCCGGCACCTAGGGAAACCTAGCAAACCTATAAATGTTTGAAAACTAGACACCCAGGGAACCCAGGATGGGGTGGCTTGACTGGCTCTCACCAGGTTCTGGTACCCAGAATCCCTTGCAAACCTAAAAAATTATCCAAAAAAACACATTTTCCTCACTTTTCTGTGGTGGAAAGTTCTGGAATCTGCGTGGATCCACAAAATTCCACCTACCCCGCGTTCCCCAAAGTCTTCCGAGAAAAATGGATCCTCACTTGTGTGGGTAGGCCTAGTGCCCGCGACAGGAAACAGCGCAAAGCACAATGTGGACACACCACATTTTCACAGTGAAAAATGACCTTTTTTTTGCAAAGTGCTTAGCTGTAGTTTTTGAACCCTAGCTCTGCCGGCACCTAGGGAAACCTAGCAAACCTATACATGTTTGAAAACTAGACACCCAGGGGAATCCAGGATGGGGTGACTTGACTGGCTCTCACCAGGTTCTGTTACCCAGAATCCCTTGCAAACCTAAAAAGTGTAAAAAAACACATTTTCCTCGCTTTTCTGTGGTGGTAAGTTCTGGAATCTGCATGGATCCACAAAATTCCACCCACCCCGCATTCCCCAAATTCTTCGGAGAAAAATGGTACCTCTTTTGTGTGGGCAGGCCTAGTGCCCGTGACAGGAAACAGCGCAAAACGCAACGTGGACACACCACATTTTCACAGTGAAAAATGACCCTTTTTTTGCAAAGTGCCTGGCTGTAGTTTTTTAACCCTAGCTCTGCCGGCACCCAGGGAAACCTAGCAAACCTATACATTTTTGAAAACTAGACACCCAGGGAATCCAGGATGCGGTGACTTGACTGGCTCTCACCAGGTTCTGTTCCCCAGAATCCCTTGCAAACCTAAAAAATTGTCCAAAAAACACATTTTCCTCACTTTTCTGTGGTGGAAAGTTCTGGAATCTGCGTGGATCCACAAAATTCTACCTACCCTGCTTTCCTCAAAGTCTTTCGAAAAAAATGGTACCTCACTTGTGTGGGTAGGCCTAGTGCCCGTGACAGGAAACAGCGCAAAACACAACGTGGACACACCACATTTTCGCAGTGAAAAATGACCCTTTTTTTGCAAAGTGCCTAGCTGTAGTTTTTGAACCCTAGCTCTGCCGGCACCTAGGGAAACCTAGCAAACCTATAAATGTTTGAAAACTAGACACCCAGGGGAATCCAGGATGGGGTGACTTGACTGGCTCTCACCAGGTTCTATTACCCAGAATCCCTTGCAAACCTAAACAATTGTAAAAAAAACACATTTTCCTCACTTTTCTGTGGTGGAAAGTTCTGGAATCTGCGTGGATCCACAAAATTCCACATACCCCGCATTCCCCAACATATTCCAAGAAAAATGGTACTTCACTTGTGTGGGTAGGCCTAGTGCCCGCGACAGGAAACAGCGTAAAACGCAACGTGGTGATGGAGCAGGGAAAATAAAAATGTTAACCCCTAACAAATTTTATAATTAATTAAATAAAATGTTCGTTTAAATTTATTAATCAACACTGTATGTGTGGGAATGGTAATATGCCAATATGTGTGCTAAATAATCTATTAATAAATGTCTATGTGTCTAATTATAACGTAAAAAATAAATGCGTACTAATAAAAAATAAATGCATGTTATTGTGCTTCATAGAAATAAAGTGTGTCGTTGCAAAAACAAATAGTGATGGTAAGTAAGGAACAGCTTAAATGTTGCTTTCTGCTAGGTAACAACTAATTGGGGTACGTAGACGGGAGGGAAACGAAAGGGATATTTTTCTCTATTTTAATTATGTTTTATTTGCCTCAAATTAGTGCTTCTAAAGTAGAACCGAGTGGCGATATAAAATGGCCGCCAGTGGGAAGATGTGCGCAGGCGCAAGGGGACACGTGGTACGGGATGAGATTGAAGAAATCTGGAACCTCGTGATGTCTCTGAGAGGCTAGGATGCAAGAAATGGTCAAGGCTGGTGTGACCTAATTGAACTGATAGTTTGCCATGATGATCAGCAGAGCGCCCGTGAGAAGCAAGTCTAAGAGAAAGGACAATGACTGCGGAGTTCTCAAATGTGTCGAAAGAAGTTACAAATGAACTGATCGAATCGGATGGAAATGTTTAAGCGTATGGGAAAGGAAATGATCCAAGGACCCTTGAATCCAAGAGAACTTGATTAAAGAATGAATAAGCTGACATGCATGGACCAATGAAAGAAAAGCGTGATATTAATGTTGCAACAGTTAGTTAGCAAAGTTAGAATTAGGGTATAAGAGGGCCTACTCTTAGTGGGAGGGGGTCAGAGTTCCAGGCAGTTCGAGAGTCGTGGTTGCAGTCACAGTCAGGAGAGAAGTTGAAGAGTCGTGTTGGTGGCTTCCAGTGCTGGGTGGTCCTGATTGATCCCTTATTGAGCGGGAGATGCTGAAAGACTGTTAGAGGAGACGGGTTGCAGGTAGCTGATGCTGACGAGCTGAAGTTGCTGTTGCTGTCTTAATTTTTCAGTTGAGTATGAGAATCAGGCTATTTCTAATTCCTAACTTAGGTTAGAAATCATTAGGCTAAATTAGGAAGCTAGGCAGGTAATTAGGGTTTTGGCTTCATGACAAAAATTTCCTTTCTGCAATAAATTGATTATGTTTAATAAAATTGTGAATTTAAGATTGAATAATTGAATAAAGTATTAAAAATTCTTTCCATGCTTTTAAAATTATATAAAATTTAAGATTCTTTAAACTCAAAATGACTCAGTGGTTATTTTCCTAAATGATTGTGACATAAGTAATTGTTTATTGTGATTCAGCTGGTCTTAATCACTATGAACTAATTTCTTAAATGAATGATTCATCGACAAACAATGAGCAGGAATATCTTAAGAAATAACTAAAAGAAAGTGACTGATAAAGGTAACAAGATATCCTGGCTCTTCCAGCGGTACATAAAAGGTGTTCTCCATTTAGTTCTCATGCTTCTCCTAGGAGTACAGAATTTCACAAAGGTGTAAAGGAAATCCAGGAGTGTGTATGTGTGAATGTGTTAGACGATGTTTATGGGCCCCATCGTCATGTGGATATGAGAAATATAGTTTGCCCCTGGATGACCTATAAGTAACCTAGGAGGAGAATAGTTTTTATTGTACGCGCTGCATCAGTGGACACACCACATTTTCACAGTGAAAAATGACCCTTTTTTTGCAAAGTGCCTAGCTGTAGTTTTTGAACCCTAGCTCTGCCGGCACCTAGGGAAACCTAGCACACCTATACATTTTTGAAAACTAGACACCCAGGTGAATCCAGGATGGGGTGACTTGACTGGCTCTCACCAGGTTCTGTTACCCAGAATCCCTTGCAAACCTAAAACATTGTCAAAAAAACAAATTTTCCTCACTTTTCTGTGGTGGAAAGTTCTGGAATCTGCGTGGATCCACACAATTCCGCCCACCCCGCGTTCCCCAACGTCTTCCGAAAAAATGGTACTTCACTTGTGTGGGTAGGCCTAGTGCCCACGACAGGAAACAACGCAAAACGCAACGTGGACACACCACATTTTCACAGTGAAAAATGACCCTTTTTTGCAAAGTGCCTAGCTGTAGTTTTTGAACCCTAGCTCTGCCGGCACCTAGGGAAACCTAGCAAACCTATACATTTTTGAAAACTAGACACCCAGGGGAATCCAGGATGGGGTGGCTTGACTGGCTCTCACCAGGTTCTGGTACCCAGAATCCCTTGCAAACCTAAACAATTGTCCAAAAAAACACATTTCCCTCACTTTTCTGTGGTGGAAAGTTCTGGAATCTGCGTGGATCCACAAAATTCCACCTACCCTGCTTTCCTCAAAGTCTTCCGAAAAAAATGGTACCTCACTTGTGTGGGTAGGCCTAGTGCCCGCGACAGGAAACAGCGCAAAACACAACGTGGACACACCACATTTTCGCAGTGAAAAATGACCCTTTTTTTGCAAAGTGCCTAGCTGTAGTTTTTGAACCCTAGCTCTGCCGGCACCTAGGGAAACCTAGCAAACCTATAAATGTTTGAAAACTAGACACCCAGGGGAACCCAGGATGGGGTGGCTTGACTGGCTCTCACCAGGTTCTGGTACCCAGAATCCCTTGCAAACGTAAAAAATTATCCCAAAAAACACTTTTTCCTCACTTTTCTGTGGTGGAAAGTTCTGGAATCTGCGTGGATCCACAAAATTCCACATACCCCGCGTTCCCCAACATCTTCCAAGAAAAATGGTACCTCACTTGTGTGGGTAGGCCTAGTGCCCGCGACAGGAACCAGCGTAAAACGCAACGTGGACACACCACATTTACACAGTGAAAAATGACCCTTTTTTTCCAAAGTGCCTAGCTGTAGTTTTTGAACCCTAGCTCTGCCGGCACCTAGGGAAACCTAGCACACCTATACATTTTTGAAAACTAGACACCCAGGGGAATCCAGGATGGGGTGACTTGACTGGCTCTCACCAGGTTCTGTTACCCAGAATCCCTTGCAAACCTAAAACATTGTCAAAAAAAACAAATTTTCCTCACTTTTCTGTGGTGGAAAGTTCTGGAATCTGCGTGGATCCACACAATTCCACCCACCCCGCGTTCCCCAACGTCTTCCGAAAAAAATGGTACTTCACTTGTGTGGGTAGGCCTAGTGCCCACGACAGGAAACAACGCAAAACGCAACGTGGACACGCCACATTTTCACAGTGAAAAATGACCCTTTTTTGCAAAGTGCCTAGCTGTAGGTTTTGAACCCTAGCTCTGCCGGCACCTAGGGAAACCTAGCAAACCTATACATTTTTGAAAACTAGACACCCAGGGGAATCCAGGATGGGGTGACTTGACTGGCTCTCACCAGGTTCTATTACCCAGAATCCCTTGCAAACCTAAACAATTGTAAAAAAAAACAAATTTTCCTCACTTTTCTGTGGTGGAAAGTTCTGGAATCTGCATGGATCCACAAAATTCCACCCCCCCGCATTCCCCGAAGTCTTCCGAGAAAAATGGTACCTCACTTGTGTGGGTAGGCCTAGTGCCCGTGACAGGAAACAGCGCAAAACGCAACGTGGACACACCACATTTTCACAGTGAAAAATGACCCTTTTTTTGCAAAGTGCCTAGCTGTAGTTTTTGAACCCTAGCTCTGCCGGCACCTAGGGAAACCTAGCAAACCTATACATTTTTGAAAACTAGACACCCAGGGGAATCCAGGATGGGGTGACTTGACTGGCTCTCACCAGGTTCTGTTACCCAGAATCCCTTGCAAACCTAAAAAGTGTAAAAGAAAACGCATTTTCCTCGCTTTTCTGGAAGGTAAGTTCTGGAATCTGCATGGATCCACAAAATTCCACCCACCCCGCGTTCCCCAAAGTCTTCGGAGAAAAATGGTACCTCTTTTGTGTGGGTAGGCCTAGTGCCCGTGACAGGAAACAGCGCAAAACGCAACGTGGACACACCACATTTTCACAGTGAAAAATGACCCTTTTTTTGCAAAGTGCCTGGCTGTAGTTTTTTAACCCTAGCTCTGCCGACACCTAGGGAAACCTAGCAAACCTATACATTTTTGAAAACTAGACACCCAGGGGAGTCCAGGATGGGGTGACTTGACTGGCTCTCACCAGGTTCTGTTCCCCAGAATCCCTTGCAAACCTTACAAATTGTCCAAAATAACACATTTCCTCACTTTTCTGTGGTGGAAAGTTCTGGAATCTGCGTGGATCCACAAAATTCCACCCACCCTGCTTTCCTCAAAGTCTTCCGAAAACAATGGTACCTCACTTGTGTGGGTAGGCCTAGTGCCCGCGACAGGAAACAGCGCAAAACGCAACGTGGACACACCACATTTTCGCAGTGAAAAATTACCCTTTTTTTGCAAAGTGCCTAGCTGTAGTTTTTGAACCCTAGCTCTGCCGGCAACTAGGGAAACCTAGCAAACCTATAAATGTTTGAAAACTAGACACCCAGGGGAACCCAGGATGGGGTGGCTTGACTGGCTCTCACCAGGTTCTGGTACCCAAAATCCCATGCAAACCTAAAAAATTATCCAAAAAAACACATTTTCCTCACTTTTCTGTGGTGGAAAGTTCTGGAATCTGTGTGGATCCACAAAATTCCACCCACCCCGCGTTCCCCAAAGTCTTCGGAGAAAAATGGTACCTCTTTTGTGTGGGTAGGCCTAGTGCCCGTGACAGGAAACAGCGCAAAACGCAACGTGGACACATCACATTTTCACAGTGAAAAATGACCCTTTTTTTGCAAAGTGCCTGGCTGTAGTTTTTTAACCCTAGCTCTGCCGGCACCCAGGGAAACCTAGCAAACCTATACATTTTTGAAAACTAGACACCCAGGGGAATCCAGGATGCAGTGACTTGACTGGCTCTCACCAGGTTCTGTTCCCCAGAATCCCTTGCAAACCTAAAAAATTGTCCAAAAAAACACATTTTCCTCACTTTTCTGTGGGGGAAAGTTCTGGAATCTGCGTGGATCCACAAAATTCCACCTACCCTGCTTTCCTCAAAGTCTTCCGAAAAAAATGGTACCTCACTTGTGTGGGTAGGCCTAGTGCCCGCGACAGGAAACAGCGCAAAACACAACGTGGACACACCACATTTTCACAGTGAAAAATGACCCTTTTTGGCAAAGTGCCTAGCTGTAGTTTTTGAACCCTAGCTCTGCCGGCAACTAGGGAAACCTAGCAAACCTATAAATGTTTGAAAACTAGACACCCAGGGGAACCCAGGATGGGGTGGCTTGACTGGCTCTCACCCGGTTCTGGTACCCAAAATCCCTTGCAAACCTAAAAATTATCAAAAAAAACACATTTTCCTCACTTTTCTGTGGTGGAAAGTTCTGGAATCTGTGTGGATCCACAAAATTCCACCTACCCCGCGTTCCCCAAAGTCTTCCGAGAAAAATGGTACCTCACTTGTGTGGGTAGGCCTAGTGCCCGCGACAGAAAACAGCGTAAAACGCAACGTGGACACACCACATTTTCACAGTGAAAAATGACCCTTTTTTGCAAAGTGCCTAGCTGTAGTTTTTGAACCCTAGCTCTGCCGGCACCCAGGGAAACCTAGCAAACCTATACATTTTTGAAAACTAGACACCCAGGGGAATCCAGGATGCAGTGACTTGACTGGCTCTCACCAGGTTCTGTTCCCCAGAATCCCTTGCAAACCTAAAAAATTGTCCAAAAAAACACATTTTCCTCACTTTTCTGTGGGGGAAAGTTCTGGAATCTGCGTGGATCCACAAAATTCCACCTACCCTGCTTTCCTCAAAGTCTTCCGAAAAAAATGGTACCTCACTTGTGTGGGTAGGCCTAGTGCCCGCGACAGGAAACAGCGCAAAACGCAACGTGGACACACCACATTTTCGCAGTGAAAAATGACCCTTTTTTTGCAAAGTGCCTAGCTGTAGTTTTTGAACCCTAGCTCTGCCGGCAACTAGGGAAACCTAGCAAACCTATAAATGTTTGAAAACTAGACACCCAGGGGAACCCAGGATGGGGTGGCTTGACTGGCTCTCACCAGGGTCTGGTACCCAAAATCCCTTGCAAACCTAAAAAATTATCAAAAAAAACACATTTTCCTCACTTTTCTGTGGTGGAAAGTTCTGGAATCTGTGTGGATCCACAAAATTCCACCTACCCCGCGTTCCCCAAAGTCTTCCGAGAAAAATGGTACCTCACTTGTGTGGGTAGGCCTAGTGCCCGCGACAGAAAACAGCGTAAACGCAACGTGGACACACCACATTTTCACAGTGAAAAATGACCCTTTTTTTGCAAAGTGCCTAGCTGTAGTTTTTGAACCCTAGCTCTGCCGGCACCTAGGGAAACCTAGCACACCTATACATTTTTGAAAACTAGACACCCAGGGGAATCCAGGATGGGGTGACTTGACTGGCTCTCACCAGGTTCTGTTACCCAGAATCCCTTGCAAACCTAAAACATTGTAAAAAAAAACACATTTTCCTCACTTTTCTGTGGGGAAAGTTCTGGAATCTGCGTGGATCCACAAAATTCCACCTACCCTGCTTTTCTCAAAGTCTTCCGAAAAAAACGGTACCTCACTTGTGTGGGTAGGCCTAGTGCCCGCGACAGGAAACAGCGCAAAACACAACGTGGACACACCACATTTTCACAGTGAAAAATGACCCTTTTTTTGCAAAGTGCCTAGCTGTAGTTTTTGAACCCTAGCTCTGCCGGCACCTAGGGAAACCTAGCACACCTATACATTTTTGAAAACTAGACACCCAGGGGAATCCAGGATGGGGTGACTTGACTGTTTCTCACCAGGTTCTGTTACCCAGAATCCCTTGCAAACCTAAAACATTGTAAAAAAAACCACATTTTCCTCACTTTTCTGTGGGGAAATTCTGGAATCTGCGTGGATCCACAAAATTCCACCTACCCTGCTTTCCTCAAAGTCTTCCGAAAAAATGGTACCTCACTTGTGTGGGTAGGCCTAGTGCCCGCGACAGGAAACAGCGCAAAACACAACGTGGACACACCACATTTTCACAGTGAAAAATGACCCTTTTTTTTGCAAAGTGCCTAGCTGTAGTTTTTGAACCCTAGCTCTGCCGGCACCTAGGGAAACCTAGCAAACCTATACATGTTTGTAACTAGACACCCAGGGGAATCCAGGATGGGGTGACTTGACTGGCTCTCACCAGGTTCTGTTACCCAGAATCCCTTGCAAACCTAAAAAATTATCCAAAAAACACATTTTCCTCACTTTTCTGTGGTGGAAAGTTCTGGAATCTGCGTGGATCCACATAATTCCACCCACCCCGCATTCCCCGAAGTCTTCCGAGAAAAATGGTACCTCACTTGTGTGGGTAGGCCTAGAGCCCGCGACAGGAAACAGCGCAAAGCACAATGTGGACACACCACATTTTCACAGTGAAAAATGACCCGTTTTTTTGCAAAGTGCTTAGCTGTAGTTTTTGAACCCTAGCTCTGCCGGCACCTAGGGAAACCTAGCAAACCTATAAATGTTTGAAAACTAGACACCCAGGGGAACCTCGGATGGGGTGACTTGACTGGCTCTCACCAGGTTCTGTTACCCAGAATCCCTTGCAAACCTAAAAAATTGTCCAAAAAAACACATTTTCCTCACTTTTCTGTGGTGGAAAGTTCTGGAATCTGCGTGGATCCACCCAATTCCACCCAAGCCGCGTTCCCCAAAGTCTTCTGAAAAATGTTTGAAATCTAGACACCCAGGGGAATCCAGGATGGGGTGACTTGACTGGCTCTCACCAGGTTCTGTTACCCAGAATCCCTTGCAAACCTAAAAAAGTGTAAAAAAACACATTTTCCTCGCTTTTCTGTGGTGGTAAGTTCTGGAATCTGCATGGATCCACAAAATTCCACCCACCCGCGTTCCCCAAAGTCTTCGGAGAAAAATGGTACCTCTTTTGTGTGGGTAGGCCTAGTGCCCGTGACAGGAAACAGCGCAAAATGCAACGTGGACACACCACATTTTCACAGTGAAAAATGACCCTTTTTTTGCAAAGTGCCTGGCTGTAGTTTTTTAACCCTAGCTCTGCCGGCACCCAGGGAAACCTAGCAAACCTATACATTTTTGAAAACTAGACACCCAGGGGAATCCAGGATGCGGTGACTTGACTGGCTCTCACCAGGTTCTGTTCCCCAGAATCCCTTGCAAACCTAAAAAATTGTCCAAAAAAACACATTTTCCTCACTTTTCTGTGGTGGAAAGTTCTGGAATCTGCGTGGATCCACAAAATTCCACCTACCCTGGTTTCCTCAACGTCTTCCGAAACAAATGGTACCTCACTTGTGTGGGTAGGCCTAGTGCCCGCGACAGGAAACAGCGCAAAACGCAACATGGACACACCACATTTTCGCAGTGAAAAATTATCCTTTTTTTGCAAAGTGCCTAGCTGTAGTTTTTGAACCCTAGCTCTGCCGGCACCTAGGGAAACCTAGCAAACCTATAAATGTTTGAAAACTAGACACCCAGGGGAACCCAGGATGGGGTGGCTTGACTGGCTCTCACCAGGTTCTGGTACCCAGAATAACTTGCAAACCTAAAAAATTATCCAAAAAAACACATTTTCCTCACTTTTCTGTGGTGGAAAGTTCTGGAATCTGCGTGGATCCACAAAATTCCACCTACCCCGCGTTCCCCAAAGTCTTCAGAGAAAAATGGATCCTCACTTGTGTGGGTAGGCCTAGTGCCCGCGACAGGAAACAGCGCAAAGCACAATGTGGACACACCACATTTTCACAGTGAAAAATGACCCTTTTTTTTGCAAAGTGCTTAGCTGTAGTTTTTGAACCCTAGCTCTGCCGGCACCTAGGGAAACCTAGCAAACCTATACATGTTTGAAAACTAGACACCCAGGGGAATCCAGGATGGGGTGACTTGACTGGCTCTCACCAGGTTCTGTTACCCAGAATCCCTTGCAAACCTAAAAAAGTGTAAAAAAAAAAACACATTTTCCTCGCTTTTCTGTGGTGGTAAGTTCTGGAATCTGCATGGATCCACAAAATTCCACCCACCCCGCGTTCCCCAAAGTCTTCGGAGAAAAATGGTACCTCTTTTGTGTGGGTAGGCCTAGTGCCCGTGACAGGAAACAGCGCAAAACGCAACGTGGACACACCACATTTTCACAGTGAAAAATGACCCTTTTTTTGCAAAGTGCCTGGCTGTAGTTTTTTAACCCTAGCTCTGCCGGCACCCAGGGAAACCTAGCAAACCTATACATTTTTGAAAACTAGACACCCAGGGGAATCCAGGATGCGGTGACTTGACTGGATCTCACCAGGTTCTGTTCCCCAGAATCCCTTGCAAACCTAAAAAATTGTCCAAAAAAACACATTTTCCTCACTTTTCTGTGGTGGAAAGTTCTGGAATCTGCGTGGATCCACAAAATTCCACATACCCCGCGTTCCCCAACATCTTCCAAGAAAAATGGTACCTCACTTGTGTGGGTAGGCCTAGTGCCCGCGACAGGAAACAGCGTAAAACGCAACGTGGACACACCACATTTTCACAGTGAAAAATGACCCTTTTTTTGCAAAGTGCCTAGCTGTAGTTTTTGAACCCTAGCTCTGCCGGCACCTAGGGAAACTTAGCACACCTATACATTTTTGAAAACTAGACGACACCCAGGGGAATCCAGGATGGGGTGACTTGACTGGCTCTCACCAGGTTCTGTTACCCAGAATCCCTTGCAAACCTAAAACATTGTCAAAAAAAACACATTTTCCTCGCTTTTCTGTGGTGGTAAGTCTGGAATCTGCATGGATCCACAAAATTCCACCCACCCCGCGTTCCCCAAAGTCTTCGGAGAAAAATGGTACCTCTTTTGTGTGGGTAGGCCTAGTGCCCGTGACAGGAAACAGCGCAAAACGCAACGTGGACACACCACATTTTCACAGTGAAAAATGACCATTTTTTTGCAAAGTGCCTGGCTGTAGTTTTTTAACCCTAGCTCTGCCGGCACCCAGGGAAACCTAGCAAACCTATACATTTTTGAAAACTAGACACCCAGGGGAATCCAGGATGCAGTGACTTGACTGGCTCTCACCAGGTTCTGTTCCCCAGAATCCCTTGCAAACCTAAAAAATTGTCCAAAAAAACACATTTTCCTTACTTTTCTGTGGTGGAAAGTTCTGGAATCTGCGTGGATCCACAAAATTCCACCTACCCTGCTTTCCTCAAAGTCTTCCGAAAAAAATGGTACCTCACTTGTGTGGGTAGGCCTAGTGCCCGCGACAGGAAACAGCGCAAAACACAACGTGGACACACCACATTTTTGCAGTGAAAAATGACCCTTTTTTTGCAAAGTGCCTAGCTGTAGTTTTTGAACCCTAGCTCTGCCGGCACCTAGGGAAACCTAGCAAACCTATACATGTTTGTAACTAGACACCCAGGGGAATCCAGGATGGGGTGACTTGACTGGCTCTCACCAGGTTCTGTTACCCAGAATCCCTTGCAAACCTAACAAATTGTCAAAAAAAACACATTTTCCTCACTTTTCTGTGGTGGAAAGTTCTGGAATCTGCGTGGATCCACACAATTCCACCCACCCCGCGTTCCCCAAAGTCTTCCGAAAAAAATGGTACTTCACTTGTGTGGGTAGGCCTAGTGCCCACGACAGGAAACAGCGCAAAACGCAACGTGGACACACCACATTTTCACAGTGAAAAATGACCCTTTTTGCAAAGTGCCTAGCTGTAGTTTTTGAACCCTAGCTCTGCCGGCACCGAGGGAAACCCAGCAAACCTATACATTTTTTAAAACTAGACACCCAGGGGAATCCAGGATGGGGTGACTTGACTGGCTCTCACCAGGTTCTATTACCCAGAATCCCTTGCAAACCTAAACAATTGTAAAAAAACACATTTTCCTCACTTTTCTGTGGTGGAAAGTTCTGGAATCTGCGTGGATCCACAAAATTCCACCCACCCCGCATTCCCGAAGTCTTCCGAGAAAAATGGTACCTCACTTGTGTGGGTAGGCCTAGTGCCCGCGACAGGAAACAGCGCAAAGCACAATGTGGACACACCACATTTTCACAGTGAAAAATGACCCTTTTTTTGCAAAGTGCTTAGCTGTAGCTTTTGAACCCTAGCTCTGCCGGCACCTAGGGAAACCTAGCAAACCTATACATGTTTGAAAACTAGACACCCAGGGAATCCAGGATGGGGTGACTTGACTGGCTCTCACCAGGTTCTGTTACCCAGAATCCCTTGCAAACCTAAAAAGTGTAAAAAAAACCGCATTTTCCTCGCTTTTCTGTGGTGGTAAGTTCTGGAATCTGCATGGATCCACAAAATTCCACCCACCCCGCGTTCCCCAAAGTCTTCGGAGAAAAATGGTACCTCTTTTGTGTGGGTAGACCTAGTGCCCGTGACAGGAAACAGCGCAAAACGCAACGTGGACACACCACATTTTCACAGTGAAAAATGACCCTTTTTTTGCAAAGTGCCTGGCTGTAGTTTTTTAACCCTAGCTCTGCCGGCACCCAGGCAAACCTAGCAAACCTATACATTTTTGAAAACTAGACACCCAGGGGAATCCAGGATGGGGTGACTTGACTGTCTCTCACCAGGTTCTGTTCCCCGGAATCCCTTGCAAACCTAAACAATTGTCCAAAAAAACACATTTTCCTCACTTTTCTGTGGTGGAAAGTTCTGGAATCTGCGTGGATCCACAAAATTCCACCTACCCTGCTTTCCTCAAAGTCTTCCGAAAAAAATGGTACCTCACTTGTGTGGGTAGGCCTAGTGCCCGCGACAGGAAAAAGCGCAAAACGCAACGTGGACACACCACATTTTCGCAGTGAAAAATGACCCTTTTTTTGCAAAGTGCCTAGCTGTAGTTTTTTAACCCTAGCTCTGCCGGCACCTAGGGAAACCTAGCAAACCTATAAATGTTTGAAAACTAGACACCCAGGGGAACCTAGGATGGGGTGACTTGACTGGCTCTCACCAGGTTCTGTTACCCAGAATCCCTTGCAAACCTAAAAATTGTCCAAAAAAACACATTTTCCTCACTTTTCTGTGGTGGAAAGTTCTGGAATCTGCGTGGATCCACCCAATTCCACCCACGCCGCGTTCCCCAAAGTCTTCTGAAAAAAATGGTACTTCACTTGTGTGGGTAGGCCTAGTGCCCACGACAGGAAACAGCGCAAAACGCAACGTGGACACACCACATTTTCACAGTGAAAAATGACCCTTTTTGCAAAGTGCCTAGCTGTAGTTTTTGAACCCTAGCTCTGCCGGCACCTAGGGAAACCTATCAAACCTATAAATGTTTGAAAGCTAGACACCCAGGGAGCCCAGGATGGGGTGGCTTGACTGGCTCTCACCAGGTTCTGGTACCCAGAATCCCTCGCAAACCTAAAAAATTATCCAAAAAAACACATTTTCCTCACTTTTCTGTGGTGGAAAGTTCTGGAATCTGCGTGGATCCACAAAATTCCACCTACCCCGCGTTCCCCAACATCTTCCGAGAAAAATGGTACCTCACTTGTGTGGGTAGGCCTAGTGCCCGCAACAGGAAACAGCGTAAAACGCAACGTGGACACACCACATTTTCACAGTGAAAAATGACCTTTTTTTTGCAAAGTGCCTAGCTGTAGTTTTTGAACCCCTAGCTCTGCCGGCACCTAGGGAAACCTAGCACACCTATACATTTTTGAAAACTAGACACCCAGGGGAATCCAGGATGGGGTGACTTGACTGGCTCTCACCAGGTTCTGTTACCCAGAATCCCTTGCAAACCTAACAAATTGTCCAAAACAACACATTTTCCTCACTTTTCTGTGGTGGAAAGTTCTGGAATCTGCGTGGATCCACACAATTCCACCCACCCCGCGATCCCCAATGTCTTCCGAAAAAAATGGTACTTCACTTGTGTGGGTAGGCCTAGTGCCCACGACAGGAAACAGCGCAAAACGCAACGTGGACACACCACATTTTCACAGTGAAAAATGACCCTTTTTTGCAAAGTGCCTAGCTGTAGTTTTTGAACCCTAGCTCTGCCGGCACCTAAGGAAACCCATCAAACCTATACATTTTTGAAAACTAGACGCTCAGGGAATCCAGGATGGGGTGACTTGACTGGCTCTCACCAGGTTCTATTACCCAGAATCCCTTGCAAACCTAAACAATTGTAAAAAAACACATTTTCCTCACTTTTCTGTGGTGGAAAGTTCTGGAATCTGCGTGGATCCACAAAATTCCACCCACCCCGCATTCCCCGAAGTCTTCCGAGAAAAATGGTACCTCACTTGTGTGGGTAGGCCTAGTGCCCGCGACAGGAAACAGCGCAAAGCACAATGTGGACACACCACATTTTCACAGTGAAAAATGACCCTTTTTTTTGCAAAGTGCTTAGCTGTAGTTTTTGAACCCTAGCTCTGCCGGCACCTAGGGAAACCTAGCAAACCTATACATGTTTGAAAACTAGACACCCAGGGGAATCCAGGATGGGGTGACTTGACTGGCTCTCACCAGGTTCTGTTACCCAGAATCCCTTGCAAACCTAAAAAAGTGTAAAAAAAAAACGCATTTTCCTCGCTTTTCTGTGGTGGTAAGTTCTGGAATCTGTATGGATCCACAAAATTCCACCCACCCCGCGTTCCCCAAAGTCTTCGGAAAAAAATGGTACCTCACTTGTGTGGGTAGGCCTAGTGCCCGCGACAGGAAACAGCGCAAAGCACAATGTGGACACACCACATTTTCACAGTGAAAAATGACCCTTTTTTTGCAAAGTGCTTAGCTGTAGTTTTTGAACCCTAGCTCTGCCGGCACCTAGGGAAACCTAGCAAACCTATACATGTTTGAAAACTAGACACCCAGGGGAATCCAGGATGGGGTGACTTGACTTGCTCTCACCAGGTTCTGGTACCCAGAATAACTTGCAAACCTAAAAAATTATCCAAAAAAACACATTTTCCTCACTTTTCTGTGGTGGAAAGTTCTGGAATCTGCGTAAATCCACAAAATTCCACCTACCTTACTTTCCTCAAAGTCTTCCGAAAAAATGGTACCTCACTTGTGTGGGTAGGCCTAGTGCCCGCGACAGGAAACAGCGCAAAACACAACGTGGACACACCACATTTTCGCAGTGAAAAATGACCTTTTTTGCAAAGTGCCTAGCTGTAGTTTTTGAACCCTAGCTCTGCCGGCACCTAGGGAAACCTAGCAAACCTATAAATGTTTGAAAACTAGACACCCAGGGGAACCCAGGATGGGGTGGCTTGACTGGCTCTCACCAGGTTCTGGTACCCAGAATCCCTTGCAAACCTAAAACATTGTAAAAAAAAACACATTTTCCTCACTTTTCTGTGGTGGAAAGTTCTGGAATCTGCGTGGATCCACAAAATTCCACATACCCCGCGTTCCCCAACATCTTCCAAGAAAAATGGTACCTCACTTGTGTGGGTAGGCCTAGTGCCCGCGACAGGAAACAGCGTAAAGCGCAACGTGGACACACCACATTTTCACAGTGAAAAGTGACCCTTTTTTTGCAAAGTGCCTAGCTGTAGTTTTTGAACCCTAGCACTGCCGGCACCTAGGGAAACCTAGCACACCTATACATTTTTGAAAACTAGACACCCAGGGGAATCCAGGATGGGGTGACTTGACTGGCTCTCACCAGGTTCTGTTACCCAGAATCCCTTGCAAACCTAAAACATTGTAAAAAAAACACATTTTCCTCGCTTTTCTGTGGTGGTAAGTTCTGGAATCTGCATGGATCCACAAAATTCCACCCACCCCACGTTCCCCAAAGTCTTCGGAGAAAAATGGTACCTCTTTTGTGTTTGTAGGCCTAGTGCCCGTGATAGGAAACAGCGCAAAACGCAACGTGGACACACCACATTTTCACAGTGAAAAATGACCCTTTTTTTGCAAAGTGCCTGGCTGTAGTTTTTAACCCTAGCTCTGCCGGCACCCAGGGAAACCTAGCAAACCTATACATTTTTGAAAACTAGACACCCAGGGAATCCAGGATGCGGTGACTTGACTGGCTCTCACCAGGTTCTGTTCCCCAGAATCCCTTGCAAACCTAAAAAAGTGTAAAAAAACAAACATTTTCCTCGCTTTTCTGTGGTGGTAAGTTCTGGAATCTGCATGGATCCACAAAATTCCACCCACCCCGCATTCCCCGAAGTCTTCCGAGAAAAATGGTACCTCACTTGTGTGGGTAGGCCTAGTGCCCGCGACAGGAAACAGCGCAAAGCACAATGTGGACACACCACATTTTCACAGTGAAAAATGACCCTTTTTTTTGCAAAGTGCTTAGCTGTAGCTTTTGAACCCTAGCTCTGCCGGCACCTAGGGAAACCTAGCAAACCTATACATGTTTGAAAACTAGACACCCAGGGAATCCAGGATGGGGTGACTTGACTGGTGATGCAGCGCGTACAATAAAAACTATTCACCTCCTAGGTCACTTATAGGTCATCCAGGGGCAAACTATATTTCTCATATCCACATGACGATGGGGCCCATAAACATCGTCTAACACACACGCACACTCCTGGATTTCCTTTACACCTTTGTGAAATTCTGTACTCCTAGGAGAAGCATAAGAACTAAATGGAGAACACCTTTTTATGTACCGCTGGAAGAGCCAGGATATCTTATTACCTTATTTTGTCCCTTTATTTTAGTTATTTCTTAAGATATTCCTGCTCATTATTTGTCGATGAATCATTCATTTAAGAAATTAGTTCATAGTGATTAAGACCAGCTGAATCACAATAAACAATTTCCTATGTCACAATCATTTAGGAAAATAACCACTGAGTCATTTTGAGTTTAAAGAATCTTAAATTTTATATAATTTTAAAAGCATGAAAAGAATTTTTAATACTTTATTCAATTATTCAATCTTAAATTCACAATTTTATTAAACATAATCAATTTATTGCAGAAAGGAAATTTTTGTCATGAAGCCAAAACCCTAATTACCTGCCTAACTTCCTAATTTTGCCTAATGATTTCTAAACCTAAGTTAGGAATTAGAAATAGCCTGATTCTCATACTCAACTGTAAAATTAAGACAGCAACAGCAACTTCAGCTCGTCAGCATCAGCTACCTGCAACCCGTCTCCTCTAACAGTCTTTCAGCATCTCCCGCTCAATAAGGGATCGATCAGGACCACCCAGCACTGGAAGCCACCAACACGACTCTTCAACTCCTCTCCTGACTGTGACTGCAACCACGACTGACATCAATTCTGACTGGAACTTGTGTACCCCTCCCACTAAGAGTAGGCCCTCTTATACCCTAATTCTAACTTTGCTAACTAACTGTTGCAACATTAATATCACGCTTTTCTTTCATTGGTCCATGCATGTCAGCTTATTCATTCTTTAATCAAGTTCTCTTGGATTCAAGGGTCCTTGGATCATTTCCTTTCCCATACGCTTAAACATTTCCATCCGATTCGATCAGTTCATTTGTAACTTCTTTCGACACATTCGAGAACTCCGCAGTCATTGTCCTTTCTCTTAGACTTGTTTCTCACGGGCTCTCCGCTGATCAACATGGCACACTATCAGTTCAATTAGGTCACACCAGCCTTGACCATTTCTTGCATCCTAGCCTCTCAGAGACATCACGAGGTTCCAGATTTCTTCAATCTCATCCCGTACCACGTGTCCCCTTGCGCCTGCGCACATCTTCCCACTGGCGGCCATTTTATATCGCCACTCGGTTCTACTTTAGAAGCACTAATTTGAGGCAAATAAAACATAATTAAAATAGAGAAAAATATCCCTTTCGTTTCCCTCCCGTCTACGTACCCCAATTAGTTGTTACCTAGCAGAAAGCAACATTTAAGCTGTTCCTTACTTACCATCACTATTTGTTTTTGCAACGACATGTTTTATTTCTATGAAGCACAATAACATGCATTTATTTTTATTAGTACGCATTTATTTTTACGTTATAATTAGACACATAGACATTTATTAATAGATTATTTAGCACACACATTAGCATATTACCATTCCCACACATACGGTGTTGATTAATACATTTAAACGAACATTTTATTTAATTAATTATAAAATTTGTTAGGGGTTAAAATTTTTATTTTTACTGCTCCATCAATCCCCCTTTGGTGATTTTTAAATCACCACATAAAACCAAGTCATACTTCTTTTCAGGCAGCATGTCTTTCATCCTTTGCCTTCTGTTATTTATACATCTGTTTCTTCTTCATCTTGCCTTTTAGTCTCTTTGTACATGCTTTCTTTCATTTTCTCCAACTCAATTTCACCCATTTCTCTCTCTCTTTCTCTCATTAATCTGTTATTTCTTCTTATCTTATTCTGTCTTACTTTTCTCTTTATACATGTTATTACTATTTTCAACATCATGGCTAATAATATTACTATAGTTGCTACTATTATAACTTTCCCTATCACTAGTCTACTCATCCTAGTTAACCAATTTGCTACTGAGGAAAACCCTCTACCAAGTTTTCCCAAAACACTTTCAACCTCCAGTGGAACTAGTTCTTTGTGCAAACTTGTAATATTTGTAATATACTTCTGTATATTTTCACTGTTATCAGGAATGTAAGTACAACAATGTTGGACTTTCAACATTCCACAGACTCCACCCTCTTTTGCCAAAAGAATATCAAGGGCAAGCCGATTTTGCATCACCATAGCTCTCATGGCAACCATTTCGGTATTTACCATTAAGAACCCTCCCGCAGTATCTGTAGATAAACGATCTACTACTGTGGATAACTTCCGAATTTTAAATGCATTCAAAGATATTCCCACTGCTGGTATCAATGCTCCAAAAATATCACCTACAATTTCTGAAAAACTTTCCCTCTTTCTACGTGTAAATCTATTAATCATCTTGTATGTTCCCTTTTCTTCTCTGTCCATGTGAATTTTTTTTGGAAAGACCAGGCCTACATAGCAAGTTCCATACCAATGGTCCGGTAACCTGTAATAAGCTCTATTCCCACAAATATAATAGATACCTGGAAATATTGGGTCTTTTCCACCTTTGAATCCCCAACCTCCCAGAATTTGATAATTGTCATGGCAGATACTGGAACCTACAAAGTAATTGTCATAGACTGTCTTATTTCTCTTAATGCACAACTTTCCTGTTTGCGGCCAGTCTAATGTCATTGCTGCATTTATCTTTTTCCCTTCATGATTTCCTTCCTCAAACGTCCATAAGCGTTTTCCTTCCTCTTTTATTGCTTCTTTCTGAAATTTCATTCTTCTTTCTTCAACCATATCTAAAAATACCTTTTCTTCTTTCTTTAACTCACAGGTAAGGTTGTTACTAACTATTTCTTCTAACATTAATTTTCTATGTTCTAAAAAGAATTCTCCTAAAACTTTTGCTGGTTTTACTTTGTTAAGTTCTGGTACTACTGGAATGTTTGCAAAAATCTTATCTATATCAGTATAATAAGATTCTAATCTACCTGTTTTATAAAATAAACTTGCTATTACACTACATGTTATTCCATAAGTCAAAGGTAGGTGATGATAAGTCACACCTTCGGATACTGATGCAGGCAACTGCATACAAACATAACAATCTCTTACTTCCATTGTTTTTACGTACTCATACAACAACTTTGTAAAAACATTCTTTGAGAAATCTGTTACTGACCTATCCTTATGCAACTCTGCACTACTTCTTAAAATAACTGGTTCTTTAATATTAGTTTCTTTTTCTGGTTTAGTATCATTCTTTGCTTCTATCACAGCTACACTAATAGGAATTGTGATTGCTAAAACTATCCATATGGTCATTAATAACCCTGTACAAAAACAGCACATTTTGCACCATCTCTTTATAAATTCACATTTATCTCTTCTATCCCTATTATTTTCCATTTTTCTTTTTCTATTTGTTAAGTTTCAGAAAATTGTGTCACTACACCTCAGAAATGACTTAGATGCCACTCTGCTTTCAAAAAGTCTTTGCTTGGTACTTTCTTTAATTCTCTCCAGAATTCTTTCGTTGTCACATCCGGTGATTTGTCACGTCCAGTAAATTTGTCACGTCCGGCAGAAGCACTATAAGTCTTCACTTCAGTTTTGTTGCATCTCACCTTTTCCCATCCGACTTCTCAGTCTCTGGTTTCCGTGAGTGTTTTCTTCTTCTTCTTTGTAATCAGTTAGTGCAATATACAGCCACTCAGGTGACTTAAATTTTGAATTCACTTTCTTTGTCCTTTTGGACTTTTGTAATCTTTTTCCACTGGGTTTTTCTTGTCCCTTTTGACTTGTTACTTCATTTACTTGTTCAGCATCTTCGTCTTCCGCTCTTATTATTCTATATCTCAATTTTCTGACATAGCTGTTGGGCCAATTATCTCCTTTTCTTGGCCTTTTGGCTTCACCTTCTCTTTCTTCTCTTTCTGATTTCCAATTTCTTTTTCTTGATTCAGTCTTTGCTTTTTCCTCTCCTCCACTTTCTTCTGTTTCTGTTTCAACTGTCTCACTATTGTCTCTTATTTTGAAACTTATAATCTCGTCATCTCCTACTGGTGGATCTGTCTTCTCCTTTTTGTTTTCCCTTATTACTGTCCCTCCTCGGGGTTCTTCCGATTTGGTGTTTTTCTCCTTTTCTGTTTCTAAATTTCCCTGTTCTCCTGTTTCTCTATCTATCCCTATTGCTCCTCGGGGTTCTTCTCGATTTTCTAACTTTTTGTGTACTTCTTTCCCTACTTCATCTATTAATATTGTTTCTGAAGGATTTCCACCATAACTTGTACTTGGTTGTTCATCTAACTCAATTTCTTGCTCAGTTTCTTCTCTAATTGGTTTATAACCCCAAGTTCTCTTTCGGAATTCTTCCCAGTTTGCAGCTGAATCATCAGATCCTGAAGTTGTGTCAGATATTTCCAGATGTCGACTTACAGGTCGATCTTCAAGTTCTGGAACTTCTGAATTTCTTTCTTCTTCTTCTTCTTGTTCCTCTTCTTCTCTAGAGGTGTTTTCCGTTGGGGTCTCCAGATGTCGACTTTCAGGTCGATCTTCAAGTTCTGGCACCCTTTCTTTTATCTTGGTTGTCCCAGCCGTTAAACTTTTATCCCACACTTCCAGACGCCGACTCACATGTCGATCTGTAGGTTCTGGAATTCTGATTGTGTGGCTGGCATGAACCCAGTTCTTCACTCCTGCACACTTGACAGCAGTCGTTGTTACTAGGATTACCTGTCTTGGCTCATCCCAACGTGGAACTAGACAGTTTCTTCTCTTGTGGACTTTTATGCGGACCCAGTCTCCTGGATTCAAGTCGTGGGCTGGTTTTCTTTCAAGAGTGGTCGCATCCGGTCCAACCTGATGAAACACAGAATGCACCACATCAGCCAGTCCCTTGCAATAATCCAGTACTAGATCATCAGTTATAGTTAATAACTTGTTGACAGGTACGTGTGCTTGTCTCATTGCTCGTCCCATGATCATCTCATGAGGACTGAGTCCCGTTTTCTTTTCTGGGATGCTTCTGATGGTCATCAGAACAAGAGGCAGTGCATCCGGCCATTTGAGTCCTGTAGCTTGACACATTTTTCCCAATCTGTTTTTAATTGTTCCATTAATCTGCTCTACTACCCCAGAAGCCTCTGGTCTGTAGGCACAATGCAATTTTTGTTTAATACTCAGAGCTTCACAAATCAATTGGATCAACTCATTTTGGAAATGTGTTCCTCTATCTGTCTCAACCGTGACTGGAAAACCATACCTTGGAATGAACTCTCGCAGCATAAGTTTTGCCACTGTTGTTCCATCATTCCTTCTTGTGGGGTATGCCTCCACCCAACGAGAGAACAAACAGACGACCACTAGAACATATCTTAATCTGTTACTAGGGGGCATCTCAATAAAGTCCATCTGTATTCTTGTGAATGGACCTCCTTCTCGTCCTATTGTTCCTAGACTCACTACGGTTTTTCTTCCTGGGTTAAACTGTTGACAAATAAGACATCTTTGACAAAGACTTTCAGCAATGGCTCTGAATTTTGGGTTATACCAGGTCTGTCTAAAAAGTCTGATCATTGCATCTCTCCCAATATGAGCTTGTCCATGGTACATCCGTGCCATGTCTGCAATCATGCTATCAGGCATAACTGGTCTTTCATCTCTGTATACCCACACACCATTATTTTCCTGTCTTCTACATCCTGCTTTTATCCAGTAATCTTTTTCCTCATCTCTTGCTGTTTCTTGTAACTGCCTTACTTCATCCCATGTTTCAACAGTATTAGTGAAAAGCAAAGGACAAGAGACATGCTCCCTTTCTCTATTTTTGTTCAGGGACGCCATGTTTTCCGCACAATATCTAGCGATCTCATCAGCATAATTATTGCCGACCGCTATGTAATCTTCGTTTTTCTTATGCGCCTTGCACTTCACTACAGCTATTTGTTTAGGCAACTGTATCGCCTCAAGCAGTTTTTTAACATACTCTCCATTTCTGATAGGTGTTCCTGCAGATGTCAAAAATCCTCTTTGTGACCAAATCTGACCAAAATCATGTACGATGCCGAAACCATATTGGCTATCGGTCACAATCGTGATTCGTACATTTTTCCCCAATTTACATGCTTGAATCAAAGCAATTAGTTCCGCAACTTGGGCAGACCTAACTCCTTTCAGACAAGACGCTTCCATCACAGTTGCCACTGTGCATACTGCGTAAGCTGCGCTTAACACTCCTTCTTTTGTGCGTAAACATGAACCATCTACAAACATGACATAATCCGATTCCTTTAATGGTTCATCTTTTATGTCAGCTCTTGGTTTTGTGCAATATTCCAGCACATTCAGACAATCATGATCTACTTCGTCTTGTTCAATTATACTCTCTTCATCTGGCAATGATGTAGAAGGATTTACATTTATGCATCTATCTATGGTCACATTTTCAGCACTCAAGATGACTTTTTCGTACTTAGTCAGCCGACTATGTGTCATGTACTGTGTTTTTGTTCTTGTCAAAAGAATTTCTACTGAATGGGGAACATACACTCTCAGTGGATACCCCATCACTATACCTTCACTTTGTTCCAGACTTACACAAGTAGCAGCAACTGCTTTCAGACACCCAGGCAATGCTTTTGCTATAGGATCTAAAACAGCTGAGAAGTAAGCTATAGGCCTCTTCATGGTGCCGTGTTTTTGTACCAGTACTGAAAATGCACATCCATCTCTTTCACTGCAGTATAACTCAAAATCCTTCTCATAATCAGGCATGCCTAATGCAGGGGCCTCACACAGTTTCTTTTTCAATTCTTTGAAAGATTTCATTTCTTCTTTGTTTAACTCAAAAGGGTCTTTTACATCTTTCTTTGTCAATTTTTGTAAGGGTTTTGCAATCAAAGAAAATCCACTTATCCACTGTCGACAATATCCAACCATTCCCAAGAACATTCTTACCTCTCTTTGAGTCATTGGTGCTCTCATTCCTTGAATCATTCTTACTCTTTCTGTCGCTATTTTCCGCACTCCTTTCTCAATTTTATGTCCTAAATACTGGACTTCTTTCTGACAAAACTGTAATTTTGAAGGAGACACTTTATGTCCTCTTTTCTCTAAATGGTTCAGCAAAGCAATTGTGTCATTTACACATGCTTCTTTGGTTTTCGATGCCACCAATAGGTCATCGATATACTGCACCATCACTGATTTTTCTGGCATCTTCAAATCTTCCAGAGATTTCTTTAGAATCTGATTAAAAATTGAGGGGCTTTCTGTATACCCCTGTGGAATTCGGCACCATGCCAAAATACGCTCTCCGAAACGGAATGCAAATAATGGCTGGCTATCTGGATGCAAAGGAATAGAAAAAAATGCGTGACACAAATCTATCACAGTGTACCACTCAGCTTCATGCGGAATTTGATATAGAATCACTGCAGGGTTTGGCACTATTGGACAGCATGGTACAACTATTTTGTTTATCTTTCTCAAATCCTGTACTATTCTATATGTTCCATTTGGCTTTTTCAGTCCCATAATAGGTGAATTACATGGACTGCTCATGATTTCTTTCAGAATTCCTTGTTCAATCATTTTATTTATCACAGGAGTTATTCCTTCAATTATTTCTGGAGTTAATTTGTACTGTGGCGTGTTTGGATAAATTATCCCTTCTTTCACTGTCACTTTTACAGGATCAACTTCTCTCATTAACCCAATGTCTTCACCTGTAAAATCCCACACACTTTCTTTTACAGCACTTTTTAGTTCTTCTGGAAGTTTTTCTGCATCAAATGCAGGAAACAAACCATTCGTTTCAGGTTCTTGATTCATCAAAGTTACTTTGTACAAAACATCTTCATCTGAAGTCTGAAAACCTATTCCATCTGGCGTACAATAAATTGTGCAATTCATTTTACACAAAAGGTCCCGACCTAAAAGATTTACAGGACTACAGTCGCACACTACAAATTTATGCATTTTGCTAAAAGAACCAATTTTTACTTCTACCAATTCAGTAAGTGGGGTTTTAATCTGCTGATTGGCTACTCCTACCACTTGGATGTATTCACCTGAGAGAGGAAGGTTCGGAATTTCCACTGACCTAACAGTAGAACGGGTAGCTCCAGTATCGACAAGGAATGTTACGTTTGCACCATTCACTTCTCCATCCACAAAGGGACCAGACTGATCTACCTCTAGAGTTGCGCCAAGCACGCACTCTTTCCCCTCTCCTGCGCACCGTCAGAAACTTTCATCCGGGTCATCCTCACTCTGACGCAACCAATACTGAGAAATGTTAGCTGCTCGCGGCAACTGTGTTACCTGCTCTCCTCCGTAGAATCCTGTTTCTGTACTGTATCTTTGCTGGTTAACAATGTTGGGAAGTGGTGGTTGTGGCACCTGACTTTGTTGAACAACTACCTCATTCTGCACCTGTGGAGTTAATGATTGATGTTCCGGATTAGGTTTAGGTGGGAACTTACACTCATTCCTCCAATGCCCTAATTTTCCGCAATTATGACATGGCCATTTCTTCTTTGCCTCTTCTAGACTCACCTGTCCTTTTCCTTTACCTATGTTTGGTCGCATCTTATTCTGTCCTGATTCATTTCCATTATTATTGTCCAATTGGGCTTCTTGTTTCTCTGCCACTTTCACTTGTGCCCACATCGCCTTTTCTTTCAATTTACGCTGTTTACTTTCTATTTCATCACTACAATACTTAGCATACCTCAACACCTCATCTACACTTCCATTTTGCCAGTTTATCATATGTTGTTTAATCATATCGCTTATTTCTTGTTTCAGGCCAAACACAAATCGGTATACAAAATGACTCATGTCCTTTTCACTCAATTCCTCATAACCGCTATACTGCTTGAAAACCAATAACAAACGTTCATAATATGCATGTACAGACTCCTTACTTTCCTGTGTAGTTCTATCAATCTTAACCCAATCTGTCTCTTTGGGAGGAATCTTATTCTTCAAAAAGGTAATCACTTTGTCGTATTTCTTCATCACATCTGGTCCTGGAGCTCCTGTCTTAGGATCTCTTGGATATTCTGTAGCTGGCCAGTCAACTGTAATCTTACATTCTGACCACAGATCCGTTGGTACCACTATGTCAAACAATCCATCCAAATCTATCCACAACACTTTTGAGACCTTTACAAACCTTTCTACCTGTCGGTACCATTCAACTGGCTTCTCTCTTAGTTTTGGAAAGTCATTTGTAAATGACAGGATGTCCTGCCTAGTCCATGGAACATGCACATAACTACCACCTGGAGTTTCTCTCATAGGGTATTCTTTAACAACAGGTTCTTTTTCTGTTACCATAAAAGCCAATGAACCTTTGTCTATACTTTTCTCATTCTTCTTTGTCCATCTAACCTTCCATCTGTCCACATCACCCCATTTTCTCAATAAAACAATCAACTCTTTTATCTGTGTCAGCCTTCCTGCTGTATTCAAATTTTCAATATCTTTTTCACAAAAATCCACTCTGTATGGTTTCTGTAATGTTTTTACTTTTGCAAAATCTATTCCAATCTCACTAGCCACTTCTTCTAATTTGTCATGTAAATTCTTTGCCCTCCATGTTATACTTTTACACAGAAACATTATTTCATCATCCTGATAATTTTTTATCTTTTCAGTACCAATCGTTCCTAATATTAATTCTTCCATGTCAATTTTTAATCTGATCACATCTAATGGTTTTTCTTCCGTTTCTTTTATTTTAAAAGCTTTCATCCACTCATTTAACTCATCAGGAGTCGGACCTATGGGAGTACTATTTATTTCTGTCCAATTTCCACTCTTTTCAGGTGTCACTGTTGCAGATTCAGTTACCATAGGTATTTTCCTACCGTTACACTCATTTACTGTTAAATTTTCAGGTGGACTTGGTCTGTAAGCACTAGCCAAATTGCTTGTACCTGGACTTGTTTCCATTCTTTCCTTTTCTCTCTGAAATTGTGAACTTAAGGGAATCACCAAAGCTCGCTCATCAATTTTCTGATTCTCAAAAACTGGTATTACTGGACCTATTGTTACAGGCACAGTAACTGCTTCCATATTTTTCGTTAATTCTCTAATTTTCTCAGTTAGTTCTTTTGTTGTCCTTGCCAATTCACTTGCATTGTCGCTTTCTATTCCCTCATTTTGAGAAGCTCTCATTTGTTCTTGTGACCTATTTACTTCATTTCTCTTTTCCGGACTTTTATTTCGCATAGTCTCTATTGGTGGCGCATTTGGTGTCACCACTGTAGAACTCTGCTGATACGGAGGTGGATTTCTATTTAAAATATCTTCCAGCAACTCGTCATCTGTTTCGCTCTCATGCATATACTTTTCTCTCTCTAAATGTTTCTTTTTCTCAGTCCGTTTTTTCTTAGTCCCTTCCTCAACTGTAAAAGCTGGAAACAAACCTCCTGTCATGTTAGCACATCTCCATCGTTTTATTCTGTCCTCATGATTCATTCCCCACAATCTTCCGGGCACAAACTCATAACCTTTCATTCCTCTGAACCTTTCTCGCTCGTACATCTCATCTTCCCATTCTGTTAAAGCCTCAAACTGTGTCGGTCTAGGTCTAGGTTCCAATTTAAACATTTTTCTCTTAGATTCCGTAAAACCGCTACATTAAAAGAACCATTTTCAGGAAAAGCCAATGCTCCATCATTCTTTGTATATTTTACCCAATTGTCCAACCATATGCACGTATGATACCCATATTTCAGCATCATATGTGAAGCTGCTGATTTCGGCGGAGGAATTACTTGTCCCTCTCTAGTCACAACCTTTTTGTCTTTCTTAAAGAAATTCTTCAATTTCGTCGTCCATGACGTTCTCTCCCTTTCATACTCGTAATACGGCATGTTTTCTATTTGTTTTCTCTTTATTCTAACGCTGTTTCTGTGTACGGAACTTCGACCAATTACAGCGCGATTCACACTAACGTACCAATCAGAACAATTTCCACCGTCCGCGAACCAACCAATCCTAGCGCGGCACTTTTCTACGTCACTCCTGCTCTGTGTTCACGTGACTAGCGCACTATCCAATCCTAGCGCGGCACTTTTCCACGTCACTTCTACTCTTTACCCCTCCTTTACAAAATTTATCGGCAATTTTTCTTTTCACTGTTTTTTTTCTTCGTTAGTTACAACAAATAAACAATTCCATAGTCTGATTCGCTAAACAAAGTGACAGCCTTGTCCTTTTACACAAGAATCCTGTTTTTCCAGTAGGCAGCGCTTACCTCTACCCTACCACAGAATTATTTACTCTCGCCGATAAAGTAGCACTTCCCTCTACCTTACCCTTCTTTCAAACAAACAATTTACTCGTTTCTCTGGGGATAAGACACATGTGGAGACTAGGCTCCTGAGAATTAAGGCCAAAGTTTCACAAGTAAACGTGATTTGCTATTTCATTTACACACTTTTCACACCGAAATCCCTAACATAACACAACCTGCGTTATAACCAAAATGAATTCAGACCATGTACCAAATTCCATGTGACTTCTCTTGCCACACGTGTTCCACTTCCTACATCCCAGAAGCGTGAAAACTTACATATAACATAACGTGACTCAACATATAGTGTTAGTCATCAAAAAATAATCAATAAACAATAATCACTAAACTAATCTATAGAAAACCATAACTCTGCTACCAAGAAATCTGATGCAGCGCGTACAATAAAAACTATTCACCTCCTAGGTCACTTATAGGTCATCCAGGGGCAAACTATATTTCTCATATCCACATGACGATGGGGCCCATAAACATCGTCTAACACACACGCACACTCCTGGATTTCCTTTACACCTTTGTGAAATTCTGTACTCCTAGGAGAAGCATAAGAACTAAATGGAGAACACCTTTTTATGTACCGCTGGAAGAGCCAGGATATCTTATTACCTTATTTTGTCCCTTTATTTTAGTTATTTCTTAAGATATTCCTGCTCATTATTTGTCGATGAATCATTCATTTAAGAAATTAGTTCATAGTGATTAAGACCAGCTGAATCACAATAAACAATTTCCTATGTCACAATCATTTAGGAAAATAACCACTGAGTCAATTTGAGTTTAAAGAATCTTAAATTTTATATAATTTTAAAAGCATGAAAAGAATTTTTAATACTTTATTCAATTATTCAATCTTAAATTCACAATTTTATTAAACATAATCAATTTATTGCAGAAAGGAAATTTTTGTCATGAAGCCAAAACCCTAATTACCTGCCTAACTTCCTAATTTTTGCCTAATGATTTCTAACCTAAGTTAGGAATTAGAAATAGCCTGATTCTCATACTCAACTGTAAAATTAAGACAGCAACAGCAACTTCAGCTCGTCAGCATCAGCTACCTGCAACCCGTCTCCTCTAACAGTCTTTCAGCATCTCCCGCTCAATAAGGGATCGATCAGGACCACCCAGCACTGGAAGCCACCAACACGACTCTTCAACTCCTCTCCTGACTGTGACTGCAACCACGACTGACATCAATTCTGACTGGAACTTGTGTACCCCTCCCACTAAGAGTAGGCCCTCTTATACCCTAATTCTAACTTTGCTAACTAACTGTTGCAACATTAATATCACGCTTTTCTTTCATTGGTCCATGCATGTCAGCTTATTCATTCTTTAATCAAGTTCTCTTGGATTCAAGGGTCCTTGGATCATTTCCTTTCCCATACGCTTAAACATTTCCATCCGATTCGATCAGTTCATTTGTAACTTCTTTCGACACATTCGAGAACTCCGCAGTCATTGTCCTTTCTCTTAGACTTGTTTCTCACGGGCTCTCCGCTGATCAACATGGCACACTATCAGTTCAATTAGGTCACACCAGCCTTGACCATTTCTTGCATCCTAGCCTCTCAGAGACATCACGAGGTTCCAGATTTCTTCAATCTCATCCCGTACCACGTGTCCCCTTGCGCCTGCGCACATCTTCCCACTGGCGGCCATTTTATATCGCCACTCGGTTCTACTTTAGAAGCACTAATTTGAGGCAAATAAAACATAATTAAAATAGAGAAAAATATCCCTTTCGTTTCCCTCCCGTCTACGTACCCCAATTAGTTGTTACCTAGCAGAAAGCAACATTTAAGCTGTTCCTTACTTACCATCACTATTTGTTTTTGCAACGACATGTTTTATTTCTATGAAGCACAATAACATGCATTTATTTTTATTAGTACGCATTTATTTTTACGTTATAATTAGACACATAGACATTTATTAATAGATTATTTAGCACACACATTAGCATATTACCATTCCCACACATACGGTGTTGATTAATACATTTAAACGAACATTTTATTTAATTAATTATAAAATTTGTTAGGGGTTAAAATTTTTATTTTTACTGCTCCATCACTGGCTCTCACCAGGTTCTGTTACCCAGAATCCCTTGCAAACCTAAAAAAGTGTAAAAAAAACCGCATTTTCCTCGCTTTTCTGTGGTGGTAAGTTCTGGAATCTGCATGGATCCACAAAATTCCACCCACCCCGCGTTCCCCAAAGTCTTTGGAGAAAAATGGTACCTCTTTTTGTGTGGGTAGGCCTAGTGCCCGTGACAGGAAACAGCGCAAAAGCGCAACGTGGACACACCACATTTTCACAGTGAAAAATGACCCTTTTTTTGCAAAGTGCCTGGCTGTAGTTTTTAACCCTAGCTCTGCCGGCACCCAGGGAAACCTAGCAAACCTATACATTTTTGAAAACTAGACACCCAGGGGAATCCAGGATGGGGTGACTTGACTGTCTCTCACCAGGTTCTGTTCCCCGGAATCCCTTGCAAACCTAAACAATTGTCCAAAAAACACATTTTCCTCACTTTTCTGTGGTGGAAAGTTCTGGAATCTGCGTGGATCCACAAAATTCCACCTACCCTGCTTTCCTCAAAGTCTTCCGAAAAAAATGGTACCTCACTTGTGTGGGTAGGCCTAGTGCCCGCGACAGGAAAAAGCGCAAAACGCAACGTGGACACACCACATTTTCGCAGTGAAAAATGACCCTTTTTTGCAAAGTGCCTAGCTGTAGTTTTTAACCCTAGCTCTGCCGGCACCTAGGGAAACCTAGCAAACCTATAAATGTTTGAAAACTAGACACCCAGGGGAACCTAGGATGGGGTGACTTGACTGGCTCTCACCAGGTTCTGTTACCCAGAATCCCTTGCAAACCTAAAAAATTGTCCAAAAAAACACATTTTCCTCACTTTTCTGTGGTGGAAAGTTCTGGAATCTGCGTGGATCCACCCAATTCCACCCACGCCGCATTCCCCAAAGTCTTCTGAAAAAAATGGTACTTCACTTGTGTGGGTAGGCCTAGTGCCCACGACAGGAAACAGCGCAAAACGCAACGTGGACACACCACATTTTCACAGTGAAAAATGACCCTTTTTTGCAAAGTGCCTAGCTGTAGTTTTTGAACCCTAGCTCTGCCGGCACCTAGGGAAACCTATCAAACCTATAAATGTTTGAAAGCTAGACACCCAGGGGAACCCAGGATGGGGTGGCTTGACTGGCTCTCACCAGGTTCTGGTACCCAGAATCCCTTGCAAACCTAAAAAATTATCAAAAAAAACACATTTTCCTCACTTTTCTGTGGTGGAAAGTTCTGGAATCTGCGTGGATCCACAAAATTCCACCTACCCCGCGTTCCCCAACGTCTTCCGAGAAAAATGGTACCTCACTTGTGTGGGTAGGCCTAGTGCCCGCAACAGGAAACAGAGTAAAACGCAACGTGGACACACCACATTTTCACAGTGAAAAATGACCCTTTTTTTGCAAAGTGCCTAGCTGTAGTTTTTGAACCCTAGCTCTGCCGGCACCTAGGAAACCTAGCACACCTATACATTTTTGAAAACTAGACACCCAGGGGAATCCAGGATGGGGTGACTTGACTGGCTCTCACCAGGTTCTGTTACCCAGAATCCCTTGCAAACCTAACAAATTGTCCAAAAAACACATTTTCCTCACTTTTCTGTGGTGGAAAGTTCTGGAATCTGCGTGGATCCACACAATTCCACCCACCCCGCGTTCCCCAAAGTCTTCCGAAAAAAATGGTACTTCACTTGTGTGGGTAGGCCTAGTGCCCACGACAGGAAACAGCGCAAAGCGCAACGTGGACACACCACATTTTCACAGTGAAAAATGACCCTTTTTGCAAAGTGCCTAGCTGTAGTTTTTGAACCCTTGCTCTGTGGGGACCTAGGTAAACCCAGCAAACCTATACATTTTTGAAAACTAGACACTTAGGGAATCCAGGATGGGGTGACTTGACTGGCTCTCACCAGGTTCTATTACCCAGAATCCCTTGCAAACCTAAACAATTGTAAAAAAAAAACATTTTCCTCACTTTTCTGTGGTGGAAAGTTCTGGAATCTGCGTGGATCCACAAAATTCCACCCACCCCGCATTCCCCGAAGTCTTCCGAGAAAAATGGTACCTCACTTGTGTGGGTAGGCCTAGTGCCCGCGACAGGAAACAGCGCAAAGCACAATGTGGACACACCACATTTTCACAGTGAAAAATGACCCTTTTTTTGCAAAGTGCTTAGCTGTAGTTTTTGAACCCTAGCTCTGCCGGCACCTAGGAAACCTAGCAAACCTATACATGTTTGAAAACTAGACACCCAGGGGAATCCAGGATGGGGTGACTTGACTGGCTCTCACCAGGTTCTGTTACCCAGAATCCCTTGCAAACCTAAAAAAGTGTAAAAAAAAACGCATTTTCCTCGCTTTTCTGTGGTGGTAAGTTCTGGAATCTGCATGGATCCACAAAATTCCACCCACCCCGCGTTCCACAAAGTCTTCGGAGAAAAATGGTACCTCTTTTGTGTGGGTAGGCCTAGTGCCCGTGACAGGAAACAGCGCAAAACGCAAAGTGGACACACCACATTTTCACAGTGAAAAATGACCCTTTTTTTGCAAAGTGCCTGGCTGTAGTTTTTTAACCCTAGCTCTGCCGGCACCCAGGGAAACCTAGCAAACCTATACATTTTTGAAAACTAGACACCCAGGGGAATCCAGGATGGGGTGACTTGACTGGCTCTCACCAGGTTCTGTTCCCTGGAATCCCTTGCAAACCTAAACAATTGTCCAAAAAACACATTTTCCTCACTTTTCTGTGGTGGAAAGTTCTGGAATCTGCGTGGATCCACAAAATTCCACCTACCCTGCTTTCCTCAAAGTCTTCCGAAAAAAATGGTACCTCACTTGTGTGGGTAGGCCTAGTGCCCGCAACAGGAAAAAGCGCAAAACGCAACGTGGACACACCACATTTTCGCAGTGAAAAATGACCCTTTTTTGCAAAGTGCCTAGCTGTAGTTTTTGAACCCTAGCTCTGCCGGCACCTAGGGAAACCTAGCAAACCTATAAATGTTTGAAAACTAGACACCCAGGGAACCTAGGATGGGGTGACTTGACTGGCTCTCACCAGGTTCTGTTACCCAGAATCCCTTGCAAACCTAAAAAATTGTCCAAAAAAACACATTTTCCTCAATTTTCTGTGGTGGAAAGTTCTGGAATCTGCGTGGATCCACAAAATTCCACCTACCCCGCGTTCCCCAACGTCTTCCGAGAAAAATGGTACCTCACTTGTGTGGGTAGGCCTAGTGCCCGCAACAGGAAACAGAGTAAAACGCAACGTGGACACACCACATTTTCACAGTGAAAAATGACCCTTTTTTTGCAAAGTGCCTAGCTGTAGTTTTTGAACCCTAGCTCTGCCGGCACCTAGGGAAACCTAGCACACCTATACATTTTTGAAAACTAGACACCCAGGGGAATCCAGGATGGGGTGACTTGACTGGCTCTCACCAGGTTCTGTTACCCAGAATCCCTTGCAAACCTAACAAATTGTCCAAAAAACACATTTTCCTCACTTTTCTGTGGTGGAAAGTTCTGGAATCTGCGTGGATCCACACAATTCCACCCACCCCGCGTTCCCCAAAGTCTTCCGAAAAAAATGGTACTTCACTTGTGTGGGTAGGCCTAGTGCCCACGACAGGAAACAGCGCAAAACGCAACGTGGACACACCACATTTTCACAGTGAAAAATGACCCTTTTTTGCAAAGTGCCTAGCTGTAGTTTTTGAACCCTAGCTCTGCCGGCACCTAGGAAACCCAGCAAACCTATACATTTTTGAAAACTAGACACTTAGGGAATCCAGGATGGGGTGACTTGACTGGCTCTCACCAGGTTCTATTACCCAGAATCCCTTGCAAACCTAAACAATTGTAAAAAAAACACATTTTCCTCACTTTTCTGTGGTGGAAAGTTCTGGAATCTGCGTGGATCCACAAAATTCCACCCACCCCGCATTCCCCGAAGTCTTCCGAGAAAAATGGTACCTCACTTGTGTGGGTAGGCCTAGTGCCCGCGACAGGAAACAGCGCAAAGCACAATGTGGACACACCACATTTTCACAGTGAAAAATGACCCTTTTTTTGCAAAGTGCTTAGCTGTAGTTTTTGAACCCTAGCTCTGCCGGCACCTAGGGAAACCTAGCAAACCTATACATTTTTGAAAACTAGACACCCAGGGGAATCCAGGATGGGGTGACTTGACTGGCTCTCACCAGGTTCTGTTACCCAGAATCCCTTGCAAACCTAAAAAAGTGTAAAAAAAAACGCATTTTCCTCGCTTTTCTGTGGTGGTAAGTTCTGTAATCTGCATGGATCCACAAAATTCCACCCACCCCGCGTTCCCCAAAGTCTTCGGAGAAAAATGGTACCTCTTTTGTGTGGGTAGGCCTAGTGCCCGTGACAGGAAACAGCGCAAAACGCAAAGTGGACACACCACATTTTCACAGTGAAAAATGACCCTTTTTTTGCAAAGTGCCTGGCTGTAGTTTTTTGACCCTAGCTCTGCCGGCACCCAGGGAAACCTAGCAAACCTATACATTTTTGAAAACTAGACACCCAGGGGAATCCAGGATGGGGTGACTTGACTGGCTCTCACCAGGTTCTGTTCCCCGGAATCCCTTGCAAACCTAAACAATTGTCCAAAAAAACACATTTTCCTCACTTTTCTGTGGTGGAAAGTTCTGGAATCTGCGTGGATCCACAAAATTCCAACTACCCTGCTTTCCTCAAAGTCTTCCGAAAAAAATGGTACCTCACTTGTGTGGGTAGGCCTAGTGCCCGCGACAGGAAAAAGCGCAAAGCGCAACGTGGACACACCACATTTTCGCAGTGAAAAATGACCCTTTTTTGCAAAGTGCCTAGCTGTAGTTTTTGAACCCTAGCTCTGCCGGCACCTAGGGAAACCTAGCAAACCTATAAATGTTTGAAAACTAGACACCCAGGGGAACCTAGGATGGGGTGACTTGACTGGCTCTCACCAGGTTCTGTTACCCAGAATCCCTTGCAAACCTAAAAAATTGTCCAAAAAAACACATTTTCCTCACTTTTCTGTGGTGGAAAGTTCTGGAATCTGCGTGGATCCACCCAATTCCACCCACGCCGCGTTCCCCAAAGTCTTCTGAAAAAAATGGTACTTCACTTGTGTGGGTAGGCCTAGTGCCCACGACAGGAAACAGCGCAAAGCGCAACGTGGACACACCACATTTTCACAGTGAAAAATGACCCTTTTTGCAAAGTGCCTAGCTGTAGTTTTTGAACCCTAGCTCTGCCGGCACCTAGGAAACCTACCAAACCTATACATGTTTGAAAACTAGACACCCAGGGGAATCAAGGATGGGGTGACTTGACTGGCTCTCACCAGGTTCTATTACCCAGAATCCCTTGCAAACCTAAACAATTGTAAAAAAACACATTTTCCTCACTTTTCTGTGGTGGAAAGTTCTGGAATCTGCGTGGATCCACAAAATTCCACGCACCCCGCATTCCCGAAGTCTTCCGAGAAAAATGGTACCTCACTTGTGTGGGTAGGCCTAGTGCCCACGACAGGAAACAGCGCAAAGCACAATGTGCACACACCACATTTTCACAGTGAAAAATGACCCTTTTTTTTGCTAACTGCTTAGCTGTAGTTTTTGAACCCTAGCTCTGCCGGCACCTAGGGAAACCTAGCAAACCTATACATTTTTGAAAACTAGACACCCAGGGGAATCCAGGATGGGGTGACTTGACTGGCTCTCACCAGGTTCTGTTACCCAGAATCCCTTGCAAACCTAAAAAAGTGTAAAATAAAACGCATTTTCCACGCTTTTCTGTGGTGGTAAGTTCTGGAATCTGCATGGATCCACAAAATTCCACCCACCCCGCGTTCCCCAAAGTCTTCGGAGAAAAATGGTACCTCTGTTGTGTGGGTAGGCCTAGTGCCTGCGACAGGAAACAGCGCAAAACGCAATGTGGACACACCACATTTTCACAGTGAAAAATGACCCTTTTTTTGCAAAGTGCCTGGCTGTAGTTTTTGAACCCTAGCTCTGCCGGCACCTAGGGAAACTTAGCAAACCTATACATTTTTTAAAACTAGACACCCAGGGGAATCCAGGATGGGGTGACTTGACTGGCTCTCACCAGGTTCTGTTCCCCAGAATCCCTTGCAAACCTAAAAAAGTGTCCAAAAAAACACATTTTCCTCACTTTTCTGTGGTGGAAAGTTCTGGAATCTGCGTGGATCCACAAAATTCCACCTACCCCGCGTTCCCCAACGTCTTCCGAGAAAAATGGTACCTTACTTGTGTGGGTAGGCCTAGTGCCCGCAACAGGAAACAGAGTAAAACGCAACGTGGACACACCACATTTTCACAGTGAAAAATGACCCTTTTTTTGCAAAGTGCCTAGCTGTAGTTTTTGAACCCTAGCTCTGCCGGCACCTAGGGAAACCTAGCACACCTATACATTTTTGAAAACTAGACACCCAGGGGAATCCAGGATGGGGTGACTTGACTGGCTCTCACCAGGTTCTGTTACCCAGAATCCCTTGCAAACCTAACAAATTGTCCAAAAAACACATTTTCCTCACTTTTCTGTGGTGGAAAGTTCTGGAATCTGCGTGGATCCACACAATTCCACCCACCCCGCGTTCCCCAAAGTCTTCCGAAAAAAATGGTACTTCACTTGTGTGGGTAGGCCTAGTGCCCACGACAGGAAACAGCGCAAAACGCAACGTGGACACACCACATTTTCACAGTGAAAAATGACCCTTTTTTGCAAAGTGCCTAGCTGTAGTTTTTGAACCCTTGCTCTGTGGGGACCTAGGTAAACCCAGCAAACCTATACATTTTTGAAAACTAGACACTTAGGGGAATCCAGGATGGGGTGACTTGACTGGCTCTCACCAGGTTCTATTACCCAGAATCCCTTGCAAACCTAAACAATTGTAAAAAAAAACACATTTTCCTCACTTTTCTGTGGTGGAAAGTTCTGGAATCTGCGTGGATCCACACAATTCCACCCACCCCGCATTCCCCGAAGTCTTCCGAGAAAAATGGTACCTCACTTGTGTGGGTAGGCCTAGTGCCCGCGACAGGAAACAGCGCAAAGCACAATGTGGACACACCACATTTTCACAGTGAAAAATGACCCTTTTTTTGCAAAGTGCTTAGCTGTAGTTTTTGAACCCTAGCTCTGCCTGCACCTAGGGAAACCTAGCAAACCTATACATGTTTGAAAACTAGACACCCAGGGAATCCAGGATGGGGTGACTTGACTGGCTCTCACCAGGTTCTGTTACCCAGAATCCCTTGCAAACCTAAAAAGTGTAAAAAAACGCATTTTCCTCGCTTTTCTGTGGTGGTAAGTTCTGGAATCTGCATGAATCCACAAAATTCCACCCACCCTGCGTTCCACAAAGTCTTCGGAGAAAAATGGTACCTCTTTTGTGTGGGTAGGCCTAGTGCCCGTGACAGGAAACAGCGCAAAACGCAAAGTGGACACACCACATTTTCACAGTGAAAAATGACCCTTTTTTGCAAAGTGCCTGGCTGTAGTTTTTAACCCTAGCTCTGCCGGCACCCAGGGAAACCTAGCAAACCTATACATTTTTGAAAACTAGACACCCAGGGAATCCAGGATGGGGTGACTTGACTGGCTCTCACCAGGTTCTGTTCCCTGGAATCCCTTGCAAACCTAAAAAATTGTCAAAAAAAACACATTTTCCTCACTTTTCTGTGGTGGAAAGTTCTGGAATCTGCGTGGATCCACAAAATTCCACCTACCCTGCTTTCCTCAAAGTCTTCCGAAAAAAATGGTACCTCACTTGTGTGGGTAGGCCTAGTGCCCGCAACAGGAAAAAGCGCAAAACGCAACGTGGACACACCACATTTTCGCAGTGAAAAATGACCCTTTTTTTGCAAAGTGCCTAGCTGTAGTTTTTGAACCCTAGCTCTGCCGGCACCTAGGGAAACCTAGCAAACCTATAAATGTTTGAAAACTAGACACCCAGGGGAACCTAGGATGGGGTGACTTGACGGGCTCTCACCAGGTTCTGTTACCCAGAATCCCTTGCAAACCTAAAAAATTGTCCAAAAAAACACATTTTCCTCACTTTTCTGTGGTGGAAAGTTCTGGAATCTGCGTGGATCCACAAAATTCCACCTACCCCGCGTTCCCCAACGTCTTCCGAGAAAAATGGTACCTCACTTGTGTGGGTAGGCCTAGTGCCCGCAACAGGAAACAGAGTAAAACGCAACGTGGACACACCACATTTTCACAGTGAAAAAGGACCCTTTTTTTGCAAAGTGCCTAGCTGTAGTTTTTGAACCCTAGCTCTGCCGGCACCTAGGGAAACCTAGCACACCTATACATTTTTGAAAACTAGACACCCAGGGGAATCCAGGATGGGGTGACTTGACTGGCTCTCACCAGGTTCTGTTACCCAGAATCCCTTGCAAACCTAACAAATTGTCCAAAAAAACACATTTTCCTCACTTTTCTGTGGTGGAAAGTTCTGGAATCTGCGTGGATCCACACAATTCCACCCACCCGCGTTCCCCAAAGTCTTCCGAAAAAAATGGTACTTCACTTGTGTGGGTAGGCCTAGTGCCCACGACAGGAAACAGCGCAAAACGCAACGTGGACACACCACATTTTCACAGTGAAAAATGACCCTTTTTTGCAAAGTGCCTAGCTGTAGTTTTTGAACCCTTGCTCTGTGGGGACCTAGGTAAACCCAGCAAACCTATACATTTTTGAAAACTAGACACTTAGGGGAATCCAGGATGGGGTGACTTGACTGGCTCTCACCAGGTTCTATTACCCAGAATCCCTTGCAAACCTAAACAATTGTAAAAAAAAACACATTTTCCTCACTTTTCTGTGGTGGTAAGTTCTGGAATCTGCATGGATCCACAAAATTCCACCCACCCCGCGTTCCACAAAGTCTTCGGAGAAAAATGGTACCTCTTTTGTGTGGGTAGGCCTAGTGCCCGTGACAGGAAACAGCGCAAAACGCAAAGTGGACACACCACATTTTCACAGTGAAAAATGACCCTTTTTTTGCAAAGTGCCTGGCTGTAGTTTTTTAACCCTAGCTCTGCCGGCACCCAGGGAAACCTAGCAAACCTATACATTTTTGAAAACTAGACACCCAGGGGAATCCAGGATGGGGTGACTTGACTGGCTCTCACCAGGTTCTGTTCCCTGGAATCCCTTGCAAACCTAAACAATTGTCCAAAAAAACACATTTTCCTCACTTTTCTGTGGTGGAAAGTTCTGGAATCTGCGTGGATCCACAAAATTCCACCTACCCTGCTTTCCTCAAAGTCTTCCGAAAAAAATGGTACCTCACTTGTGTGGGTAGGCCTAGTGCCCGCAACAGGAAAAAGCGCAAAACGCAACGTGGACACACCACATTTTCGCAGTGAAAAATGACCCTTTTTTTGCAAAGTGCCTAGCTGTAGTTTTTGAACCCTAGCTCTGCCGGCACCTAGGGAAACCTAGCAAACCTATAAATGTTTGAAAACTAGACACCCAGGGGAACCTAGGATGGGGTGACTTGACTGGCTCTCACCAGGTTCTGTTACCCAGAATCCCTTGCAAACCTAAAAAATTGTCCAAAAAAACACATTTTCCTCACTTTTCTGTGGTGGAAAGTTCTGGAATCTGCGTGGATCCACAAAATTCCACCTACCCCGCGTTCCCCAACGTCTTCCGAGAAAAATGGTACCTCACTTGTGTGGGTAGGCCTAGTGCCCGCAACAGGAAACAGAGTAAAACGCAACGTGGACACACCACATTTTCACAGTGAAAAATGACCCTTTTTTTGCAAAGTGCCTAGCTGTAGTTTTTGAACCCTAGCTCTGCCGGCACCTAGGGAAACCTAGGACACCTATACATTTTTGAAAACTAGACACCCAGGGGAATCCAGGTTGGGGTGACTTGACTGGCTCTCACCAGGTTCTGTTACCCAGAATCCCTTGCAAACCTAACAAATTGTCCAAAAAAACACATTTTCCTCACTTTTCTGTGGTGGAAAGTTCTGGAATCTGCGTGGATCCACACAATTCCACCCACCCCGCGTTCCCCAAAGTCTTCCGAAAAAAATGGTACTTCACTTGTGTGGGTAGGCCTAGTGCCCACGACAGGAAACAGCGCAAAACGCAACGTGGACACACCACATTTTCACAGTGAAAAATGACCCTTTTTTGCAAAGTGCCTAGCTGTAGTTTTTGAACCCTAGCTCTGCCGGCACCTAGGGAAACCCAGCAAACCTATACATTTTTGAAAACTAGACACTTAGGGGAATCCAGGATGGGGTGACTTGACTGGCTCTCACCAGGTTCTATTACCCAGAATCCCTTGCAAACCTAAACAATTGTAAAAAAAAACACATTTTCCTCACTTTTCTGTGGTGGAAAGTTCTGGAATCTGCGTGGATCCACAAAATTCCACCCACCCCGCATTCCCCGAAGTCTTCCGAGAAAAATGGTACCTCACTTGTGTGGGTAGGCCTAGTGCCCGCGACAGGAAACAGCGCAAAGCACAATGTGGACACACCACATTTTCACAGTGAAAAATGACCCTTTTTTTTGCAAAGTGCTTAGCTGTAGTTTTTGAACCCTAGCTCTGCCGGCACCTAGGGAAACCTAGCAAACCTATACATGTTTGAAAACTAGACACCCAGGGGAATCCAGGATGGGGTGACTTGACTGGCTCTCACCAGGTTCTGTTACCCAGAATCCCTTGCAAACCTAAAAAGTGTAAAAAAACCGCATTTTCCTCGCTTTTCTGTGGTGGTAAGTTCTGTAATCTGCATGGATCCACAAAATTCCACCCACCCCGCGTTCCCCAAAGTCTTCGGAGAAAAATGGTACCTCTTTTGTGTGGGTAGGCCTAGTGCCCGTGACAGGAAACAGCGCAAAACGCAAAGTGGACACACCACATTTTCACAGTGAAAAATGACCCTTTTTTTGCAAAGTGCCTGGCTGTAGTTTTTGACCCTAGCTCTGCCGGCACCCAGGAAACCTAGCAAACCTATACATTTTTGAAAACTAGACACCCAGGGGAATCCAGGATGGGGTGACTTGACTGGCTCTCACCAGGTTCTGTTCCCCGGAATCCCTTGCAAACCTAAACAATTGTCCAAAAAACACATTTTCCTCACTTTTCTGTGGTGGAAAGTTCTGGAATCTGCGTGGATCCACAAAATTCCACCTACCCTGCTTTCCTCAAAGTCTTCCGAAAAAATGGTACCTCACTTGTGTGGGTAGGCCTAGTGCCCGCGACAGGAAAAAGCGCAAAACGCAACGTGGACACACCACATTTTCGCAGTGAAAAATGACCCTTTTTTTGCAAAGTGCCTAGCTGTAGTTTTTGAACCCTAGCTCTGCCGGCACCTAGGGAAACCTAGCAAACCTATAAATGTTTGAAAACTAGACACCCAGGGGAACCTAGGATGGGGTGACTTGACTGGCTCTCACCAGGTTCTGTTACCCAGAATCCCTTGCAAACCTAAAAAATTGTCCAAAAAAACACATTTTCCTCACTTTTCTGTGGTGGAAAGTTCTGGAATCTGCGTGGATCCACCCAATTCCACCCACGCCGCGTTCCCCAAAGTCTTCTGAAAAAAATGGTACTTCACTTGTGTGGGTAGGCCTAGTGCCCACGACAGGAAACAGCGCAAAACGCAACGTGGACACACCACATTTTCACAGTGAAAAATGACCCTTTTTTGCAAAGTGCCTAGCTGTAGTTTTTGAACCCTAGCTCTGCCGGCACCTAGGGAAACCTACCAAACCTATACATGTTTGAAAACTAGACACCCAGGGGAATCAAGGATGGGGTGACTTGACTGGCTCTCACCAGGTTCTATTACCCAGAATCCCTTGCAAACCTAAACAATTTAAAAAAAAACACATTTTCCTCACTTTTCTGTGGTGGAAAGTTCTGGAATCTGCGTGGATCCACAAAATTCCACGCACCCCGCATTCCCCGAAGTCTTCCGAGAAAAATGGTACCTCACTTGTGTGGGTAGGCCTAGTGCCCACGACAGGAAACAGCGCAAAGCACAATGTGCACACACCACATTTTCACAGTGAAAAATGACCCTTTTTTTTGCTAACTGCTTAGCTGTAGTTTTTGAACCCAGCTCTGCCGGCACCTAGGGAAACCTAGCAAACCTATACATTTTTGAAAACTAGACACCCAGGGGAATCCAGGATGGGGTGACTTGACTGGCTCTCACCAGGTTCTGTTACCCAGAATCCCTTGCAAACCTAAAAAAGTGTAAAATAAAACGCATTTTCCACGCTTTTCTGTGGTGGTAAGTTCTGGAATCTGCATGGATCCACAAAATTCCACCCACCCCGCGTTCCCCAAAGTCTTCGGAGAAAAATGGTACCTCTGTTGTGTGGGTAGGCCTAGTGCCTGCGACAGGAAACAGCGCAAAACGCAACGTGGACACACCATATTTTCGCAGTGAAAAATGACCCTTTTTTTGCAAAGTGCCTAGCTGTAGTTTTTGAACCCTAGCTCTGCCGGCACCTAGGGAAACCTAGCAAACCTATACATTTTTGAAAACTAGACACCCAGGGGAACCCAGGATGGGGTGACTTGACTGGCTCTCATCAGGTTCTGGTACCCAGAATCCCTTTCAAACCTAAAAAACTATCAAAAAAACCACATTTCCCTCACTTTTCTGTGGTGGAAAGTTCTGGAATCTGCGTGGATCCACACAATTCCACCCAACCCGCGTTCCCCAAAGTCTTCCCAAAAAAATGGTACCTCACTTGTGTGGGTAGGCCTAGTGGCCACGACAGGAAACAGCGCAAAACGCAACGTGGACACACCACATTTTCACAGTGAAAAATGACCCTTTTATTGCAAAGTGCCTAGCTGTAGTTTTTGAACCCTAGCTCTGCCGGCACCTAGGGAAACCTACCAAACCCACACATTTCTGAAAAGTAGACACACGGGAGCTTCCAGTGAGGTATAGCTTGCGTGGATCCCCCAATGTTTTCTTACCCAGAATCCCCCAAAAACCTGAAATTGTGCTGAAAAAATCACTTTTTTCACCCATTTTTGTGTGGGAAAGTTGTGGCATCACCGGGCTGACACAAATTTCCTACCACCCAGCATTGCCCCAGGTCTCCCGATAAAAATGGTGCCTCACTCGGGTGGGAGGCCCAAGTACCCGCGACAAGCAAGGGCCCAAAACGTATTGATGCGACATCAAAATTGCTTATCACAAAACGACCTGGTTTTGCAAGGGGGGTCCCATGACTTTTTGGCCCGGGGCTCGGCGGCCACCTAGGGAAACCTACCAAACCCACACATTTCTGAAAAGTAGACACCTGGGGGATTACAGGGAGGTATGGCTTGCGTGGATCCCCCAACGTTTTCTTACCCAGAATCCCCCAGAAACCTGAAATTTTGCTGAAACAAATCACTTTTTTCACACATTTTTGTGTGGGAAAGTTGTGGCATCACTAGGCTGACACAAATTTCCTATCACCCAGCGTTCCCCCAGGTCTCCCGATAAAAATGGTGCCTCACTCGGGTGGGAGGCCGAAGTACCCCTGACAGGCAAGGGCCCAAAACGTATTGAGGCGACATCAAAATTGCCTATCACAAAACGACCTGGTTTTGCAAGGGGGGTCCCATGACTTTTTGGCCCGGGGCTCGGCGGCCATCTAGGGAAACCTACCAAACCCACACATTTCTGAAAAGTAGACACACGGGGGATTCCAGGGAGGTATGGCTTGCATGGATCCCCCAATGTTTTCTTACCCAGAATCCCCTGCAAACCTGAAATTTTGCTGAAAAAATCACTTTTTCACACATATTTGTGTGGGAAAGTTGTGGCATCACCGGGCTGACACAAATTTCCTACCACCCAGCGTTCCCCCAGGTCTCCCGATAAAAATGGTGCCTCACTCGGGTGGGAGGCCCAAGTACCCGTGAGAGGCAAGGGCCCAAAACGTATTGAGGTGACATCAAAATTGCCTTACACAAAACGACCTGGTTTTGCAAGGGGGACCCAAGACGTTTTGGCCTGGGGCTCGACGGCCACCTAGGGAAACGTACCAAACCCACACATTTCTGAAAAGTAGACACCCGGTGGATTCCAGGGAGGTATGGCTTGCGTGGATCCCCCAACTTTTTCTTACCCAGAATCCCCTGCAAACCTGAAATTGTGCTGAAAAAATCACTTTTTTCACACATATTTGTGTGGGAAAGTTTTGGCATCACCGGGCTGACACAAATTTCCTACCACCCAGCGTTCCCCCAGGTCTCCCGATAAAATGGTGCCTCACTCGGGTGGGAGGCCCAAGTACCCGTGAGAGGCAAGGGCCCAAAACGTATTGAGGCGACATCAAAATTGCCTATCACAAAACGACCTGATTTTGCAAGGGGGGTCCCATGACTTTTTGGCCCGGGGCTCGGCAGCCACCTAGGGAAACCTACCAAACCCACACATTTCTGAAAAGTAGACACCCGGGAGATTCCAGGGAGGTATGGCTTGCGTGGATCCCCCAACGGTTTCTTACCTGGAATCCCCTGCAAACCTGAAATTCTGCTGAAAAATCACTTTTTTCACACATTTTTGTGTGGGAAAGTTGTGGCATCACCGGGCTGACACAAATTTCCTACCACCCAGCGTTCCCCCAGGTCTCCTGATAAAAATGGTGCCTCACTAATGTGGGAAGGCCCAAGTACCCGCGACAGGCAAGGGCCCAAAACATTTTGTGATAGGCAATTTTAATGTTGCCTCAATACGTTTTGGGCCCTTGCCTGTCGCGCGTACTTGGGCCTCCCACCCGAGTGAGGCACCATTTTTATCGGGAGACCTGGGTGAACGTTGGGTGGTAGGAAATTTGTGTCAGCCCGATGATGCCACAACTTTCCCACACAAAAATGTGTGAAAAAAGTGATTTGTTTCAGCAAAATTTCAGGTTTCTGGGGGATTCTGGGTAAGAAAACGTTGGGGGATCCACGCAAGCCATACCTCCCTGGAATCCCCCCGGTATCTACTTTTCAGAAATGTGTGGGTTTGGTAGGTTTCCCTAGGTGGCCGCCGAGCCCCGGGCCAAAAATCATGGTACCCCCCTTGCAAAACCAAGTCGTTTTGTTACAGGCAATTTTGATGTCGCCTCAATACGTTTTGGGCCCTTGCCTGTCGCGCATACTTGGGCCTCCCACCCGAGTGAGGCACCATTTTTATTGGGAGACCTGGAGGAACGCTGGGTGATAGGAAATTTGTGTCAGCCTGGTGATGCCACAACTTTCCCACACAAAATGTGTGAAAAAAGTGATTTTTTCAGCAAAATTTCAGGTTTCTGGGGATTCTGGGTAAGAAACGTTGGGGGATCCACGCAAGCCATACCTCCCTGGAATCTCCCGGTGTCTACTTTTCAGAAATGTGTGGGTTTGGTAGGTTTCCCTAGGTGGCCGCCGAGCCCCGGGCCAAAAGTCATGGGACCCCCTTGCAAAACCAGGTCGTTTTGTGATAGGCAATTTTGATGTTGCCTCAATACGTTTTGGGCCCTTGCCTGTCGCGCGTACTTGGGCCTCCCACCCGAGTGAGGCACCACTTGTATTGGGAGACCTGGGGGAACGCTGGGTGGTAGGAAATTTGTGTCAGCCCGATGATGCCACAACTTTCCCACACAAAAATGTGTGAAAAAAGTGATTTTGTTTCAGTAAAATGTCAGGTTTCTGGGGGATTCTGGGTAAGAAAACGTTGGTGGATCCACGCAAGCCATACCTCCCTGGAATCCCACGGGTGTCTACTTTTCACAAATGTGTGGGTTTGGTAGGTTTCCCTATGTGGCCGCCGAGCCCCGGGCCAAAAAGTCATGGGACCCCTTTGGTTTTGCTATGTTCACCCCATTGCAAAACCAGGTCGTTTTGTGATAGGCAATTTTGATGTCGCCTCAATACGTTTTGGGCCCTTGCCTGTCACGCATACTTGGGCCTCCCACCCGAGTGAGGCACCATTTTTATTGGGAGACCTGGGGGAACACTGTGTGGTAGGAAATTTGTGGATCCACGTAGATTCCAGAACTTTCCCACACAGAAATTTGAGAAAAAAGTGATTTTTTTCAGCTAAATTTGAGGTTTGCAGGGCATTCTGGGTAGGAAAACGTTGGGGGATCCACGCAAGCCATACCTCGCTGGACTCCCCCGGGTGTCTACTTTTCAGAAATGTGTGGGTTTGGTAGGTTTCCTAAGATGGCCGCCGAGCCCAGGTCCAAAAACCTCACTGGTGTGGGTGGTTCAAGTACCCGCAACAGGCAAGGGCCCAAAACGTATTGAGGAGACATCAAAATGACCTATCACAAAACAAGCTGGTTTTGCAAGGGGAGTCACCTGGGTTTTTGGCCCCGGGCTCGGCGGCCATCTTGGGAAACCTACCAAACCCACACATTTCTGAAAACTAGACACCCGGGGGAGTCCAGCGAGGTATGGCTTGCGTGGATCCCCCAACGTTTTCCTACCCAGAATGCCCTGCAAACCTCAAATTTAGCTGAAAAAAATCTCTTTTTTCTCAAATTTCTGTGTGGGAAATTTCTGGTATCTACGTGGATCTACAAATTTCCTACCACACAGTGTTCCCCCATGTCTCCCGATAAAAATGATACCTCACTCGCGTGGGTGGGTCAAGTACCCGCGACAGGCAAGGGCCCAAAACGTATTGAGGCAACATCAAAATTGCCTATCACAAAACGACCTGGTTTTGCAAGGGGGGGTCCCATGAGTTTTTGGCCCTGGGCTCGGTGGCCATCTAGGGAAACCTACCAAACCCGCACATTTCTGAAAACTAGACACCCGGGGGAGTCCAGCGAGGTATGGCTTGCGTGGGTCCCCTAACGTTTTTCTACCCAGAATCCCCTGCAAACCTCAAATTTAGCTGAAAAAATCACTTTTTCCATACATTTTTGCGTGGGATCACCGTGCCGGCACAAATGTCCTACCACCCAGCGTTCCCCTTGTTCTCCCGAGTAAAATGATACCTCACTTGTGTGGGTGGGCCAAAGGCCTGTGACTGGGAAGAGCCCAAAACTTAGGGATTTAGGGTATAGCACCGAGAATTCTAAGCGCTACATTTTTTTAAAAATACGTTTTTAGCCAGTTCTGCCTTGGACACCCACACAAGTGAGGTATCATTTTACTCGGGGGAACAAGGGCAATGCTGGGTGGTAGGACATTTGTGCCAGCATGGTGATTCCACGCAAAAATATGTGGAAAATATGTTTTTTTCAGCTAAATTTGAGGGTTGCAGGGGATTCTGGGTAGGGAAACATTGGGGGATCCACGCAAGCCATACCTCATTGGACTCCCAGGGTGTCTAGTTTTCAGAAACGTGTGGGATTGGTAGGTTTGCCTAGATGGCGGCGAGCCCGGGGCCAAAAACCAGATGCCCCCCCCCCAAAACCAGGTAGTTTTGTTATAGGTAATTTTGAAGTCTCCACAATACGATTTGGGCCATTTCCTGTTTCAGCCACTATGCCTACCCACAGAAGTGAGGTACCATTTTTATCGGGAGCCCTGGGGGAACGCAGGGTGGTAGGAAATTTGTGGATCCACGCAGATTCCAGAACTTTCCCACACAGAAATTTGAGTAAAAAGTGAATTTGTCAGCTAAATTTGAGGTTTGCAGGGCATTCTGGGTAGGAAAACGTTTGAGGACCCATGCAAGCCATACCTCGCTGGACTCCCCCGGGTCTCTAGTTTTCAGAAATGTGTGGGTTTGGTAGGTTCCCAAGATGGCCGCTGAGCCCGGGGCCAAAAACCCAGGTGACCCCCCTTGCAAAACCAGGTTGTTTTGTGATAGGTAATTTTGATGTCTCCTCAATACGTTTTGGGCCCTTGCCTGTCACGGGTACTTGGACCTCCCACCCAAGTGATGCACCATTTTTATCAGGAGACCTGGGGGAACGCTGGGTGGTAGGAAATTTGTGTCAGCCCGGTGATGCCACAACTTTCCCACACAAAAATGTGTGAAAAAAGTGAATTTTTTCAGCAACATTTCAGGTTTGCAGGGGATTCTGGGTAGGAAAACGTTGGTGGATCCACGCAAGCCATACCTCGCTGGACTCCCCCGAGTGTCTAGTTTTCAGAAATGTGTGGGTTTGGTAGGTTTCCTAAGATGGCCGCCGAGCCCAGGGCCAAAAACCTCACTGGTGTGGGTGGTTCAAGTACCCTGCAACAGGCAAGGGCCCAAAACGTATTGAGGAGACATCAAAATTACCTATCACAAAACAAGCTGGTTTTGCAAGGGGAGTCACCTGGGTTTTTGGCCCAGGGCCCTCCTGGGGCGATCTCCAAGCAGGGAGGGGTACCATTGGAAAGGGGAGATTCTCCCCTTTCCAACGATACCTCTCCTGAGTTTCTACGTGCTCAGGGGGCTGAGATAGCCCCCTGAGCACGTAGAAACTGAAACTGAAATGAGCCTCTTGGCTCATTTCAGTTTCGGTTTCACTGAAATGACATCAGCGCGACGTGCGCGCCGATCGTCATTTCAGGGAAATTAGGGGGGGGCCTCGGGAGCTGGGGAAGCTCTTCCCCAGCTCCCGAGGCTTTAGGGGAGAAAAGGGAATCCCTCTGGTGCCCGCACCAGAGGGATTTCCGGTGCTGGGTGTCATGACGAGCTGGACTCGTCATGAGCACATGCCCACTGTGTGCCATGACGAGTCCAGCTCGTCATGAGCATGGAAGGGGTTAAATCGGAACTTCATAGGTTCTTTCGCAAAATCCGTCTACGATATTTCTTCAAAGACTCTGCAGCACCATCTGCATTATCCCAGACAGGACTAAGAGTGCCTTCCACTTTCGTTCCACCTGCCAATGCGATGAGAAACAAAATTTTGGCATATGAAAGTGTAGTACTTAGGGATGTGTCGAGACTTCTGAAAGAACATAAACATACTACCCCAAATATCACAAAGATGGAGAGTGCAGCCCTTTTGACACTAAGAAACAACAAGGACATTGTCATAAAGTCTGCAGATAAGAGTGGGGCCATCGTGGTGCAGGATGTAACTAATTACAAGACTGAGATTATGAAGCAACTACAAGATGGTGTCAGTTATTGTAAACTGAGAACAGATCCTTCAAAGGATCTCGCACTGGAGATATTAACTATCACTAAAGAAGGACTTGAACAAGGTTTTCTAAGCAACCTCGAATTCCAATACCTGAACCAAAAGCATCCCCGGCTCCCCACAATCTACACGCTGCCCAAGATCCACAAGGACATGCAAAACCCGCCTGGGCGCCCTATTGTATCAGGATGTGGATCCATGCTAGAGCCCTTATGTAGGTACATAGATTTCTTTCTGAAACCGATTGCTGAAACCACACAGACCTATTTGAGAGACACTATGCAAACAATTAATTTGATTGACCAACAATCTTTCAATCCCAGCGATCAACTGCTGGTGACGTGCGACATCGTATCATTATACACGAGTATACCCCAACAGTCTGCCCTTGAAGTAATGAGAGATGTTTTGGATCAACGATCAGCTCCCATGGCAGTGCCAACTGAGTTCATCATTGGACTACTCACCATAGCCATGATGAAAAATGTCTTCTTTTTTCAGGGCAACTATTACATACAGATTAAGGGAGTGGCGATGGGGGCAGCCTTCGCCCCAGACTTGGCGATTATCTACCTGGACAATTTTGAGAAATCATTCATTTTCAACAACAACCCCTTTAGTAACCGGGTGATGATGTGGAAACGGTATATCGACGATATACTGATGATCTGGACTGGAGATACCATGGAGTTAGGCCTATTCCATGACTGGCTTAACCAAAGAAATCAGGACATCAAGTTCACAATGCAATCAAATTCCAGTGAAATAGATTTCCTAGACATTACCATCCGCAGCGAAGATAACAAACTTTACACCACGTTATATCGTAAACCTACGGAACGCAATTCCCTCCTCAGATACAATAGTTACCATCCATGTGGTCTGAGAGACAACCTACCCGTCGGGAAGTTTCTGCGTGTCCGCAGAAATTGTTCCAAGAGAGCAGACTACATGGCCGAATCAGAGGACTTAAGCAACCGGCTCCTAGAGAGGGGGTACCCAAGAAGATTGGTCAAGAGAGCTCAGAAGAGGGCGTGGTTTAGCCCCCGCGAAACGCTGTTAACACCGAAGGACAAGAAAGATGGTCCACTACAGAGGATGATTTGCGTGACCACTTTCTCCACGAGGAGCAATGCCATTAAGAAGGTGATCAACAAACACTGGAGTTTGGTGTCAGACGATATCGAACAACCCAATCCACCTATGCACTCTTTTAAAAAAGCTAAGAGCGTGAAAGACCATGTGGTCTGCGCGTTCCTTGATACTCCAGCAGCACCGTCTCTTCAATCACTTTGGAATCTACCTGTGGTGCAGGGACATTTTAAATGTGGACACTGCAAGGCATGTCAGACAACTATCCAAACAAAGAAGTTCACATATAAACATCATACGATTGACTTGGAATCATTTACAAACTGCAACACAACTAATGTAATTTATGGAATCATCTGTCCTTGTGAACTACTCTATGTGGGCCAAACACAGCAAAAAATCAAGACTCGGATACTCCAACATCAAAGCAGAATACGATGTGGGGTCCAAGGGGCACCTTTAGTTGAACATTGTACAGCCAATGGGCATACCCCAGACGAGTTACAGTGGGTTGTCTTAGAGAAAGCCACGCTGGGCCCCAGAGGGGGCAATATTGGCTCAATCTTGGACACAAGAGAATGTAAATGGATGTCCCTATTGGATACGATAAAAAACGGGCTGAACGAGCTAGATTCCAGCCATGCACAACTAGCCTGCCTTTTTTCTGAGTAATTTGTTTCACATGACACCTTACAATTTCAATATGCAGTGGTGAGACATCTGAACCTGTTAGTCAACAGACATTTGCACTTTGTCCATCTAATGTGCGATTTTTGTAATTTGTGTTATTAACCATGTGAACCTTGTCCATCCATTCAATCTAATATCCTAAGATGTTTAATGGTTTTATAACCTGCACCACTAAATCTCTAATTAAGTATCTATGTCATTCATATATATGTCCTCTCATGTTTTCTATTACTATTGCCTACTTGGACGTATCACATTTACCTACGAAAGTACAGCTAAGCATTTGCCTGTATCAATTGAATGTAGCGCTCTGTTTTCATACCCAATCATGCTATGTGCCCCTGGTGCCGTTTCATCATTTGTTTGATCACAAGTCTATTGTGTTTACAACAATACTCTGACATTCGTGATCACACACGAAGCAGTCTGTCTTCGCTTCCCCTATGACACGCTTTGCGGTTTCACAAGCATTTAGCGTCTGCGAGCCGTCGTCACGCACACGGCCGCGGTGATTTTTTGCCGTATTTAAGCCACTCAAGGGACACTGCTCCGGTTCCCTTCCAGTACATGGAGCGTCCCTTGCGAGTAGCGGTGAGTTTTTGAGCATCATGCAGACTTGGCTTTTTGAGTAGAGACACCATGATTAATGCCTTGCTGTCCCTTTAAGTATTATTAGTAACTGAGGCTTTTGCCTTCTGCTTCAATTTGCAGACTTGCACCGCGGTACCGCCAGTCGCTTTCACGGCATTCCCGTCTCAGCGGTGAGGGCGTGTTAACTTCCCTAGTTTCCAGGCAGTTCTCTAATATTTATTGCTCCTGTGACTGCCTCTTGAGGCAGTGTAGAATTACATGTTCCTTGTGCTTATCTTTCAGATTGGGTGGCACAGGGATTGACTCTGCAATTCATGTTATTGACAGGTATTTATACATATTGTTTATGACAAGGTTTCCTTAACCCCTTCCATGCTCAGAACGAGCTCAGCTCGTCATGCTGCGCAGTGCTCGTGTGCGCATGACGAGCTGAGCTCGTCATGAACCCGTCCGCTTAATGAAACGCCTCGCACAGGGCGAAAATCGGCCGCGCATGGAAGGGGTTAATAAACTACCCACCAGTTGTTTTCAGGGTCTTTTATAGCAGTCGTTTCCTGTGCTCCATTTTTCAGATTAAATACTGTTTGACTAAACCAAGAAACCTGGTTCTCGTTCAAGCGAATATTTTGGAAGGGACATAATCACATTGATTCAGCCTTTAAGTAAGAGACTAAAATAACCGCTTTCATTAGTGTATACCAACCCTACATGATGGGTGGTTAGATTCACATGCACATTATTTTTACAGGTGCGGTTTTCCGCTCTCCTTTGTTTGGAGCCCACGAGCCCTACTTGTTCCACCAGCCTCCCCGTGTGGGGCTGTCCATCGTAAATAATAGGGACTGATGCCCTCCTTTTACTTTATATGCTTTTAGTTTTTCCAGTTCATATGTGTTCTAAGTTATTTTTCTTTAATCGATCCCTAGGTGCCCCCCTCCCCTTTCACCACAGTCCTGAGGAAGACCCCCTTTGTAAGGATTTCAATGACCTACACTAGCTTTGGGGTCGAAACGTCGACACTTTATATGTTGCCAGTATAATCAACAGTAATTGTCTTACTGTGGTTTGTTGTTTCTTATACATGGCTGTATAATATATTATTTATGGAATTGTGAAGCTTTCGGCTAAATGATGCGCCATCAAATTAGAATAATGTGATGTGCACGATACTCTTACTACACGTACTCCGTTACCCTCCCTCAAATCACCGACTCTTCCCCACTCCTTCTCCCCCCCCCCCTTTTTTCCTCTGGGCACTTTCAGCTTTTAAATTGTTTTTGCAATCATTATGTGTTCAGTGTGATTAAATAACACTGCTTCAGTATTCAAACAATTGTCTTTGAGTCTGTTAACCTTTGTCTACCCTAAGCACACTGTTTAATGTACCTTTACTGGGACCACCCATTATTGTACTGGAGGATAGTACACCAGCACTGGGGCTCTCTACTGTGAAGTGGTTTCGAGTTTGAAGCTTGTCCCACGACGAATCTGAAGAGCCACCCACAGGAAAGCCCTAAGTACCCTAGGGAAAGGCTTGGGACGATTCAGGTGTGGAAATGTACCCAAAAGTGAGCACACTGGTGCAGGGTCACCCTCTCGTCCTTGGGTCCAAAGACTAACAAAAAGAGAAATCGGCACTGGAGCTGGAGTAAAATAACAAGTTTATTAATCACTCATGAGTGGGACCACGTCCACACAACACTCTCAAGTGTAGAAGGAGGAGGCACACTGAACTCACAAACCATCGTCCTTATATCCGGCTTTGTTGCAATGTAAGCATATGGACAGAAATGGAAAGAACAAGTTTAGAAATAGCTATCAGCAAACAAGGGCAGATGGATAACCACTTGGTCAGCAAATAGGGAGGGGGAGCAGGAATGCTTATGGCAGCAGTAAACAGTCAACAGACAACGTCTAAGACCAGGTGCACCAGCAGTTACAAACCCCCAGCACGTACATTGCTTAGTCATGTCAGGAGGTCAACTAAAATAGATAACACAAGCAGAGTGAAAAGATGAGCAGCAGAGGACGGAAGAATTACGAAGGAAACGAAATGGACACCACAGCCAAAATGGCTGTTGCTTATGCTAACGTAAAATATTACACGTTTCCACAGACGACCCTTTTAGCATAAGCTAAGACATTTTCTTATGCTTTTAAACGGGTACGATAAACATCATGGATGTCAATTTGGCCTAACGGCTAGGGCGGTCGACCTCAAATCTGGGGACCTGGGTTCGAGTCTCGGCAATGATGCTGAACATCTTGTGATTCTGGGCAAATCACTTAGGGCCATATGTATCAAAGGTTTTTACCCATTCTGTGTCTATGGAAAAATGTGTTCATACATATGGCCCTTAATCTCCCCGAGCCTAATGAAAAATGAATGTGTCCTCATGTAACGCAACTGGTGCTATGTAAAGTGCTCTGATACCCTATTCCTTCGGGGCAAGTTTGTGCTATATAAAACTCTGTAAAAAAAAACAAAAAAAACCCCATCATTTCACAGATTTTTCGTTCCATTGCTGAACGGGCATTTGCATTTTGGACATTCGTTTTAGATGGTAAACAGGTAGTACAAGTGGAAATATAGAGGGAACAGAGCATTGGCCCACATTGAATACATAAACAACAAGAGAAGAGAATTGCAATAATTATGAACAAGGCCGACAATATTTTCAGACCCCATACAGAAAATATGTTCCAGAACCATCCAGTCCAAGTCCATGTTCCCGAGTCTTGATGTATCTCAGTGGCTATTTTATGCATTTTGGAAATGGCATCATAAACAAAAGGGGCGTGGTCAGGGATGAACACTCAACAGCTACTACCGATAATGCGACATGCTCCAACACGATCAGCTAAGATTACATCTAGCACCATTCTATTTTGCAAAGTCACAATTCTCGTAATTTGGAGTTCTTCTGTAATATTTCCAAGAGCCATTGCTGTTTGATTAGTCACAGCCTCTACTACACGGGTCAATCGTCTAATTTTCCTACTGTTTAAAGCCGCACCAACAAAGAAAAAGAGTCCCAAATTAAAGTCAACATATTGCTGTAATGCAGTGTCAGTTTGATCCACTTCATCATTATTTATAGTTCTTTTGAATCGGTTCAAGGAAATGTCATTAAACAGGTTTTGATCTTTATGATAAGATGCAGGTGCTAAGAACACAGGAGGAAGCAAGAAGGACACACAGCATATTCCAGACCATCCAATTGGTAGATGATAGTAACCTTTACTTCCACAAATGAAATAAGTGTTGTGTGAGGATAGAAAACTGCTATTGTTCGTTCCAGTAATATTCAATACTGTAGTACAGTCACTTTTTCCCACTGGAATACTGCCAAAACTACTCACACAAAGATTTGTTCGGGCTCTAGTAACAGCGATAACAGGAGACCCGTTACCCTTGGCCGTTCGAGTGTTGGGGAAAACATAGCTTGTGGAGGAATCTCCTTTGCGATACTCCTTCATTTCCCATACAGTTCCTTTGGCTTGTGGGTCCCCTTCCTCATCGGGGTAACAAACCTTGTTTAATCGCGCATTAAGTCCTCCTACATCAGCTAGAGTAATATTACTGATTTCAGAGGCCCACAACAGTGCGAACCAGGCTCTACAGGAGCCATTATGCGAGAATGGCAAGGGAATGAAAGGCGTTCCTCCCTTCTTCTGATGGGCTGGCATCATTCCACATACCAGCAGTTGGTAGTGTTCGTAGCATTATGAGTATGATGCAACATTTGTATGAAATTGTTATTGAGATATGACATTCGGTGCTTCTTTTCATGATAGGGAAGAGTGAAGTAATAATGTTCTGTGGGGACAGGAGTAGTAGCAGACAGTAAGTTTCGAGCCGAAGTTACTTCCTCCACAACCCACATTATCACAGCAATGATGACAGCAGTCAAAGTTAGTCCAGTGATGAACATTGTGCATTTGCTACAGATTTTTGCAGCATTCGATTTCTTCTCCTCAGGCATGTTCATCTCGTCGGCAAATAACAAAACAGATGGTGCCCTAAGGTCCTGGGCAGGCGTTGGTTTCTTCGACGCTGAGACGAGTAGTCACTAAAAGGCTACCCCCTTTGTAGTCAGTCTTTAACCACCCAGGACAGTGGCTCAAACAGTCTCTTTCTGCGATGAAATGTCTTTCTTCCTGGATCGAAGCAGATATCTAGATGCACCAGGGATCGTGTGGTCCGGGAAGACTTCCTCAGGTCCTTCAGGTGACGCAGCTCGTCCTCTCTCGATGACCAGGATGTCGCGGTAATCTGTCAGCACAGCTGGGCTCACGAGGGCATGCGGAACCCTTCGACAATGGGTGGCATGCACCCAGTTCTTCCGGTTGGTCACTCAGACTGCAGTTCTGGTAGCAAGGAGGACTTGCTCTGAGCCACGCCACCAAGGTGCCAAGGAACTGGTCCGTTGAAACGATTTCGTCAACACAAAATCGCCAGGCCGCAGATCGTGGCCTTCACCCTGCGACCTGTCTGGAAGAGCTTCCCGTACCTGCTCATAAATAGAAGACAAACTGTCAGTTAACTGGGACAAATAGTCACTCATCAACATGTGGGGAACATCATGTATAGGCCGAGGCTTGGGGACCCCCCAAATATTCATGGGCCTGCCAAAAACGATCTCATATGGCGTAAGGCCAGATCGTGTATGTGGTATTGATCTAATAGAAAGCAAGGCTAGGGGCAGTGCATCAGGCCATTTCAAAGACGTGGAAGCCTGTATTTTAGCCAATTTCAATTTCAGGGCGGAGTTATAACGCTCCACCAGGCCTGCTGATTGTGGGTGAAAAGCGGCATGAAATTTCTGCTTAATCCCCAACCCTTTCATGACATATTCTACAACTTGCCCAATGAAATGAGGGCCGTTGTCACTCCATAGGACCCGACAAATGCCGAATCGAGGAAAGAACTCCTTTAGGAGAACTTTCGCTGTCGTGAGAGCTGTATTATCCTTCGTAGCATACGCCTCCACCCATTTACTGAAGGCACAAACCACTACTAGGACATATTTTAGATTATTACAGCGTTCAAACTGAATGTAGTCCATTTGCAGGACTTCAAAAGGTGCAGTTGGTGTTGCAAACCCTCCTGTTGGAGTTCGCGTTCCCTTTCCAGGATTATACTGGAGACAGACCAGACAAGACTGGACTATTTTTTAGCAGTGCCGGCAATATCAGGATGATCCCAAACTTGCATAAGTTGTTTTGCCATTGAAGATGCACCAACATGTGCCGGCCCATGTGCCATGTGAATCAAAGGGTATAAGTATGCTGTGGTTAACTTCCATTTGGTCATATCTTTATTCCTCCAGCAGCCCTCATCATCCAGTGTTCCCTCCTTGGACCATTGGTCTAGTTCGTCAGCAGAGGCAGATTGTTGCATGTCCAGCACTTCCTGCCTGGCATCATGCCAACGTTCAGCTTGTGAATTCACCACATACATAAATGTGGTACTTCGCTGCATTGCGGTCTCACGGGCTGTGTGATCCGCAAAGGCGTTACCTGCTCCTATTTTATCAGTCACTTTCTTGTGTGCACTACACTTAACAATTGCCACTTTCTTAGGATAGGTTAGGGCAGTAAGAAGATTATACACTAATTCTCCATGCACTATCTGTGTTCCATGTGAGGTGAGGAAGCCCCTTTCTTTCCACAGGCGACCAAAATTGTGTGACAGCCCAAAAGCGTACTGGCTGTCGGTAAAAATGTTAACCAGTAAGTCTGTACTAAGCTCACATGCTCTCGTCAGTGCAATCAGTTCGGCCGCTTGGGCCAACTTCTGTGGGATGCGAGCTGCCTCAACTAGTGTCTGAAGTGTCGTGATAGCATAGGCAGCAGATGTAGTGACATCAGGTAATTTTAAACATGAGCCATCAACCCATAACTCCCCATCAACACTAGAGAGAGGTGTATCTTGTAGGTCAACGCGACCCTTTGTTTGCTCTTCAGTGAGGAATATACAATAATGTGACTCTTGTGACTGTGGCTGAGTAGATGGAAAGGGCAATAGTGTAGCAGGGTTTAATGTCAAACATCTTTTCAATGTGATATGAGGGGCCAAAAGTGTCAATTCATATCCTGTCAAACGAGCACCAGTCAAATGCTGTGTTTTCGTTTGATTTAACAAGGCATCAACTGAATTGGGTACTAACACAAGCAGTTCATGTGACAAAACTATCCCTTCACTCTGACGTATAGATACAGCCGTTGCTGCCACCGCTCGGAAACATCCAGGCAGCGCGCGAGCGACTGGGTCAAGGACAGCTGAGAAATAGGCACAAGGACGTTGTTTATCACCGTGTGTCTGTGTTAAAACCGAGAGGGCACAACCTTTTGCCCTCTCGTGTACATAGAGTGTGAAAGTCTTAGTGTAGTCTGGAGTTCCTAATACTGGTGCAGAGCAAAGAGCTTGACGTAACTGTTGGAAGGCATTCTGACATTCAGTAGTCCATGGGAGGGACATCGGAGTGTCTTTAGTCAAAAGGGCCAACAAAGGTTTAATAATGTGCGAAAAACTGGGGATCCACTGCCTACAAAAAGAAGTGAGGCCAATCAGTGCACGAACATCCTTCTGAGTACGGGGCACAGGAGTATCTAAAATGGTCTGAATGCGGTCTGGTGTGAGTGCACGTCCCTTCTTAGACAGGAGGTGACCTAAATAGGTAACCTGCTGTCTACAATATTGCAATTTCTTTCGCGAGACTTTGTGATTATGAGAGGTAAGAAATGATAACAATAACAGTGTTCCTTCTTCACACTGCTCAGGAGTATCTGCAGCTAACAAGATATCATCAACGTATTGGATAAGGGCCACTCCCTTTGGTACAGGAAAGGAATCAAGCTGCCTTTTTAATGCCTGACTGTAAATGCTAGGACTTTCTGTATAGCCCTGTGGAGCTCTGCAGAACTGGAAGGATCTATTTTTCAATGTGAATCCAAACAGATAACGGCTTTCAGGGTGAATGGGTATTGAGAAGAATGTATTCTTCAAGTCGATCACCGAAAATGTAGTGGCAGTGGGAGGGACCATAGTGAGAAGAGTTGTGATGTCAGAAACTACCGGATATTGGGGCACTACAATTTTATTAACCTCTTGCAAATCAATAATGAATCTTTAAATTTTAGTGTCAGTGTCTTTTTTCAAAATAGGAAGGATAGGGCTATTGCAAGTATTATAGGGGACTTCTTCCACTACCCCCACTTTGATCAAATCCTGAACAATGTGTGCTAATGCTTCTTCACCTTCTCGGGAAATTTTGTATTGGGGAAGACGAGGCAATGAGACACCTTCCCTTACTTGGATATGCACTGGTGGAATAACCATTTGACCCACATCAGTATCTGATCTAGCCCACAAAGTACTAGGTAAGGACGCCGGAGCGACATCCTCATTGATAAGACAAGATCTCTCAACTAGTGGATAATTGTCATTCAAAATAACACGCACACCTTCCGGAGAACAACGTATTGTAGCACGAAAATATTTAAGCATATCGATACCCACAATGTTGTCCGGCGTGGTAGGGGAAAGCAAAAACGGACATGCTGCTGTGAATTTGTCAAGTCCGAATTCATGTGGCTGTGAAAGCGGGCTAGGTGTAGGTGTTCCATCGAACCCTATTGATGTTATCATTGTGCCGGACAGGGGAGCCCTAGGAACCAATCTTTTAGACAGAGCACTACGGGCAGCCCCTGTATCAACCAGAAACCGATCAGTAGATCCCAAGACATTTGCGTCAACATAAGGACCTATTTGATCTACTGGCACCTCAACCGGTTCCTTACCCCATCCTAGGCATCCCTATGCGTAATCAGAATCTGCAAGTGCATCAGCAGAATAATCAGACATTTGGTATTGATTTCGTCTAGCAAAAGTATTAGAGTAATTTGGTCCTTGTTCAACTGCCTCAAACCTGGGACGAGCTCCTGTACCTCCCCTGTTTCCTGAATTCCCTGGGCGTCCTCTCATACTTCCCCTTTCCCGGTGGTACTGCTGACCTCGCAAAAGGGGGCACTCAGAACGCCAATGCCCAGTCTCTTTACAATAAGCACACTGATCAGGGGACAAATTTGCTCGAAGAAAAGGGGGCACTCCAGGTGTATACATTGAACGTCCACCTCTTCCACCTCCCCTAAATGGTGGACCATATACTTGGGCCAACATAACTTTTGTCTTTAAATCTTTAACCTTCTTATCCTCCCTGCCTTTCGCTTCCTGTTCCTGTCGCTCATAATGTTGGGCCATAGTCAAAAGGGAAACTGGGGAAGACGTGGTCCAAGAACTCTCGCTAGCCTTTAAGCGACTAGCTATCTCCGGTAACATATTAGCGACAAATTTGTCAACAAACAAATGCTTACCCGTATCATCGGCCAATGACTGACCACTAAAATCATGGAAGGTCTCTTCAAATCTTGAAAAGAAATCAGAAACTAACTCATCCTTTTTCTGTTTACAGGACGCTAACGTAGTCCAATCTATTTTCTTAGGGTTTATGAGAGTCTTTAACTTAGTCACAATAGCTTTAGGAAGATCTAATATCTCCTTCTGAGGTTTCTGCGCAGGCTCCCTTTCCGCATCTATTTCTTCTAAATGTTCCCAAGTATCACCATATGCCACATTATCATCTATTTTACGTATTGTTCTCCACATATCAGGGGGCAGAATAAGCCCAAAGAACATATCAATATCTGGCAAGGTCATAGTGCAGGAGCTGATGGCTCCTTCCACCTCCTCATAAAAGGCGGCAGGATTTTTCCGGGGGTCAGGTAAAGCAGCCTTAAGAGCCATAACATCTGCTCTGCTCCAAGGAGTGTAGACCCAATTATATATAAAATATCCCTTTGCATCATCCGAAGTTTTATCATCACTTGTTCCCGCACCTTTCGGAGGAACATACAGGGGTGCAGCTTCACGCATTGGTTTCATAATAATTTCACTACTACTGGGTTTGTTTGCATCCACCAAAACATCTGCTTTCTCTGTCTGAGACTTTTCAGTTTCTACAACTTTACCCTTTCTAGCTAATTCTTGTTCCTTTCGTAAACGCAATGTTTCATCTCGTAATTTAACTATTCGTCTAATCGTATCAGGTATATCTGAAAAAAGGTAAGTCCCATCTACTAACCGCTTATAATCAATGTTCAGATCAGCTGGTTCTGTTTCGTCAGAAATATGCCGCCAACCATATATTACCTCCCAACAGAATTTTTCTACAAAATATAACTGGTCTATATCTTTCCAAGGTTGAACCATATCTATGAGGATCGTCGCTGTAGTAGTCCGACGAGCTTCCTCTTTAGCAGCAGTTTTTAATGTATCTTTTTCTGCTTGAGTCAAAGTAGCGCGAGTCTGTCGCCCAGATTGCCTGTCTTTATCTTTATCCTCTGAGGAAGAGACCTCCTCGTCAGAGGCATCCATCTCAGGAGCACTTGGGGCGGGAAATTTATACGGGGTGGGGGTCGTTCTAATAGGATGCAATCATCCTGGGGTTTATTAAGTAGTGGATAGATAGGGCGCCTAATAGGATACTGGCCATTTACCTCTAATCGACGTTCCCTATCTTCCTTTTCTATTCTTTCCTTCATTTCTTTGTCTTTTAATTCCAATGCTTTTTGATATATCGTTTTCCGCTGCTCTTTTTCTGTTAAAGCTTCTGCTCTTTTTGCTCTCTCTCGCACTTCTTTATCCCACATATGTACACACTGCTCTACATATTGAACCTTTTTAGAATCGAATGACCCATTCACTGGCCATTGTAAATCGCACTCTTTCTTTGTGTATTTGTTCCATAATGAACCATACATTAAGGGAGAAATACCATATTTTATATACATTTCTCTATTAGGGGTCCCTTCCGGAGGAGCCGGCTGACTTTGCTCTAAAATATTCTTGGTACCACAAGAGCAGCAACACCACTTACAGAGTGTACTGAGAACAGGCATGTTTTTCCAAGTGTATGTAAAATATTACTACTCCAAACAAATATTCCAAAAAGGAGAAAAATCTCCACATTACCTGCCTTCAGTCTTTGCAAAGAATAAATATCAAAACCAAACCAAAAACCAAACCAAGCAAATCAAGAGTGCAGCGTCAGCGACCTTACCAAACAGAAGTCTCCAGCTCCCACCTGCCGATCTCTGGTCGACCTAATGGTCACTGCAAAAAGTACGCCAAAGAAAGCCCCAGTCGAGACAGGCCACCACCTGGAGGGTCAAATCGGGAAAACCGGAAAAGTCACGTCGGCCTGCAAAGACAAGGGTCTCCTCATGCAGTGCGCATCCTCACTAATATTTCGATCCTCCGTCAAGACCACTCCTTCGGACGGCCGCATCTCCGATGGGGCCCAACGTGCTGCACGCCAACTGTGGAAATGTACCCAAAAGTGAGCACACTGGTGCAGGGTCACCCTCTCGTCCTTGGGTCCAAAGACTAACAAAAAGAGAGATCGGCACTGGAGCTGGAGTAAAATAACAAGTTTATTAATCACTCATGAGTGGGACCACGTCCACACAACACTCTCAAGTGTTGAAGGAGGAGGCACACTGAACTCACAAACCATCGTCCTTATATACAGCTTTGTTGCAATGTAAGCATATGGACAGAAATGGAAAGAACAAGTTTAGAAATAGCTATCAGCAAACAAGGGCAGATGGATAACCACTTGGTCAGCAAATAGGGAGGGGGAGCAGGAATGCTTATGGCAGCAGTAAACAGTAAACAGATAACGTATAAGATCAGGTGCACCGGCAGCTACAAACCCCCAGCACGTACATTGCTTAGCCATGTCAGGAGGTCAACTAAAATAGATAACACAAGCAGAGTGAAAAGACGAGCAGCAGAGGACGGAAAAATTACGAAGGAAACGAAATGGACACCACAGCCAAAATGGCTGTTGCTTATGCTAACGTAAAATATTACACGTTTCCACACAGGATCCCTCCCAGACGAAAAGCTGGACAGAGAGGAGGATACTCCCATGTCCTTTGTCCAGTTTCGCGCCAGAGCGGGAGCCAATGGTTCCCGGAACTGGCTCAAACTGGAGTATGCAAAAGGGCACCAATTGTGCAGTCTGGTGGCGCTGGAATGCGCCCCACCCCTGCCCAATACACTAAGTCCTGTCTGGGAGGTAGTCACACCTCCCTGCGGCAGGAAACCCTTTGTTCTGCCTTCCCCTATTCGAACTCAGCTCAGCAGCAGGAGGACAGAAATGTGTTTGTGGTCGGCAGCAGTACTAGCTTGCTGTTAGACCCTAAAAGGCTGGTACCGGGAATACAGGGGGGCACCCTAGGGGCGCCCCCAGTACATGGGATCCTACATCCAACACTGGAATCGGTGTTGGGGTAGGATTCCAACATGTTTGATACCAAACATGACCGGTTTCGGTGCAGCCAATATATAGTTCGACATCTCATATTTGACTATATGTATTAAATGGCTGACCGCACTTACAAAGCCTGGAGAATCGACTCCTGGGTTTGGAGAGGGGCCCTGCTCATGCAGGGGTACCCTCACACTTGTAACCAAGCACCCTACTCTCAGGACTGAAGAGCCTGCCATAGGGGTGACTTATAGGTTTTAAGTGCAGTGACCTCAGATATAAGGAAACATATCTGTTGCAAGTGGTGCTAGAACCAACTTACACAGGCTGCAATGGCAGGCCTGTAGTCAGAGTTTGAGTTGTCTCTCATGGGTGGCATAATACATGCTGCAGCCTATGGGAGACCCCTGGTGTACTTATGCCCTGGTTACCTTAGTACCCTATACTAGAGACTTACAGGGGTACACCAGTATCCATTTGGGAAGGTACCAAAGTACTTACCATTATCAAATTTAGGGAGGAAGCACAGTGACTGGGGGCCTGATTAGCAGGATCCCAGTCAGACTAGTCAGAAAACAGAATAAAACCAGCAAAAAGTGGGGGTAACCATGAAAGCAGATCCTACTTTCCTACAATCAAGGTAACCAAGAGCCAAGTATGGCAGTCCTCTGTAGTAAGCCTTCGGCATTATGTGGTCATTGGGAATATCTGTCCTTTGGATGCTATGATTCAGTCTTTGTTGATGTGGGAGTTGTCCACCATTGTCCACCACCTAGACGTGAGTGAGAGCCTTTTTAGCAAAGGATAGTACAGACATTTTGTGGCCAACTGTGGGATCATAGTTGCACCCTTAACAGCCTTGAAATCCTACACGTAGCCTAAGAAAGTGATTTGGACTGCAGTATGTCAGAAGGTTTTTGAGAATTACTAGGTAGCAGTAAGCACTGCTACTTTGTTGAAGGCACCTGACTATGGTCAGCCCTTCATTGTACGGACTGATGCTTCAGTTAGAGATGGAGCAGTGCTGCCTCAACTTGATGACTAGGGTAAAGAAGGTCAAGTAGTGTTTAAACAGTTGCAGACTGCTTCCTAGGGTGCCATTGAAAAGGAATGCTTTGCGATATGTGGACCCTGAGGAGGTTCTGGCCTTACTTGTTTAGTACCAAATTGTGGTCTAGACAGATCACAAATATCACAAGTGGTTGATGGCAATGTAGGGTGAGAATACCAAGTTGCTGAGATAGTCTATGTCATTGCAATGTAGAGCACAAAGCCAGAATGCAACATGGGAATGCAGATGGGTTTCCCAGCAGCTCTGCTGATCCGATGACCATATTTCTCCAACAGTGGAGTAAGGTTTTAGTAGTCTGATCTTGGGAGGGCGTCTGTTAAGATGAGAATGTCCCTGGCATAGTAAACAGCTCTGCCCTGAGTTCCTGACTGCATGCAAAACTGGTATTCTGATATTTTGTTTGGTCCTATAGCCTTACCTAGTTAGTCTAGCTAGTGTGCAGAGGACTAGGCCTGTCCATGATAATGTGAGGTCCATATCCTGTTATGTGCCCTAGAGGGATGCACCAAGCAAGCCCCCATAGCTACACTAGGACGACTCTCCATGCCCTGGTTTAGTCACATAAAGTGGTGCTGGCACTTTACTGAGTTTTGTGAATCATTAGTTATGATCAGACCTTTTTTCTGTGGTAGAGTTGAGTGTGGTCTACTGACCAGCCGGACTGGCTACTGGGTGTTTCGGTGTGTGGGCTGGTTTTGTTACTGGGGACCTGCCAGGCACATTCCTACTAGCAGCACTTCTAAATAAATGCAAAAACAAATGTTTTAAAAGCATGCTTAAAGTCTACATTAAAACCATTTGTTTTTGCATTGTTTATTTGGAACAATACCACGCGTCCGGTCCTGCTACTGTCTCCACCTGTACAAAGTTCTGCTTTAATGTGAACCCCAGACATTTGCGCTGACTTTCTGTGTGCGTGTCTAATGTATGCATGTGCAGTGCATGCGTACCACATGTGTCATAGTAGGACTCTGTTTATGGTCAGAGTCTGAGTACAGGGACCTGTGGGATCCATTTTCGAAAGCCTTTGTTTTAGCATGGCACAAAATAGAGGGCAGATACAGCTTCCCCAGACAGTGAGAGTGTACTGTCTGCATTCCTTTAACAGGCGGTGCAAGACTCAGGCACTGAAGTGAGGTAAATGGAGACAGGGCTACCCTTGGAAATTGAAGGAGATCATTGTTAGCAAAACGCTGATGATTAGTTATTCATGACCACTGTCATTTAGTAGATGGCAAGAATGCGTGGTGGGACAGCAGTTTTTGTTGTTTGAGGAAGTTTCTAAGCAAGCCTACTCTTTTTTCTTTCACCAATTACTCCTTCAGGAAGACAGAGGACAGCCAGGTGCAGAGTGCTTACACTTCATTTTGCACTTGTTGTGGATACTCCTGCATAGAGCCAGCATCATTGGTACTTGGTGTGAAGCCATCACCTTGCACAAAAGCTTTGCCTGACAGACAAATTACATTTGAAAGAGAATCAACCCAAACTAGTTCTAGTGGAGCCACATTCCCTATCTAGAAAATTGGTATGAGAGTGTAACTCAAATGACCGTACGTTGTTTCACTTTCAAGTTCTTCTTGACCTAGAAAGGGAATGCTCCGCAGAGTACTCAAAGGACAGCTGTGCGAGCAGGACTGGTGTTCGCATGACAGCCAATCTCCTAGAGGTGAGGGGACATTACCTGCCGTCTGCACTTCTTGCTGGAGGAGCCAAGGGTCTGCCTTGCACCTGGAAGTCTACCCGTCTGTCTGCTTAGAGAGGGAAAGAGAGTGTCTGACCTTTCAGGAGGAGAGACTATGCAGGGTGAGAAGCCCAGCAGCTTCCTGGTGTGAAGAACACTCAGAAGAAGCTGATTGCCTGTGGAGCGAAGCCAAAGAGGCCCTCATTGTGTGGATCTCTGGATCTCCTTGAGCCATTTCCTTTGTGAACTGCACCAAGCCATTCAAGAGAGAAGCAACATAGTGTCATCTGGCACCCTGTGATGTGCCCAAAAGACTGGTGCTGCCACTACCTGACGTCAGACCAGCTCCAAGAAGAATCACCCATATAGCTACCCAAGATGCACACTGCTAAAGACCCTGCCTGGAAGCTGCATGTACTGTGCAACCAGCCTGAGAGGCCGCAACTACCGAAGATGAGCGCCGCTGTGCAGGACTGCTGCACTGATTCCCATCAGCAATCTGTGACCCAAGTAAGGCTGCCACCAAAGCTCCACACCACTGAAGCTGCTACTGCAGGAACGGGTTCCCCGAAAATGCCCACTTGCGCCACTGGAGCATTAGTTCCACTGAGCAGGTAAAGCAGAGCCTAACTGCACACAAATTGAAAGACTGAGCACACAGAGAAATCTACTGTGTGAACAGTATACTTTGTGCTCACATTAATTAGTTGTGGCAAGGCCATTGAGCTGATCTAAGCATTAGCTGATGGGGTAATCCAGAGTGAACTTCACCTGTGCTTGATTAATTCCTATGCCACATGATGTAGTAGGGAATGTACATATCACTATTCCTAGAGAAAGAAGATGGCACCAGAGGGGATGTAGCAACTTCTTGGGGATCGTAGGTGAGATTACAACACTATAACTACCGCTGTTGAACTGAGTGGATTTTGTTTTGCTGTAAGAATAATGTTCTTTCTTTTTAGCTAAAGATAAGTACTGAGCTGGACATTAGATTATGTCTATTGGCTCATTGTTGAGCTCTGAGCTCTTGACCCCACACTACCTCACAGAGAAACCCTTGACTCCTCACCCTCCCTACCCTGAGAGTCAAATGTGGAAAGGGTGCATATAAAATTTATGATTGAATGTTTCCTGGTCTTTCTCCATCTTTTCCCTAAGCATTGTTCTCCCTCAGAACGTTAAGCGTTTAATGTTCTCTTGTTGGTATTTTGCACTAGTTTCTCTGATGTCAACCTCTGTTCCAGATGTGTTAATACATTCTCTTTGCTCACCTGAAAGATTTGTTGTCCCCTGCTTTACAGCAGCAATTTTGATGAGGGGCATGAGAACAGAGCTTCAAGAACTAAACAGAATGTACATCCCCCTTACCTTCCTATTAAATAATCGGAACGTCCCTTCAGGAAAACTAGACTTCATCATCAATTTCATTTAAAGCGGTGTGCCGCGCCTTGCTGACTGTGGAGGTGCAATTTTGTTTTCTAACAAATACAATACAATGTATACACTTCAAGAACTTAGGCGAACATTTTGCACTTGCATTTCTATTGATAATCAATATTCTCCCATTGAGTTTTTCCCTTTCCAGCATTATGTTATGTTATAGGATTTGTAGAGCGCATGGCTGTCCCGGCAAAGGGACGTCCCAGCGCTAAAAGTCGGAGGAGAGGATGCAAGAGGAGCTACTAGATCGATGGAAAAAGCCAGGTCTTTGCTGACCTTCTAAAAGACAAGAGATTGGTGGTGTTTCTGATAGAAAGCGGCAGAGAATTTCACAGAAAGGGTGCAAGCACCTTGAATGAGCGTCCCCCAGCTCTGGACCTACAGAATCGTGGCACTCGTGTCAGATGTAGGTCAGCGGAGCGAAGAACACGGGTCGGAGTGTAGGGATGACATAGATTGCTCAGAATCGCCGGGCCTGCGTGTGCAAGAATTTTGTGTGTGATGCAGAGCGCTTTAAACTGGATTCTTTACTCTACGGGCAGCCAATGAAGGCGACGCAGCAGGCCTGAGACAGAGCTATATCTAGGCAGAGCAAACAATGTTTGGGCTGCCGCGTTCATGGTGTGCTGTAGCCTGTTGATAACAGACTTATTAGATCCCAACTGCAGACTATTGCAGTAATCCAACCTGGCCAAAACCGTAGCTTGAACGACCAACTGGCGGGTGTGGGGGTCAAACAAACCCAGAATGGTTTTGAGGACACGTAGTAGGCCAAAACAAGTCCCTGCCAAAGATTTAGAGTGGTCCTCAAAAGAGAGGGCATTGTCGAACCGAACGCCAATGTTTTTTACGAATGTTTTTGGCACAGCGTCGGCGGCCACCACTTGTCACTCCAGAGATGGGAGTCTCTACCTAATAGAAGGATCTCTGTTTTGAATGAATTAAGCTGAAGGCAGTTCATTTCCATCCAGGCAGCTATGGCAGATAGGTCCTCCTGAAATTTGGCAGCGTCCTGACTAGGGTCCTTAGTGAAAGATAGTATCAACTGCGTGTCATTCGCGTATGACACCAGAGAAATATTAAGGGTTTTGGCCAGCACAGCCAGCGGTCGAATATAGACATTGAACAGGGTTGGACTCAATGCCGACCCCTGAGGGACACCACAACGTAGTGAGTGTATCTGAGAGTGAAAGGGAGGGACAATGACCTGAAAGGACCTGTCAGACAGAAAGGATGTGAACCAGGAGAGGGCATTACCAGTGATACCGATCTCCTGCAACCGATGGAGCAGGATGTTATGCAAGACCGTATCAAAGGCGGCACTAAGATCGAGCAGAATAAGTGCCGCCGTACTGCCCTCATTACCTTTAGGTATCACCTTGGACAAATACCTAAATATGCAAGCTCACATCAGTGCCACTATTAGGGGAGCCAATCATCAGCTCAACACGCTAAGGAAGATCAAGCCATTCTTACCTCCTGAGGACATCCTGTCAGCAGTCCAATCCCTAGTTATCTTACGCTTGGAATATGGTTTGGTGACCCTAGCTGGCCTTCCTAAAGCTAGATTGGCTCCGCTTAGAGCCACTCTTAACACTTCGGCCAGATTTATCACGGGCTCCAGAAAACATGACCACATCACTCCTGACTTAATTCAGCTTAACTGGCTATCCATTGAAGCAAGAATCCGTTTCAAGATAGCTTGCCAGACGCACAAAGCTATTCATTACAACACCCCCGTCTACTTGACAAAAACACTTGAGCTTTCAGGCTCATGTCGGAACTTAAGAAGCTCTAATACTCTACTTTTGAAACCACCTAAATTCAATAAGAAAAGAACATACAACAGTGCTTTCTCTGGTCTTGCTCTAAGAATTTGGAAGATCGGATCCAACCCATCGACTGCCTCATTCAAAAAACATATCAAGTGGCTACTCCTGAATGACCATCTACAGCAATAGCCCTGATGCCATCTTCAATCCACTTCCATTGCCAGCTTGACAGTTTTTTTTATACCTTTTGCTCAAAATTTGTTATGTTTCTCTTCACAGGTTCCTTTTTGATGTACTGCTTGCTGCAACTTTACTTGGGTAATTCTTGCGTTATATTGTGTTATGTACTTATGTTTTAACCTCCTGCCATGTACCCTCCTTTGTACAGTGCTCTGATACCCGTCTTGGGTCATGTTCGCGCTTTGTAAAACTTTTCGAATAAATTACCACAAACCTCTATGTGGCAATCATAAGCAAAACCATCACTATAATCTTAAAATACAAAATAAGTAAATACCATATTATTGTTTACTTAGCCAAATTATTTTTACCAGAACACTCAATGTCTAAAGATAGTTATACTACTTTGTCTTCCTGCAGCCTATTCCTACAATCATAATCTATTTTTTTTGCTATTTGTTAAATAAAACAAAATGTAATTTGACCCACTACAAAAATTCCAGCAAATCAAGGGTGAACAACCAATACAATGGAAACGGTGGAAAGAAGAATTCATCACACATGTAGTTGTAATAGCAGCAGGCAAAATGCTGGTTGAAAGAAGAACATGTATTATTCTGCATTCATTGGGCTCAGAGAGACAAGACATTTTCAGATCACTTTCAAAAACAAAAGCCCAAGAAGGGCATGATGAATATGACAAATTCTAAGAGTCCATGTTGAGATTAGAATGAAGGTTCAAGCCTACTAACAGAACAACCTTGGAAAGGTATCATTTTTATACAAGGACGCAGAAAGAAAGAAAAACATTAAATGAATTCTTGACAGCTTTAAGAAGTTTATCTAACATTTTCAACTTTTGGAACATATATAATGTAATGATATGTGACCAACTCGTGGTGAATACTTACAATAAACATATAAAGGAAAACTGTGGGATCACTTTTTAGAAGAAGTAATTAATTCAACAAAAGCTATAAAACAATCCATGAGTTGAGTAAAATAAGTTAATTAGAACTGATCAGGTAAAAAGGAAAATAAAGTATATTACATGAGCAGTAAACAAGTGTAGGATGCTGGCTCTTTATATGATATATCACTAAGTGGTTATATCGTGCAAAGAGTCCAGAGATTCCCACAGAAGTGTACAGGGCTCAAAGTAAACCCAAAATGCTCTATTTGTGGTAGTGTGGTTGAGCAGCCTTAGGCCTAACACAGAGGAGTGTAGGACATTTTTTATGCACACAGTGATTAATAAACGACACATGACTCAAAAAGGAGATCCACACCAATTTTAGAAAAATAAGCTTCTTTCATGATTTATTTTAAGACCAGGAAATACGTAAAAAGAAGTACTTTTTTTGAGAGAAATACTTTTCAATTTAAAAAGTGGAATGTTCAGTTCAGCAATGTTAACCGATGGGAGGAAAACAAGAATGCGGTTTTGCAGGTAAGTATACAACTTACAGTCTTGATTTTCAGGATGAAGAATCAGCACCAGACAAGTTTCAGGTAAGTAGCAAATTTACACCTCCAGCTGCACATGGGCAGCTGGGTGTAGGGTTCAAACTCAGAATCTGGTGCCAATGTTATTCAATGGAGAAAGGGGGTAATCGAAGAGATGCCGTCACAGGTGAGTAAAGCGGTATGGTATCCCAGTCTCCGGGGGTTAAAGTAAGCACAGGAGGGGCCACAAGGCAGCACCAATCTTACACCCTCAGCGGCACAGGGGCGGCCGGGTGCAGAGTGCCAACACAGCGTTGGGCGCCCAATGCAAACCAATGAGAGAGATCGGTTTGCAGTACGGCTGCAGGCTCAGGCCAGGAGGCCAGACGAAGAAAACCCACAGCTGCCCAGGTAAGTAGAGATGCTAGGGGACATAGGGACACCTTTGGTCATGCTCCCCAAGGTCCAGGGGCTTCAGTGCAGGGGTGTCTTTAGGCATCGGAAAAGTCTTACCGGGCAGGTCGCGGTCGGGAGGAGTCTTTAGGTTGAGGCTGTAGGCGTCGAAGTGAAGTCCGGCAGGGGTCAGCCCACGGTGGACTCTTGTTCAGAAGCGCTGGGGAACCTTCACAGGTCTGGTGAGCCACTTGGACTTGGGCCGTGGGCATCAGGTGCAGAGGTGTGTCTGGCGGTGGTTTCGCTGTTCCTCATGGCAGAGTTCTTTGTTCTTTAAAGTTGGTTTCTTCTGAACAGGTGTGCTGTCCACAGGAGATCTTGATCTTTGTCGAAGGCAGGCTGTCCTCCCAAGGCTTTGGAGGTTGCTGGGCTGCAGGATGGGTCGTCTTTTGGCGCAGGTTCATTGAGGGGTGCAGACAGGCCAGTAGGGCTGGGGCCAAGTCAGTTGGTGCAGTCTGCAGTCAGTTGGTGTCTGCTGGTGCAACACTGTATTGTCTGGCTCTTCATAGGTCTTCAGGAATATGATTTCAGAGTCTGGAATTCCACCTAAATACTAGATTTAGGACCGTTACAGGGGAATGACCGGTAGGGACCAATGGGTTCCTTACATGGGGTGTTTACACCCTCTATTATGCCACTCTCCTGTGGGAGGGGGCACAGCCCTAGCCCTGATTGCATAATTCCCACCGTCTTCAAGATGGTGGTCACTGAAAAATGTGCTTCACTTTGCCTCCAGCACCTGCGGGGTGGAGTTGGCGAAGGGGGGCACACCTCCTTTTCTCACTAAGTTTTCCTGCAGGTTCTCCCACCAAACGTGGTGGTTTGAACCGAGGGCTGCTATCTGCTGCTAGCAGCAGAGGCTGGGGTCACATTGCAAAGGCGGCAAGGCCTTTGAAACTTCCCTCTCGAGCACTGTGCTCATCCTGGCGGAGGAGGTGTGACACCTCTGCCCAGGATGGGATTTGTTTCTGGCCTCAGAGAGTAGGGGCTCTCGAACCAGGGATCCAGAAACATGTCTGGTGGTGGCAGGCTTCATAAAGCCAGTCAGGCACCACACCAGGGTTGGTAGGTTTTCAGGGGGCACATCTGAGGTGCCCTCTGAGTACATGTTTTAATAAATCCAACACTGGCATCAGTGTGGGTTTATTAAGAGGAGTTGTTTAGTACCAAACACTCCTAAACACTCCTGGGTTCAGTGAAGCCATCATGGTGTTGAGGAACACATATTGCTAGTACAGAAGAAATCCATGAGAAAAAATCAGTGAAAAAGAATATTATTCTTATGGTTTGTGTTGAAGATGACGTGGACATAAGTTACTATCAAACCACCTATCTATGCAATTCATGTACACATTACTGATTTTTCTATCATGACAGATTCAGGATCACCATTAACCATAATTTCTGAATCATACTTTGTTAGTTACCTTGCTAGATATGTTAAGCAAATGCCACCCGATATTCATGCTATAACATTTGATGGTCACAAGTTCACTTTCTGGGGGCACCTTGTTTCTAACACTGCGTTCAAGGAAGATCAACAAGAACAAAGATCTATGTGGCACAGAAAAGAGACAATGGATTGTTTTGAAAGGACCACAAATGCCTACAAATTTTGTTGACCCCACTTGCAGAAGATCCTATTTTGGTGATCAAGCATATGAACATGAAAGTACAACTTATTGGTTCTTCCCCGGAAGTATTCAGTGAAGTAATGGAAAAATGTCAAGAATTTGAAAACAAAATTAAACTGAAAGACACCGCAGTACCTGTACGACAAAAATTAAGAGGAATCTGATTCAATGTCAAGAAACATCTTCTAAAACTTTTAGAAAATCAGAAAATATTATTGAAGAAACAGAATCTTCTGACTAGATCTCTCCTATGGTGCTGGCAAAGAAGATCACTGGTGGCTTTAGGATATGTGTGCACCTTAGAGCTCTTAATAGTAACATCACTGTGGATAGCAAAAAAATGACTTAATATCACTACTGGAAGGAACTACTTTTTGCAACTCTGGATCTACTTTGTACATACCACCAGATAGAACTGTCAGAGAGTTCAAGACCACTAATAGCCTTTATTATCCCCTTTAGCTTGTTTCAGTATAAAAGAAAATGCCATTCGTGCTGGGATCAGCGGCTTCCATCTTTCAAAGCATAAGGTATCACACTGGACATGGAAGACAAAGTAAGGTGTTTTCAAGAAGATATTATGATCTTTACAAAGGGCAAGAGTGAACATTTCAAAATCCTAACAGATGTTTGCAAAAGAGTGTAAAAAAGTACTATGTGCAGGAAATGCAAACAGTTTCAGTCTCCAGTGAAGTATTTGGGACACACAATAACACAAAATGGGGTAGTTCCATAAGATGCAATAGTAGAAGACATAAATAATATCCCAGCTCCAAACAACAGAGAGAAGCATATGTCTTTTACAGGTTTTTGTGAGAATTACAAAAAAATTGTACACAACTTTGCTTGTTTCTGAAATGGGACTATTATGTAAAATGTTATGCAAAGATGCTGTCTTTGAATGGGGACAAGAGCAATAAAATGCTTTTGACTACATAAAGGCACAAATAATTAATGCACCTGCCGTGCACCCTTTTTCCTACGGATACCATTGCATCATATCCGTTGATGCGAGTGTGTACGCGTTGTGTGCTGTACTTTCACAGAGATCTGGAAATTCATATGGGATGTGGTATACCCTTCAAAAACCTTGAATGAAACTGAGAGAAGGGACTGAGTCATCGAGAGTGAGTTTCTTATTTGTGCATGGGCCATAAACTATTTTAGACACTTTGTTTGCGAAACCAATTTACATTGTACACAGAACATAAAACTTTCATTCAGATTTATTACCAGGAGGTTGAAGGAATGTTACTGCTCACATTGCAAGATTAAGTTCAAAACTTAAAGAGTATAACTTTGATATAGACTTTGTTTCAGGTCACAAGAACCAACCAGCAGACTGCTTGTCTAGGCTGCCCTACCATAGTAACAATAAAGACACATTTGATCATGATAATTTTGACATTGTTGCCTGTGTGAGAGAGGTTTGGTGAATCAAAAGGAGAGGCTTGATGAATATGGGTGGCTTTTGGTAGATTCTAAAGAGGAAGAACTCAAACTAGTCAAAATTACATGTGACATCAATAGAATTCGTGAAGCCGAGGCAAGCTTCTCACTTTGAAGTTTGGCTTGGCTCACAAATTTATTGTGACTCATAAATCCCCAACACCTAGAGTGATGGTTGAGGGTCATTGTACCAGTCTTGGTACTGCGACCCCAACTGCCATTTTAGGTACCAGGGATTTGTGAGTCACTGGGGAATCAGGATGTTTTAAAAAATATATATTTTTATTTCGTTTTGAAAAATAAAACAGAACATCAAACGAAGCATGAATACACAGTACACATTGAATGTCATTCCGCAATGGCCGTGTAGGGCAGGTATAAAAGCTAAATGTCTGTCGCACAAGAATCTGTAAAGGGGCCTGAGTGACCCGGGCGCACAAAGAAAAAGGGTCACAGTTACATTGCTCTTGGTTACAAACAATAGGAACAAACCGTACATCTTTCAAGGCTCCTCTCCCGATCCTCCATGGGAATCAGGATTTTTGTGACTTTATTTTAAACATTTTACACAGGGAAGGCATTTGGGTGAGGTCCCCTCCGCTGTGGCCTGGGGGTTAAAGTGCATCTACCTTGCACTTATAGGGCATCAAATTGTAGAGCCATGTAAGCCTACGACACAGCTCTGATGGCTTACTGTAGTAGGTCTATTGAGAGTGACTGATGTCTTGGAAACATAAAGTACAGCTTTTTAGCTAGAATTCAACATCTGTAAGACTAAGCTAATGTTTTCAGATGTCCTGGGTAGTGGACACACAGATGGTGCTTGGGAAACTCCAACCAAGTAATGAAAATCTTTTCGTACTTGAAGCTGTATTTTATTGCCATGATGATCTGGCCGATGCAGTGGAAGAGTTGATGAAGAAGTATTATCATGGTTTACCTCAATCATGAGTAGGGTAAGGTTATGGTAGATCCACTGTTAACTCCAATCTCAAACTTCACTGGTAGCACTCTATGATTTAATTTATAATTTTAGTTTAAGAATTTATTTGACAATCCAATGATGATTTATGTACTATGCATTGGTGCACAAGGCATCGCACTGGCGATAAGTGAACCAATCCAATATTTTCAAGCCTGTGCACTTTTGTCCACAGCAAACCTTGTTGCACTCTCTCTGTTGGTTGGCACAAATATTAGATGATTTCTTTTTGCAATTAACGTTAAGCTACTTTGTTGTGCTTGTTTTAAAACAATGTTTATTATTGTACATTTTCTTTCTTTGTGCGATTCTTTTTCTTCTATGCAGCAATTTTACATTGTTGCGCATTCATTTACATCTCCAATTGATATACAACCATTTCATTGAATCAAATGATTTCTACATCACTTCCTTGTTCTTTCCGAATGCATTTCATGCTGATCAGCGCTTTGTCAGGAGAAAATTTGAAAACAGATAGACCACTCATTAATATTCATGATTGTATTGAGACATAATAATCAACTCTTATAGATCCCAAAAATACTTTTTGCCTTCAGCATAAAACATGTATCAGCCATCTTGGAATGGTAAATAAAAATGGCTGCCACAGCATCATGACACATAAGTGCACATTCGTAGGGATTTACATGTACGTCATCACGTTGGACTTCTGTAGTGTCACGATGCATATGTGCAAATGAATGAAGACACATTTAACATATTCATCAGCACTGGGATTTCATTTTGGTTTTTTTGCACATGCTCTGTGATCCAGCGCAACCCCTAAATTCTGAAACCAGGGACCAAGAGAAATCTCACCACACAGAAAAATTGCTTTACCAAACAACGGGGCCCATCACACATTACCCATAAATGATCCCTGAGGACAGGCGCTGGATTTGGGGGGTTTATTTTGTCAGTTTTATTAAGTACAACACTACACTTCTCATTAATAACATTTATATATTTCTATCTATTTGTAATATCAACTTCCTTCTTCCTCTGGTCGATGGACCATTAGTTGAAGAGTTGATGGTGACTATGATTAACTAAACAGTTTACTATTTAACTAAATAACCACAAAGTCACTTTTTCGGTTAATGTTTTATATTATTAAATGCTCTTTTTGTATTGATCATCAGTGCATACACAAGATTGCATATAAGAGAACAAATTATCAAGCAATGTAATCAAAATGAATCATTTGCATCGAAATCAAAGCGCGCATCAGGAATGGGGAAGAGAAGGAACAGCATAAAGCTTGCAGAAATATACTGGCAAATCAAAGCAATCAAGGAGGGTAATACCCACCAAAGAATCAAGAAACCCACTTCCTTGGCCGAGGTTGTGGCAAGATGTCCACAGAGATAGGCTCTGAGAACAAAGATAACAGAACAGATGCTGCAAAGTTACTATACTAACACTTAAATTTATCTCCCACTTAATCTACCTCCTCGGTCGCAGTCTCCTCCCAAGCACTCCCGTGACGTTCTCGTACCTAAAGATTCTCTGTCTCTGTGCGAGTCAGCTCTCTCTGTCTTGGATCTTCTCTCTGATCTGTCACATGAGACTGCTCTGCTGTACAGGACCGCACTGCTTCGCCATACTGCCTTGCCACACCCCTATTGAGATATCAATTATACTCTTTTCTCCAGCACACTATTTTACAATGTTGCAGTATCAGTAAAACTCGGACAGTGATTGGTTGTTGTAAATCATACTAGGGTCTCCTCATCCAGTTCTCCCCACAAATCCATCCTATACCGGTTCTAACAAAGGAAGGATTAAGACAAATTCATTTCATATACTATTAGCATTCATATTTATACATTCGGCTACATTGTTATTATCAACATCCGTCTTCACATTCAATTGCACGTAGTGATGGCTGTTCCCACAGTCGCTGTCGCATCTTGGCACATAAACAATAGGACACAGGTCAACATGGCCTTCACACGGATTGCATCATCGGGAACATTCTATAGTCTGCGAGCAGGCAACCCGATTTAGCACATGCGCACTTCACACCGACTAGGCCAGCCACATGATGGTTTCAACGAGAGGCCATTTTCATGCAGGCCCAATCCCGTACTAAAATAAACAAACACAAAAGAATATTAATTCGTGAAAATAAACCCATTATGTTTACCTCCCACCATACTAATGCCATATGTTAAATAAATCCTAGCAAAAGCTATTAGTTTAAAGCAACCTTTTCGTTATTTGTGCACAACATGCAAAATGTGCAATGTACAACACAGCATAAACATGCAGTAGTACGGTTTTTCAATGCGCAAACAATTAATTCGTACTCATGCCAACATGGTTTAGTATATTATATAATATGCGTTTGCCCCCTGTGTAGATGAGTGTATCTGGAGTTGATTAGTTCATGCAGTCAATTAATTATTATAGAGTTACTTGACTTTATCAGGATGTATTTTACAAACATGCTCTGCAATTACCATTTTTAGTTTGAGCTTTGACAGCACAGCTGTCAAGCAAATCTACTGCTAACAATAAACATAGAGTGGTCCTTGGGTATGTCCCTTTTAACCATCGGCTTTCTTCAACCAGCATCTTTCAGCCATTGGCTTGAGATTTTGTCATTCACATCTTGGATCTGCACAGTGGCACATCTCTCACGTAGTGACATTGGTTGTTTGGGTCTATCCTTCCACCTCCACTCAAGCACTTGCATTGACCTATGTCAGGGCTACTTTACAATGATAGAACTCTATGTCCACTGTTGGTGTCTCCCTCCCATGTGTCTCGTTCTAATGTGCTACCGCTGCATGGCTTAGCACATTAATTCCAGACCTACTGGCTTTGTCAATGCTTGTTTTAGGTCTCGGCTACAGATAGTTTTGGCTGTTTGTAGACAGACCTGTTGTTCCCAATACAATAAATGTACTTGAAGTGGGCTTTGGGTAATCAACTTCGTCATGATTGGATGACTTTGTGGTATATCCTAGTTTTTTTGTCCTGGTCGATTTCCTCCCTCTTCTATAGTTTGTCAGGCCCAAGAGCATTTCCGTCTCAAATGGTTCTGCTGAGATGAGTTGTATCCCTCATTAGCATACCCAAGGGACTGTTTTTTAATTTGTTTTGGGCACTACATGAGAGTGAACATGTTTCCTTGCTCTCCCACCTTTCCTCTTTTCACATGCTGCCCCGCTCTCAAATCCTTCCTGCCCCACCATGCGTCCACTGAACATTCTTCTGGCTGTGATTTGTGTATGTATTTGTTACTTTTTTATATGAAGGACCAGCAGCTTTCAAATGCTGCCTGTTCGCTTGCATCCTTTTTTGCTCTGCATGCATTTTTGTATCTTTTTTTACATTTTAATTTACATTTCAAACAAGGCAATCAGCCCTGTTAGAACAGTAAATTAAAAATGACCACCATTCGTCAAGACACATGCCCAGGTGTGCGTCACAATGCATGCCTGCGTGTATGTCTCATGACGTTTGTAGCACAATACATAAGTAAACATCAGTGGCCATCTTGGAATGGGTTTCCGGTGTTCGTATGTCAGTGAACAAGTACTGACAAATAGTTTGGCCTTTAATGTGGAGACCCATTGGTTTTGCTTGTTCCTTTTTGCAGATGCTGAACAGCATTAACAAACAGCATTAGCAAAGCCAAAAAGGCAAGACAAAATGGCTTTGCCAATGCTTGTTACTCTCTGAATGCAGTTATGTAGTGTGCATATGTGGAGTCAGGGATGGTGTTGACCTCAAGAAAAATTGGGGCAGGATATCCCTGAAACAAGATTCAAAACAGCATTTCAAAATACAATTAATAAGTAATAATGGACTCAAAAAGGAGTTTGAGATCAGTATTTTTGAAAAACAGTGAAGATTTATTAAAATATTAAAGTGCAATACAGAAAGGTAAAAATATAGTAGTCTCAATGGATCAGTCAAAGAACATAGCAACCAATTGCCATGTAGGCTCTCACAATTTAAATAAATGAAGCATTAAGCAAAAACTGCAAAATAGACTAAGTCCAATATGTGCAGCAAATGAGTAAAAAATCGGGCAGGATCCCTAGGAGAGACCCACAAAAATAGACTTACCCCTAAACTGATGGTCTTTTATAGTAAATTTTACCATAGAAAGTAATAGGAATTGCATTATCAGCATGGTGTGAGCAATTGTATCAACATGACAACAAATCACTCATTGCTTGTTTCCGGTCGGGGAAGGACCTGGCCTAGGGTGACCAACCGTCCGTAAATTTCACGGACCGTCCGTAATTTGTACCTCACGTCCGTTGTTCGTGAGGATCCCTTTTACGGACGCCTTTTGTCTGTAATTTTAGGCATTGCAGGGAACAGCACTGTTCCCTGCATGAAGCCTCAACTCCTTGATGGGGCCGCCTCGCACTCCTGAGCACAAGAGCAGCCCCATCCTGCCCTTTGTCATTCTGTATGCGGCTGATGATTGCCACATACAGAATGACAATGGGCCAGTCTGGGCTGTTAAAGCATGTGGTGGGCCTCCCCCAGCCTCGGTCTAGGGCAGGGCATGCTGTCAGATGGAAGACGGTGAAACAAGTTAAAAAGAAGGGGCTAGAGTTCTTTCACAATCTCATCATTTTAGAACTGATGCATCTTCAATATTATATTCAACGAAGACATGGTTGCTGCTTTTTTATTTTATGCAACTAACAACCATTGACAAAGCCAATAGTTCTCGCTTGTTGTAGGTGTAAGGTTACTTGTGTTATATATCTGGATACAATGACAGAAGAGGCAAAATACCAGTCGGGAGGCACACTATACTAAGCACATATTTTTAGCTTAGGTGTTTTAAGCCACGCCCTTAAACACATCGAACACCCCCTTTGGAGAGACCCCCCCAGTTTTTTAATTCCACTTAAAGCCCTGGAAACAACAACACCATGTCACAGTCACCACATGGCCTGGCACTGTGCATCATGCATGACTCATGACTTCCACTTTTTCAGATTGCCTATGTGCAGGGGCATAGTGAACCCTACCCCCACCACTTGCTTTAGGAACGACAGCAAGGGTGAAATTCTTAATGGGCCTCTTCTGTCTGCAACTCTGCAGACAAAGGCTCAGCTCATAATTATTATGAAAAGGTGGGCGAGTGAGTAAGTGAAGGGATGGATGGATGGCTGGGTGGGTGGATTAGTGAAAGGGTGAATGGATGAATGAAAGGGTGAATGGATGGATAATGAGTGAAAGGATAAATGGATGGATGAGTGAGTGGAAGGATGGATGAGAGAAAAGGTAAATGGATGTATGGGTGGAAGGGTAGATGATGGGTAAAAGGGCAGATGATAAGTGAAAGGATGGATGGATGAATGAAAGGTGGATGATGGGCGGGTGAATGGGTGGATGGATGAGTGAAATGATGGATGGATTGGTGAATTGATAAGTGAAAGGGTGAATGGATGGATGGATGAGTGAAAGGGTGGATGTAAGGATGGATGAGTGAGTGAAAGGGAGGGTAGATGGACAAAAGGATGGATAGATGAGTGAAGGAATGAAAGGGTGGATGGACGAGAGAAAGGATGGATGAGTGATAGCATCAATGGATGGATTCATGAGTGGATGAGTAGATGGAGGGGTGGGTGGATGGATGGAAGGATAGCTAAGTGAAAGGGTCGATGGAGAGAGAAAGGGAGGCTGGATGGATGACTGAAAGGGTGAATGGGTGGAAGGATGAGTGACTGGGTGGAAGGATGGCTGGATGGGTGAAAGGGTAAATGGCTGGATGGATGAGTGAATGGATGGATGGGTGGAATAGTGGATGGATGAGTGTACGGATGGATGGATGAGTGAAAGGGTGGATGGAGGGATGGATGAGTGAAATGATGGATAGGTTTGCAAATGGTGGAATATGTTTAGATATGGATGGGCTTACTTATATACTATTCCTCAACCTCCTCTGATGTGCCTGTAAAACTTACCTTTTGTCCCCAGTTTTGTCCTGAATTTTGACCTCCTGTCCTGAATTTGTGTCCTGAATTTTGACCCTTTGTTCTGAATTTTTACACTCACTGTCCTGAATTTGCACCCATGCCAGTTGGTCACCCTAACCTGGCCTGGGAGCTCGGGCTGGACTGTTCCCATAGAGAGCAGGGTCAAGACTGATTTGCATATGGCTGGGTCTAAACTGGGGTGGCATGGTGAGCAAAAGAATGATGTATTTAACCGAGATCACTTGACTGGGGGTGAATGTTTTGATTTGTCCTGCATTCCGTCCATCAATTGTGTGTCTTTTGCTGAAAAAGATGGCAGCATCAAGGCAGATAGAGTGAAGGACATTACTAAACCCCACTGACAAGATGCTAGAAGCCTTTGACCGGGGTGACAAATGCAAAAACAACAGTTGAAGGACAGAATGCAGAACAATGTCATACATTCACCCACAGTAGAGAGATCTGGGCCTAAATCCATAGTTTTTTTGCTCACCATGCCATTCCAGTTTGGACCCAGCCATATGCAAATCAGTCTTGACCCTGCGCCCAATCGGAACAGTCCAGCCCGAACTGCCAGGCCAGGTCCTCCCTGGACTGGAAACATGGGATGGGTATGCCCAGACGTGGGTCCCTTGCTCACTGTGCCACTGGATTCAAGCAAGCCTGATGAAGAAGGGTGACATACCCTGAAACCGGTCCTAGGATGCATGTTTCCAGTCCAGGGAGGACTTGGCTTGGCAGTTCGGGCTGGACTGTTCCCATGAGGCACAGGGTCAAGACTGATTTGCATATGGCTGGGTTCAAACTGGAATGGCATGGTGAGCAAAAAAACGATGGATTTAGGCCCAGATCTCTGTACTGGGGTGAATGTATGACATTGTTCTGCATTCTGTCCATCAACTGTTGTTTTTGCATTTGTCACCCCGAGTGGGACGGGTATGCCCAGACGTGGGTCCCGTGCTCTCCATACCACTGGAATCAAGCTATCCTGGCTGAAGAGGGGTGAAACCCTGAAACCGGTCCTAGGATGCATGTTTCCAGTCCAGGGAGGACCTGGCTTGGCAGTTCGGGCTGGACTGTTCCCATGAGGTACAGGGTCAAGACTGATTTGCATATGGCTGGGTTCAAGCTGGAATGGCATGGTGAGCAAAAAAACGATGGATTTAGGCCCAGATCTCTGTACTGGGGTGAATGTATGACATTTTTCTGCATTCTGTCCATCAACTGTTGTTTTTGCATTTGTCACCCCGAGTGGGACGGGTATGCCCAGACGTGGGTCCCGTGCTCTCCATGCCACTGGAATCAAGCTATCCTGGCTGAAGAGGGGTGAAACCCTGAAACCGGTCCTAGGATGCATGTTTCCAGTCCAGGGAGGACCTGGCTTGGCAGTTCGGGCTGGACTGTTCCCATGAGGCACAGGGTCAAGACCGATTTGCATATGGCTGGGTCCAAACTGGAATGGCATGGTGAGCAAAAAAACTATGGATTTAGGCCCAGATCTCTCTACTGTGGGTGAACGTTTGATATTGTTCAGCATTCCATCCATCAGTTGTTCTTTTTGCAACAAATAACACTTCAGCATTGTAAACCCTTATATAATCCCATTACCCTAGCACTAGCCCACTACATGAATATTTATTCAAAGCTTCCGACCAAATGCTAGCGGAGGTGGCAAGGCAAACATGTTGCACGAACAATGAAAAGATTCATCATGAGTGAATAGACAACAGTGTGCGAGGAGGAGGAGCCTTGAAAAGCATGTAAAGGCTTCCTACGGAATTCTTCGAGAACAAAGGTCCTTACAAAAATAAGCAGTGCACATTTTGTTGCATGCAGTGTCAATGAAATATAAACACACAATGAATATTATTAAACTGCATACTTTACATTTCAAAATGTAGTCGAAGCCGACTTGAGGCCTAGTTAGCCTAAACCAGAAAAATATGGGGAAAAGTGACGTACAGGTGGCGGAAGGGGATTGTAAATAAGCCCCATAGTTCTGCATGTCACAGCTCTCTCGTTTTAATTGCAAATGAATTACATGACGCACATTTAATTCTAAACAGAAAATAACTCCCTCACAGTAGCAAGCTTGTCCTGGCACTTCTTAACAAAGGGTATGAGTGTCGAATTTCCAGTGCTCCTCATATCTCCATTTTTTGTGCCTATAGATTTTAAGCAGCACTCAGCCTGCTGGTAGGAGCAGCAGGGCTCACAGATGCTTGTCATAGCTAGCCCTGTTACAGCTTGCAGGCTTTAGAGCCACTGCAGCAGGCAGATTCTAAGCTCTTTCAAGCATGCTGTTTACATTGACGACAATCTTGTATGTCTTAGGGCTGCTGCTTTGAAAGCAACTAGCATTGCACAGTGATGGTTGGATAACATGTAACCCAGAGAATAGTCTTGGCCTAACTTGAACTAATGAGGAATATCTTACGATTCTATATAACCTTATGGGGCACTGATAGCATTGACAAAGGCTGCTCCAATTATATGGTCTTTGTTTACATAGTTTGTAATACTACAGTCATTTCTAAGTGCTATAAATAATAGGTAATATATTGCACAGTTTTTTGCTACTCAATTATCCACCCTCAGAAGGATGAGGGATTGAGGTGACCTGGTCAGGATATAACATTTGACATACTGATCACAGTAGATATTAGCAGTAAGCGATGAACCATCCTGACATTATTGAACCCGGATTAGTGAAATTTAAAAAAGAATATCAGATGAATTAAAGACTTCGCCGAGAGACAGCTTCAGTTTAAAGTGGTTTTCGATTTAAGGATTTTTGTTTCACAAATATATATTCATTGTTTTTTATTACTGAAAACAAACACACACAGATCAGTTTGTGTTAGTTACCAGTAGTGTTTTTCCTCCTAACTTTGATCACATATACGACACTCATCCTGTTTTTCACTCCATGCCTCCCTTTTCTTCTACTGTAGTCAGTGGTAATGGAACACATTTCATAGTGGGGTGCTGCCCTCAGTGTTACATCACTGAAATCCAAGCATCACACAAAGAGCACGTGTAGCAAATGAGGCACACCTTTTCAGCAGGAGAATGGTAAGGGATGGTATGTAGTCGGTGGTGCATGTTGTGTCACACTGTCGCAAATGTAGTTCTAAGGCATGGTGTGGTAGCTCACTATCATTAACAAACAGCACATTTTTCATTGAAAGGACCATCAAATAAGTATAGCCATGCAGTTTTTCTGGTAATGATTTATCACTTGTGCATCACCAATGTGTTATGGTTTGTTATGATCCTATTAAAACCTTGTGCTTCAGTTGTGTTTCCCTAACGACTGATATACTTTGAAATATTTGTGCAGCTCATTTGCAGGGATTTAAATGTTGTTGTGTGTTAGGAAACAAATGGGCATCCTACAGCCTTTCCTTTAACACTCCCATTACCCCAGCAAGATTATCACATAGTTCACTTTACAAAATCCTCTCACTTTGAAGTCAGAGAAAGAAAAGAAAAAAACAATCTCCATTTGAAGAGAATAAGCAAGTAATAGTCTGACCTTTGACCTCTGTCTTTGAAGGAACAGCAAATGTGACAAGATAGAAATTAAATTTAAAGGAACCTTTACTGCTCACTCACTTTCTGAACTCCAGGATAGTTATGTTGGAGGTGCTGCAGCAGCCCCCCTACCCCTGTGTGACGTAGAGCAAGGATTGAGATCGGGACAAGGTTGAAATAAACGTGGTTTTATTTTATTGTACACACATCTGCGTCAGGAAGCCAGAGTTCAGAGCAAGCGTACAAGGGATAATCCGTCTTATCCAGTCTTCTTGCAACTTCCTGGGTGCTTCGTGGGTCTTCTCTTTCCCTCAGGGGCATGTGTCCGTCCCTCGGTATAAGCAGAGAGATATATGGCAGGCGTCAGTGTACTAATATAACACGGTGCATTGGGGAAGGGTGTGGGGGATCACCAGTGCTCAGCGGACCGTCTGTGAAACAAGCGTGGCAAAAGGACATGCCGGCAGTAGTAGAGGGAGTATTGTAGAGCCCTATTCGTCGGCCCTTTCCTTCCTCCCGACCAACCCCGCAACGCGGTCGCGTACCTGGTTGAGCCACGCTCCTGGAGCGTGGCTGGGTGCAGCACGGGGACGTTGGCATCCTGGCACTCCTGGGACTCTCCTTTCTTCCGGATTCCTCAGCGACTTCTCCCGATCGGCGACCGGCGTCTCGATGGTTTCCCTCGAGGTCCCAACGAACGACTCCTCTCGTTGTCTTCCGGGTATTTGCAGGTCCCTCCCTTGCGTCAGCGTTCCCCCGATTGGTTCAGGGCATATGACGTCACTGTGGTAGGAGGCGTCTTTACAGAGTGATGTCCAGTTAAAGGGGCCCGGTACGGGAACAGCTGATGCGTCCTCATCCATAGTCTCCGATGGATTAACCCATTCATCCTGCTGCGGAGAGAGGACAAGATCTGATTCAGAGGGGGCGGTCCACCATTCCTCGGCCAGTCTACAGTTGGTATTGTTCCGTTGTGGGGAAGCGAGTTCGTGACACACCCTCCCCCTAGGATACTCCCGCTCGGGGAGAGGGAACATCCGTGATAGAAAGTCGCCGTTTCCATTCTCTGTGCCTCTCCGATGCTCGACCACAAAAGAAAAGGGTTGGAGGGACAGGAACCAGTGCAAAACCCGTGGGTTGTGGCCCATGTTGCGACTCATCCATTGTAAGGGGGCATGGTCGGTGTATAGGGTGAATTGGGTCCCATCCAGGTAATATCGTAGCTTATCGATAGCCCATTTTACTGCGAGGCACTCCTTCTCTATCGTAGGGTACCTCCTTTCTCTGGGGAATAGCTTCCTACTGATGAAGAGGATGGGATGTTCTATACCCTCAGGGGAAAGCTGTGACAATACCGCCCCCACCCCGTGTTCGGATGCATCAGTGTGGAGAATAAATGGCCTGTTGAAATCGGGTGAGGACAGGACCGGACTAGAGGTTATGGCTTTTTTCAACCGGTCAAAGGCTTCTAGCATCTTGTCAGTGGGGTTTAGTAGTGTCTGTACTCGCACCTCTTTTCGCAGAACGTCCGTGAGGGGTTCTGCTATTTCCGAATATTGGGGAATGAAGCATCGGTAGTACCCCAGTAAACCCAAAAAGGCCCTCATCTCCCTTTTTGTTGTGGGGAAAGGAGTGTCCGTGATAGCCCTTACTTTTTCTTCTTGTGGGGCTATCACCCCGTGTCCCAACACATATCCAAAGTATCTCACTCTTTGGAATCCCACCCTTGATTTTTTTGAGTTGATATGGAGGCCAGCTTCCTGGAGAGCAAGCAGGATTACGTGGAGGTGATCCACATGCTTCTCCCACGTAGGACTGAATACCACAATATCATCAAGATAGGCTGATGAAAAGGCTTGATGATCGTGTAGTACGGTATTCATCAAACGTTGGAAAGTGGCTGGCGCTCCGTGCAACCCGAAGGGCAAGACATTGAATTCATAAAGGCCATTGGGGGCAACAAAGGCGGTCTTTTCTCTATCTGATTCTTTCAAGGGGACCTGCCAGTAGCCCTTTGTCAGATCTAGGGTGGTTATATACCTGGCTTCTCCTAGCTTCTCAATTAACTCGTCAACTCTTGGGATGGGGTAGGAGTTGAATTTGGACACTGAGTTAAGGGCTCTGAAGTCCATACAGAACCTTGTCGAGCCATCGGGTTTGGGGACCATCGCAATAGGCGAGGACCACTCGCTCCGGGAGGGGCGAATGACCCCGAGGTCTAGCATGCTCTTAACCTCATCCTGAATGGCCTGTCGTCGTGCGGGCGGGATACAGTAGGGTCGCTGTTTTATCACCCTACCTGAGATTGTGTCAATGCTATGTTCCACCAAGGTGGTTTTCCCTGGTCTATCCGAGAATATCTCAGAGAAGGGCTTCAACAGCGCCTTTAGTGAGAGTTTTTCTGACTGACTGACTGACTGAGGTATTTATAGAGCGCACTACTGCCGAGGCGTCTTGGCGCTGAGGTAATAGCAGTCCAACCTTTACAACCAACTTAGGTCCTGGAGAATAGCCAAGTTTTTATCAACTTTCTAAAAAGGGACCTACTATTCTGCAGTCTCAGATGTGTTGGTAGGGAGTTCCACAGTTTAGCTGCTTGGTGGGAGAACCCCCTACCGCCCCATCTGGCTCTTCTTATCCTAGGAATAAGAACCAGTCCGGTATTTGCTGACCTAAGGCATCGAGCAGGCAGATATCGCGGAAACAAGTGTTGAATGTCTACCGCCCCTCCTCCATATATGGCTTTATGAACTAAGCAAAGCGTTTTGAAATCTATTCTTCGGCGGACTGGTAGCCAATGGAGGTGTTTTAGGCTCGCGGAGATGGGGTGGTGTTTAGGTAAGTTTAACAATACTCTTGCAGCCGCATTTTGTATGGACTGTAGTTTGGAAAGCTGCCTGACTCCTGCACCTAGATATAACGCATTGCAGTAGTCAATTCTGGAGGACACCAGTGCACCGACCACTGTTTTCCTTAATGAGAGTGGTATAAATGGAAGAATCTTCCGTAGTATTTTCAAAGTGAAAAAACAGGCCTGTTCTGTAAGGGCTTCATTGGTCACAAGTTGGTCTAGCGTGCATAACTGGGCACCCCCCATAGGTAGGGTCAGATGGGCTGCTGTTGGTAGGGGTCCTAACCATTTTTTAAGTAAGTTGATATGGTATGTTTGTATGCGGGATGGTTTTATTCGTACTTTGTAACTAGTCCTCCCGACAGTGCCCACCACTTCATAGGGACCCAGCCATTCTGACTTGAATTTACTCGTGGACGAGGGCCTGTAACACCAGAACCCAGTCGCCTATGTCTAGCTTCCTCCACTTCTTCCCTTTGTCGTAGAAGAACTTCTGTTTTTCTTGTTTCTTTTCGAGGTGTGAGTATGCTAGGTCTCTTAACTTCCCTATCCTGGTTTTGAGGTCCTGGGTATATTCGAGTATCCCTCTGGTCTCGTCTCCTTCTTCTTTTTCCCAGGTCTCTTTCGTAATTTCTAAAAGGGACCTAGGCTGTCTCCCATAAAGCATTTAAAAAGAAGAGCAACCTAGGCTGCTTTGTACCTGGCTGCGTATCACATACAGTGCTAGGGGCAGAAGTTGATCCCACTCTTTTCTTTCACAGTTGAGCATCTTTTTGAGGATCAGTTTTATGGTTCCATTGTACCGTTCCACCAATCCGTCGGTTTGTGGGTGGTACACCGACGTCTTAATGTGACTGAGGTTTAGCGTTTTGCATACTTCTTTCATCAGGCGGGAAACAAAGGGAGTGCCCTGGTCGGTCAATATTTCCTTCGGGAAACCCACCCTCGCGAAGAGCTCAATCAGTCTATCTGCTATGTTCTGCGTGGTGGGTGCTCTTAGCGGGAAGGCTTCCGGGTACCGTGTAGCATAGTCAACTATCACGAGGGCGTATTGGTGACCTTTTCTGGTTTTTGGGAGGGGTCCGATGAGGTCCATGCCTACCCTCTCAAAAGGTGTTCCATTACGGGCATTGGTTGAAGGGGAACACGAGATGGACGGTAGGGGTTTTTTCTCTGGCACACCTCACATTCGCGGCAGTGTGTCTTGATGTCACCGTACACGCCTGGCCAGTAAAAGTGGGGTAAGACATTTTGGGTGGTTTTTTCTATGCCAATGTGGCCCGCGGTAAGGTGTGAGTGAGAAAAAAAAAGTATCTGTTTTCTAAAGGCTAAGGGGACCAGTAGTTGTGGGCATCTTCACTGACCAGTAGTTGTGGTGCATCTTCGCTAGACCCCTTTCGGTACAATAGGCCGTTGGATATTAGAAAACGGGGGTATGTGTGTGTTGGGGTGGTGCTCCCATCTTTTGCGTTCTGCCAGGCATGTTGGAGAGTGGGATCGTTACTCTGGGCGAACTTAAAGTTTCGGTCAAGGAGCCAGGGTTCGGGAGTAACAAGGGCAGGTAGTGGCTCCACAAAGGGGGGTCCCTTCCTCCCTCCTTTGGTTGTGCGTGGACAGCGGAAAGAAACATCCCCAAAAACCCAGGATTGTCTGTCCCGATAATCAGGTCCTCGGGAAGTTCTGCTAGGACGCCTACCCTGATCCTACATGGAACCTCCCCTCCATATGTGAGTTCGATCATGGCTACTGGATAGGGTTTCACATCCCCATGGACACATCTAATATGTACCACTGCCTCGGGTATAATCTGTGTGGGATGCACTAGGTCTTTCAGGATGACGGACTGCCTACACCCGGAGTCAAGCAGGGCTTTGATCGACTTCCCGTTCACATTCACACTTACGTAAAAGGCACTACCAAGTTCAGCGGTGTACAATATGGAGCGTGGGATGTAGCCGACCTCCATAGGTTATTCTGTGCTTTTCTTTCGTGGGCAGGCTCTGGCAATATGTCACCAGTCCCCCCAGTCAAAGCATTGTGGGCCTCTGACTAATGGGGTTTCAGACCTTTGGGGTCGGGGTCTTGGAGGATCAGCTATGGGCTTGGTGTGTCTTTTGTCGTGTTTCCCTGCCAGTGGTCTGCTTGGTCTTTCAGGTTCCCACTGGGTCATACGGGGCTGCGCGCGGGAAAAGGTAGTGGCCATCGCAACCGCCTCCGCAGTAGTAAGGTGGCTGTGTTGGCGCAGCCACCTCTGGGTGTTGTACGGCAATGCCTCTAGATATTGTTCAAGGTAAATGCGGTCCATGATCTCCTCCTTCGTGCTTTCTGATGGCTTTAGCCACTTATCTGCGGCTGCCTTCAGCCGAAAAAACAACGTTTTGGGGTTTTCTCCGGGGTTCCCCTTTTCTTTTCTGAAGCGCACCCTATAGGCCTCAGCGTCCAGTCCTATATGGTCCAAGATAATGTCCTTGATCTCGGCATAAGGCGTATCACCAGTAGGGTTTGCTACCTGGTAGGCCGCTTGTGCCTCTCCCGTTAGCAAGGGTGCCAGAAAGAAGGGCCATTTTTCTACGGGCCAGCTACACGCCCTCGCGGCTCTCTCAAAATTGAGAAGGAAGGCATCCGGATCTTCCCCCGCTATGTATTTCTGGAGTGAGATGCCCGTGGGTCCGGGCGGGGTACTTCGGATACCCGGGGTACGTGAGGCACTTGGATCAGTGACCAACTTCTGAAGGCCGTCTATCTGGGCGGCTATAGTGTCCTTGAAGACGTCTCTATCGGCCTGGACCGAGGTCATCTGCCTTTCCACGGCCCATCCTAACTTGTCCTGTCCCTGTATCAGATGCTGGATTGAGGCGTCCATTATTTCAGAGCTAATGGACAGGTTGCCCGCATTCTCCACCACGTGTGACGTAGAGCAAGGATTGAGATCGGGACAAGGTTGAAATTAACGTGGTTTTATTTTATTGTACACACGTCTGCGTCGGGAAGCCAGAGTTCAGAGCAAGCGTACAAGAGATAATCCGTCTTATCCAGTCTTCTTGCAACTTCCTGGGTGCTTTCTGGGTCTTCTCTTTCCCTCAGGGGCATGTGTCCGTCCCTCGGTATAAGCAGAGAGATATATGGCAGGCGTCAGTGTACTAATATAACACGGTGCATTGGGGAAGGGTGTGGGGGATCACCAGTGCCCAGCGGACCGTCTGTGAAACAAGCGTGGCAAAAGGACAGGCCGGCAGTAGTAGAGGGAGTATGTAGAGCCCTATTCGTTGGACCTTTCCTTCCTCCCGACCCACCCCGCAACGCGGTCGCGTACCTGGTGGAGCCACGCTCCTCCTGGAGCGTGGCTGGGTGCAGCACGGGGACGTTGGCCTCCTGGCACTCCTGGGACTCTCCTTTCTTCCGGATTCCTCAGCGACTTCTCCCGTTCGGCGACCGGCGTCTCGATGGTTTCCCTCGAGGTCCCAACGAAGGATTCCTCTCGTTGTCTTCCGGGTATTTGCAGGTCCCTCCCTTGCGTCAGCGTTCCCCCGATTGGTTCAGGGCATATGACGTCACTGTGGTAGGAGGCGACTTTACAGAGTGATGTCCAGTTAAAGGGGCCCGGTACGGGAACAGCTGATGCGTCCTCCTCCATAGCCTCCGATGGATTAACCCATTCATCCTGCTGCAGAGAGAGGACAAGATCTGATTCAGAGGGGGCGGTCCACCATTCCTCGGCCAGTCTACAGTTGGTATTGTTCTGTTGTGGGGAAGCGAGTTCGTGACACCCTGATCATAATTATTAAACGTAGCATTGTATACATACTGCAGTATGTTATGTGCAGTTTTTTATTGCACCCTCAGAACCTGATGCCCTTCAGGGTTTAGGGTGCATTCATGTTGTATTGGGTTGTGTTTTGTATTGTTTAGAAGTGACTCATATTGGACGGTGGCCACCAATGTTAGAATACACTGGTGTGACGCTGAGTGACACCCCAGCATGGATAGTGTCGCTGAGGCCCTGTATGGATCTGTGTGGAGCATCACATGCATGGATGTGTGCGTGCTGGAGGACACTGCTGCTGATTTCATTTTGCTGCAATATTAGAACATCAGTTTCTTGGCTTCAGGTGACTAGTATGTTTCAAGGCATCTTTACCCGTTATGTGGTTTTTGTTGCTGTTGATGTGACAAATGCTTAACAACTCTATGCCTTGGAGCCATCATCTGCACGTGGTGTTGTTGCTGGTTGTTTGTAGTGTGCACTGTTTGGGTGTAAATAACGTGTACAAGGGACAAGAGACCAGTGGTATTTGTGCACTATATAAGTGTTATTAACATAACAAATGCTTAGCCAGCTATACCGCTTAGAGCAATGTTGTACACGTGATAGCGCCTGGGGTTTCTCTCATGTGTACCGTTCATGTATTACAAATTATGGTTCAAACATGTTAAGATTTACATCTAGCTTGGATACAATCTATAATTCACAAAGATGATATCAGGACACAGAAGTATTGAAGAAGAGATAGCTGAGTATGTTATCAAGGGTATCTATATAGTACAAGCCCAATCCCAGAGGGCACTGGAACTCTTACAAAAGGTCTGGGAGATCCATCCGTGGTGTGCCAAACCATGGGATCATCCTTGACTCCTACCTAACACTAGGCTCCCAAACTGCTAAGGGATCAAAATCCTCTCTATTTCATCTGAGAATGTTGAAGAACATTTTACCCTTTCCATCCTTCTTTATGTGACTATAGCAAATGCCTATAAGAATCTAAGTTAGGTTATGGCAATTGGCAATTGTTGGACTTTGGCCCTTTTTGCAGGGTCATCCCAGGACTTTTTGCCTTCCTCCTGTATTTTTTCTGACCTGTTGTTGGTGGTTTTATGACTCTGGGCACTTTACCACTGCTGATCAGTGCTAAAGTGCATATGCTCTCTTTAGTAAATTGTGTTATGGATTAGTGATTCCATCATTGGCTGATTTGATTTACTTGTCAGACCCTAGTACCGTGCACCATGTCTGCCCAGGGCCTGTAAATCAAATACTGCTAGTGGGCCTGCAGCACTGATTGTGCCACCCACAGAAGCAGCTTGTAAAATGTGACTCAGGCCTGCCATTGCAAAGCCTGTGTGCAGTCTGGGACTGCCATGTCGACTTGGCAAGTGCACACACTTGCCAGTCCCTAAACCTTCCCTTTTCTACATGTTAGTCACCCCTAAGGTAGGCCCAAGGTACCCCGTGGGCAGGGTGCATTGTATGTAAAAGGTAGGACATGCCCTGATGTGTGTGGCATGTCCTGATAGTGAAATACTGCCAATTTCGTTTTTCACTATTGCAAGGGTATCTGTTCCCATAGGCCAGAATGGGCAGTTTGTTTATAACATCTTATAAACATAACTGACCCTGGGAACAAGATAGGAAAATAAATTTTAGTATGCCTGAACTCAGAATGTTAAAGTGCATCTTTTAGTGTGGGTGATTTTTACATTCTGTGTTTGAAAATACCACTTTTAGAAAGTGGGTATTTTCTTGCCTAACCATCCAGTGTGCCTCTGCTAGGTTTGTGTATTGCATGTCTGGCTTGTGAGTGACAGGAGCTGGGAGAGGGCAGCGTCTCTGGCAGTCTGATGAGTCAGGGCTGGGTTGGATGGGACCTGGGTTGAATTTAGAGTAGGGGGAGGAGATTTCCTTTCACCTGCCTGGGCCAGGTCTGCTTTCAACAATGCTGTCTCCACCTCCTGCCAGGAAGCTGCACCAGTGAGGACAGAACTGGTTTTGGCTGGGTACAGACACTCTCTGCCTTCAGAGAACAAAGAATTTGTGTGTATAAAAAGGGGGACCCAGACCCCAGAACTTTAGATCACTTCTGGGAAATCAAGAGGAACCTTTGCCAAGGAGAAGAGCCGGAGAAGCTGAGGAAGATTACTGCCCCTGTGCTGTTTGCTGTTTGGGGTTGGCCTGCAGTGGCTACTTATTGCCAAGGAAAGGAGAAAAAGACTTTGCTGTTTGCTTTGTCATCTTGAGGAAGATCTCCAAGGGCTTGAAACTGAGCTTGCCTCCTGTTCTGAAGTCTCAGGGACACAAAGACTTCACCACCAGCTCCCCTGAATTTCCTTGCTGGGAATTCTAACCTGCAGAGAGATGCCTGCTGTTGTTTAGGACCTCTAGAGACTGTTTGTCGCTGGGAGCTGGAAGATCGACGCAACGAGGAAGAAGCGTGTCGCATCAGCACTGATTCCCGACGCATCGCCGAGCCACAGGGAAGAAGCGTGCCACATCCGCAATTGGTTCCGACGCCTTGTCGAGCAACCAGGGAGAAGCGCGCCGCATCCACACCGGGTCCTGACGCATCGCCGAGAAAACCGTCGCAGCAACTGCCGTGTGGCTGCAAAAGATCACGCATCGTACCGGACCGTCGCATCGCATCAAGCCGCCATTTTGTCGCATCGCACCGGATCGTCTCCACGCATCGAGACGCCATCTTGCCGCATCGTAACCGGAACGCAGTAAGAAACATACGCATCCCCTCCTCTCCGGTACAGAACAGACGCATCGCCTCCCCTGCGCTGCAGTAAGAAACAGACGCATCGCCTCCCCCGAAGCAAGGAACTGACGCATCACCTTCCCTGCGACCCTTTTGTTTGTTTTGCGTGACACATCTAAGGTACTTTGTGAGAAAAGTGTCGCATTTACAACTTGCATTGAACGGAACTATTTCTACCATTTAAGAGCCTTATTTTTGATACGGTATTGTGGATTTTTGTCGTTTGGTCTTGTGTTAGTTTAGATAAAGATTACTTATTTTTCTAAACCGGTGTGGTGTCCATTTGTAGTGTTTTCACTGTGTTACTGTATGTGTTCACAAATGCTTTACACACTGCCTCTGAGATAAGCCTGTCTGCTCGTGCCAAGCTACCAAGGGGGTGAGCAGGGGTTATTTTAGGAGTGTATCCCCCTTACCCTGACTAGAAGCAAGGGCCCCTATTTGGACAAAGGTACCTACCTCTGCCAACTAGAGACCCCCATTTCTAACAGCAATGGCATCTTCTTTGAACTTCGAAAGAAAAGCATTGTGGCTTTCAGCGTGTCAAAATGTCATCTTCAGAATCCTGGTCAATCCTAAGAAGTCTGACAAAGTCTCTGTCTGCAGACAACACTCCCGTAGCTAAGACATGCATGCGTCACGAAAGCTACGATGGCGCCAGACCTTACTTCTTTCTCAGAAATTGTGCAAACATAGCCCAGCGCAACCTCTGAGGTCTATGAGCAAATTACAGTTTGATATCCTCAAATATAGATATCAGAATGGGATGGCAGAGCCTTCTGTTGGTCAGGTCCATACTGGAGCACACTTCCCTTCTCTCTGCAAATAGAGTAGAACCTTTTTAAATTCAGGCTGTTTGTTCAGTAACCACGGATGGATGCAAGGCATCTGGAAACAAGCACCCAGAGACTCTTCGTTGAATGAGGGTGCACTATACAAATTGCTAATTAAATAAAATAAATTAATAGAAGCAAACTCAAAGGTTTGCAAAAATAATGAGGCTACGGGTAACACAGTCACACGAGGATAAAAACTGAGAGGCGTAGTCAACTCCTTCCAATTATCGTCTGTTTTTTGCAAGCCAGGACAACCCTCTCAATAGCAGTGGAGCTCAGCGGGCTGGACTGCCATGGCATACTCACTCTCCTTTATGTTTCCAGCACCCCCACAACCCTCCCGCCTGTGACCAAGTCGACCCTGCTTAGTTGGCGGCAGGCACTGCGGTGGATTGTCTGGCACGACATGCTGACGGCTGCAGTGCCGCTCTGGGCCAGGTCCTGGCTTTGACACACATCCACTCTTGAGGGGTTCTGGGCATGGGATTCCATTGGTATCTCTATGGCTGCAGATGTTTGGCCACCTCCATGTGCATGGTTGAACACTTTGTAGACACAGCCACCATGCACAGGATGCATTTCTACCATTTTCTGCAGCTACAACATGTGCTCAAAGCTTCCCTCGACTCTACAAGGTCCCTACCCCAGCATAATCCCAAGAGGCACATCAGATGGGATCACAGTTGGAGAAGAAGGGTGTTTTCTGTCTTTATCAATCCCTTGTTAATAAAACCCCGGCCCCCATGACGACACTGAGGGCAAGATATGAGGGCGATGTGGGCCCCTTAGATGAGGACAATTGGGTAGAGGCCAGAATGGCCCCTAGGGCACTGGCAATCTCCATGAAGTTATACCTGATTCAACTGAAGTATTTGCATCATGTTTACTACAGCCCTACAAGGTTGCACAGGATGAGGGCTGACCTGCCGTCGCGATGTTGGCGTTGCCGGCACCCGGCTGGCACCTTTTTTCATATGGTTTGGGGCTGCCCGTTTATACACATATACTGGCAGCAAATTTGCATCACTCTATCCCAGGTTCTGGGTAGGGTAATATCGCTGGACCCGAAGCTGGTTCTGCTGGGTCTGATGGACAAAAGGGGGAGGGCCACCGCACAAGATGGCTGGTTGGTATGAGTTTAATTATTGCTAAGAGGGACATTGCACAGCACTGGGGCTCCCGCTTAGTGCCGCCACTGCTTGGATGGACTCCTGGGATGGACTATGCTGCCACAGCTGAAAAGTTTGAGTATAAATACTGGGACGTCCCCGAGAAACCTGAGATAGCTTATTCGGATATCCTAACACCAGGGGGATTGCTCCCACATGGATACTCATTGTTGTTTTCCTGCTGGGGTGACGGGCTTTGGATTTCTGCAACACAGTTTCTATAATTGTTGATGAATGTTTGTATTTAACCTGAAAACCAATAAAAAAAGATTTATAAAATAAAAATGAGAGACGTGGCTGTAGAGTGTGTGATAAGTGGGAGGGAGTGTGGTGAGATGGGCTTGGGTGTAGCAAAAGAGGCATGGATGTGGAAGAGGAGACCAGTTCTAAGGCCCATGTTGAGCCACCACGAGGGAACGTGCACTGCCAGGAGTGTCATCGTCCGGTTCCACGTCATCCTCATGCTTCTTCATGTGTTCTCCCATTTACATTTCTTGTCTACCCTCTTAACAAGTGTACATTGGCACTTCCATCCTTTCTCTGGTCTTTGGCCCATCTTGTTGACCCAAAAGTAGGACAGACTAGTCCTTTGCTGTCATAGAGGCTTGTTTGTTCCTGAGTGTGAAGGTCTGGCAGAGCAGGATCCCCAGGCATAGGGCATCTTCTCTGCCATAAGAAAGGCAGGGGTACTTCTGAGGGACAATCCTTTCACCAGCAGTACCTAGGAGATGTTCTGAGAGAAGGTGAGCCTATTGCCCATTGTATGAAATGACTATCTTTTGAGTGGTGTACCCCCAGAGATTTGCCTCCACTGGTTTTGCTAGCTGTAGAACTGGCTGTGGCACTCTGTGCACTTAACCCCTGCTAATCAGTAGTAAAGTGCCTGTGCTCACCCTCTCAACATGATGAAATTGGTATAAACCTGATAGGAATATTTAACTTACCTATAAGTTCCTAGCATATGGTACAAAATGTACCCAGGGCATGGAGGTTAAATGTCAAAAGAGGACTGCAGCACCTATTGTGCCATCCACTACAGTGCCAGTGCAAACATGGCTCCAGGCCTACCAGTGTAGCCTGACTGCAGCAGTGTAAAAACTGCAATTCGACCTGTCAAAGTAAACCCTTTTGACAGGTCAAAACCTCCCTTTTAAGTATTAATAAGCAACTTCTATGTAGGTCTTGTCGCTCACAAGGCAGGGTGCATGATATTATAGAAGTAGGACATGTAGAAATGTAATGTTAATATGACCTTACAGTGACTAGTACTCAAAAGCTATTTTCACTGTGACAGGCCTAGCTGCCCGATTTAGGAAACCAGAGTACAGTTTACAAATCCTAATACTGTTTGTTGGGAATGGGACTAGCTAGAGTACTGATTAAACAACTATTTTACTAGTTATTAAAAAATCAAATTTAATGGTGAAGTTGGATATTTCATTAATATTAGGAAAGTAAGTTTCAGGAAGTTACCCTTTCCCTGCATGAAGTTCCTAGAGGCTAAATTTGCATTTGCTCTTCCACATCGGACAGCCAGTATTCAGCATTTGAACAGCTGTGTAACTGCCCCCAGAGCTGAGAACAAAGACCTGGGTGTGTGTAGGTGTTGTTGTTCTCTTGACAGGCTGACCAGTTGAGTTGGACCCAAGAACTGCATTAACTTCACAGAGGCCTTCTCTGTCACGGGCAAATGTTAGCAGACACCTGGGCACAGTCCTGCCTTTGTCCCCCCAGCCAGGCAGGCTCCAATCACAGTGGGCCTCTTTTTGACATTATAGCGTCAAATCCTGATGGAGTGTCAAATCATGCTTGACAACCTGGTGGGTGTATCGAACTCGTGCTTTGTTGCCGATCACCGCAAATAGTGCCTAGGTCGTACTCTATCGCGACTATTGACTATCATTGACACTTTATGCTTTTTGACGCTATTCCTAGTTAAAAAGTTCATATCTCTGGTTACCCTTATTAAATTTGTGCATAAATACTTTGCACATTGTCTCTAAGTTAGGCCTGTCTGCTCTGCGCCATAGCTACCAGGAGATTGAGCTCAAGTTAAATTAGTTCAAGTTCAATTCAATTCAATATATTTATTAAGCATTTGGATCTCTAATGAGGTTCACTTAAACATACATGGATAATCATAACATATACCCAGCAGCCGTTAAAACAATACTTCACTAAAACCATTCCATCTACACCACAATATCAATTTATACAAAGGTAGTCATACAAAGCATAAAAGATTTCCAAAATGACCACTAGGATATTATTTAAACATCAATAAAACCCAACAATATAGGAGAGCTAAAATAATCACTCCTTGATGGATTAAAGGACATGTACAAAAGATGGATTAACATTAAAAAGCAATTTCAACTGATGGCATAATGTAGAATAAAGTACTTCATATTGCAACAATAACAACAAGTCATTAGGTAAAGTGCATCTTACAAAAAAGTTAAAAAGTTAAAAGTTTAGTGCATACAATTTCATTTTTTGGACAAAGCAGAAATTCTCTAGCAGCTGTAACATTTTTAATGCCATTCTGGATAAACATAGGACGTAGCCACCTATATCGGAATACGATCAGCGCCGGGCATACAAACAAGACATGATCAAGATTCTGAGTAGCCTGATTACAAAAGTTACAGTTTTTTCCACCTTCCCTATTAGGTGGCCAATTTCCGATTAAATCATTTAAGGGTAAGAGGTTCATACGGAAAAGAGTAATCCATCTGCGGATACCGTGGCCTAAGTTCCACGAGAGATATTTCTGAGAAACTCTCGGGGAAGCATTCTTAACTATTGTTTCCACTCTGGCCCTCGTTCTGCAAATACTAATATCTCTCTGATAGCTAATTAGGCCACTAGAAATCTTTAAAAGGATTTTAATTCTATAGGAGATAAGGATAAGACAAAATCCTCTTGCACATTAAAATGTTGCAGTGCCAAACGGAAATCATTATAAAGGAGTATGTGTACATTTGTCCTTCAAAAATTTCCTGTTGGATAAAACTCCTCAAAGAAAAAGGTTCACTATTCTTTAGTTGATACCCCCAACGATTTACCCTAGCTAGACCTTGTGAAAAGGAGCTTACCAAGCCAAATTCTACCCTAATAGCAGCTATTGGAACCAGTGTATTAAAATTACATAGTTTACGGAAAATTTGGCCTTCAATTTTATCCAGAAAGCTCCATTCCCTTACTGGTAAAGATTCAATTGCATATAACAGGGTATGAGGAATTTTAGTTTTAAAAACTAACAGCAAATGTGAAAAATGTCTTCGACCCATCGTAGTATAAAATAGGCGTAGGCCATTTGCATGCGACGTTGCTTTAGAAGAGCTATGAGCAATATGGGAATTTATCTTCATACTACTTGAAATAACTTTCCCCAGATATAGGTAGGATTCAACAATCTCCAATTTTTCAGGACCAATTCTCCAATTAAAATTACATAATCTTCTGTTTTTTCCTTGTTTTAAGACCAAGACCTTACTTTTGGATACATTTATTTTCAAAAATTGTGCAGACGTATAACTCTGGAGTCGTGACAATTTTTTATTCAAACCTATAGGGGTCAGGTCCATAATTACAATATCGTCTACATACATAAGACAGGAAAAGGAGCAGCCACCTATCTTTGGCGCATCTCCTTCCATTAAGGAAAAACAATCCGGAAGATCTCTTACATATAAAGAGAACAATAGAGGTGCTAATAAGCAACCTTGCTTCAATCCATTTTCCGTATTAATAACTGAAGATAGGCCCTGTGTTCCCCCCATTAAAACCCGACACCATGTTTGCGAATGTAAAGCAATAACTAGGGATAACAAAATAGGAGGCATCCCCATTTTATATAACTTTTTCCAGAGAAGTGGCCGATCTACTTTATCGAACGCAGTAGAAAAGTCTATGAATGCTACATAGACATTTGTTTTGCGAAAGACCGTATATTTCTCTTCTATTAATTTCAACAAGCAGATGTTATCTAAGGTGGAGTGATTTTTCCTAAACCCTGCTTGCTCAATGGGGAGGATTTTCTCCTCTACTACCCAGTCAGTGAGGTTCTCGAGAATACTGCGGGCAAAGATTTTCCCTACTGCGTCTAATAAGGCAATTTGGCGGTAGTTACCTGGTAGATGTCTTTCGCCTTTTTTGTACAGCGGAATTAGGATACTACCAGACCATGACGAGGGAGTTCGCCCATTGCGATAGCAGTATTCAAACAAGGGGGTAAGATATGTTGCCCATAATACAGGCTCTTTTTTTATAATGGACATGGGAATTTCATCTGGACCCATTGCCCCTGAAGCTCTCATTTTTTTAATCAATCTAACGATTTCTTCCTTAGTAGGGGGATCGATTAAAATTTCTGAGGAGGTAATTCTAGAAAAGTCGGGCAAAAGGGAATTTAAATTTGCGGAATAGAGTTCTACTAAGTGGAATTTCCATTCTTCTTCATTTATTGGAATAGGAAGAGATTTAATTCTGGTACCACAACTTTCCGCAATTATTTCCCAATATCGTTTTGAATTATTTTTAGCCGCAGCTTCTTTTAATTGAACCCATTCATAATCCTCCTTTTTTTGTTTTAATGAGCGTTTTTTCCATTGTCTTTTCCTCTTTAGTAAACCTATTAATCTCTTTCGTTCAGGAGAGTAATTCCCAAATTGAGCCCTTACTAGTTTGTTTAAGACCCTATTTATTTGAAGCAATGGATTAAAACATACTCTCTGCTTGATACTTGGGTGAGAAGATTTACAAAACACAGCCATAGAATTTATACTGTGACTATAAAATTCTAGCAAATTATTTTGGGGGTAATCTTGAAGTTCCGCTACTCTAAGCTGCTTATCACCTATTAAAATAGTTAATGACTCTTTTAGTTTTGAGACGGCCAAAGAATTCCAGTAAATTCTGCTATTTGTTTTGTTGAAAGCTACCTCTTTATCCCTAAAATTCCATGAGCTCTCCCCAGTACAGGACAAATCTATTTTCAAACTAATCACCATATGGTCACTAAATTGATTTTCCAAAATTTCCATATTTGATAGTCTATTAAAGAAATCAACGGAGGAAATTACATAATCAATGATGGAGCCACCCTTCGGTCCCTTATGTGTATTTTTCGCTGGGATGTCTTTTCCTAGTCTCCCATTGACTACTAAAACCTCCAAGTTTCTTAAGCCTTCTAATAAAATTCTTCCTCTTTTATCCGTTCGACTATGGTTTGGGAATTGAGCTGGTGGTATTTTTAATGCTTCCTCCTTAGTGGAGTTTGCAAAAAGCCCCAAACTATGGGTGGAGACTTTAGCATTCAAGTCTCCAACCAACAATAAGTTCTTACATTCTGAATTTTCGAAAATGGATAAAATAAAGGAAAACAAGTCTTTCAATAAATATATATTAGAAGCGCCTGGAGGAATATATGCATTCACAATTAAAAGGGACTCAGAGTTCGTAGAATCGACCTTAGTCTCTAGCTTAATTGCCTGAAATAATTTAGATGAATGTGGAATTGTTTTATAGGACCACTTAAAGCGTGATCTAAGCAGAATGGCAATACCACCTTTCGCATGTCCCCTGCTCACTGGAAACGCTGGGCGGCTCAGCACATGATAATCTTCCATGGACCAATTCGTAGTAATCCAGGACTCTTGGATGCATATTATATCGGCGTTCTGTTCTTTCAAGAACAGCCATTTATTTTTACTTGTGCTTAGGCCGGCTGCGTTCCAGGAGACCAGTTTGAGGCCGTTGCTAGGAGGAGTTCCCCAACCTTAGACCTACTGTACTATTTGTGTTCAGGGTCCCTGCCACCCAACTCCATTTCTTATTATCTTCATCTACCGGTAGTATTCTACTGCTCTTTTTCTCTGGTTGGAGGGAAACTCTCCTTCCATCCTTACAGAGAGAGATCTGCAGTGACCTTTCCCCTGCTAAATGGTAAGGGTCAAGAGACGGTAGATCTTCTGTAGAGGGAGCCAACTATTAATAGATTCTTTTTCAGGAACTTTCTCCTCATTGGGGACCAGTACATCAATACCACAACACCGTAATTTATCTAGGTTTGAGATAATTAAATGTGACGTCACCTTAGACCCAAACGTCACTCTGGCACCCCCAAGCTTGCCATATTTTAGAACTTGAACCAAAGCCAAATCGCTACTCTGTATCATTTTTAGATCATAAATTTCGGCAAAACAACTCAATAAATAAGACCTATTCATATATAACTCATAGTCGAAAATGAAAATAAAATCCAACGAGAGGGGGCAGAAGGCTGGGTGCAAACATAATGATTTCCCTTAGACTGTTTACTAGCATTATAGATCACCTCACTGCCCAAGGCGGTTGAAAATAATACCGCTTCAGGATTCAAGCTGCTTTTTGCACTTGCTGCAGTACTTGGCTCTGTAGAAGTAGTTTCTTTTGACACCAAGATTGCTAGACTAGAGTTCGACTGAAGTGGGTTACAGTTCGAAGATGAAATTTCCACTTGAGGTTCTTCCCTTTTCTGATCTTTTACAACGGGGATTGAAGGTAGAGATAGGTTCAAGTTAGGGTCAAAATGAAGCTGTTTGGCCCTTTTCTTCTTAATCCTCTGGGTATTTCCTTTTTTTGATTTCTTCTTTCTTCTAACGGGTTTTCCTTCATTTTTTAAAACCTTCTCTTGTGGTAACGGATGATCAGATTTGAATTCCTTCGTGATGGAGTGATTATTTTTATTAGTCCCTGTTTTAAAAAAAAATATTGGATAGACTTTACATTCTACATTAACTTTATCTTTTTCTGTATTCAGAGTAGATAAATTAACAGGAGAAGATTCAAAAACCTCAGGCTCAAAATATTGTTGTAAGGAAAAGAGCTGGGAGTCATCAAACAAGTCCACACTTTTTTTGTCTTTATGTTTTAAGTAGTTAAAAGGTATATCCGCCTGTACACCACAGTCTTGATAGTTCGGCTTTATGGTAAAGCTCGTTTGAGTAGATCTCATTGGTTTTGAATTAGATACCTGTGGAGATAAAGAAGGGCTCTCTGTACAGAGATTATGCTTATCAATTAAGGGACATGAAACTTTACTATGTAGCTGAATGTGGTCTGAAACTATTAATTTAGTCAATGACAACAATGAATCCAAAATATGATCAGGATTGCTTACTGATCTTTCCATAAGAGCTAAGATAGAAGATAAGACTCTTTCCAGACAAGCCAAGGATTCCGACATCAATATTTTTTCTTCGGGCTCTAAAATTGGGGGTCTTGAGCCAGAAGAAAATCAGGAGTGATAGAGGCTCTTGAACTTATTGAATCCACTCCGCTAGGCGTGCTGCTAAAAGACGCATTTTTATGGGAGAACCGGGAAGATGAGTTTGTGAAATTGAAAAATGTGAAATATCCTAAGTATTTGGCTTAGGTGATTTCAAAGCCCTTAAGGAGTGGTTTAAATCGATGTTCAAATCTGGAAGTGTAAAATCCTCCAATATAAGGTCCTCCACTTTAGATTCAGAACATAAGTCGATAATAGATGGAGACACTTATTTTCAGTGGAATGAATAGAATAGATTTCACGTGAGGGGCCTTCCACTCTGTTTTCAGGGCTTACCACACCTCTCACCCCAGCCATTCTATTTCCAGGAGAAGACATAATAGATTGACATATAATTTCCATTGTTCCTTCTACCTTTTGGGGTAAAGATTCAGGCTTAGGCTCCAAATTTGCCTCCTTATTTTGGCCTATCTCCTTTTTTGAAAAATAGGTAGAAATTGCATTAAAACCTTTTAGAGTATTAATCTGTACAGATTTATTTCTCAGAGGGTTGGCTTTAGTTTCTTTACAGGCTCTTATATACACCAATTTACCTGAGCGTAGTTTTTTTGCAGTCATTGTTCTAATTGAGGCTCAAATGGAATCTTTAAGAAAAAGGGAGAGGGCTTTAAAAAACTTCGACTTCAGTTATCGGATGTATTCTCTGGCTGCGCCTCGCAGCCACTAACGGCAGTAGTGCTGTAAGGCAGGGAGACTTCTTCTACGCCTATGCGCTGCAAGGCTACTAGGCTGTGTAACGATGAAACAACTACCCTGCAAATTCAACCAGGGTTATAGCTCCGAGATAGGGAGAGCAGGGCACACTAGCGAGCCTCAGTTCCTCTCATTGCCTCCAGCCTCAAAGCCTCCTCTAAATGGCTCCTGCTCCTGGCTCCCACTCTTTCAGTCCTCGCAACTGGAATGCAGACAAGATTGCGCTGCTTCCTCACCGCTTCGCCTCACTCTGCCTCTCTCCGGCTACTCCAAACTCAAGGCTGCTCAATGTCAATGTCAATGCCAACGATCACATTTAATCCAGTGAACACCGAACCCCTGCCTGACCCGCCTGGGCACCCCTTACACCCCCACTACAGGGGCTCACCTGGCTCACACAGTGCCGATGAATGCCGGAGCCTTAAGCGCGGTCCGCGGAGTCCCACGTGGAGAGACCGGTGAAACTGGAGTGAAGCAAGAGTGCCACCGCGGGAAGAAACCTTGCAATCCAGCGATCCAGCGCGGCCTCGGCCACGGACACGGGACACAAGCCACTGACACAAACGCTCCACCAACGCTCTCCCACACGAAACCGGAAGCTCAGCCGCACCCACAACTTCTCTCCGTTTGTCTCCCGAACCACGGGAGCCGCGCTGAGTTGCGAATCATAGCGGTGCGGCAGCTTCACGTCTGGGGAGAGGGAAAGGAACAAACAGGGAGACAACGGGCTAAACGGGAGCGAGCGAGCAAAGCGGCAACGACAATGACCAGTCCTGCTCGAGCTCAAGCTCCGCGCTCCGCACTCCAAGCTCAGCGGGCACAAAACTCCTCCTCCTCCTCCGGAAACTCAGCAACACACCGGTCCGAATAGTCAAGTTAAATTAATGACTTTGAGGGATCATCCTGGCAAGGGTTGTGATTATTCCTTGAGGTGGGTAGTCAGCTCCCCAAATAGTAATCCAGTTTCTTACACCCATGAAGATAATTTGATATTGCTTCCTTTCTGCACTGAGTATTTCTTCCTTACTTCTGCAGCAATGGACCCTTGATGTTGTATCCGGACAAGTAAGGCCTCTCTTGGTCTGAAGTGGGGAAAAATAATCTCTCAGAGTGTCCTGTCCAAGTTCAGCTCCGAGTCAACCTGGATCTGTAGTTGTTCCATAAAAAGGTTCCGGAAACTGCATCCGGAGTCCCAACTCTACGTGTGTCCCTCTTACACCGTTGTTCTCTGTGACCTGTAACTGTTGTTAGTTTTCCAGTGTGGCAGCCCTGACTGTACATCAAGTTTGTTGTGTTTGTATGCTTGCTCAGCGGAGGAGAGTTCTTGTGACGTGGCGTAGGACTTGGCTATCAGCTGTGAATTACTCACATAAGAGTCAGACTATGGATAGCTCTTGTTTGAGAAAGGGCAAGTTGCTATTTTTCACTCTATTCAGCAAGATGGCTCAGTGAGTTGAACGTTAGCCCCAGACACATGTCATGATCTGCAAGTTATAATTTTGAATGCCGCCAAGGCCAACTTAGCCTTCTTAGGTCGGTAAACCGAGTACCATTAAATAGAGTAATAGTAAAACCTGTTTATAGTGTTTAGAAGCAGCAGGAGAGTGATATAAAGCGCTGCACGACTAACAAGTCATTTTAAGAGCTGTGAATCTTCTTTTAATTCAGGAGTCTGTGGATGAAACGTTGATAGAGGGCCCTCGGCAGCTTCTGATGGGGTCTCTTCCAGAGCGAGGTGGCCCTTCTTCTTTAATATTTGAATGAAGTGCCTTTCTTTACGGATCATGATAGCGCCAATGTAATTCAAAGGTGGCAGTATAATCATAAACAAGATGTATGCAGGGGTGCACATAAGTTGCATCAGGCCCTTCCAGGTGAACCACAATCATTCATGGGAAGTATAGGGGCTCCCCAGTAGTGGGGGATGTGGGCAACTCAGGAAGAAGGAGGCGGCAGTCTTCAGTCTCCCATTGGCAGTGGCCAGGGCAATTCCCAACAATTCATGCCAAACAGTATACAAGCCAACCTCCAGCACACGCTTAATATATATTGTCAATAACATCAGTTCAAGATAAGCAGTTGTCTTCTTCCTTTTATTCTTTATTAATTCTTTATCCAGTTAGTTGGGTCAATCTCTAGCCTCAAAGAGTCAACACGTGTTTCGTTGCTTCAAAGGGACTTCCTCAGGGCTAATCTTCTCTTTCCACATCTTTTCGTTCCACACAGCGTACTCTCAACAAACCTCAATGAGGAAGACTTGACGTACCCCATCGGGTACGGTTCTAAAGAGGCTCCATAATCTGGGAGCCCCCAACTGGTAATAATTTTACACGATGATAAATTACTACGGAATTTAGGGCGATACAAAATAAGGATAGTTCTCGGGACGGAATTACAACCGAATAGAAGAAACTTTGGAAAGAGAAGATTAGCCCTGAGGAAGTCGCGGGATACTCTTCCCATTGAAACGACGAAACACGTGTTGGCTCTTTGAGGCTAGAGATTGACACAACTAACTGGATAAAGAATCAATAAAGAATAAAAGGAAGAAGAATAAAAGGAAGAATGAACTGATGTTATTGACAATATAAATTAAGTGTGTGCTTGAGGTTGGCTTATATACTTCTATGTTGTCTCTGACCACATATTAGAAAGTAGGGTGGTTCTCCCTACCTCATTTGCACTGTATCGTCTTAATTATTATAAATAATGCTTTCTGTGGATTTCTTTGGACCGCCACCTCCCTACAAGTCACCACCCCTCCATTAGTCAATTCATGCCAAACCCCAAGCTCGTGCCATTCACGTGAACCATCTCCAGGCATCATTCATTCATTGAGTGAACAGCAGTCAGTGTCTTTCCTGCTCTGGGGGGCCTTCAGTGTGGGCTCGAGGCAGTGCTGGAAATGGAAAAAAATGTATTCCCTGTTCCCAGACTCTGGGGGCAAGGGAGTGGCAGTGGCAAAGGCATGGACTCACAAGGGGCAGAGTAAAGAGGAGCAGAGTCTGATAGTCAATGTATACATTTAGGGGCCGATTCCGATCTCGGTCGGAGGCGTACCCAACACCATTCGGTCGGGAAAAAAGCCATGCGAAAGCCTGTTTCCCGACCGATCCGTACAGCACACCGAACGAGTAAGTACGATGCGCACAACAGCAAAGAATCCGGCCGAGCCGTACTCACCCAAACCAGGTCCAGTTCCCCGACCGAGGCGAATCCGGAAACGCCGAATCGAGTCGCACGGAAGGAAAAATGCAGCCCCGTCCGGCCGGACAAGTACGATGCGCTTTCCGTACGCGCCGAACCCGTCGCTACGCACGGCACGTCAAAGCATCCGGGAGAGGCGCACATAAGCTCCGATTCGCGCCACAACACGATCCACGGCTCCGAGACGAACACGGCAGCGACGAGGACGACGCGAAGCGACGAGGACGAGGCGAAGCGGCGAGGACGACGCGAAGCAACGAGAAGGACGAACGACACGAACCAACCATGAATCCCTTCGTCCCGATCATAACAATATTCTACATTTACTACCGGAACAGGCACGGACGCGTACGGCGCAGAAGGTAAGCCAGACACCAACCACAAAACACATACAACACGTACACGACACATCACACACACACAGAGGGATGCAGAATATACTTACACCAGCAACAGCAGCACCATAGGGGCGGGATGCCCATCACCAATGCCACATATGCACACAGGGGCCTGAATGCGCACCACCACCCCTACCCAGGGGGGCTGGATGCCTACCACTACTACCACTCTCACCCATGGGGGCTGGATGCCTACCACCACCCTTAGCCAGGGGGCTGGATGCCTACCACCACTACCACCCTCACCCAGGGGGGCAGGATGCCTACCACTACTACCACCCTTAGCCAGGGGGGCAGGATGCCTACCACTACTACCACCCTTAGCCAGGGGGGCTGGATGCCTACCACTACTACCACCCTTAGCCAGGGGGCTGGATGCCTACCACTACTACCACCCTCACCCAGGGGGGCAGGATGCCTACCACTACTACCACCCTCACCCAGGGGGCAGGATGCCTACCACTACTACCACCCTTAGCCAGGGGGCTGGATGCCTACCACTTCTACCACCCTTAGCCAGGGGGCTGGATGCCTACCACTACTACCACCCTCACCCAGGGGGGCTGGATGCCTACCACCACCCTTAGCCAGGGGGCTGGATGCCTACCACTACTACCACCCTCACCCAGGGGGGCTGGATGCCTACCACTACTACCACCCTTAGCCAGGGGGGCTGGATGCCTACCACTACTACCACCCTCACCCAGGGGGGCTGGATGCCTACCACTACTACCACCCTTAGCCAGGGGGGCTGGATGCCTACCACTACTACCACCCTCACCCAGGGGGCAGGATGCCTACCACTACTACCACCCTCACCCAGGGGGGCAGGATGCCTACCACTACTACCACCCTTAGCCAGGGGGCTGGATGCCTACCACTACTACCACCCTTAGCCAGGGGGGCTGGATGCCTACCACTACTACCACCCTCACCCAGGGGGGCTGGATGCCTACCACCACCCTTAGCCAGGGGGGCTGGATACCTACCACTACTACCACCCTCACCCAGGGGGGCTGGATGCCTACCACTACTACCACCCTTAGCCAGGGGGCTGGATGCCTACCACTACTACCACCCTCAACCAGGGGGGCTGGATGCCTACCACCACCCTTAGCCAGGGGGGCTGGATGCCTACCACCACCCTCACCCAGGGGGGCTGGATGCCTACCACCACCCTTAGCCAGGGGGGCTGGATGCCTACCACTGCACCACCCTCACCCAGGGGGGCTGGATGCCTACCACTACTACCACCCTCACCCAGGGGGGCAGGATGCCTACCACTACTACCACCCTCACCCAGGGGGGCAGGATGCCTACCACTACTACCACCCTTAGCCAGGGGGGCTGGATGCCTACCACTACTACCACCCTTAGCCAGGGGGGCTGGATGCCTACCACTACTACCACCCTCACCCAGGGGGGCTGGATGCCTACCACTACTACCACCCTTAGCCAGGGGGGCTGGAAGCCTACCACTACTACCACCCTCACCCAGGGGGGCAGGATGCCTACCACTACTACCACCCTCACCCAGGGGGGCTGGATGCCTACCACTACTACCACCCTTAGCCAGGGGGGCTGGATGCCTACCACTACTACCACCCTCACCCAGGGGGGCAGGATGCCTACCACTACTACCACCCTCACCCAGGGGGGCAGGATGCCTACCACTACTACCACCCTTAGCCAGGGGGGCTGGATGCCTACCACTACTACCACCCTTAGCCAGGGGGGCTGGATGCCTACCACTACTACCACCCTCACCCAGGGGGGCTGGATGCCTACCACCACCCTTAGCCAGGGGGCTGGATGCCTACCACTACTACCACCCTCACCCAGGGGGGCTGGATGCCTACCACTACTACCACCCTTAGCCAGGGGGGGCTGGATGCCTACCACTACTACCACCCTCAACCAGGGGGGGCTGGATGCCTACCACCACCCTTAGCCAGGGGGGGCTGGATGCCTACCACCACCCTCACCCAGGGGGGGCTGGATGCCTACCACTACTACCACCCTTAGCCAGGGTGGGTGGATGCCTACCACTACTACCACCCCCACTCATAGGATGGACAATGCATGACACAACCAGCACACCACAACCTAGGGAATGCAAGAAGAAGACATCCCCCCAACACCATGACAAGCGTGTGTAGACTGTGTCAAATGCCTACAACACCGAACATGACTTTGAACATACAATGTGACCCCCTAGCACATGTGCCACACATATATGTGTGTGGCCCCCACAATGCAAGCAGGCCATGACCATTGTGGCAATGGGGTCCAAACCCCCATCATCACAGTGACCAAAATGTAAGTGTGGGGTCCATAGCTGCAGCACATTTTGAACATTGTGGCAATGGGGTCCAAACCCCCATCATCACAGTGACCAAAAGGTAAGTGTGGGGTCCATAGCTGAAGCACATTTTGAACATTGTGGCAGTGGGGTCCAAACCCCCATCATCACAGTGACCAAAAGGTAAGTGTGGGGTCCATAGCTGAAGCACATTTTGAACATTGTGGCAATGGGGTCCAAACCCCCATCATCACAGTGACCAAAATGTAAGTGTGGGGTCCATAGCTGAAGCACATTTTGAACATTGTGGCAATGGGGTCCAAACCCCCATCATCACAGTGACCAAAAGGTAAGTGTTGACAAAGAAAGAGGTGCAACTGCCAAACTGCATGGATGATTCCTGGTCACAGAACAACAAACACATCAGTGGCAAAGTAGTGTATGTGTCCCATTGCAACATAAATTGGGGGAGCCAAATCCTGCAGTGCAAATAAGACATAACTTTGGCCATGTGCAGACAAACAACACCCATGGGGGCTGACACCGTCAACAATCATCAATGACACAATGACAGAAGTGACCATCAGAATGCAGACCCACATATTTGCACCAATGGGCACACACATGCAGATACCCTGTGGAGACTGCAGATGTGAGGTGAACAGATACCATACCATGGCAGCAATGGGACACACAAACCATGATCATTGTGCTGACCGATGACCTAGGAGTCCCAGGGACAGCAGGGAAACCCACCAAACTACATACAGCCAATGGCACACCCAAGATATGCCAATGCAGTGGTGCAGATGCACAAACACAAACAGGCAGACCCACCCTGCACATCATACACAACAGGTGAGGGTGGGGGTGCCAGTGTCCCCAGGCAACCACACAACACATGAGGAGACATGAATACCAATCATACAGATGTGCATACAGTGCCACACAAAGGTAACTCATGGATCCAAATTCCCTATGTGGGCAAGCAGGCATTGTCAGATGAGAGGGAGCACAAATCACACATGTCACACAGGCACGTAGGGACAGCAACTGACACAGCAAGACACAGACACACCACAGCACCACCCCCAGGGCCCCCACAATGTGGTGACCCTGGGCTGCATTACAATCCCACTGTGATGACAAAGCTAAATGTGGTTCACACTGTGAACCACAGACATGTGTACTGAGCAACTAACTACCATCACACCTACACAAGCACAAATCAAACAGCATGGCCAGTGAGCCAAGGCCAACATGGAGGCAGGGGCCTAGCCGGGCAACAACTCTCATCTGCACACACTCAACACCACACCCCGGGACCTCCAACAATGTGCAGCAGTGAAGCACACATGCACTGGTGACATTGCACATGCACCCATGACTATTCCAGGGTGGTGGGTGGGAACCAAGGTGCAGAAACACATCACACATGGACACTCAACAAGACTCCTGAATGTCTGACACACTGCACACTACGCCGTACATGGACATGACGGCAATACCACACCAACCAATGGGATCACAGCCACAGTCACACACCAATGAAGAAGCCAAGGTCACCCACAAAGAACACACATAGACAACAACCAACATTGCAGCCCGGACCCTGAGGAGTGCCAGCAGTCACACACACAACGTGTCACAATCACTGAAAGATAACACAAACTGGAAATCACATGACAGGGGCAAACAACAAGTGCCAAGGGGAAACCTGACTGTGACCCAGCTGCGTCTGCACACAAACTCAGCCCTGACAGCAAGCACACGTATGGGTGACACCCTGATGACCAGTAATGTGCCATGCACCCACATCACAGAGAACCCAGGGAGAAGACTTTGGGGGAACATAGCTCAACTCAGCTAGCATCACAAACAGGTACAACACTAGGGATCACAGCATGCACAGCTAAAAGGAAGTGAACACACAGACATGCACATACAACACACACCTTGGGCGCAGGCAATGTCACAGGAGTACACACTGCCATGAGGGGACTCCACTCCTGTGTGAGGAAAGCTGTGCCATATGTTGCCTCAGTAGGGCCCCACCATGTCAGCTGAGCACTTGGTCACACAATCAACAATTAGCACCAAATGAGGGCTCCCGTCACATCAGCCTGGTCATGGAAGTGCCAACGGAATCATCAGCACAGATCCAACACACTTGTATAGCAATGTTGCACTGACAACACAGATGAGTCCTTCCCCATTGATGCCCAAACCTGCATGTCCAGTGGAGATGGCCACACGGTCAGGGAAGTAGACGAATTGAACAATGGCAGGCACAACAGATGTGCAGGGGTGGAAGCCACAGATGTGAAATTGCCAATCTAAGTAGGAAATCCCATTGCCAAATACTAAACACATGACACCCTCAGATGCTGCTATGGATGACATGGATACACCACAGGATAGGACACATTCCCCTGGACCACATGGGTTCCTGCACAGTAACACTTCATTATCATGAGACCAAATATCACCATCACTGCAGCAAGGGCATGGTTAGCATCATCAACATCATGTACATCAGAAGCAAAAGCACTAGAGAACAGAAAGTTGCTTTATTCAGCATATGTGGCATTAAAAGTAGAAGTCCGGTAGAACATAAACAAAGGACAATGGCCAGTCCATCAACAAAGTCACAAGTGGGTGACAGTGGCAGATGCCACCCTACACATGCCTGCACAAAACCAGGGACAATCCACTAGGAGGGGCAACCGGGGGTAGGCCAGGCACCGCAGGGACAGGATCAGGGCTCACCAGGAGGAAGCAGGGAAGGGGTGGTGGGTGCTGGAGAGCCACTGACAACTGCAGTGGAGGTGTCTGACATGGTGTGTGCCGGCACAACTGGGGGGCATGGCTCAGATGTTGTGGGTGCCGGCACGACTGCAGTGGACCCTGCAGATGGAGTGGACAGGTCCGCCACTGCAGTGCCCAAGTCAGACAGGGTGGTAGTGGACTCCACTGCAGTGCCTACCACCAGGGGAGGAGAATGGGGAACAGGCAAGGTGGGCTGGACAGAGGGGGAGGACACCCTCACCACATCAGTGGCACAGAAAAGCGCAGCGGGGGTGTGGTTCCGGGAGAGCAAGTGGCAGGGGAGAAGGCCGGAGCCTCTTGGGGATGGTATATCTGTGGGTGGGGGAACCTGGGGCAGGGTGTGGTGGGGGCACCTGTGGAGTGGGGGCCTGAGGGATGGAGGAAGGAGACCTGGTCTGCAGGGCGGCGGCGGGGTCTTGCTCTTAGCACTCCGGGGGGACTTGCGGGTGGGGGCCTCAGTCTGTCTGCGCCTGGGGAGGGTGTCCGGGGGCGAGGGGCACTCTGCTCCGTGTGGGGGCTTCCTCTTCCCCCTGGATGCTGGGGCAGCTGGATCGGAGGGGAAGAGGCCGAGGTCACTGAGGAAGAGGCGCTGGGTCTTTGGGGTTGCAGGTGAGGCAAGGGAGGGTGCTTTGGAGGGAGAGGCAACTGAGGACTGCGCAGTGCCCATGGATGCGTGTGTGTGTACCAGGGCCCCATCCCCTGTGAGTCTGGTTTCAGTCCCCTGACTGTGCGTGCGTGTGCGTTTAGTTTGTGGCGTGTGTGTCTGTGTGCTGGACGTGTGTGTGCTGGTGTGTGCCTGTGCCGGTGTGTGTGTGCTTGGGACGGGTAAGGTGCTGGGGAGTGTGGATGGAGCAGAGGCAGGAGGGGTGAGGGACTGTCTGAGGAGGGACACTGCTGCCGTCAGGGAGGAGTCCATGGACCTGTTGCCCCTCTGTAGGTCAGACATGCCCGATGAGATGCCCTCCATGAACGACACCAGCTGAGTCAACAGTGCGGTGTGCGCATGGAGGACACTCAGCATGGCTGTCTGCCCTACATGGAGCTGGCGAAGGAGGTACACAGACTCCTCACTCAGGGCAGCAGGGGACACAGGGGCAGGGGGTGCGGTGCCTGGCCCAAAGGAGACACGCTCCCGAACATGGGAGCCTCCACGGACCTGGGGAATGGGAGCCGATGGGAGGGCGGTGGTGGTGCTGGTGGTGGCGGGGACAGCAACACTAGCTGGGGTGTGGTGGCTGCTGACACCCGCCTCCACAAGGGAGTCATCCTCCGAGTTGCTCTGGTCCTCAGCTGAGGTGGATGGTGCTGAGGACTCCTCGGTGTGGCTCCCCTCGCCCTCCGTGCCACTGGGTCCCTCCGACCACTCCTCGGCTGCTGACCCAGTCTGGCTCTCTGGCTCCTCCTGGTCCGTGGAGCTGTCCCCTTCCGTGGCCGTGGATGTATCTGCAAACAATGGGGAAACAGACAGACATCAGTCACCTGCACCAAACGCACACACCACTGTGAGCACAGCACATTACAGAGCAAGCCCTGGCATCATTAGTTGTACATTGCTAAAAGTGCCCTAACTGAACAGGAGAAGCCAATTGTCAGTCTGATGCCAAGCATGGCACTCATATCCCACATGGCCTTGCACCCATCTGTCTGGTGTCTGTTGGATTGCAACACCCCAGTGTGGACACATGCACCAAGTACACAGTAGTTGGACAGTGCAGAGGACACGGTGTGGCATGTGGACATGCACACATCACAGCTCTTGCCACTGAGTCAGTACAGGTTTCCGGATGAAAGGGATGCCCAGAGTCAAATAGGAAATGCATGTGATGCATACCAGCGACAGACACCATGATGCACCCATGTCCTGATAGCCAGCGCCACAATGGTGTGCATGTAGCACATGTCACTCCCCTGCAGGACCACCAATAAGTTGACACATGCCATGGCAGAGGCATGACTGCTAAGTCATACATCACTGTCTCAGTGATGTATGACTTGGCAGCCAGACAACAACACTATGCACTGTGTCACAATAGTAGGTCATGGGGAATGCAAGTCCTGGAGCTGCACAAGTGCACATGTACATCCCCCACACAACACATCATCTTAACCCTCATCTGTCCAGGTCACACCTATTGGACATATGCGAGACCTGTGACACTACCCTCTGAACCTGAGCCCCTCACAATTTGCTGTGAATGGGGAACAGCTGCCTGAACTTCACATTCGCATACCCCAGTCTGCACGGGCAGCTGATCAAACACCTATGTGACACACAAGTATCGTCTCCTATGGTCACATCTCCAGGGGCATGCTGAGCCCCTACCAAGAAACACCCCAGCAGTCCTGGCAACTAATCCACAGCACACTGACACAGAGGCAGACACCTGAGGGTCAAATCACTGTGCACAATGTGTCAGCTGATACACGGGAGTGGGAGTACAGAGTGCATTGCATGGCCTGGAGTAGGCATGACTGTCCTGCTCCACATGAATGAGGGATGTGCCCTGGACAGTGGATAGCTGGCTATGTATGTGTGACACACGTAATCTGCACACTCCTGGGGCCCAAACATTGTTCCCACCCGCTGCATGGGCGTGTGCCACATACCCCAGGCACATGTGGTGGCTCAGCTCAGCAAGTGGACCGCATATCAAAGCAACACGCAGATCACATGTCCAAACCCAGGCGTTGTGTGAACAATGGACCCATCCATGATGCCCACAACAGAGTTAGGGAAACAGATGCTGTCCCCCACCTTTAGTGAAGCAAACTGCAAGGACACAGTCCCAAGTGACACAATTCCCTGAATGTAAGGCCACACCTGGGTATCAGATGAGCAGTGGGCAGTGCACAATAGAGGGACATGGCTCCTGGACAACATGACTGCTGCACTGTGGCAGTTGAACCAGGCCAGAGGAGGGCACAAAGCATGTAATACAGAGTTCACAGTGCAGTCTTTGACTCACCCCCTCCTTGCTGCTGTCTGGCCTTCAGCTGCCCATCCAGGTCTGGAAACACCACCGCCAGGATCTGGAGCATGTGGGGGGTCAGGGTCCGTGTTCCGCCCCTCCTGCGAGGAGGCGACAGCTTCAGCTGGACCCGTGCAATCCTCCGGGTCCAGCCCCGAAGGTCCTGCCACCTCTTCTGGCAGTTGCGGATCCGGCGCTTGTAGACCCCCACGGACCGGACGGCCCGGACGATGTCCTTCCAGATTTCCTGCTTCCGATGGGCATTAACCTGTCAGGATGACAAAGTGAAAAGGCCATTACCGCACATGCAACATATCCGTGCATGACACAGTTGTATATACATGTCTCAATCACAGGGGCACATGATGTACACAGGCAGTGCAAAGCTGCCCATGGACAGTTTGCCAGACGTCACTACATGGAATCATTGCATGGGAAGTAAAACCATGTTCAAATGCACTGTCACTGCACCATACCTGTCCAGTGCAAGTCACTACACACTATGGGGGTGACAACTACTCAGTGAGCCTGCTAGCCAGTGGCGTGCAGACTTTCAGCCTTGCTAGTCACACCAAATGCACATTCAGAAAGGCAGTGCACAGAACACTCACCTGCTCCCCTGGTGTCCCATACAGCTTGCTGTACTGTGGAAGTAGGCTGTCCAGCAGGGCCTGGTTCTCTTCAAGGCTGAAGGCTGGGGCTCTCTCCACAGTACGTGCCATTGCAGGGTCCAGAGGGGCAGAGACAGCAGCAGTGCAGTGGCAGATGTCGTCCTGGAGCATGTAGTGCAGGCAAGTGAGCTCTCAGGGGAACAGCCAGCAATATATATGTGCTGGAGAGGCAGATACTGTCCCTTGTGTCCAAAGTGATAGGTCCAAGTCGTTTGCATCTTCTGAATCTGGCCAATCCATGGAATAGCAGCACCAAAACACGCCCACAGCATCCTTCAAATCTTCAACTTCATGACATACATGATTTTGCAACATTGTTGTGGGTGACCAACTGAATTTACAGCAACCGACTCGTTCGAAATTCGAAACGCGTCCGTTGCCAGGCAAGCCCATTGTCAATGGGTGCGCACCGATCGGTCCATTGCGGTACAACGCGCACAGGGGTACAATGCGTACCCGCACACATTGAATGCAATGGGCCGGCCGGAGGCACCGATCGGTCCATTGCAGTACAACGCGCACAGGGGTACAACGCGTACCCGCACACATTGAATGCAATGGGCCGGCCAGAGGCACCGATCGGTCCATTGCAGTTCAACGCGCACAGGGGTACAACGCGTACCCGCACACATTGAATGCAATGGGCCGGCCGGAGGCACCCGATCGGTCCATTGCAGTACAACGCGCACAGGGGTACAACGCGTACCCGCACACATTGAATGCAATGGGCCGGCCGGAGGCACCGATCGGTCCATTGCAGTTCAACGCGCACAGGGGTACAACGCGTACCCGCACACATTGAATGCAATGAGCCGGCCGGAGGCACCGATCGGTCCATTGCAGTACAACGCGCACAGGGGTACAACGCGTACCCGCACACATTGAATGCAATGGGCCGGCCGGAGGCACCGATCGGTCCATTGCAGTTCAACGCATCACTGTACATGTGACTGGCATATGTCAGCATGCCTGTCTCAGATGGACATATGCCAGCCACAGATAGCTCCCAGGGAGTGAGGGGCACACCTACATCACGACAGCCTGTCCAAACTTTATCATAAGGCATGTAAGGCTGCATTTCCTATTGTGTGTATGTTGGTGTACATGTTGTCCTGTGGGTGTCACCTGTGGGCAGCCACCCCCAGGCTGTGCACGTGTTCATGGGGACAGGATCCTGGGTGTTACGTGTACATGACCACTGTGATGTGCAACTGTTCATATCTGTGCATGTGCCATGGTCACATTTCACGGTGGTGTATGTGTATGTCATGTCACATACCCAGTGAGTCCCATGTGGGACGGTATGTTTGAGCCAGGGTGTCCCAGTGGCACAATAGTGATGGTCCTCCACAGTCTTTGTGCATGTAGTGTTTACAATGTCTCTGAATTCATGTGCACAATGGGAGACAGTCTCCACATCCACGTTGTGTGTGCATGGACTTTGATGTTGTGCTTGTGTGTGTCACAGACGTCCATGTCTGTCCTGCCGTGGCAAGTGGGGCCACTACCTGTGGGGGTCATGGTTGTTTTGCTGTGGTGTATACATGATACTCCATGTAATGCCAGTGTCCATGTGGCATTACAGGGTCCCTGGGAATGTACCTGTCATTGAGCTGTGGTGCCTGGGGCACATCTGTCCTCACATGTCACTGTGGGGGGTTATTGTGACACGGCAGCAGGAGATGGGAACTGTGACACGGCCTCATGATATCCAATGGGCCAACCTGGGACTAATTGATGCCACCTGTTGGACCGTGTTGACAGATATTGGCCATGTATGTACCATACATGTCCTTCTGGTACTGCACACTTCATGTAGTTGTGCCTCATAATGATGTATGTTGGGATCTTGAGTGTGTTCAATGCCGCATATGTGGGCTGACTGACAATCTTGCTTACTTCTCCTCTGCACTGCAGGGCTCCTGCTGTCCATCGACCATTCCCAGACCTGGCAACGATGGTGGAACGGGACAGCATCCGACGGTACCGCTTCACCAGGCAGCTGATTGAGGATTTGGCAGTGCAGTTGTCCCCACATTTGCAGCCTGGCCGGCCGTATCCTACAGCGCTGACCCCCAAGGTGAAGGTGATGGCAGCCCTACACTTCTTTGCCACCGGTACCTTCCAACATACTGTGGCGACTGCTGGTGGGATGTCACAGACCATGTTGAGCCGTGTGCTCCGCGATGTTTTGGCGGCAATGTTGCTCTTCCTGAACCGGTACATCTATTTCCCTAGACTGCGACGACTCACTGACGTGAAGAGTGACTTTTATGCCCTGGGGAGGATGCCGCATGTCATTGGCTCCATTGATGGGACACATGTGGCTTTGGTACCACCACAGGCCCAGGAGCAGGCCTACAGGACTACCACTCGGTCAATGCACTGGTGGTGTGTCTTGCAGACATGACCATCACACACGTGTGTGCCCGTTTCCATGGTTCAGCACACAATGCCTTTGTGATGAGGAGTAGTCGCATCCCCAGGATGATGGCACAGATGCAGAACCAGCGTGCCTGGCTTGTCGGTGTGTACTGACTTTGTGCCATTGTGTGTGATCTGATCTGTAGTATTCCGCCCACTTTTCCAAGTCAGCTAATGTGCACTTGTCTGTCCGTAGGTGACTCGGGATACCCCAACATGCCGTGGTTGCTGACACCCCTCAGGAACCCTGTGACACCAGCCCAGATGCGCTACAATGAGGCACATGGTCGGACCAGGAGAGTGATTGAGCGGACATTTGGTCTCCTGAAGAGCCGCTTCCGCTGCCTGGACAAGACCGGAGGGTCCCTCCCATATGCCCCTGCGAAAGTGTGCAAGATTATCATCGTCTGCTGCATGCTCCACAACCTGGCAGTGCGGAAGGAGTTGCCTCTCATCCAGGATGACAATGACCAACATCCGCCACCTGTGGAGGATCCTGGCCTGGACCACGATGCCAGTGACGATGATGATGATGATGATGATGGTGATGTCCGCACACAGCTCATCACCAACTTCTTTAGCTGAATGTGAGTATCCTGAGGTGTCATGTCAATGATGTGAGTTGGCATGATGTGTGGGTGGTGCTCTGGTGCTGTTGGAGTGTGTCCATGGGCTACTTGACTGGATGTGTGTTGCGATGTGTGCTAACAGGTGGGCTGTACTCCCCAACAGTGTTGACATGCTAACTTGGTTCTGGGTGGGTATCTTGTAACATGTATTGTGCATGAGTTTTTCTGTTCTGTCCTGTACTCCATTGCTTTTGACTGTGTGTCATTTCTGTCCTTCACAGGGTACTTTCAGATTCGTTTGGTCAACTGTGTCCACCGACGACGTGATTGCACATCCAGGCTGGTAGCTGTTGTGTCCCTACAGGTGATGTGCGCCACACCCATGGACTTCCTTCCGTCTACAGTTGTTGACTGTGTGCCCGCTGCCAGGTGGGATTACCTTGCATCTGTAGTGGTTACGACATGTTGCAACTGTGTAATAAACCTGTGCTTCACTTTGTGATGTGCGTTGTCTGTGGTCACACATTTGACTGCCATTTGCTTACTGCACCTGTGGGCTACTTGACTACAACTGGGAATGGGTGTGGTGTCTGTGCATTGCACCGTCTTCCCTGGCAACATCAGTGTAGGCAATGAGTCAGATGGCCTAGGTGTGTATGTGTTGTGTAGCCCTGGTGGTGTGTCTCCCTCATGTGTGTCACGTTGCCTGTACTCACATGCCTGTGTTGTCCTTGCTGTTGCAGTTCGCATACACAGTGTAATTTTGCAGTTCATCATCCCCATAACAGCACCCACGTTGGAATCACGACAGAGGCAAGTATGGTGTATTAGTGTGTTTATTGTGATACATTTGTGTTAATAGTGCATAGGATGGGTAGTGCTGTACATAAATCTTGCAATCCCAAGTTCCTAGGTGAATTGAAAGTCCTGGTAGACAGGATCCCCAGTATCGGGGCCACAGTTGTCTGACACATTGGTCCAACTTGTACTCCCCATGCAATGTGTGGGAGTAGTGTTGCCGTCAACAGGGTGAACAGTCTGTGCACAAAGGCGAACATCCAGAACAGGTTCAGGCTTCCTGGGAGTTGCGCTTGGCCATCGGCCTCTCACTTTTCCCTCCTCGGACGACCCCTCTTCTTGGGGGGGCCCCTCAAGTACAGGCTGCTGCGGTGCAGGGGACTCTCCGCCAGAGTCCTCCTCCCTCCCTGTGGCAGTTGCAGTTTGTTCGGCACCAGATGTTGTTGGCACACAGAGAGGTGTGGACTGGTTGCTGTTCATCTGGCGGAGGCATTGTAAAATGTCCCTGTGCACCGCCGTCATCTCATGCAGTGCATCCCACTTGGACTCCACGCGGGACATGTGTGAGTCCACACGGGACATGTGTGACTCCACGTGGGACATGTGGGAGTCCAAGCGGGCATGATGGGCAGCCTGCTGCTGTTTCATGTCTCTGAGGAGCCCCACTACCTGGCTGAGCTCTCCGGTGCTGGACTGGTACGCATCAGCTATGCGTACCAGTTGTGGGTCATCATGCACACCAGCAACGTCTGCAAGCAGCGACCTCTGTCTCCCACCCCTCCCACCACCCCTGCTGACATGTGCAGTGTGTGCAGTGGCACGCACAGATAACCCTGGTCCACCTTGGGGGTTGGTGGTGGTAGTGGTGTCCATGGCCCCAGGTTGGTCCAGGGTCCCTGTGCTGGTGTTGCTCCTTGTTCTGTCCATGTCGGCAGGGATGGTATTCGTGGTGATAGTCGTTGGAGGGGTAGGTGCAGGGGGTGCAGCTGGTGGTCCTGCTGGTGCTGCAGCTGGTGGTCCTGCTGCTGCTGCATGTTGACTTGCACCGGATGTGCCAGATTGTTCTTCATCGTCCGAGGAGGACAGAGGCTGTACGACGGCAGTGAGCTCGGCATCCTCTTGAGCCTGGGACTGGGACTCCTCAGCGTCTGCTGCTGTGTCCCCATCATCACCTGTTTTTGGGAGACACAAACAATGTATGTTATGTTTCTGCAGGCATCAATGGTTGACACACATGACAGTTGTGACTGTGCCTCTGGGTGCGGGCCTGTACATTGCATTGTCCTAAGTCGTCACAGTCAGGGGTTGATATTGCTGTGGCACATTGTCCTGCATTATTTGGGCATTTCTATGTATTTTCTGGGGTGTGAACATGGTCTGCATTGGTTGTGTTTGGTTGACAGCCGGCCCTCCTTCCCACCCACCCAGCCAGTCAGTTATCCCACCATGGAACGTGCTTGCGTTGCAGGGAGTGTAAGTTGTCTCTCAGGATGTCACTCAGTGGTGTCCTGCTGTTTGTTGGTGCACATTTGACAGCAGGGCCTTGTGCTCCCCACAGCAGTAGCCAGTGTCAGCCATCTTGTGAGTCCTTCTCCACTTCCTGTGATGTGAGCATGGTTCAGGTGGTGTTGATGGGACAGTTGTGGGGGTGACCAATATCAGTGACTACGACTCCCATCATGCTATTGCCTCCACCCCCTTCCCAGCATGCCCATGCTTCCTTCCTTTGATTCTGCTTCCCTGTGGGGTGGGCTGGCTGTGCTGACAGGATGGCTGGGAGTGTTGTCCTGGCAGTTGTTTGGCTAAAAGTCCCAAGAGTGTCCCTGTGCTTCACACAACATAACCCAGGGTGGTGGTTCTTTGTGGGATCTTGTGTTAGGATGGGGGGCATTGCATTCTACCAGGTGGGTTCTGTGGAGTTTGTGTTGGGGGTGTGTGAGGGGAGGTGCTTGTGACTATGGTCAGTGCTGCAAGTCCCCCTTCCCACCCAGCTAGCCAGATATCCCACCATGGAACGTGCTTGCATTGCAGGGAGTGGAAGTTGTCTCTCAGGATGTCATTCAGTGGTGTCCTGCTGTTTGTTGGTGCACAGTTGCCAGCAGGGCCTTGTGCTCCCCACAGCAGTAGCCAGTGTCAGCCATCTTGTGAGTCCTTCTCCACTTCCTGTGATGTGAGCATGGTTCAGGGTGGTGTTGATGGGACAGTTGTGGGGGTGAGCTATGTCTGTGACTACGACTCCCATCATGCTATTGCCTCCACCCCACTTGCCAGCATTCCCATACTTACTTCCTTTTGTGGGGAGTTCAGTGTGTGTGGGTGTGAGAGCAATGGCAAGATGGCTGACAGTGGTGTCCTGCTGTTGGTTGGTGTGCAGTACCCAGCATGCCCTTGTGCTCCCCACGACACAGCAACAGTGTCAGACATCTTTGATGGGCCTTTCCACTCTCTGTGGGATGTGCATGCGTGAGTGTGAGCTTGCTGGGCCATGTGGTGGGGGATGTAGAGCTGTGACTACGACTCCCATCATGCTGTTGCCTCCTCCCCCTTCCCAGCATGCCCATGCTTCCTTCCTTTTGACTCTGCTTCCCTGTGGGGTGGGCTGGCTGTGCTGACAGGATGGCTGGGAGTGTTGTCCTGGCAGTTGTTTGGCTAGAAGTCCCAAGAGTGTCCCTGTGCTTCACACAACATAACCCAGGGTGGTGGTTCTTTGTGGGATCTTGTGTTAGGATGGGGGCATTGCATTCTACCAGGTGGGTTCTGTGGAGTTTGTGTTGGGGTGTGTGTGAGGGGAGGTGCTTGTGACTATGGTCAGTGCTGCAAGTCCTCCTTCCCACCCACCCAGCTAGCCAGATATCCCACCATGGAACGTGCTTCCATTGCAGGGAGTGGAAGTTGTCTCTCAGGATGTCAGTCAGTGGTGTCCTGCTGTTTGTTGGTGCACAGTTGCCAGCAGGGCCTTGTGCTCCCCACAGCAGTAGCCAGTGTCAGCCATCTTGTGAGTCCTTCTCCACTTCCTGTGATGTGAGCATGGTTCAGGGTGGTGTTGATGGGACAGTTGTGGGGGTGACCAATATCAGTGACTACGACTCCCATCATGCTATTGCCTCCACCCCCTTCCCAGCATGCCCATGCTTCCTTCCTTTTGACTCTGCTTCCCTGTGGGGTGGGCTGGCTGTGCTGACAGGATGGCTGGGAGTGTTGTCCTGGCAGTTGTTTGGTTAAAAGTCCCAAGAGTGTCCCTGTGCTTCACACAACATAACCCAGGGTGGTGGTTCTTTGTGGGATCTTGTGTTAGGATGGTGGGCATTGCATTCTACCAGGTGGGTTCTGTGGAGTTTGTGTTGGGGTGTGTGTGAGGGGAGGTGCTTGTGACTATGGTCAGTGCTGCAAGTCCTCCTTCCCACCCACCCAGCTAGCCAGATATCCCACCATGGAACGTGCTTGCATTGCAGGGAGTGGAAGTTGTCTCTCAGGATGTCAGTCAGTGGTGTCCTGCTGTTTGTTGGTGCACAGTTGCCAGCAGGGCCTTGTGCTCCCCACAGCAGTAGCCAGTGTCAGCCATCTTGTGAGTCCTTCTCCACTTCCTGTGATGTGAGCATGGTTCAGGAGTGGTGTTGATGGGACAGTTGTGGGGGTGACCAATATCAGTGACTACGACTCCCATCATGCTATTGCCTCCACCCCCCTTCCCAGCATGCCCATGCTTCCTTCCTTTTGACTCTGCTTCCCTGTGGGGTGGGCTGGCTGTGCTGACAGGATAGCTGGGAGTGTTGTCCTGGCAGTTGTTTGGCTAAAAGTCCCAAGAGTGTCCCTGTGCTTCACACAACATAACCCAGGGTGGTGGGTCTTTGTGGGATCTTGTGTTAGGATGGTGGGCATTGCATTCTACCAGGTGGGTTCTGTGGAGTTTGTGTTGGGGTGTGTGTGAGGGGAGGTGCTTGTGACTATGGTCAGTGCTGCAAGTCCTCCTTCCCACCCACCCAGCTAGCCAGATATCCCACCATGGAACGTGCTTGCATTGCAGGGAGTGGAAGTTGTCTCTCAGGATGTCAGTCAGTGGTGTCCTGCTGTTTGTTGGTGCACAGTTGCCAGCAGGGCCTTGTGCTCCCCACAGCAGTAGCCAGTGTCAGCCATCTTGTGAGTCCTTCTCCACTTCCTGTGATGTGAGCATGGTTCAGGGTGGTGTTGATGGGACAGTTGTGGGGGTGACCAATATCAGTGACTACGACTCCCATCATGCTATTGCCTCCACCCCCTTCCCAGCATGCCCATGCTTCCTTCCTTTTGACTCTGCTTCCCTGTGGGGTGGGCTGGCTGTGCTGACAGGATGGCTGGGAGTGTTGTCCTGGCAGTTGTTTGGCTAAAAGTCCCAAGAGTGTCCCTGTGCTTCACACAACATAACCCAGGGTGGTGGTTCTTTGTGGGATCTTGTGTTAGGATGGTGGGCATTGCATTCTACCAGGTGGGTTCTGTGGAGTTTGTGTTGGGGGGGGGTGTGAGGGGCGGTGCTTGTGACTATGGTCAGTGCTGCAAGTCCCCCTTCCCACCCAGCTAGCCAGATATCCCACCATGGAACGTGCTTGCATTGCAGGGAGTGGAAGTTGTCTCTCAGGATGTCATTCAGTGGTGTCCTGCTGTTTGTTGGTGCACATTTGCCAGCAGGGCCTTGTGCTCCCCACAGCAGTTGCCAGTGTCAGCCATCTTGTGAGTCCTTCTCCACTTCCTGTGATGTGAGCATGGTTCAGGGTGGTGTTGATGGGACAGTTGTGGGGGGCAATATGTGTGACTGCGACTCCCATGATGCTATTGGCTACACTGACCTGGCCAGCATACACAGGATTCCTTCCTTTGAGTGGTCTTCACTGTGTGTTGGTGTTGTTGTGGTGGCTACATGTGTGGATGTGTTTGTTAGTTCTATTTGTGCCACTGCCTGGCTGTAGTTGTAGTTGTGTTTGTACATGTGTTGGCACAGTTGAATGTGACTTTTTTGATGGCATGTGTTGTGTTTATCTGACTGACATACACATTTTGGGATGATTCTGTTCTGGTTGCTGTGTAATTGCTATGAGTGCATGATTTGACTCTCCCTTGACAGTGATGTGTGTGTTTTGTGGCAGTATATTGTGTACATTTGTTGTGTACTCACCAGGCTCTGGGATGTCCTCTAGTCCATATACGCTCACTGGCGGAAGGATGGCCCGCACCTTCTCCTCCCAGGGCCCGAGGTATATTGGCTTGGCAGGAGGGCCACTGCCGGTGTGTTGGCTGTTGATGTAGTCTTTCTTCAGCAGGTCCCGTACCCTCCTGCGCACGTCATACCACCTGTTCTGGATGTCGGTCTTTGTGCGCCGACATGGTGATTGTGCATTCACCCTGTTGATGATCCTCTCCCACATCTTGGTTTTCTGGGAGATGGGGGTCTGTTGGACCAGTGTGCCAAACAGCTGTGGCTCTACCCTGAGGATCTCGTCTACCATGACTTCCAATTCACTATCTAGGAACTTGGGATTCTTCTTGGGGGGCATGGTGATGGGTGGTGATGGTGAGTGATGTGTGTGTTGGTGTGCAGGTGAGGGTGTGTGAGTGTGTGTTTTGCTGGGTGTATGTGAGGTAGGTATTTGTTGGTGTGCTGATGGTGTGTGGCTTGTGTGAGGGATGACCTGTGGGTGTGTGGTTGCTTTCTCTTGGGTGCTGGCAGTGGAATGGCATTTGCAAAGGCTCATGGTTGTGATTTGTGTCCTTTATATAGGTGGAGTTGTGGGTGTGTCTTTGTTCTCTGTCCCCACCCCACCCAGTATTTATTGGCTTGGTAATTGCTTGTTTGGCCTTTTTTGGGGTGTTTTTTCCTTTGTGCTGTTTGTGTATGTTGGAAACGTTCTTGTGACCGAGTCGGACCCTGCATTTGTCTCGTACGGTGTTCTCCGTTTCGTTCGCGCTGTGTTTGTGCAGTTTTTTATGCTGCGTACGCGTCGGTCGCGGTGTTTTGTGTTGCTTCGGCTCGGTTTTGTATGCGTGTCGGTCGTACGGCTTGTCCTCCGTCCGACTCGCTCGTGGTTTTCGCGCCTTGCATCGTACTTTGCTGTTTGGAGTTCGCGTGTACGTTTCGGTCGGATTTGTTCCGGGTGCGTGTCGGTCGGTTGGATTCGCGTGTTTTTCCGGCCGGATTGCTGTTTTCCGTGCGGCTCGGTCGGTCGACTTGGTTTCGGTACGTGTCGGTCGGAGTTTTCACGCCTTGCATCGTACTTGGCGTGTCGGGCGCCACGGGTACGTGTCGGTCGGTATTATTTCCGGATCCGAGTCGGTCGGTGCTTTTTCCGGCCCGAATCGGAATCGACCCCTTATTGTTTAAATTCTGCCCTAAAGAAATTGGCAGCAAGGACAAAAGTGGCCGATGGGTGGACTTTTTTAATTGGCCACAAACAGGCTGCATTAAAAAAAGATTTACACGATTAAGGCACCCCCTGCAGAAATCTTTTTGGGTCCAGCAAGTTCCAGGATAGAACAGCAGTAAGATAACTCTGGTGGTTGATGCACTTGCTGGAGAGATCTTATGCAGTCCAGTCACAGGTTTGACTCATAAAATGTCATGGAAGCTTAGTGGCCCTGATGTAACGCCCGCGTCTAACGTGCAGGTCACAGATGTGTGTTTTACGCAGAGTTCACTGATGGAACACAGCTTTTGTTGCAGGAATCAATGTGTTACCTACAGGTCACAAGTTACACTGATTTGTGATATAGTTTAGTGCACTTAGACTTTTGAACCAGCACTGAGGAGCTACACGCCAACTTCAAGGCAAACGTTTATGTCCTTACTGTTCATTCTCCCAATCTTTGATCATTCTATGGTTCCTAAAAGACTCGTTTGAGTAGTAATAACAATTTAGTGCTAATGAAATGTTTATTATTGTAATTACTCATGGATACTGATGTGTCTGACATTCTTACAGTGTATGCATATCATTTCATACAACGTTTGGAAAATAAAAATAAAAAACTGCCTCAAATCACAGTTTCTCTTTAATCTCATGTGAAGTGACAAGCTGAGTGTTTTTTGTTTCCATAATAGCATTGGCATCAAGGTGTCACTCCAGGACTCTCAAGAAATACACTGATAATGAACCACCACTCCCTCTGTCTGCTGCTAGAACTCTAGATGAAGGCAGCGAGGAGCTGAGGATGCCTCTACGGCAGGATGCAGAGCCCTAGAAGGTTTGAAAGTGAGTGGAGAAACAGAAGTCTCCATGCGCCCCCTCTTTTTCAGACCAGGCCCGAGATCTTGGATTTACCCTCTCACTTTGCCCTTGCCCTTGAGTCAGGACCTCTCAGTCCAGGTGGGTAGCTGTTCTTCTTGACATCGAGTCTCAGGTGTCCAGGAGGTCTCGTTGGCAAGCCGGGTCTAGTGGCTTAGTGGACTTCTGTTGGGACCAGTGTTTAACCTCATGGCCACAGGATCAAATCCGGGCAGGTCCACTCAGCCTTTTATCCTTCTGAGGTCGATAAAATGAGGACCATTGAGTTCGGTAACAATAATCATCTGTTATTCAGCGCCAAGATACCCTTGGGTGAACATGTGCTTTACAAATACACATTACTCCCAAAGCGCAAGGTGACTGCATGGCTTTTAGCCCTCACAGGTTCACAAGGTTAGGGGTGAGTGCTGATGGCGAGTTTTAGTAGTGACAGCGATATGGATGGGCACCATATGGATGTTTATTTATAGGCCGTGCAGGACCTCTGCTATAAACACCATTGGCAGCAAGGCAGATGGACGCCCAGTGGGTGGATCCAGGCCCTGCAGGACACAACCGATCCAGGGGATTTGTGAGGTCATTGTCAGTGGGGTGCAGAGGCGGCGCATCTTACGGGGAGTCATGGAGCCCACCCATTCTCAAGGTAATTTCACCAAGTGGACATGGAAGTCACCACTGGGACTTCTAGAGGCCCAGGAGCCATTCCTCCATTGAGTGTGAGCTTCTGATTCCTCTACCTCGCCAAGTGGGTTGAAAGCAGCGTGTGTGGACAGAGGCACCCATGGCAAACTACGGCGGACTGGGCAGCAGGAAGCTCAGCAGACATACAATATGTTGGCAGTCCATGCTTGCTACACCACCCTCATCAGGACTTTTTTTAAATCAAAGTCTTGTGAAAACCACTGGGTTTTGATTTGATTTTTTGGTGGGGGTACCTGAGAGTCTTTAAATAAACTGAGAGCGTCAAGAAGGGCATCAACACCATCTACTGGGGTAGGGGTGAAAAAAGGACAGGATTTGATCAACAGATTCAAGTGGAACATTTTCAAAAGGAACTGGAGGTGATGGATCTGAGTTGACCTTTGTAGGTTCTAAGAATGTTTCATAGAAGCAAAGTGCATGACCAATAGTCCAGTCAAGCAGTAGAGGCTAAAGACAAAAGAGAAATTATTTAACACGCAGGATGCGCTCCAATTTGTCACTTAGCTCCTGGGTGGATGCTGAGAAGCAGAATGCTTTCAATCAGTTCTTGTATAGCGTGACTTGTCACCCCGTGGGGTCTCCAGGCCCTGGGATTCTGTGAGCCTTGGTTGAACAGCCATGTCTTGAGCTTCTTCCTGAAGTCGTCCAGCGAGGGGGCGGTTCGCGAGTGGAGAGGGAGGTCGTTACTGGACTTGGCAGTGAGGTAGGAGAAGGAACGACCTCCACAGTGGCTCAGACAGATGCGGAGGATGTGTGCCAGGGTGAGGGAGGAAGAGCGGAGCTCTCTTGTAGAATATGAGAGTGAAAGAGAAGGTGAGGCTCTGAGGAAATCTTTTATGGTTTTCTTATGGAAACTAGGGGACTGAAGTCACCATTGTAAGTGTTGTTGGAGCTGAATATGGAAATGGAGGAGTTGATGTTAAAGAATTCACTCATTACATTTGTATAGTCTCTAGGGAATGATAAATGAGGTGAAATGTGATGTGGAGAGTGGTGGTAAAGAGTGGTGTGTAAAGTGGCATTCATATGTGATGAGTTGAGGAAGTAAAGAAAGTAGAGAGGGAAGATTGCTTTATGAAAGATGTTAAGACTACCGCAGATTTGTGTCGGACAAGACAAATTTGTGTATGATGATAACAACTAGGATGAGTTCATTGAAGATAGCGGTGTTGGCAGAGGTGAGACAAGTTTTGTTATGACTCCAGGTAGTTGTGGAAACATGGAGCAGGATATTTTTGTTGTTTTAAAGCCCAGGAACCCAAGAGCACAAAGTGATGGTTCTGGACGATCGAGGTCTCATATTCGTAGCTTCAGTGGGGGAATCGCCAGAAAGAGAAGGCTCTGGATCTTTAGCTACCAAGAGTGGGTACCAAAGATGTCATCATGATAGGTGAGGGTGCAACACCAGATTCTTTGTTGAAGCAGAGGAGATGGACAGATAAGAAACTTCTGAACTGGAAGACAATGCATTGGAGCATAAGAGATGCAGGGGTCGGTGCAATGTGTCTAGGATCTGACAGAAGTTGCAGATGTGGGAACTGCTGCCGTTGATGTTCCTAAAGTCTGTGCACATCCAGGCAGTGAGGGAAGATCCAGGTCATATGTTTGCACCTTCGTAGGATTTCTGCCTCTCTCATGTATTTTTGAGACTCCTCTTTCTACCAGAAGAAGCACTTTTGCAACTTGTTTCTATATATTCTGGTTTGGGGTGGTCCAGGGAGCTTCACTTTAGATCTCCTCTTGTTTCTTTTAGCCCCTTTGTGCTGTCAAAGATCAGGGGAAAATGGGGTGCAGGTTTTGAGTCCCAGATCCCAGGTTCCTGCTTGTTAGCAAACGATCCGCCTTGGAATCTAAGCTTGGTTTGCTCAGGGGGCTGGTTTTTCCCATATAATCAACTTTCAATTTGGACTGAGTGGTTAGAGCCGCAGTGAGGGGGCTTGACTGAAGAGGTGGCTGTCATAATGCAGGTTCCAGGAGACCCTTCAGTCAAGACTGGGAGTGCTTTTAAACTTGGAGTTCAGAAGAGGGCATTCACCCACTGTCCTGGGAGGATCACTGACAGAATATCAACGACCACAATATCGAGGTCCCAAAATATCGGGACCTAAATATCGATGTCAAGAATATCGACATCCTATCTACATCATGGTAAGTACAAAAATATCGAAACAAAAATATAGTTGTTAAAAATATCGATGTTAAAAATATCGTTTTTTTTAATGTATATAAAAAAAGTAAAATAAATTAAATAATAGATATAACTTTAAAATAAATATTTATAATTATTAGAAAATTTTAACAATTATAAGTAATAAATGTAATGTAAAAATAAATTAAACATACATATATAAAATATAATATATATATTTACTTAATTATTAATAAATAATTAATTTAACAAATTATAAAATGTTAGAAATGTATTAAAAATTATAAATACATATATATATATACATACACCTCTAACATAAAAATAAAAAAATATATATATTATAAATTAAAATATTAAAATATTTATTAATTTTTAAAACTACATTTTACACTACATTAATTACAACAGTAAGGATAGTGTTAGATAGCGGAGGTGAATAAATTAATATTCCCACTCCATCAAGTGCAACAGTAGTGAAAGTGTTGGATAGCGGAGAGGAATAATTTACTATTCCCACTCCAATAACTGCAACAGTAGGGAAAGTGTTGGATAGCAAAGAGGAAAAAAATACTATTCCCACTCTTCGAGTGCAACAGTAGGGAAAATGTTGGATAGCGCAGGGGTAAAAATTACTATTACCACTCCAATGAAAACAACAGTAGGGAAAGTGTTGGATAGCGGAGGGGAATAATTTACTATTCCCACTCCAATTACTGCAACAGTAGGGAAAGTGTTGGATAGCAAAGAGGAAAAAATACTATTCCCACTCTTCGAGTGCAACAGTAGGGAAAATGTTGGATAGCGCAGGGGTAAAAATTACTATTACCTCTCCAATGAAAACAACAGTAGGGAAAGTGTTGGATAGCGGAGGGGATAAAATTAGTATTCCCACTCCAGCAAGTGCAACAGTAGGGAAAGTGTTGGATAGGGCAGGGTTAAAAATTACTATTCCCACTCCAGAGAGTACAACAAAAGGGAAAGTGTTGGATAGCAGAGGGGAATAAATTACTATTCCCACTCCAATGAGTGCAACAGTAGGGAAAGTGTTGGATAGCGGAGAGGAATAATTTACTATTCCCACTCCAATGACTGCAACAGTGGTGAAAGTGTTGGATAGCGAAGAGGAAAAAATGACTATTCCCACTCCAGCGACTGCAACAGTAGGGAAAATGTTGGATAGCGCAGGGGTAAAAATTACTATTCCCACTCCAGAGAGTGCAACAGTAGGGAAAGTGTTGGATAGCGCAGGGATAAAAATTACTATTCCCACTCCAGGGAGTGCAACAGTAGGGAAAGTGTTGGATAGCGTAGGGGAATAATTTACTATTCCCACTCCAGCAAGTGCAACAGTAGGGAAAGTGTTGGATAGCGCAGGGGTAACAATTACTATTCCCACTCCAGGGAGTGCAACAGTAGAGAAAGTGTTGGATAGCAAAGGTGAATAATTTACTATTCCCACTCCAGCAAGTGCAACAGTAGGGAAAGTGTTGGATAGCGAAGGGGTAAAAATTACTATTCCCACTCCAGGGAGTGCAACAGTAGGGAAAGTGTTGGATAGCGCAGGGGAATAATTTACTATTCCCACTCCAGCGAGTGCAAAAGTAGGGAAAGTGTTGGATAGCGTAGGTGTAAAAAATAATATTCCCACTCCAGTGAGTGCAACAGTAGGGAAAGTGTCGGATAGCGGAGGGGATTAATTTACTAATCCCACTTCAGCAAGTGCAAAATTTGTGAAAGTATAGCATAGAGTAGGGGTAAAAATTACTATTCCCACTCCAGTGAGTGCAACAGTAGGGAAACTGTTGGATAGCGGAGGGAAATAATTTACTATTCCCACTCCAGCGAGTGCAACAGTAGAGAAAGTGTTGGATAGCGTAGGGGTAAAAATTACTATTCCCACTCCAGCGAGTGCAACAGTAGGGAAAGTGTTGGATAGCGAAGGGGTAAAAATTACTATTCCCACTCCAGGGAGTGCAACAGTAGGGAAACTGTTGGATAGCGGAGGGAAATAATTTACTATTCCCACTCCAGCGAGTGCAACAGTAGAGAAAGTGTTGGATAGCGTAGGGGTAAAAATTACTATTCCCACTCCAGCGAGTGCAACAGTAGGGAAAGTGTTGGATAGCGGAGGGGTAAAAAATTACACAATTAACATAATTAATTAACAATTCATTCATTAATTAATAACAATTAACAACGAAAATATAATTATATATTAATAAATTAATTCAAACAATTAACACTATAAAATCATAAATAAAAAATATTACATATTAAATATTAATAAATATATTAAAATTAAATTACTTCCCACCCTATCCCCTATAAACCCACAACCCACTCCTAAAAAAATTACACAATTAACATATTTACCAATTAATTAATCAATAAAAAATTAACAGCCAATTATTAATTAATTAATAATTAATTCATTACCATAATTAACACTATAAAATGTAAATAAATACTAATAAATAAAAATTATTATTCAATTAATTATTTTTTAATTACTTCCCACCCTGTTCCCCCATAAACCCACAACCCGCTACGGAACTAAAACGCAAAATGTAATTTAAAAAAATTTATATTCAATTCATTATATTTAAATTACTTCCCACCCTATTCCCCTGTAAACCCACTACGGAACTAAAACGCAAAATGTAATTCAAATAAAATTAAAAATCAATTAATTATATTTAAATTACTTCCCACCCTAATCCCCTATAAACCCACAACCCGCTACGGAACTAAAATGCAAAATGTAAATTAAAAAAAATTAGTAACTTCTAAAAATGTAACACATACATAAAAAATAAATGCAATACTTAGACAAAAAAATATAGCACATACATTTAAAATACACACTAAAATACATAACACTAACTAAAACAACGATATTTTTAACAACTATATTTTTGCAAACGATATTAATGTCTTCGATATTTTTTAAAACGATATTAACAACTTCGATATTTTTAAAAACGATATTACTTACCTTAGACTCGATATTCTTGTCCACGATATTCTGACTGTCGAAATTTTTGACTGACGATATTCTGAACTCGATATTTGTGCTAGTCGATATTTAAAACTCGATATTTAGACTGTTTACCATCCTGGGACTCCCGTAGGATTTTGCATTTTTTGATTTGAGGGAATCCATAATTATTCAATCAATCAATCAATCAGGGGTCTTGTAAAGCATGACTACTCACCCGTAGGGGTCTCAAGGCGCTGGGGGAGGGGGGCTGCTAGAAGGACTCGGTGGAGCATCATTCAAAGAGCCAGGTCTTAAGGTCCTTCCTGAATTGGGTCAGTGATGCTGATTACCTGAGGTGCAGGGGCAGGATGTTCCAAGTCTTGGCAGCGAGGTAGGAGAACAATCTTCCTCCGGTTCTGGTCTTTTGGATCCTGGGGATGAAGGCGAGGGCGAGTTGGGAGGATCGGAGTTGTCTGGTGGGTACGTGGAAGGTGAGGCGGTGGTTCAGGTACACTGGTCCTTCGTGTAAGGCCTTGTAGGCGTGAGTGAGGAGCTTGAAGGTGACTCTCGTGTTGACTGGAAGCCAGTGGAGTTGTCGGAGGTGTTGCATGATGTGGCTGCAGTGGAGGATGGCAAGGACCAGTCTGGCTACGGCGTTTTGAACGTTCTGTAGTTTCCTGAGGAGTTTCTGGGTGACACCAGTGTAGAGTGCGTTGGTATAGTTGAGTCTGCTGGTGATGAGTGCAAGGGTGACCGTCTTTCTGGATTCTGCGGGGATCCATCTGAATGTCTTTTGAAGTAGGCAGAGAGTGTGGAAGCAGGCTGAGGAAACTGAGTTGATTTGGCGGTTCATTGTTAGCGAAGAGTCCAGTGTGATGCCAAGGTTGCATGCGTGGTCAGTGGGGGTGGTGGGAGTGCCCAGCACAGCTGGCCACCAGGAGTCATCCCAGGATGACGTGGTGGGTGCCAGGATGAGAACTTCAGTCTTGTCCGAGTTGAGCTTGAGGCAGCTGTCTTTCATCCATGTAGCAACGGCTTTCATTCCATTGTGGAAGTTGGTTCTGGCGGACGAGGGTTCATTGGTGAGGGAGAGGATCAGCTGAGTGTCATTGGCGTAGGAGACGATGTTGAGTCAATGGCTGCTGACGATGGCTGCGAGGGGGGCCATGTAGAGGATGAAGAGGGTGGGGCTCAGGGAGGAACCCTGGGGGACTCCACAGATGATCGCCGTGAGTTCTGCGAGGAACAGTGGAAGTCTGACTTGCTGGGTCCGGCCGGTGAGGAAGGAGTGGATCCAGTCCAGAGCCTTGTCACGGATCCCGGCGTTGTGGAGTCTGGTGATTAGGGTGCAGTGGGAGACGGTGTTGCAGGCGGCCGATAGGTCTAGTAGGATGAGGGCTGCAGTCTCCCCCTGGTCGAGGAGGGAGCGGATGTCGTTTGCGGCGGCGAGGAGGGCAGTTTCTGTGCTGTGGTTGCTTCGGAAGCAGGCTTGAGAGGAGTCCAGGATGTGGTTAGTTTCGATGAACTCGGAGAGTTGGGTGTTGATGGCCTTCTCTATGACCTTGGCAGGGAAGGGGAGGAGGGAGATCGGTCTGAAGTTCTTGAGGTCTGACGAGTCTGAGGATGGCTCCTTCAGCAGGGGGTTGATCTCGGCATGTTTCCAGTTGTCGGGGAAGGTGGCGGTTTCTATGGAGCAGTTGATAGTGCAGCAGAGCTTGGAGGCAACGGCGGTGGCTGCTCTTTGGAAGATGTGGTGCAGGCACGGGTCCATCGGGGCCCCTGAGTGGATGCTCTTCATGGTCTTGAGCGTGTCCTCTGTTGTGAGCGGGGTCCAGCAAAGCATGGTCTGTTGAGGGGTGGCTTGGTTGTGTGCGATGGTGGCAGGTGTGGTGGCCAGGTCTAGGGTGTCGAAGCTGTCCTAAATCTTCCTGATCTTGTGGTGGAAGAAGGTGCCTAGTTTGTCGCAGAGGTCTTGGGAGGGGGGGGACGTCTGTGGTCTCGCTGTTGGGCCTGGCGAACTCCTTGACGATGGTGAAGAGTTCTTTGCTGTTGTGTGCGTTGGCGTTGATTCTGTTTTGGAGGGCCGTTTTCCTGGTGGTTTTCAGGAGGAGTTGATGTGCATTGACGGCGGATTTGAAGGTTGCGTGAATTTCTGGGGTTTTGTTGCTGCTCCATTTCTTCTCGAGGTGTCTGCAGGTGCATCTGGACTCGTGGAGGGCAGGTGTGAACCAGCAGGCCGCCTTGGCGCGTTGTTTGCCTGGTCTTCTCTTGAGGGGTGCCAGTGTGTTGGTGTGAGAAGGTGGCATGGTATATGCTGTCCACTAATTAAAGTGGGCACCTTGTACCAGTCCACACGAACCTTATGATGTATGAGGTCACAGATAACCTTTAGAAAGCTATCCTAGTGGTAGCTGTGGAAAGCAGCCTTCAGCCTTAATCTTGAAGGAATGTATAGCAGCTTGTTTTACCAGAGTATCACCTCCTGAATGACTAAATGAAAGGAGAACCACACAGTAGTGATATAAAAATATGTATTTATTAATATAACACTCTCTACTAATCTCTGCACGAGATTAGAACATAAAGCACACAATATTGAATCAATAGAACAATTGTAAGTAGCACAATACACAGCGGGCTCCAGGGGGAGACCGAACCATATACTAAAAAAATGGTATAACAATCACGACTTGACTAGACACAGTGCCTAGGGCATGTAGAATTGCTGGGACCCCAAGGAACCACCCAAGGCAGTGACACAGGGCGCCCACGGAGGACGGGTGCAGTGAGGAAACACGACCGCGTGCTCCGTGCAACTCTATGGGAAAGTCGCGGTTGGAAAGTTACTGTTTAAGGACACTTCTACGAGGACTTAAAGCAAACCCTTTGGAACATAAGAGGTTCTAGAGCCAACACACCAGTGAGTTCCGAGGTACCCGTGTTACCTATCCCAGAGGAGCCGGGTGCATAGGGGTCAAGTGGTGTCGGAAACCTCTGTCGTTTTCAATGGAGAGCTGCGAAGATGTACTGCTGCCAGGTAGGCGAAGAGTGTCCGGTGGAATCCAAGCCTGGATTCGAGGTGAGAGGAACCTGAAAGCAGTGGGGACAGAGTCTGGGTCACTTCAGGTGACTAGGGGCTCGGTAGTCGAAAGCCCACCGATGTCGGGTGCTTCAGGTGAGAAGTAAGGATGCTAGACTCTGCAGCCACGGGGACCAGGAGACGTCGACGATGACCAACGTCTGGAGGTGAGCTGTCCCATGAAGGATGTCGAATGCTGAGGTGTCAGTGTCCGGCTGGAGCACCAACAAGCCTTGGCAAATGCAACCCACGCAGACAGAGGAAGCAGGTTACGGTGTGGACCAGCAAGGTCCAGGAGATTCTCCAAGCAATGGGGAGTCAGGGCACATCTGGAGCAACCAGGGAAGCCCAAGAACAAACAAGGTGACCCTCGCCAGGACCCACAGGCCAACGGACCAGGGATCGCGAGGAGACCTCGAGCGAATTCACAAAGCACCAGCCCACAGAGCACCCGGTGACTGGAGGCCGGATATCTTCAGTGCAAATGCTGCTCGGGGTCAGGACTTCACGGAGTCCAAAGCACAAGCTCAGGGATCGCCAACAAGCATATGCTTCTGCAAATGTACGCAGTGCACAGGGGTTGGGATTGCACGGTCCCCACGAGGGATACTGGTCTCAGAATTGCTGAGAGGTCAGATCAACCTCGAGGACTTTCAGGAACCCACCTCCTGCGTTGCTGAATTCTTCGGAGTCCACAGGAGCTCTGGAGATGCAAGCCGGTCAGATGCGTTTAGGTGCCTGCTGCTGCAGGGGAGTAACTCCTTTACTCCAAGGGAGATTCTTCAGTCATCCAGCGTCATGCAGACAGTCGAAGTACTTGGTTTCTTCTTAGCAGAATCTTGTCCAGGTAAAATCTAAAGTCCTGTAGCCAGGTATCCCACTTTATACCCACGGGAGAGGGTTGGAAAGATTCTGTGGACCCTCCTAGGGGAGGGGCAGGACAGAGGGGTGGCTACACCCATGTTCTTTGTCCAGTTTCGCGCCAGAGCAGGAGCCACTGGCTCCCAGAACTGGTTTGAGCTGGACTATGCACAGGGACACCAAATGTGCCCCCAGGGCAGACATTCTGGCACTCTCAGAGTGCACCCACCCAGCCCCAATACACTAAACCCTGTCTGGGAGGTGGTCACACCTCCCCGTGACAGGATGCCTATTGTCATGCCTTCCTCTGCTCGAGCTTGGCTCAGCAGCAGGGCAGAATCGTGTCTGTGGCTGGCAGCATCCATTTTGTGCTGCCCAGGTCGAGAAAGCTGGTACCGGGTAGGCCGGTGACACACAGTAGTGGTTCTTGAAGGGTGGAATCATACCTCCCACACCAGTGATTCCAAGGTTTTTGACACCAAACACAACATGTTTCTAAGCAGCCGTTTTAAAGTTAGCATTTACCGCGAGGTTATAATGCAACTTAACCTATATGTCTGGCTGCATCACTGACAACCCTGGAGAATGGTCTCCAAAGGCTGCAGAGGGGCTCTGCTCATGCAGGGGCACCCTCTCACGTAAAACCCAGCACCCTGCCTTTTGGATTGATAAGCCCTGCCATAGGGGGGACTGATAGGTTTTTAAGTGTAGTGATTTAGATAGATATAGGGAACCTATATCTAAGTAAGTGGTGCAAGCACCAGCTTACACAGGCTGCTGTAGCAGACCTGTTGTGTCATTTTGAATGGCCTCTCATGGGTGGCATAATACATGCTTCAGCCCATGGGAGGCCTCTGGGGTACCTATGCCCTGGGTACATGGTGTACCATATACTAGGGACTTATAAGGGTACCCCAGTATCCAATCTGGAGTGTACCTAACTACTTTACACAACCAATTTAGGGAGAAAGCAGATAGACTGGTGTCCTGATTAGCAGGATCCCAGTCAGACTAGTCAAAAACCAGCAAAACACCAGGAAAAAACGTGGGGGTAACCATGCAGTCAGATCCTACCTTCCTACAGTTGGCGCAGTTGGAGATCCATTGGTGGAGGTTGCGTGCTGCGGTGTTGGAGTCCATGGGCGTTGGTGGAGTGGTTGCGCTGAGGGAGTTGACGAGGAGTTCTTCGGTTGCCTTGGTCCAACTGCGGCTGGGGGTGGCGATGATGATGCTGGTGTGCGGTGGGTGTATTGAAGGCGAGGTGTACGCAGTGGTGGTCAGTCCAAGAGAGCAGCTGCTTGAGTCCAATGTTGGCAAGGTTTTCCAGGAGGGAGGCGGTGTTCTGGTCGCTGGGGTTGTCCAGGTGGAAATTGAGGTCTTCGAGTAGGATGTAGTCGGTGGATGCAGTGGCCTGGGGAGCGAGGTCTATGATGGCGTCGGTGAAGGGCAGTCGGGGGTCAGGGGCCTGTAGACGAGGGTGCCACAGAGTGTGGTTTTGGGGTTGGTCCGGATCTGGAAGTGGAGGTGTTCCATGGTCGTCGTTGGGTCACTGGATGCGCCATCAGTCTGAGCTTGTTTTTGTGGACGATGGCGATGCCTTCTCCCGGGCGGTTGGGCTGTCCTTGCGGGTGATCTTTTTGCCATCAGGGATGGCGATTGGGTGGTCCGGAGCAGAGGTTGGCCCAAGTTTCTGTGAGGAAAGAGATGTCAGGAGTGGTGGCGTCGAGGAGGTCCCAGATTTCTGTAGCGTGTTTGTGAAGGGACCGTATGTTGAGGAGGATGCAGTTGAGGCAGACGGGTGCGCTGTCGGTCGGCTGGGCGGCAAGGGGAGCTGGTGTGGTGGTGTGGCTGAAGGTGGGGTTGTAGTTCCGTCAGGCAAATGGTCCATGGGTCTTCTTTGGTGATGCTAGGTAGCAGTCGGCGTGTCATCCCGGGTTAAGGGCAAGGAGGGTGCTGGCATTGTAGCGCTGGGGGGTCCGAGAGGCAGGGTTCCTGGCGCTGGGCGCGGGCCAGGCACGGACAGACGCAGACGGGCTTGCCTTTGGTGCGCCTGTGGAAGGAGCAAGTCCACTAAGGGTAGTAAATATGGCTGTTCTATAGGTGCAGATGGGGAGCAGCCTAGGCTTTCCTTTAGCCTTGGGGATCTTTGGAGGCCTAAGAAGCACTCCTTCCAAGTTGTTAGAATGTTTTTAGTTATTTAATCCAATGAATGATGCAGCCCTGAAACCAGGACCACAAAGCTGCCTAGGGCACATGCAGAGGTAATGGTCCGAGAAGTGGGCAACCCCACCTGTCTTTTTCCCTTTGATTTCCTGTGATTTACATTCAGCCTTATCAGTATCTCAAGCAAATTTCAACCCCCACCAGCCGTTTGCTAAGTTGCTTCGTTCTTGGACTGTTCTACAATCATCAACCTTCTCCTCATTTCTTGTGCCCGCCTGTGGCTCAGGTCTCAACTTCCCTTCTGCGTTGTCTCACACAGGGGAACAGGAGACACTTCTTGCTGGCACCCTGGGGCGAAGCCTGTTAACGCCTTCGAATAGTACAATGTGGCCGTTTAGGAGATCACCAAAGCAGTTATCACCATGGAGCTTGAGGTGTAAGGAATAATACGAAAGTTGATGAAGACACAAATCTGTCTAGTTATCCCACTCACTCCCTGACTGGTTACCTTTTTTTGCCATAGAGACAAACATGAAATGTGATGCTTAGAGTCTTTCATCAAGAGAGGCAATCCTCTGCCAATGTGTCCACCAAGGCAACAAGAAGGTAGCACCAACAACTGCATCCCATTCCTGGTACTCGCACAAGGCCCAAGGGAAGGCAAGAACTCTGGAAGAATCCATGAGAAAAACTACAGCGATCAGTGCGAAGAACTGATTGTCAGTGACTTAAATAGCATGAACCTAGCTACAAAGCAAAGGAGCAGTGTGCGCAGTGTGGGGGGCGGAGTTTACAGTGGGTAGTATAGAAGAAGGGGAGTTGGAAGACGGAAGCTACGAACCAGCATCAAGGGTGGGGGTGCACACTGGAAAGGGGAAGGGCGCTGGGGGAAGGGCCAGGCAACAAGGAGAGAAGCGGCACTGTGAGTGGGATGAGACGCAGAGGGGGTGAGTCGGGGGTGACCCATCATCTTGCGGATGCCCTGTGACAAAGTGTTTCTTTAAGAGATGGGTTCTCAGGTGCAGGACAACAGAATATGACTTACCATTTATTTATTTATTTATTTAAGGAGTTTTATATAGCGCTAGCTGGACCCGAGGGTATCAGAGCGCTTCACAGCAAGTAACTTATGTGCAAATAGAAGGAGCAGGTCAGACAAGCATTGCATGCACATATAAACCACAAATGTTACATGAACATATATGCAACAAATACAATAGAGATATCGGTAAAAATGTTCCTATACCGTCAGAGCATATTACAGTTTTGTCATATTACACAAGAAAATATATGCATACCATCACTTGAAGGTGAGGAACGGAAGAAGCGCTAAGTGACCCAGAAGGCCGGCCTTGCAAGACTGTGAGGTAGCAAGGATCCATAAGGGAACAAACAAAGTAGATGTCAAAACAAGCCTCTGTGGTCAATGCTTTGATGAGAGAAGACATCTTACGCAATATCTTGGTTGCCATGTCAGCACCTATGGGCAGCATTACTGGTGCTGAACACAGAAGCTAAACAGGAACCTGGGTGCTGGGGGCGAGCGATACAGCGAAGGCCACAGAATGGAAAATGAGTTTCTACATAACTCGCAGTAAATGGCCAGGAATGGTCATAGGCCACCGCACCCACCAAGTTGGGTGTCTAATGGGGAAAGAGACGGGTTAGGGATATGGCGACTATGAATCACACCGCCAAAGGCTGCGTGTGATGGGCCTAGGAGCTGAAACTGTAAGTTACTATACTGACACCCTAAAAAAGGTTCCTTTGCATTGTGAAATCCAGACGTGGGTACTTACATCAAAAGCGAGTACTGTGATGATGAAGAGAAGACCGGGTGTAAGGGAGATAGATTAGTTGTATCTAACCAGTCATTCGCTTCTGTGTTAAACCCACTTGGTTAACCACCATCCCTGTGGTCACCAACGTGTATTGCCCGGTGGCCAGTGTGCCAACTGGGAAAGCGTGGGGGTACACTTCATTTTATATGGGGGAGCCTTGGACTGGACACAGCTTCTTTGTGGGGCTGTTCAGAGATGCCAGCCTCTCACAGTCCGTCCATGAGCTCACGTCCCCTGCAGAACAGCAGTGCCCATTGAGGGCACCGGTGGATCCCCAGGGCCTGATACACGGTGGAGCACAGTGCAGCTCTGTCTGCATGCCTCGGTGTTTTAGACCCACATGTGTTTATTTTTCTCGTGCAACAAAATCCTTTTGTTTTTCTTAACTTCCACGAGAGTCGAAGTCAGAGAATTAAATATATAATATATAGTAAGGCAGTGGGCTCAGAGTTGAACATGTGTGTGTTTTCAGCAGAATTCCAGGATGCTTTTCAGCAGCTGGCTGGTGGGGGCTGGATCAGGACTGTAGGATAGCTCTATGGAAGAGGTGTAATTACACCCCGGGTTTACAGCCCCTCATAAGCCCGGGATTCCTGCTGGTAAGCCTCACAGAGCTGCGTGCTCCAGACGGCCCGCAGCCTCCATGCTGCAACACGCACCCCCTCGTAGCCTAAACAACTGCGCAGCACAAACATCCGGGAACTGGCGCGGTGACCAGGTGCGCCTCGCAGCCGGCCAGGCCCGCCTCACGCGCCGGCCCCGAGGGAGCCCCCCGACCCCGAACAACACGCTTATTTTTCGGAATATGTGGGGGGGATGCCAAGAGAGAGGAGCCAGGGGGGCTGTTGCAACTCCGACTGGACTGAGGAGGACTGAAAGTTGCTGAATAGCTGATTCCCGGCCCGTGAGAGCCCCCAGGGCCCGGCTGTGGGCCGGGAGCCATGCCCTGCCCCTCCCGCAGCTGGAGCAGAGCACAGGGGGGAGCCTGTCTCTAAAAACCTCATACCTCCCCCGAGCCCCAGGCAAGGTAGCCCGTGGCCACCTCAGGCTGCCGGGACCAGGTGCAGAGCAAAGGAAGGGGCTTTCCAAGGAGTGTATCTCTGCATTTTAGCCTAAAAAACGAAATTAAGGGACTGTCGACGACGAGACAGCGACAAAAGAAATACATCTGTCTTTAAATCTTAAAAAGCTGATATAAAGACACAATTTGAGGAGATTTTAGAGAGAGAGGAGAAAAAGAAGAAACTGATTTTAAAGCTTAAAAAAGAAGGAAAAAGATAATTGGAGGAGGTTTTGGAGAAAGCAAGAAAGAAACATTGGAGAATATTTTGGAGAGAGCAAGAAGAGAAAAAAGCCCACAACTGCCTCACCCTTTTTTGTGGAGACATTCTAAGATGGACAGCAGCCCCTAACTTAAGCCGGTCAGCGATTGACAGTGTGTGTATTGGATGAGACGCTAATGTTACATTATACCTAGGATCGCGGCAAATCGAAGACAATATCAAACTCTCTACTTAGCTTTACTTACATCGTGTTGAGTAAAAGTGGAAAAGAACAGGAGCTGAAGAAGGCGGTGAATGGTGCTCTGGATTCTACCAACATCAGTCCCATGCTTGGAATAGGGGTGTCCTCTTTGTATGTTGGAACGATAGGGCGACAGGTGCAACTTGAGCCATCTGGCCTGGAACCAATTAGATCTTGTGTCGACCTCCAGAGGAGAAAAGCAAGTATTGATTTAGGGACCCTGCCATGAGTCAAGCTTCTGAGTCTGCATAAAACTGCCATTGACCAGGAACGCACGTTTATTTTGAAGGCACTCGGAGTGGTGACTTTTGGATACCTGTCCATTCTGGGTCTATTGCTTGATTGGTACCGTTGGCTGTAGAGGCACCAGGATCGTCTCATGATGGGTCTACTTGCTGCCCTCTCTTTCGTGGTTCTGGGCACCATGGTGGCACCGGCCCACATGTTCCCTTTCATCCTGACCCAGCTCAGCACCAGGAAGACCAGCTGCAAGGCCATCCCCAGCAGCATGAATCTTTGTCACGGCGTGGGGTACAATGAGATGAGGCTGCCCAACCTCCTCGGCCACGACACCCTGAAGGAGGCCACCCAGCAGGCAGGATCCTGGGTGCCCCTGCTCTCCAAGCAATGCCACAAAGACACCAAGAAGTTCCTGTGCTCTCTCTTCGCACCAGTCTGCATCAGCGAGCTGGACATGCCCGTCTTCCCCTGCAGGATGCTCTGCGAAGAGGTGCGGGATGGGTGCCTACCTGTCATGGCGGCCTTCGGCTTCCCCTGGCCAGATATGTTCAACTGCAGTCAATTTCCACCGGGGAACGAGCTTTGCATCCCAACGGCTGACTCTGAGGACCAGATGTCAGTGGCGAGGAATGGTGAGTGAGGGTGGGACAATTGCTTTTGTATGACCTAATGTTTAAAATGGTATGGGCGCATAGAGGTGAAATTGGTGGGTGGCACCAAGGTTTATCACCCACTGGAAGAACTTGGGGTGAAGTGGGATTTGTTACAAAGCCTTCTTTTGCTCTAGAAACTCTTCTCATGTTCTGATAGACAGGGGGAATGCGTCATGACCCCTTAGTTGTGTCCCTACAAATTTCAATTTTCTCCTAATATTAAAATATGGGAGAGGATGTGGCCTAACGGCGAGAGCTGCCGACTTTGGAGCTGAGGAACCAGGTTTCAGTCTCAGCATCGGCTCAACATTCTGGGCAAATCACTTAATCTCACTGTGCCTACCAAAAAATGAATGTGTCAGTCTGTAATGTAACTGATGCTCATGTAATGCACTCCAATAACTTGGGGTCGAGTTTTTGCTATATAAAACTGCAGGGGAGCGGTGGCATCTGCAGATAATCTGGGGGTGTTCTGCAGGCCACAGATGTGAAACACGAACAAGCCAAAGCAACCTTTCATTTTTCCAAGCCTGGTAAAATGAGTGCCATTAAGGTGGCTAATAATAGCAACTCCTGTGTAGGCCCCAACAGGAAATTCGATTTGTAGTGTGCACTAACTAAATAATATAATTTATGGGATCATTAGCAGTGTTATTTGTGGCGGGCGGGGAGGGGAGGGTGGAGGAGGGAGGGGGCAGGGGTGGTAAGGGCAGCTCCCTTCCTTTCCTGAGAAACCTCTAACGTATAGAGGGGTGCTGTCCTCCACCTATTGCAGGGCTTGGCTTCAACAGTGCTTTAAAAGGGCAGGTGCTGTCCGGTACCTGCACGTCTTTCATTTGAAAGGGAGAGTACCGGCACTTCTCAGCACTGCTGCAACATATTTAATCGGACATTACCAGCACTTCTCAGGAGCAAACAGGTACTGTGGCTAGTGAGTGCCTGCACTTTTATATTTAAAGCACTGGGTTTCAGAGAGGCAGGATGGAATCTTACCTTCTAAAATGTGCCCTTTTTCGTGTGAGGGCGGCCGCAGTGTGGAGACTGAGGAACAGATGCCTGTGACCCTAGATTGGGAGCAGACAGCTGTTGCTGATGCCATTAGGTATATGTGCAGGATAATGCCACGTGCGGGGGCCACTGCTGGCCTGACACGGATTTTGTGCCAGTCACAGTGTAATTGGTTCCTGTGGGTCAGTGACTGTCTGTCATCACCATGATGTCCACTGGCCTAGAGGGGTTACGTCGAATTTGCAAATTACAACAATATGACTGTAAGTGTGAATCATCAGTCACTCCTTTTTTTTAGCTGTGGCATAGCCAAGACCTTTTGATTTTACTAAAAACCTACTTATAGGGGCCTTCAGCCAGTCCTTTTCATCCATTGTTCTGTTGTTGTGTCATTTACATTTGTCTTCCGCCTCCTGCAGCAGCGTACAGCATGGGGCAGTGGGTCAGCCCGCTTCAGCCATTGGCTAACCTCACTGTGAGTGACAGGCTGCGTTGCATTCACAATGAGCACGTGCACACAAAAATAGTTCCCTTAATGCCAGGGGCTACTATGACAGCGTGTGCTTTTTGTCACCAAAAAGTATTTTTGATCTTAGTCATGTTTTTAATAGGCACAGGGACCTGGCAGCTCCTCCACCAACAAAGCTTTACAAAAGGAATTACACAACAAGCATGTCGGACATATTGACTCCATGAAAAAGGTCACCGAGGATCACCCGTACCCCCATTTCTAAACACTGTATCCTAAGCATTTGCATCCAGGTCACTGGACACCGGGGGGGGGGGGGGGAGTTCCATAAAGAGGGTGTGGGTCAACATAATGTGTTTTCAAGAGTGACTGCGATTTTATACATTTCAGATAGGTGTGCGGCTAGAATCAGCGTTAGCGCCCCCCTTGAGCTCGTGCCTGCTGGTGTTTTTTTAAAGGACAGCCCAGTTAGTAAGTAAAAGAAGCAACAGGCAGATCGCACAGTGTGATCTGGGGCGCATCATGTGCATCTGCGCACCCACAGAATGTTCGCACCCAGCTCTCAGCAGCATCTTTGAAGCGCCCCCCACGGCACCCGGGGGAATATCCAGCTAGATCATGAAACTCTTTTTTTTACCGAGTGTTGCGCTTTTTGACCAGTCTACTTGGGGGGGGGGGGGGGAGTTCAAAACTGAATTGCTGGCCAGCTTGAACTTTCCATTGAAGTGCATTGTGCCACATGTATATTCTTAAATCCTAGAAACAGTAAACCTGGTATTTACTAGCTGTGAGGATTAAAAAAGGGTCTGAACCTCCAAATAACTAACAAATGAACTCTTTAATCTTCGTCTTAAATGAGGCCCATTGCCACCTACCCCCAGAACCCACCTGTGATTCTGATACACAAGCAGCAAGGGGCCGCCAGATGTCTTCTGATAGCTCAGATTAAGACAATTCTTTATTTAAAGCCACACAGGTATATGGTATTTTGTCTAGGGGCCTCAAAGGAGGGAAGGGAGTAATGCCAAAGCACCCTGGAGTGTTAAAATGGCCACAAATGGATTTTGTGCTGCTTTGTGAGTTCTTACTGGTGAGCACTGTGAGTCTTTTGCTTCCATGAGGGGTATGAGGGTGTGACCCTGGGAATGGGGAGAAAGAATACATCGAAATTGTAGGCCTGGATACAGAGATAAATGAAGGACTGCTTTGGCAGATGTAAGCTTTGTAAATGTATTAATGTCTGTGCAATCAGTAAATCAGGTTGCCCCCCCCCACCCATGTTCTTCAGATTCACTAGTTTTATGATTTTTCCATGGTTGAACATTTTCTGAAGCCAGATCCCTCCAGTCACTGCCCGTAGGTGTCAGAGCCATCATTGAGCGCCATCATTGAGTTACCAACTTGCATTCAACATGTGTGGAGTGGAATAACGATCTTGCTAAAATGCAGATGTTTCTCCCCAACCAGATAATCCATGTGCTGCATGCATAAACCGAGGAGAAAATGAGAAGGAGTTCCTGGAAAACTTCTGTGCCCAGGATTTTGGTGAGTATCCCATATTTTTCTGAATGTCATAAATGATTCTTCTGTGAGCAGATTAATTGTGTGGTTGGTCATCCTAAAATTGTTCTTGGCAGCGAGTGGGTACCAATTTTCAAGGTGTTGGTTTGCATTGAGCAGAACATGGCCTTGATAGACATTGACAACATGATAGAAAATATGCAAATTTATGAAAGGGACATTGCATAGTGCTAGGAAATATTTCCTAGAAGGGAGACAAATACTAGGTGGATTCACTGTGCAAGCAGCACCATGCTTAAGTAAACGAAATGGACTTTGACATTTACAGGAAGGGAATTAAGGATGATTTTGAACAATGTATGTATTATGTATATGTGTATGTGGTACTTGTATAGAATGAACCTGTGTGCATGAGTGCTGTACGCTGTCAAAGGCAAAGATTCAGTCAACAAGTGATTGGATAGGTAGCTGGGTACTAAGAACAGAGGTGAACTGTTACTGCATCACGATGTAGTGTTCCCTAAAGCATTGAGTAGGCATGATAGTCCAGAATCAGCTCAAGCAAGCAATGCCTCTTTTGGAAGCGTATATAAAACAGTGATGGATGGAAGGCTTCAAGTAATCTCAGCCACTGGTAAACACTCGGGCCGCATCTCAATCCATCGTTACTCTGCACACCATGCCACCTCAGTTTGGACCCAGCTATATGCAAATCAGTCTTGACCCATCTCCAATAGGAACAGTCCAGCCTGAACTGCCAAGCAAGGTCCTCCCTGAACCATAACTTTAGCGATCCAGGACCGGTTTCGCCCCAGTTATGGACTCATCAGCTGGGTACAGCTTGGTTCCAGTGACACAGTATGCGCAGGACCCACATCTGGGCTTACCCGTCCCACTTAGGGCGACACAATAAGTATTCAGAACAGTGATGGATGGAATGCTTGAATTCATCTCAGCCACAGGTAAACACTTGGTGCTGCATCCCAGTCCCAATGGAATCGTAACATCCCCAGGGCTTTGTCCTCTCTGGTAATCCTCCCTTCTGAAGGTATTTAGCTTTTCAATTGTAAAAAATTGACAATACTTGGGAGCAACATTTCGGGGCACATGCTTCTCATGGTGAGGTGCTCTAGCTCAATTTATCTAAGTCCCAATCTCAAAGGCAAGCAATGGATGGAGAGGAGTCTCTTCCTGTCTGACAAGGTAGATGCTCAAAGAGCTCAGAAAACGAACTGTTACAGAAAAAGGTAATGGGGGTGGCATTCCACCTTAATATCAACTCAATTATATCATGCTACGGGAATATCATGGACAAAATTTCCAGGACCTAAATATTGTGAAGGGAAGAGTAAGTATAGGTATAATTTAACACTAAATATGTGTACCATGGCAATATATATATCTTCAAGGTACGTAGATGTGGAGTTAAGAATATTAAATCTATACGTACATATACGTGCTTGCCTTCTCAATATTTGGGTCCTCGATGGTTTGCTAGCACTATGTTTATGTTGTCCCTATTTCGACATACAATAAATGGGGGTATTTCTGAAAGCAATCTGGTTCTCAGAGTTCAGAAATGAGTATCTTTGGCAAATTATTATAAGCTCTTAATTGAAGTAGGTTGTGGCAAAACAACTTCCCTAGCCAGGAGAGGCATGGTCACACTCTGGGTAGTGAAACAATTGAAGTCCAAAAATGTAATTGCGTACAATTATTTGGAATCAAATAAATGTTCAATGATTTCAAGATAAATGATGTAGGTGAGTCATGCTTTTTAGCAGGACCTCTACAGTGATTATTGCTCTTCAGTTTTAAATTGTCTGCACTTTATCATCAGTAATAGGCAGAGGAACAGACCTGGAGCCTGATGATGAAAAAACTTCCCATGTACAGAACATGATGGCCAAGGCCTTAGTGGGGGTAGGCTTGAGGGGAGACAATGGACATGGACATCCCTGTCAGAGGTGAGGCGCTTCTCTAGCTCACCTCTCACTGGGTCTATGAATTTCATAACAAAAATAAGGCTTTCTTTATTTTCCTTGGGGGTTTGGGGGGGGGGGTTAGCTGCCACTCTGACACTCTCCACATCATCCCTGGGGCCAAGGGATGCTCCGCTTAATAACCTCTGACACCTTTTTCCAGGACACAGGCTACGGTGCTTGGTATCCTGTAATGGCCGCAACAACAGAAATTTTCACAGTGGCGGCTCGCATAGGGCGTGCTGCGGGGCGGTGGGGTGGGGCGGGGGAGGGGCAGGGTGGGGGGTAGTAAACTCGGACATACGACGGAACGGAGGAACGTAATAATTACTTTCCTCCGTTCCGTCATATGTCTGAGTTTACTACCCCCCCACCCTACCGCTCCTCCGCTCCGCCCCACCGCCCCGCAGCACGCCCTATGCGAGCCGCCACTGAATTTTCAGTTACTGTTTGGCAATCAGATCTTCCAGATTCGCGGACCTTCCAAGGTTCCGCAAAGTAATAGTCAAGATATATATGAATAATTAACCCTTTGATGCTTGCCTGATATATTTTAATAAGATGAATATCTCAAAAACATTTTCAACAAATTTCTGTCACATCAGAAAAAGGGACTATTGAGAGGGAAGTTCAAGTTTTATGTAAAATTTGATGATTTTCTGCCTGTTCAGCAGAAGCAGATTTTGCTGTGGCGGACAGCAAAAATTCCTATGGGAATGTGAAAGGCAAACAAGGTTTTTGAACCCTTCCCCCCCTTTCAATGCTTCTGTTCCTGGATGGATATGCATAAAACAGTAAAGTGAAGTTATGGCGACGATTGGTTACCGCACCAATATGCTTAAAAAATTCTGAAATTCATTTAAAAAAACTATTAAACTGGAGTTATGATTACCAATCAAACATAAAAACCACTGAAATTCGCCAGTTAGGGTTTCTGAAAAGTTTTCATGGAGATTTGTTGAATAGCGCCAAAGTTATTAAGAAAATAGAAAACAGCTTTGCAATGGAAACTCACACCTAGCCAGATCTACACCTCACCAGTGTGTAATATATATTCTATGGTTAGTTACACAAACCATAACTTTCACCCTGCTATACAAACTATTACTTGCCCACTAAATGCACTGCTTGCAACCTCAGACGTGATACGACATGACATTGATTGCATCAATGCATTAATGGTAATATTATATATCACCTTACTGTTTACATTATGGATGAGAATCACCGTGGATAATTTCTTTATTTAGATATGTGTTATGTAATGATGAGTTGTTAATTTCTGTTATTTTACTAGTATCAATATTATGAGGCCAAAGGCTGACTGCAGCAGGGGCTGGCCATAGCACCTGGTTTATGACTAGGTCCTGTGACCAACACTCTATGGGTAACCAATCAAAACCTTGCAACACGTGATCTTCAGTCCCAGTGTCCACTCTGCTTGCTACGCATGGTCTTTGGCCATGTACAGTGGAGAATTGGGCCCGAGGCCTGACAAGAGGCCAATCCAGGCATGCTCTGCTGGGTTGGTCACCCATGGAGGGTTGGGTGCAGGGGCAGCTAACCTTCACAGAGGGTTGAGTGCTGGAACTGACCACAGGGCAGGCCCTGCAAGCTTCCTGCACTGCGCATGGCCATCAAATATATATATATATATATATGTATATACTACAACACATTTTGTAGGCCTAACCTGACAGCTATTATCTTCCTACACTACAACTTGCAAAGACATATGAGCAGAAGTATGTGGTTCCCATACACTCGATGACATACATTCTGATTGCTTTCTTCCACATCTATCACTCTAAGTAGACAATTTGTGTAGAATAGATCATCCTCCAACAGCTGTTTGGTCTAATTCAATGACTAAACACCAAGCAGACATAGGCTTTTTTAAATACATTATTTTTCATTGGTTTTCAAGGCATATGGCAGAGGACATGGCATCACAATATACCTCTGTTTCACCTCACCTGCTATTGACTTGGTACTCCAGATAATTCTGAGATAGTTATCTAGTGGCAATATGGAAGTAATCCCTCCACGGCCTTATATCTTTTTATGTTTGTGTGGACAACTGTGGCACAATAACTTGGTTCTTCAAGTTGAGAGCATCTGTTCGTACCCCTTATCAGGACAGAGTTTGCTTTCCACTATTTGGCAATGTGTCTCCTAGCTAGGAGAGCTCGCATTCCTACTAGTGTACTTTCTCACCTTGGACCACTAAGATCCTCCATAAGCCCTAGCGATAACAGATTTGATGAGGGATCGAGGGGCAGCCTTAATGCCAACGATAGTGTCTGGACAAAATCTTTCCAATATCCCTGGATTAACGAGCACTGCCATACCATATGGAAGACGTCTCTTGAGTGCCTCCTAGTGTAGGACGAGGAGTGACTTTTGTCCAACTTCCATAATTGTTCATGGGTATAGTATGTCCCGAGGAAGTAATTATGTTGAGTAAATCAAAGACTAGCTGATACTTATAGTTCTTGTGCCACCATTAAGACGTTACTCAAGTCGTTCTCCTGTAGGGAACAGAGGTCTTTCCTACAATTCTCTCTCATCACCATGAACCGGTCTAGGCGCATTTAAGATAAGTATCTGCCATAGTCCCAAAATCACCCCATCCCATTTGCCCATTTATCCAGTAATCAGTTTGGTCTCTGTGGAGTATATTCATCTCTGGTTGGTACGTTTCAAGGCAATGCTGCATAGCAATTACCTATAGGACTGTGACTGGTGGAGTTTCTATTTGTCCTGTATTTTTGCAAAGGACTTCATATGGGTTCCAACTTTTCGAAGTATTATGCGGGTGTGCAGTGATTCAGCTCATGCATATTCATTTTCAAACACATTCAAGTTAAGTTTACCATTTGACTGCTTTCCTTTCACACGAAATACATTTATATATGATTCATACTATGAAAGCAAATAATCTTCCATCACACTCTGAGACTTCAAGCCTTTCTCATAGTATTAATTATCCTAACAGTTGTGGTTATTAGCCAACATGCTATATCCTAGTTACTCTGAGTCAATGTTTGTCTAATACATGTGATGTATGAAATATATTCTTCTACCACCCAGTGAGCTGTCTCTCTTTCTATGCAGTATGGAATGGCCTTGTGACCAATCTCTGCTGCAGCTGACTCCCACTGCAGACAGTCCTGCTCTTAGGGCCTGCACCTAACATCCCATGCGGCCAATCCCCATTGTGCATGGCTGAAGGCCATGTGTACAGGGCCGGCCTGCCGTAGCGGGCACAGGGCATTTACCCGGTGGGCCGGAAGGGTGTGGGCCGGTTTTGCAGCAGTGCTGCAATATCGGTCCCCTGTAACAAAAGTGTGAGCTGTGCTTCTTAGTAGCACCTGTGCTTCCAGTCCCTCCCTCCCCCATCCCCGCCTGCTCCCAGGGCTGGTCGAGCAGCAATCTGCCAGGGCTGGTTGCTGTTTCCAGTCGGGCCCTGCATGTGTAGCATAGGTTGGTCGAAAGGCCAAGCCATAGGCCCCGTGCCGAATCTCCCCTGCAGCTGACTCCCCCCCGCCACTACGCAATGTCCTATGTCCAGGCCCTTCACCCAATTGACAGTGCATCCATTGCCTGCCTGCCTGAGACCTTTGACCAGGTGCCTAGACTGTGGTCTAGGCACCGGGTATGGCCACAAGACGACATATTTGTGACTATATAAATCAAATCAAATGAAAAAAATACACAAAACAAATTCCTGGATTTTGACAAATGGATTCCAGAGACATTGACTGAAAAGCATCAACCACTAACTTGTTATTATGGGAACTACTCAGAAAGACTTAAAGATCTGGTTAAAGATCTGGTTTAGGAAGAGAGCAGAGCGTGGTTTTTGCACTGATGAGGACTGACGAGGTTCATCTCCATCTGTAGGCCTCTGATGTAAACTTGGTGGTGGCACCAAATCCTGAGTTGCATTAGTGTGTGTAGCCTGCTCACTACCACAGTATTGTGAAGGTAAATATACAAAGGGAAGTGGGGCTTTCACCTTCGCTGACATAAAGCCATAAATATAGCCCCCTGGACCATTTGTTACCAGCTGAAAGGACTTTTAATTCAGGACTTAGTCCCGCTGGGGAGGATTTGAGGAATTTGCTCAGTAATTACAATGAGGCTTTTATCACCTTTGCTGACTTAAAGTCCATTCAGCTCTGGAGTCAGCCTTTAAAAATGACGTGGCGGAGACTCCTGTTTGCCCAGATCATCCAATCCCTAGCTCCACCAATGCTATCCCAAGAAAGAGAATTAGCAAGAGATGGGGCAGTGTTACTGCTTTTTAAGACACTTGTTACACATCACCTGTTATTCCTCCTGGACTAGATTTTTATTAATCTTTTGGTGCATTTCCTTCAGTCTACCGAGGTCACAACCGCCATCCCTTGAGCCCGCCTCACATTGTGTAGAGTCCCTCCAAACATGCAAGTGCCTCTATGATTAGCTAGCTAATTGTGGGAAAATAAGACATTTTTCTGCATAATTTCCCCAAAAGATGTCTAAAAAGTTATAGCCGGTGCAGGCAGTGATGAAGGCAGCTCAAAACATAACATTTTGCATTGCCTGTGATTTACCAAACCGCATAGTTACTACGCTCACTGATGTAAATTTATTTATCTGGAAATCCAATTATTTTATCCCCAAACTTCAACTTGTCAGTTTTTGAAAATGCACACATTTTCCTACCAAATACACACTTTTGATTTTGGAAAAATAATCTCAGTTTCTCTAAAGAAAAACATAATTTTCATTAAAATAAACTCACTTTTGTCATGAAATGCCAACTTATCCTTTTTAGTAATTGCATATTGGGTGCCCAAACATTAATTTGTCATTTTCATCAAGTACTTGCATGTACTAATGCCATGCATGGTTACATTCTGCCTTAGATCACCATCTGATACTATGAATGCCCACAATATGCAGAGAATTAATTTATGCTGAGGTCAGCAGTGTACCCAGTAAAGGTATCATTGTGCCATAGATATCCACAGGAGGTCAAAAAGTACCACTATTAGGCAAGGAAGATTATCATAGGGGAGATGAGTTGGCCTAACGGCTAGGGTGGTCGACCTCGGAGCTGGAGAACCAGGTTCGAGTCTCGGCAGGGACGCGCAACATCCTGAGATTCTGGGCAAATCACTTAATCTCCCCGTGCCTAACAAAAATGAATGTGTCCTCATGTAACGCAACTGGTGCTCGTGTACAGCGCTCTGATACCCGAATCGGGTCAAGTTCGCGCTATATAAAAACTCCGTAAAAAAAATAAATAGGAGGATTTAAGCACTTTCATGCCATGAATGTCGAAAATATTTCCCGAATCAACACCATTATGCCAGAGGCCAGCATTATATTAGAAATAGACACCATTATGCAGTGTATGCCCATTATATGCTAAGAACTGAAACCATTATGATAATTGGGCCATTATGCCAGAGGCCAGCATTATATTAGGAATAGACACCATTATGCAGTGTATGACACTATATGCTAAGAACTAGAACCATTATGATAATTGGGGCCATTATGCCAGAGGCCAGCATTATATTAGGAATAGACACCATTATGCAGTGTATGACACTATATGCTAAGAACTAGAACCATTATGATAATTGGGGCCATTATGCCAGAGGCCAGCATTATATTAGGAATAGACACCATTATGCAGTGTATGCCCACTATATGCTAAGAACTAGAACCATTATGATAATTGGGGCCATTATGCCAGAGGCCAGCATTATATTAGGAATAGGCTCCATCATGCCATGGATGCTCACAGTTAGCCAAGAATTACCACCAACATGCCAAGATTTCCCTCGAGAAAGCCTGTCACAGAAAAAAAATTTGACTGGTCTTACAATGGCGTGAGTTAACCTGGTAAAATATATTGTTTTGCAGCTGGAGAATGTTGTGGGATCCTTCATTTGAAATGTGACATTAATGCCACTCACTGGGTATTCTCCACCTCAAAATAGTGTCATTTATACTAAACAACTGCATAAAAACAGAAGTGTGTATGTTATCCCTATGGCTGAAGGATTTTAATACAGATGTGCTTGTTTGCTGTCTCTCGCCTCCAGCTTTAAAGATGACCATCCGAGTGGTGTCCAGTCTGGATGGAGACCTGATGGTGATTCCTGAGGTCAGGAGCCGGACCCTGTACAGGCACGAGAGCTGGACAGAAGAAGAGCTGAAGAAGACAGTGCTGTGGCTGACAGACGGCGACACATGCAGCTGTGAAGAGATGAAAGAGCCAGGCGCCATCGTTCTGGCTTTAGGGCACAAGATAGATGATCGCTTGGTCATCTCCTGGGTGAGGAAATGGCAAAAAGGCGAGAAAGATCTGAAGAAATTTACAAGGGTTGTGCGGAAAATGCACTGCTAATTCAGAATTCAGGGAGGATGCAGAAGGGTCTGCCCAGATAGGCAGATGGATAGCGCTTTAGCTGCATAGCTCCTATCCAGCTAAAGTTGTTAGTTGGGGTTTCTCTTCCTTGTCGGGACATCAGCAGCACTCATTTTAAGAAGAGGACGCCAATCATTTCTAAGTTTACCTTTTTACTTTTTTGCACACACTCTACATGAATATTTTTATTATTCCTGTTAATTTTATCATGGTGGCGCCTTCACCCCTGCAGTTAAAGAAAGATGAAATTACTAGTCATTGCCTGTACCTTGTTATTTTTTTATTGGATATCAATAAGACATCTTTCCTGGCATAGCTGGTCCTTAGGTGGAACGATAGCTTAAGAACTGGTAGAAATAGCACATTATTGCCATATTTTTGAGGAGTGTGTCTGAATGACATAGGTCAATTGTTTAAAAGTTGAAACACTATAGGTTTACAAGACTTTTACTTTCATGATGCACTAATCTGTTGACACATAGTTGTCTGTTTCATGGCTCTTTTGAAATGAGACAATTTAGTGGGGCCATATCTTTCACAACCCATACCTTTCCGCTGTTAGCGGCCCTGATACTGTCATTTGAGAGTGCCCTACCAGCCATTGAGGTAGTAAAGTTTGTAAAGCCACCACAACATGAAATGATATGCCTTGGAGATGTTTTGGAAAAGCTGCCTTCCTGATTAGCTGATGCACTTATCTAAGAATGATCCCCCAGAATGTCACTTCAAGTGGAACTCAGAGCGATATCCTTCAGGTCACTTTCATTTTAGTATGAGGAGTGAGTGAATACTGCTCACCACTGGAAAGAATCCATGCAGCCGTAATCTCTAGCATAGGATGCGATTTTTGTCAACCGTCCTCACACCAACCCAGTCTCCACCAAACAATTACATTAGAAGAGATGTGGCTGCCGGCATTTTGTTCCCTTCTCGATTCAGGAGCATCACGCAAAGAGAAGATTTGAGAGACGAAGCAGAGCAGAGTATACATGCTTGCGTTAAGAATGGTATAGGTAGGTAGATTTAGGAGGAGATTGGTGATGGACAACAAGTTCTTTTTTATAGAAACCTTGGGCCATGGGTGACTCCACTGCATAGACAGTGGGTGAAGGGGGACATCTCGTGCACTGATGTCCAGAGCAGAGGTGGCCCAGAACTCACTTTTCTTAAGTATTTAGCTGATAGGGCCTGGTATGGCAGCCACAATCTCAGAAGTTCAGTATGACCTGAGTATTTCAGAGCCCCGTCTAGGTGACCCATGGAGGCATGCTTCAGTTACAGCACAGGGATACAGCATGTTGGGTGAAGTTTGGGAATGGCTGGTCAGGTGCCTGTTATTTACAGATGTAGGCACTTGTGCGGTGGGTCCATTGTGTGAATTTTGGGGGACATGGCAACAGTCCTGGTGCTGAGAAGGAAATTGTTGGGCTCCTCAGTGCAGCAGGCGAAGAAGCATGCTCGCTGCGCTCTCCAGCAGCCAGTCTATTACACAGCCAGTATGGAAAACTGAAACACAGCAGAGAGGGCAGTTCTAAGTGAAGGAACCCAAAGCCATAGAGTCCTTCCAGGATCCCAAGACCACACATGAGAAGAAGTTGTGCGAATCAGAGGCCTTTGGAACATCACGCCTCTTCTTTTGCTAGAGATGTTGCAGGTTTGCTTGGGGTCCATCAATTTGATGTTCCTACAGTTCAAGTGTTAAACAAATTTGGTTTCAGTGCATCCGTTATTTACTCTAAGAATTGTTATTTTTGAATAAATTATCTTCTCTGTACACAGTCTTGCTTTGCTGTTGTGCCCTGGTAGACACTTTGAGGCAAATCCTTAGAGCAGGATATGCAAATTAGCAACCGCAGCAACAGTTAAGTATCTAGGCTGTACAAACTACAGATTCTCACCATACCTGGGTAACTAAAGTGTGCAAATCTGTACCGCCAACCACAGAGAAAAGACCAGAACCTGAATTTTCAAGACCTTTGCTATAAATGGGCTGCAATCTGCACGAGAAGGCATTTGTGCTCGCTAGTGGCAGGGTCAGGGCGAAGAATAGACTGCGGATTCATACACAAAGGGTTGGTCAACATTTGCAGAGGGACATGGAAGGTATGCTTTTTAATATGTTATGTTAATGTTGCTACAACACAGGCCCTGCTGTATATTAACATAATCTTTTTTGTGCATTAGGGTGAATGGGAAGGCCCATATGCTAGGCCTGTGCTAATGCGAGCTTGCTAGAAATACAGACTTTTAAAACTAAATGTGCTTGATTTCCACATACTTTTCTGTTGCTCATAAGAACTGGCCGGAGAAGGGATTTTTCCACCTTCTGCAGTATTTAGCATTACATGGTAGCTAGAGATGCCTTTCAGTATAGAATGACCTTGTGTAGTTCCTCTGATACAGAACCAAAGAAGATACAGCAGACAGCAACTTCCATGAGTTTCCTGAAACTATAACTGAGGCATTGTCTAACTATCTTCTGTAACGAGTACAAGAGCCCTCTTCGCTCCAACATACGTTTAAAAGGTATAACACGTACCCGTGTTTGGGGTGGGCCAAGCCAGATGTACGGGTTACAAGAGAGATGCGGACAAGTGTAGCTCTGGCTTCAGGACTCATTGCATAATGTCGATGGGGCTATACATGACTCTGCATAGAACTCAAAACATGTAATAGCTGTGGTCAGCAGTTAGTAACTTATATAGGGTTTTAGACTGACGGTGTAGGGATGTATCATGAAATGTGATTGGTCTATATCTCATGCCAATTCTGATCATCATTTGTTTGCTGAGGTTTTGGTATTTATTATGGCAGTTCATACATGCTGAGTTGAACAATACATAATAAATAAGGAGTTTATTGTAAAAAATACAATACTTGTGTGTGTAATAATTTCAGAGTTCGGGGCAGGGCTCTACAAAATCACCTGCCCATGAGAGGTCTCTGACAGGTCTGTCTGACTCACTGCTTATTTTGTACAAAAAAACATAAGTGACAGGGCTCTCATCAGGAGGCCACTGCAGCCTGCACCACACATTGCCCCTGCCATGCTGCCAATGACAGTAACAACACAACTACTAACTATCACACTCCTACAAGTGTGACAATTTGGACTATTTCAGGCCCCCAAAGCTATAAGAATGGCTTGGGCAGCAGGTAATAGTAATTTTTAATGTATATTGAAATAATAATTGACTGTTGTGGTCATCTCTAAATTAGCCAGACATCGCCACCTTGTGACAGACTGTCCCAAGTGCCCGTGCTGACAATTACGTTCTGGTGTCGAGCACCGGAAACCACTGGCTCAAATTAAGCAGTGAACTCCTAACACTCCTATCCAAACAAGCATAAATCACTGAAAGGGGTGAGCAACACTTGCCAGTTTCCTTTTCTCCAAAAATGTCACCGTTTTCTATTTAGGCTTAGGAAATCTACTGAGTGTGACCCCAATAATTTGGGAAACAGACCCTGGTGTCCTATGCATGCTGTGATCTGTATGGGTTTATTGAAATACAATTAACTGTCATTGAACACAACCTTTTTCCACAGGAGGTTACCACACGTAACACAGGCAGTACTTAATCATTGTTAACTTTGCCCAGACATACATGGCCAGCCCTGGGCACCTATGCACCACCTTGAGAAAGAGGCAGGTTAAACATAGAAGAGAAGAGAGAAAGGCTGAAGGAGACAGTACATACTGCAACAGCGAGGCACTGAGGCGACGGGCAGTATGCAATCACCTGCAAAACATTGAATCACCTACCATTAATCCACAGACTAAGGAGTTAGGGATTAAGAGTATATCGCTAGAAGTCGGTTATCCTCATTCTACGACGTAGGGTAAACACAGAATAATGAAAATGTGACTTCAGTGGCAAGAGGGCCCTATGTACCTCAGTTTCAGTCATGGGGAAGCTTATTTGCCATCCCGTATACTGCTACACATGATATTCCACCTACAGCGGTATTGCCAGAGGTTCATAAACAATTACAGAAGGAGCACAGTGCTTCGCCTGCTGCCGACACTAACAGGGTATATAGACGCTCTAGCAGATATCCTTCTTGGCCGTATAAAAAGCGATGCAGCACTTTTGGCCATTCGCCAGAAAATGCAGCCCCTCCACAGAATCAGAAATAAATGAAGCGGCCAAGGATTATCTCTCAACTTTATATCTCAATGGGAGAGACCCAGAAGGGACTAAGCCACAGAAATCCCAAGTGAATGCTAAAGAAGAGAAACAACATACGCAGAGATCTCAAGGGGAGAATTTGAAAACCTGGCCGTGATTCCTTAGAAAGAAATTTGCTTACTTTTGTGAAGATGAAGAAGATCATGAGGTATATAACCTGAAAGTGTGAGAGAATGAGACCTCTGACCCCTTGCCTTTCAATCATCCTCTAACTCTAAGATTTATATGAACAATACTAGATTTCAAACACTGTAGGGAAAGAGGAGAACAAAGCAAGGGAAAAGGGAGAGTAATCAGGTGCTGGACACCGAAAGAGGACAGATATAATAAGGTCAAGGCAGATGACTACAAATGCAAGCTTTTGGTGATTTGACATATTGGACTACACACTCATATTCACAATCAGGATATGTATTCACCTTTCTTATTCTGTCAAGGGGCAAAGAAGACGGCAGAGAAGGCCTCCAGCAGAGCAGGGCAGCAGCAAAGCACTGGTAGAAGGCAAATGCAAGAGAACAAAACAAACAGTACATAAGTATAAACACTGGAGTAACGCGAGGAGAGAGCTAAAAAAACAACAAGGATACTCAGCACAGGGAGACCGGGTGCAACTTTGAGCAAAAATGTACCGAAACCCACCAACACACAAAGTTAAGAGAAACAAACTGATTGGAATCTTGCCTCTTAAGCTGTGACAACCACCCGTGCTCCGGAACAGGAAATTGAAATAATGCAAATGGTAGCCATATTGATTAGGAAAGCTATCCATGGAAAATGATGGCCTTGACAGAATTCACTATGGCCGACTCACACAGCAACACCACCAATAATATGTCATGCGAGACCTTCCACATTTTTGCTGGCCCCTTAGTTTCCAACTCCTAGTACACCTCAGCCTTCCAGTGAGACTTTTGCTCCACATTCCTCCAGGTAAATGACTATATGTATTGCCACAATATCTGCAGCATAATACAGGGAACCTGCACCCCTTTAACCTCCTAAATCCGTATCCTGACAGTACATCCCTTTCCAGCAGACATCCTGGTTTACTAGGGGAACAGGCATAGAATGCTGGTACTAAATAAGTGATGACACAAATGATCCTTTTCTGAATTCTGAATTTTGTTCACTTTTCAGAAATCCATAGCTTTCTGGGTTCAGCTATGAGTTTCACACTTGTTCCAATACAAATAGCAAGAAGATGTAAATCACAAAAATAGGAGCATCTGACTACAACTTAGAAAATTGGAAAAACTTAGAAAAAATGTTTGTTATTTTACAACTCCTTCTTCTCCTGAGAGCTGGCAAGAGGATGATCTTAGCACACCAAACTCACCAAACCTTTTGTTGATGTAAGTTTTAGTTGCACCGAACTTTCATCTCATTTTTCAAAAGTAAAAATGCTTCAGTTTGGCTACTTTCAGGAGAATCCCCAAACCACGGGTATCATTAGAATCCGCTACATGTTGGAAAAAAAGTACGTTGATTTGGCCTGGGGACCTTGTGTGAAAGAAACGTCATGAAGGCTTAAGCGTAATCTGCCCCAAATATAAAACAAGCATTGGCATAGCCAATAGGTCTCGCCTTTGGGACCTTATAAGTGTTTAGCCATGCAACAGTTGATGTTGTTGCACGAAGAATTTTGTGCTGGATAACTAAACACTTATAAGGTCCCAAAGGTGAGACCTATTGGCTATGCCAATGCTTGTTTTTACTTGAATTTAAATTCTTAATATTTATTGTTGTTAGCAAGCACTTTATGGCTATCATGTTAGCCGAATAAAGCTTTTGACTGATTGACAATAATTTCTAATAGTGTCTCAACAGGTTTACTCAACAATGGTCAGGTGATGGATGGAAACCCTTTAACCGTGATATTCCTCTTTGTGGCATGCCATTTCGTCATTTTAGTTCCGTAAAAGGAATTCAAAAGTGGGCGGCCATATGCAAAACAATTTTGATCTAACTAGAAGACCTGTCTGTAATAACTGCCAAGCCACATCCTGTCTGCACAGAAGCACAAGAACACCAGATGCATTTCGGGTCTGATCAAAGAGGAGCAGCTCGGTGCTCACACCTAACCACTACAAAAAAGCTGCCGAGTTGCTTTTGAGAAATTTCCAACAACTCACAGCGCGGGGCCCGGATCAATTTTAAATGAGCATGAAGCATTTGCCTCATTTACATCACTTCAATGTAAAAGACAAAGGACATGAGAAGCGGCTGTCAAACGGTTTGAAAGGAGTACGGTCCTTCAATAAGTCCTAACTGTATAGTACGAAGTCGTACAGGCGAAGCAAGCAAGTTCTATGTTCCACAGCAAGTTCTATGCAAGCAATGAGAGCCGGTGTAAGGGGGTGTCAACCAATGAACCCACGATGCGTAGACAGGGAGGCATGGTTATAAGGCGGGAAACGCATGAAACGGGCAGTTATATCATCAGATGTGCGATACACCAAAAACGATAGGACTGGAGGGAAAATGCTGGCCTCAACAAATGCATGTCATAAAAGTTGGAGAGTGAAAAAGAACGCAGCTTGCATACTGTTTCCCTCTGGGCATTTCAAACTAAACACGCAATTTCCCTCCAATACCCTGGTGTTGTGGCCGATGGCTTTAGCTGAATGGATTAACAACTTTTTTTTGTTTAAACAAGGAAGTTCTTCATTTCGTTTTGGAAGCTCCGAGGGGCGATCAGCTGGATGGTGCTGTGCCACAGAATGAAAATCTTCAAACTGCTGACCACATACAAGTTAACAACGGTCCAATGTTTTGGGGAGAGTATTTACATCCAGCTTAATGCGACATCGTTAGAGTCGGTTGATTTGCGCAACTATAAAGATGCGGACACTATTATTAAACATATGCCCGTGTAAAAAAGTAAACAGAGAGCTACAAAAAAGCAAAAACGTGCAAGACATTTCACTAATAAAGAAACAAAGTAATAAATAGTAATATTCCGAGAAAGGCCAAGAGTAACAAGCGCGGCCTAAATCCCTCTGAAAGGGAAAAAAAAAGCCAGGGCCAGCGCGAGCGCCATCTGTTTTCAATTAAGGCAAACGCGAGACGCGGGCGCGATAATTGGAAACAGATGGCGCTGATGCTCGCTCTCGCAAGCCGTAGGCCGTGGGCGGATGCAAAAGTGACATGCATCCGCCTTTGCCCATTTGCGTGCTGTCTTTCTTAGAAAGACGCACGCAAAGGCCAATAGGTGTGAGCACGGGCGTGTGGTCCGAGTTGGAAGTCCTTACTAGAAGCCTCGCAGAGTAGCGCATGCGCGCTGGCTCAGGCGAGACCTAAAAAGGGCTCAACACTAGGTGGACCCAGCAGTTAAGGGGTTAAAGGACCATTCCAAGATAGTTTTATCCTGGAAAATGATAAACAGAATGGATCTTCCATTCGGTTGGAAAAACCAGCCTAACAACCGCAGGATTGATGATTTTGGTGATTTGAAAATGGTCAACAAAATCTGGAAAAATAAAGTTGTACGTAACAGATAGACAGGTATACAGAATCATCCACTTGAAAGGAGGGTGAAGGACGTTTGTGTGTTTATCAGCATTTTTCTTGTATGAAGCCCTTGCTGTGTTTTTTTTTAACAACCAGATTTTATTAGTTTTCAAAGACATCATCTACAGACATAGGCATTGTGCACCTCCAATCTAGTACATAATACACACTGTTGGCGTTTTCTGGTGCATTTGTCTGAAACTCTCCCTGAACAAAACTATTCCCCCTCCCCCCTTGAGTTGCGCTTAGGTGGATATGGTCTAATCTCCAAATGCTTCACACAATTGCCGAGGCACACTGAGTTTTAATCCAAGCCAGTGAAGCTAGCTTTTATCATTGGTCACGATAAAGTTGAAGATCACAGATCAATTCACGGTTTTCTTTGTTTTGTTCTTTATTATTCTTTTTAGAAAAATATATTACATATACAGGCAGCCGACACGTGTTTCGTCCAAAGGACTTTTTCAAGGCTAATATGTATTGATATATCAAATAGTGGCTCCGTGATCAATAATATGAAGACCTGCTAGGGCGTAGAAATTCCATGTCGTATCTCTGCTCATGAGATTTACTATGTGGATAATTTTTTTGCTCCAACCATTAATTTGAAGAGGTCATGATAAACCTTCCTCTTTGTGCTCCTTCTCGCGTGTGGCGTGGATACGAAAATCCACGCCAAACAAAGAAAACCTCGGCAATTGTGTGATACATTATTGGACTCCAGAGGGGATTTTGTCTACAGTGGTGGTTGTTTTGTCTTCCAAAGGCAGAGGAGGACGTTTTGCCTGAAGAGCACCTAAAATATATTGAGTTCTTGTAAAGTATTTTTTCAGATACATAAGATAGTGGATGTGCATGTTAAATCTGGCAGCTTCTGCCTTGGTTGTTTTGTGAAATAATCTCCAAATGCTGTTGGGTTCTTGTGTGTCGAGTGTCACTTCTAGTATACTGCGGCACCTATCGTCCCTGATCCAGGTGCCCCTGTTTGTCGTTCTCTTGTTCTGGCGCCACTGGCGGTGCGAATCCTGCCCCACGATTGTCTTGCCTATTCGCTATCAATTTGCTTACCAGATTTTCCCAGGCTCTTGCCCTATCTAGCCTCCCTGAGCAGCAGTCTGCCTTCCACCCCCGCCCATTTCTCTAGCTCCTTCTTTCAGGAAACAATCCTTGGCCCTCCCGGTGTCTTCCAGTTCCTGGCTATCTCTCTTTTGGCCAGGACATAGGCCAGATCCTGAAACTTCCCAGTCGTCTTGTTTTTGGCCGTGTGGGGGAACCACCCTAGCAGGAAATGCTCTGCGGTATGCGGGAGTTCCCTGTCTATGAGATCTCCTATCACTTGTCTGATCTCTTCAGAGAAGGTTTGTAGCGTGGGGCAATTCCAGAACATGTGGATTATATGTGCCTCTCTCTCTCCGCACCTCGGGCACACTGCTGTATCTGTTCCAAAGTATCTTCTAATGCGGGACAGGGTTAGGTACGCTCTGTGCGATATGTAGAAATTAATCAATTTGAATCGCGCATTCCTAGATGCCTTCAGGGTCCGCTCCAAGATCCTATCCCACTCTGCCTCCGGGATCTGTTTACCCAAATCCTCCTCCCACTGTCATCGCAAGCGCTCTAGTGGTCTCTGCAAATCTTGTCTCATTGCCTTGTAAAGGCAAGAAACTGTCTTAATTCTCCCCGCTGATAGTGCTACGTACCTACATCCTGCCAGTGCCCGCGGTTCCGTGCCTCCCCCACCCCAGTGTTGCCTAATCCTTCTGGTGAGGGCCCCATGCCTTAGGAAGTGGCCTCCCGGCAAATCGTATGCCGCCTGTAGTTCTTCAAACGGGAGCAGTGTGGAGTCCTGGTATAGGTCCCCCATCGTTGTCAGCCCTGCCGCTTCCCAGTCCTCTAACCCTGCCCAGTGGCCCCCTGTGGCAACCATCGCAGCATTGTGATTGGTATGTCTGGGGAGTAGGGGATCTTGGCACCCACCCGTCTTAAGTATCTAACCCAGCATCCTATCACCACCCTGGTTTCCACGGTGTCGTCGGACGCGTTCCGTCGGACCCGTAGGAAAATCTTTGCTAGGGTTGTGGTATCCGGCGCGGCTGGATATTGTTCCCGTTCTGGGTCGCGTCCTGCTGCCAGCCATTGGATCAGACAGTACAACTGGGCGGCAATATAATAGCCCTCAAAATCTGGGACCGCTAGGCCACCTTCGGCCGTCGGGCGCTGCAAGGAGGTCAGCGCTACTCTACTGCGCCCCGCTCCCCAAATAAATGACGTGATCAGTGAGCCAAGATCTTTGAACATTGCTCTCGGTATCCACACCGGTAGGGCCCCGAAGTAGTACAGGAGGCGCAGGAGTGCCACCATCTTCAGGACTGCCACCCGCCACCGACAGCGGCAGTGTACCCCAGAATTCCATCGCAGTCTTCACTGATCTGATTGCTCTACCCACGTTTCCCTCTAGCAGCTCTGCCGGTTCATGATATATTTTGACTCCCAAATATTGCAGGCAGCTGGGCTCCCATTTCAGGTGTTCGAGGCCAGGTGGCGGGAGGGCGTTGGAGATCATGGGGTATAGGCTGGACTTTCTCCAGTTGACTTTGAGGCCAGAGATGGCACCGAACTGGGCCAGCATTCCCTGCGCCCCGCTCAACTCACCCGCTGTGTCGCTGAGGAATAGTAGGAGGTCGTCCGCATATATATAAGCTAGTTGGATGAGAGGCAACATATGCACACATACAGTTTGTACAGTAAAAAGCACATCAATAAAAAAGAGAAAATGTCAGCAAAGAGTCGTTTCTGGTCTTTTATTTCCAGATACACTTGATATGCAATTGATGGAACCAGCCAACGCGTTTCGCCCAAACATTGGCTTCTTCAGGGCTGTAACGGCATACAATGAGGGTATACCACATGTAATTTAGTTGGTCAGACGGAAGAGGTGGGGTTGGCAAACACATACGACATGTCTGTTAGATTAGGAAGTGAGTCAAACATCTGAAATATATTCATGTACAAGTGCCCCACAAACCGTGCGACACACATCTAGACTCTAATTTTCTTCAGATAAAAAAGGATCATACATGTATTGATGACATCACAGAGTACTGTGTGATGATGTTAGTATGACAGGCAGGTTGGGTCTGCAGGCAGGTTTGGCAAAGTACTTAGAGAAAGTAATGCATCTCCCTATCTGTGTTGAGGCCCAGGGTTGAAGAGCGTAACGTACAAATCCATCTGGCTTCAAGTTGTCTTAGTGTAAGTGCCCTGTCTCCACCACAAGAATTCTTCATTATTTCGTAGGTATGTCGCTTGCACACTCCTGCACTTTCTGTGCTTCCATTATATCGTTAAAGTTTTGTCATGCGCAACTGGACTTTTTTCTTTATTTTTGATATTGTTTTTTTTTCAGAACGGATTTATTTCTCGTTCTTGATCCAGCTACTGAGGATCTGACTTATATCCCTAGCTTAATGGTAAGCCAGCTACCCTTGGACTTTAATAGTCTTTATTTGAGCACGGGCACTCTTTTTTCTTTTGATTCAACTCCACTTGTGAATCACTGCGTTTACTATCTCTAAGGACTCTGTGGGTTCCACTACCCTTTTACATCCAAATACATGTTCTGGATGTTACTGGTGCTTTCACTCTTTCTTTCTGATGGCACGCTAGTCTATCCTTTTCACGGTTTCACTATTCTTCTATTAATCCGTCACTCATTGGTTGCGTTTTTCCCTCTCGTTTTCTTTCCTTTTTTCTCTAACTTTTGCTATTTTTCATTCTTGAATGTGTTTCGCGTGGTCTTATACCAATTTTCTAAAGTATACCCTCATTGTATGCCGTTACAGCCCTGAAGAAGCCCATGTTTGGGCGAAACGCGTTGGCTGGTTCCATCAATTGCATATCAAGTGTATCTGGAAATAAAAGACCAGAAACGACTCTTTGCTGACATTTTCTCTTTTTTATTGATGTGCTTTTTACTGTACAAACTGTATGTGTGCATATGTTGCCTCTCATCCAACTAGCTTATATATTTATTTCTATGGTCTACAAGTGGCAGATCATTTGAGGTGGGCAATATCTTTTGATTGCATAGTGACTAGTCCAGGTGGTGCAGTCTTCTAAGACCCAGCCGCTTTTATTCTTGTTCTTCCAGTCGTCCGCATATAGTTTAAAGTGTTGCACCTCTCCTGCCCTCAGACCATTGTAATCCTGCCCACTTCGTGCCCTGCACACCAGTGGCTCCACGGCCAGTGCAAACAGGAGGGGGGGTGGGGGCACCCCTGTCTCGTACCCCTCTCCACCTTCTGCCTGGGAGAGATGGTTCGTCCAGTGCGCATCCGAGCCGTGGGGGACGCATACAGTAACCGTACCCATGCAAAGAATCCTCCTCCCAGTCCCACCTTGGACAAGACCTCATAGAGGTAGGGCCACTCGAGGCTGTCGAAGGCCTTCTCGATGTCCACCGCAAACACCGCCGCCTCGTGCTTGTCATACCCAGTGGAGCCCATGACAGCCAGGAGTCGCCTGATATTTATGGCCGTGTTCCGCCCGGGGATAAACCCCGCTTGGTCCGCATGGACCAGGTCTGGCATGTGTGGGAGAAGGTGCGTCGCTAGAATTTTGCTCAGTATTTTGTAATCCATATTCAGCATGGATAAGGGCCTGTAGGCTGTGTAGTCGTGCGGTTCCTTCCCAGGCTTGGGCACCGGGACAATAGGGGCCTCTCTAGTGCTCTCCGGCATTATTCCCGCTCCCAGGGCCTCCTGATACATGGTGACCAGCCTGGGGGCCAGCTCCTCCACGTACGCTGCACAGAACTCGGCCGGTAGGCCGTCTGTGCCCGATGTTTTGTTCCTTGCCATGCCCTCGATGACAGATCGTATCTCCTGTTGCGTTATGTCCACTCCTAGCTCTTCCGCCTCCTCAGGGTTCAGTCGTGTCATCTGCAGGCCTGCGAGGTATTCCCTTGCGTCTCCGTGGTCGCCCTCCCTTGACCTCCTGTACAGTTGTGCATAGTAGCTGGCGAAGACTTCGTTGATCTTCGCCTGCGTAAAGTGCCTGACCCCCGCCCCGTCCTCTATTTCCACCAGTGGTGGGCCCCTGCTCACTGGGTTTGCTAGCCATGCTAGGAGTGTTCCTGACTTGTCTCGTTCAGCGTGGGTGCGCTCTAGGTACTTCTTGTAGTCGAAGCATCTAAGCCTCTCTGTCTGCCTCGCCACTTCTTCCTTGGCCTCTAATAGTGTCTGCTGGAGTTCTGGGTGTCCTGGCCGCCTGCGTTCCAGCCCCCTAAGGGTTGTCTCTGCTCCTTCCACTTCTCCCAAGATGACACGCCTGACCCCCGTAGCGTGCGCTATGCATTGGCCCCGCAGGACCACCTTGAAGGCGTCCCATTCGGCGAGGAGGCTGTCCCCACGTTAGCCTCGAAGTAGTGCACTATTTCCCCCCTGATCTCTTCACGGAAGACCTGGTCTTTCAGTGTGTCCGGGCGGAGACTCCACGTAGGTATCACTGATACGGGGTGCATCCATCCCAGGGACAGGACTAGCGGTTTATGGTCCGATATCGTGCGCGCTAGATATTCCGCAGCAATGACATGCACTGCATGTCTGCTGAACACAGGAAGGCGCCTAGTCGCGCGTGGACTTCGTGAACCGCCGAGAAATAGGAGTAGTCCCTATCTTGGGGATGCAAGGTCTGCCTGGCATCCAACAGCCCCCAGCCCTGTCTCCAGGCAGTGAATGCTTGTGAGGGGCGTGGTGCTTGGGAATTACGCAGTGGCGGGTGTGACCTATCTAGGAGCATGTCGTCCACACTATTAAAGTCGCCCCCCACCAGGCTAGTGCCCATCAAGTATTGCGTCAGGCAGTGGCTCAGTCTCGCAAAGAAGGCTGGTTGTTCTGTGTTGGGGGCATAGATGCTAATCATACTGACCTCTCGGCCTTCTAGTCGCCCCTTTATAGCTACATACCGGCCCTCCGGGTCCACCAGTGAGTCCGTCAGTTGGAATGGGACCCCCCGCTTGGATCCATATTAGCACCCCGTGCATACGCTGAATAGGTAGTGTAAAAAAGTTGGCCCCTCCATCGACTGTGTAAGCCTTGTCCCTCCTTCTGTGTGAGGTGCGTCTCTTGTAGCAGGGCTATCTGGGCTCCCCTCCTTCATATGTATGAGAGAACTTTATGGCGTGTCACCTGGCCAAGGACCACAGACGTCTGCGCTGTTGTGGGAAGTGATTTTTATTTTATCCGGTACAAATCAAGGTGTGGGTTTCTCAGGAGGGTCTGGTATCTTGATCCGTCGCGACTTCCTTCGTCGCTGTAGAGGGTAGACCGTCTCCTTCTTCCGCCCCTTCTCTTCTCTGGCGGCAGTCGTGCCCTCGAGAAAGAAGAGAGAGGCTATTAGCAAGAGTCCCCTTCTCTAGGGCTTACTTCCTGTTTGCTAGCGCGCTCCTGCTCTCTTCCTTTTTCTACTGCTCCCCCACCTGATTACTGCACCCACCCTGGTGATCTCCCAGCCCCGCAGACACTAAAGAACCTCTTGCTTCAGCGGCTTCCCCGGGTCAAGATACCCTATTGGTGCCCTGCTAGTGGCTGGCGCTGTTCGGTTTTCCTCTTCCCAGCAGCTATCAACATGGACCTACGAACTCACCCCAAACGGTAGAACAAGTCTAACACTAGACCGTACAGCGTAATACGTAAAGGGAGGAGAAAGAATTCTCTACTCTCCCCTTTTCCCTTCGCTTTCCCTGCTCTCCTCGCCGGTCCCTACAATCCCGTAAACAACGCTTGTGTGTGCAGCCACCCGCCCAGCCGGCGCCCAGTTCCCCTGAGGACTTGCCTGAAGCCGTGACCCGATGACGGGGTCACGGCCGCCTCGTCCAGCACGCCTTTCGCAGGGGACGCCTCCGCCCTGTGGTGGTTGGTGGTTCTGCCGCTCTCCGGTCTCCTCGCGTCGTCGTCTCTCCTGCTCTCGTTCTCCTTCGCGTTCCTCCTCTCCGGGACTCCGTTCGCCGCTCCCGACCTCCACTTTTTGTTCGGCGTCTTCCGGGTCTTTTATATCCGGCGTCCCCACGTCCTCCGGTTTCCTTGGAGACGGAACTGATGCTCGCCCCCTGGTGCCCCCGGGGTATTCTCCGCCGTCCTCCCGGGGCTCCCTGTCACAGGGCCTCCCATCCAGGCATGGCCGATCGGGCCATGGGAGAGTGTCCGACCTGGAGAGGAAGTCAACGTTCACCTGCTGGGAACCCGGGCGGTGGGACACCTGAAATGAGAAAGGTTGCAGCGCCATGAACCAGTGGAGTACACGGGCGTTGGAGTCTTTGTGGCGTGCCAACCAGACAAGAGGGGCATGGTCCGTCAGGAGGAGGAAAGGACGCCCCAACAGGTAATACTGTAGGGCCTGAACAGCCCACTTGATTGCCAGGCACTCTTTCTCTATTGTGGAATACCGGACCTCCCGTGGCAGTAGCTTGTGGCTGAGGTAGACCACGGGGTGTAAGTCCCCCGAGTCGTGTTCCTGGGAAAGGACAGCCCCCAGGCCCCTGTCAGAGGCATCGGTTTGCAAGGTGAAGTTCTTTTCGAAATCGGGGCAGACCAGGACTGGGTTGCAACATAGGAGCCCCTTCAGGTGGTGGAAGCTGCGCAGCTGTGTAGTAGACCATTCTCTGATGGTGTTTGGGTATGTCTTTTTCAGCATGTCAGTGAGGGGAGCAGCCTCCTCCGAGAAGCGGGGTATGAATCGTCTATAATATCCCACCAGCCCGAGGAAGGCTCGGATGCCCTTTTTCGTGGAGGGGATTGTCAGGGATTTAACGGCCTCTACTTTGTCAATCTGAGGTCGAATCTGGCCTTTCTGTATATGGTATCCGAGATAGCGGATGGTGTTGGTGGCTAGCATGCATTTCTCGGGGTTCGCTGTCAGTCCTGCTTGTCTCAGGCTGGTTAACACTGCTGTGAGGTGGGTGACGTGTTGTTCCCAGGTTGGGCTGTGTACCACTATGTCATCGAGGTAAGCGGAGGCATAGGAACTGTGTGGTCGTAGTACCACATCCATCAGCCGTTGGAACGTGGCAGGGGCTCCGTGGAGACCGAAGGGTAGAACCGTAAATTGGTACAGGCCCGAGGGGGTGGCAAACGCGTTTCTTTCTCGTGCCGCGGGCGTCAATGCTATCTGCCAGTACCCCTTTGTCAAGTCCAGGGTTGTCATGTACCGGGCTGCGCCTAGCCGCTCGATCATCTCTTCGACTCGGGGCATGGGGTATGAGTCAAAGCGGGAGACGGCGTTTAGGCGCCTATAGTCAACACAGAACCTCACCGTGCCGTTTGGTTTTGGTACCAGCACAATCGGGGAGCACCAAGGGCTGTGGGAGGGTTCTACGATCCCGCTTTGTAGCATGTCCTTTACCTCGCTCTCCACCACCCGTCTCCTGGCTTCTGGTATCCTATATGGTCTCTGTCTTATCGGAGCAGCCCTGCCTGTCACAATGTCATGTTGTACAAGGGGGGTCCTTCCTGGTGTCTGGGAAAAGACGTCTCTGAAGTTGTGTACGACAGACAGGAGCGTCTCCTCTTGTTCCAGGGATAACGTGGAGCCCCGGGGAACCGTGTTGGGCTCTGTGGTCCTGCTGGTCGGAGGGAACGGGATGTCTAGGGGTGTGCTATCGGATATCAGCAGATTCAAGGGGGGTTCTGCATCCCTCCTTTCTGTGTCCACCCATTTTTTTTAGCAGGTTGACATGGTAGATCTGCCCTGTCCTACCCGTGTGGGGGACCGCTACCCTGTACGTAACCGGGGTGACCTGGGCGAGCACTGCGTAAGGGCCCTGCCACTGGGCTAAGAGCTTGTTATCTGAGGACGGGAGGAGGAGTAGCACCTTATCCCCAACCTGGAACTGTCTAAGGGCCGTCTGACGGTCGTACGTCTGTTTTTGTCTTTTCTGGGCCGAGTCTAGGTTCTGTTGGACGTCCTCCCATAGGGTGGACAGTCGGTTCTTGAGCTGTGCTGCATAATCGAGAAGGGTTTTCCCTTCTTCCTCCTCTTCCTCCCATCTCTCCACCGCCATGTCTATCAGGGTCCTTGGCTTTCTCCCAAACACCAGCTCAAAGGGGCTGTATCCTGTGGAAGACTGGGCATGTGTTCTAATCACGAAGAGGGTCAACGGGAGCTGCCTGTCCCAATCCCTCCCTGTGTCGCTGACTGTTTTCTTTAGTATGGTTTTAATGGTCTGATTATACCTCTCAACCAGCCCGTCCGTCTGGGGATGATACACAGAGGTGTGTATCTGACGTACCCCTAACAAGCGGCACACCTGGGCCATCAGCCTAGAAATGAAGGGCGTTCCCTGGTCGGTGAGCAGCTCACGCGGGAACCCGACCCGACTGAAGAAGCCTATCATGGCTTGTGCTACGCTGCTGGTGGTCATGCTTGACAGGGGGATCGCTTCTGGATAGCGTGTGGCATAGTCGACCAGCACCAATATGTACCGATATCCCCTTGCGGAGGTAACCAAAGGGCCTACAAGATCCATCCCCACCCGGGAGAAAGGGATTTCGATAATCGGTAAGGGACAGAGGGGGGCTCTCGGGACATGTGGGGGATTGCAGTATTGACACCGAGGACATGCTGCGCAGTACCTCCTGATATCCATGAAAACCCCTGGCCAGTAGAACCGCCGTAGGAGGTATTCTTCTGTTTTCTCCCTCCCGTAATGGCCCCCGCCCGCCTGGCTATGTGCTAAACAGAGGACCTGGTCCCGATAGGGCAGTGGAACAAGGAGTTGTTTAAGGACCCCTGTAGGCTTTCTTACCCTCCTGTATAGCAAACCCCTAGAAGCAATGAAACAAGGGCCTACCTGTTGGTCCTCTTCTGGTCTCATCTGGGCCCAGGCATGGCCCAGGGTGGGGTCTTCCTTCTGGGCTGCCCTGAAGCTACGCGTTGGTCCTGAGTCACCTTCCGTACCTGTGGAGGTAGAAGGAGTATCAGTTGACCCATTCAGTACCGCCTTCCGCCTTTGTTCTCTCTTTTCTTTGCGGGTTTTTTTCTGTTTACACCTACCGCCGTCTATCACGGTCTTGGATAGCGGGGCCTCCCTCAGCCAGCTCTGTCTGTCTTTTTCCTCGATAGCCCTATCCAGGAGGGCAGAGAAACCCACGTAATCGGTTCCAACGATCATCTCCGCCACCAAACGGGGTATACCTCCTACCCGGATCGGTCTTTCCTGTCCCTTTTCCCCTAGGGTTACTACGGCCACGGGGTAGGTTTTATGGTCGCCATGCACACACGTTATGGTCACCTTTTCCCCCTTCTGCCATTGATGCCCCTGTATGCGTTCCAGGGTGAGAACCGAGTGGCGACAACCGGAATCTATAAGGACTTTGGTCTCGCTCCCATTTACGGTGAGGAACAAGTGGTATGCTTCCTTCCCTTCTCCCGCCCACAACACCCGCCCTCTAGTATACCCTATGTCCATGGGTTCAGCTGGGGGGTTCTTTTGTGGGCAATTACGGGCTATGTGGCCCCATTCCGCACACTGGAAGCATTGGGGACCCTGGTTTTCTTTGTTGGCAGGCCTTGGCAGGAACCGTGGATCGATTAACGGTCTGGGAGGGGGTTGCGGGGGAGTCGGTGTGGTGAGTCTCCATCTGTAGACTAAAGGCGTTGGAAGACGTGGGGTGAACCCTCTTGGCTCAGGGACCCTCTGATGTGCGCACGCCAACTCGATGGCACTGGTCATGGTGACGTTCGGGTGTTGCTTTACCCAGGCCCGGGTAGCCCCCGGGAGTCCCTCTATAAACTGCTCCATAAGGACCTTCTCCATTACCTCCTCCGCGGTAGAGGTATGAGGCTGAAGCCAACGGTTCCCCAGGTCTTGAAGCCTATAAAAGAACGCTCGCGGGCTGTCCTGGGTTAGCCATTTTTCTTTCCGGAATCGGCTGCGATAATGTTCCTGGTCGTACCCGAGGCGTTTGAGTATCATCTGTTTGATAGCCCCATACGGTGTGGTGCCCGCCGGGTTTGCGGCTTGGTACGCGGTTTGTAGCTCGCCCGATAAGAGAGGTGCAATGTATTGTCCCCATCTGTCGGATGGCCATTGGGCAGTGCTTTCCACTCTCTCGAAGTTCGTAAAAAAGAAATCGGGGTCTTCACCGGGTTGGTACCTCTGCAACACTGAACTGGGGACGTTTGGGTGGACTCTGCTGCTGGCGATGGTGTCGGTCAGTTTCTGGATGGCGGAGTCCTGAACAGCCTGGTTCTGCACGATGAGACCGGCCTGGGCCTGCAATGCCTCTTGCAGGTGCTCTCTGTCCTTTTGGGCTTCGGTGGTTTGTCCTTCTACCACCAGTTGGAGGTGGCGTTGGCCCTCGGCCAGTTGCTTTAGCATGTCGTCCAGTCCGATTGTCTGGGTCATGTCTTCTGGGTGGTGGTCCGAGTAAAATCCCACTTCTGACACCACTGTCACCTGGCCAAGGACCACAGACGTCTGCGCTGTTGTGGGAAGTGATTTTTATTTTATCCGGTACAAATCAAGGTGTGGGTTTCTCAGGAGGGTCTGGTATCTTGATCCGTCGCGACTTCCTTTGTCGCTGTAGAGGGTAGACCGTCTCCTTCTTCCGCCCCTTCTCTTCTCTGGCGGCAGTCGTCCCCTCGAGAAAGAAGAGAGAGGCTATTAGCAAGACTCCCCTTCTCTAGGGCTTACTTCCTGTTTGCTAGTGCGCTCCTGCTCTCTTCCTTTTTCTACTGCTCCCCCACCTGATTACTGCACCCACCCTGGTGATCTCCCAGCCCCGCAGACACTAAGGAGCCTCTAGCTTCAGCGGCTTCCCCGGGTCCAGATACCCTATTGGTGCCCTGCTAGTGGCTGGCGCTGTACGGTTTTCCTCTTCCCAGCAGCTATCAACATGGACCTACGAACTCACCCCAAACGGTAGAACAAGTCTAACACTAGACCGTACAGCGTAATACGTAAAGGGAGGAGAAAGAATTCTCTACTCTCCCCCTTTTCCCTTCGCTTTCCCTGCTCTCCTCGCCGGTCCCTACAATCCCGTAAACAACGCTTGTGTGTGCAGCCACCCGCCCAGCCGGCGCCCAGTTCCCCTGAGGACTTGCCTGAAGCCGTGACCCGATGACGGGGTCACGGCCGCCTCGTCCAGCATGCCTTTCGCAGGGGACGCCTCCGCCCTGTGGTGGTTGGTGGTTCCGCCGCTCTCCGGTCTCCTCGCGTCGTCGTCTCTCCTGCTCTCATTCTCTGGTTCTCCTTCGCGTTCCTCCTCTCCAGGACTCCGTTCGCCGCTCCCGACCTCCACTTTTTGTTCGGCGTCTTCCGGGTCTTTTATATCCGGCGTCCCCACGTCCTCCGGTTTCCTTGGAGACAGAACTGATGCTCGCCCCCTGGTGCCCCCGGGGTATTCTCCGCCGTCCTCCCGGGGCTCCCTGTCACATGGCGTATCATCATTGTGTGCATACCCCTGATATTTCAAGTCATGCATTTGTACTTTTGCTTATCAGCCATTGGGAGGTGTTACTGTTCCCGGCCTATCTCCCTCCTTATGTACCGTCCCCCGACTGCTCTCCCCACTCAAACCCTCGTAATTTCCGATATGCTGCAACTCAAGGTGTCCCCCCCCTTGTCAACATTAAACATTGTCCCCAACTCAAACTCCCCAGGATAAGTAGGCAAACACCCCCCATCCAAACTAAGGTCATAGGTCCGCAAGTGACTGCTTGCAGGTTGATCAGTCAATTGCAAGGGGAGAAGGCTGCTCGTCCGCCGCTCTCCCAGTCTCTGCAGCCGCCTCTCAGTTCCACTGTCCCATCGGGACCCCCACAATGCCCCCCCTCCAACAGTCCCTGTACCTCACTGCTTGGTCAGGTGCGTCCAGTTCTACTCCAGACCTGCTCTTTGAAGATCTCTGTTCCCCCCATCTAGGCGATGTTGTCTGCCGACTGCGGTGTTATGTCTGGGAGCACCACGCTCGATGTTTTGGACTCACTGGATCCATGCTCCAAGCCGGAGTCCGCTTCTGTCTCGCTGCCCTCAGGGGGTACGTGATTTCTCCCCTTGCCTCTGATCAGCGCCACCACCTGCATTGCGTTCTGGCGTTCAAGCTGTGCCTCTTCCTGTGTCGGAGCTAGGTTCTCCCTCATGGTCCGCCGACCCCTACACCGGTTCTCTCTCCTTCTCCTCCTCTCCAGTTCCCTTATCGGCACCATCCCTTCGTGTTTCTCCAGCCAGTCGGCTGCCTCCTGCGAGGTCCTGAAGAACTCCGTGCCCTTCTCTGTAGTGACTCGTAGCGTGGCCGGGTATTGCGTCGCATATTTGTAGTTTAGTTGCCGCAGCCTCTGCTTCACTTCTTGATAGGACCCTCTTTGCCGTTGGACTTCTCTGGAAAAGTCTGGGAAGATTCTCACCACAGAGTTGTCCACCTCTATGTCTCCTTTGAGGCGCGCCTGGGTAAGGATGTGGTGCCTGTCCCTAAAATGGAGAAGCTTTGCTATCACCACCTCCGGCGGCGCTCCAGGTATAGTTGGCTTCACCGGGACTTGGTGCGCCTGCTCTAGGGCAAAGAAGTTTGACAGGCCGTCCGGCGCTACTTCCTCCTGCATCCATTTTTCCAGATAGGCTAGCATGTTGCGGGGTTCTATTTTCTCCGGTAGGCCTATGATTCTGAGGTTGCTCCTGCGCGACCTATTTTCTGCATTTTCGGCCCGGGACTCCAATGTCCGTACTTTTGTCTTGAGCGCCGCTATGCGATGTTTCATGTTTACCATGTCCGGCAACGTTTCAGAAAGTTGCCCTCTGTTGTCTTGACGCGGTCCGCCAACTTTTTGTGGTCTTCTCTAAGTAGGCCCAACTCCAGGCCCAGTGTGTCGATTTTGATTTCCAGACGCTCACTGGATGAGATGATGGCCTGCAGAATGTCCTGCAGCGTAGGGTCTCTGGGATTTTCCGCCTGTGATTGGACCTGCTCCTTCTCCATCGGTTTATCTGTTGGGGCCTCTTCTCTGTCCTTCTTCTTGGGTATCTTCCCCATGGTGTCGTCTCGGTCTGTAGTGCTTCTGGTGCTGCGTGTGCTCCTAGGGCGCCCCTGATGATCCCCGCCACTCGTGGGGCCTGCTCTCCTGGTAGGCTCTCTGCGATCCGGCACGCGCTCCCCCTCGTCCTCCGGTCATCCACGCCCACCTCTGTCTCGGTTTCCACTGTTGTTCGCTCGTCCCCTCAGGTGCGTCTTATATCCCCAGTATGTACTTTGGTCCCTCCGTCTGGTCAGGTAGGGGGTTCAAGGCTACATCATGTTCAGGCCCTGCGTGCCTACTGTATGAGCGATCGTGGGTGCCCGGGTCTCAGCCTGCTGTCTCTGCGTTCTTCCAGTTGGGCCTCCTCAGATGTGCTCGCTGTGGGGGGGGCCCACCCCTGATCTGTTTGGTGGGCAGGGGCTCAGATCGTCTCTGTGCCCGTTCCTCAGCTGTAGCAGCGGCACTGGGCCTACTTGCCTGTGTAAGGCTTCTCGCCCGGGGCCGGTAGTCCTCTCTCCCGCCCCTCAGGCCTCAACTCCCAGGCTGTAACTCTTTAGGAGGTGGCTCATCCGGGGAGGCCCAGGTGCCCCGTCGTCTCTTCGGCTACCCTTCGCTGCTCTGTGCCTGCTGCCTACTCTGATGCTCTGGCCGTCCCTGGGCCCATCCGCCGGCCTCTCTGGTGGTGTTATACCCACTTGCCTGGTTCAGGCCAGACTCTCGGGTCTGCCAGCTCCCGTCACGCAACTCCGGTCCTCAGTACCCCGGGTGCTACTCAATGCATGACCGCTTATGCGGGGGAGGGCTCCCCCTTGCCCCGCTGCTCCGCTCCGGTCCTCCTGGCCAGTCGCCTCTTCTAGGGTGCTGATCGTCCTCCTTGGGTCCTTCATTAGAGACTTCCGTCACGGGGCCGCCGGGGCCCTGTAAGCATCAGGCGGTGCAGGCTGTGTAGAGCGCTTCGCTGCGCGGCCCGAGTCTCCCCCCTCCGCCACTCATACCCGGCCTCACACGGTTGCTCTCGTCCTCCTGTGTCCACCCAGGGCTCCTGGCCCACTCCTTCCTTGTCCCGCCAGACGGAGGGGGGGGCCCTCTCCTCCTTCTTCCTAGCCGCCTGTCGCTGCTCCCGCTGCTTTCCGCCGGCGTCACCAAAGCTCGCTCACCACACAGGGATCAGTGCAGCACTCGTCCTTACTCGTCTCCGCCTCACTCACCGGCTACCGCCCGGCTCCGCACTCGGGCTTGTCACGCGGGGGTCCCAGTCGAGCCCATGTCGGCCTCCGCTCTGCCTCCTTGGTGCAGCCTCGGGGGGGTCTCTAGGCTCAATCCCGGTCCTGCCGTGGGGCGGGAGGGGGGACACCTGCAGCCACATTCCGCAGCGGCCCAGTGAGTGCCGTTGTCCCGGTTTTCCCCCCGGCTTTGTCATTTCTCAGCGGGCGCCGCCATCTAGGCTCACCTCGCGGCTGCGATTGGCTCCTTCAATTTCGCCGGTGCAGCCTCGGGGGGGGGTGTCTCTGGGCTTAATCCAGGTCCTGTTGTGCAGCGGGAGGAGGGACACCCGAAGCCGCAATCCGCCGCAGCCCGGTCAGTGCCGTCGTTCCGGCTTTCCTCTCGGCTCCGTCACCTCTCAGGGGGCGCCGCCATCTTGGCTCGCCTTGCGGCCGCGATCGGCTCCTTCAATTTCGCCGATTTCAGGCGTTCTTCCAGGGTTCCTTCTTCTTTGGTACGCACCGCTCCCCTTATACAGCTGTGGGGGTGCACTGTGGGGGGGTTCAATCCCGCTCAGGGCGTCAGGATGATGTTAGATGGCGGCTGGCCGACCGGAGCTCGCAAGCTTGCTGCTCACTCCATCGGTTCCAAGCCACGCCCCCAAGCCCTTGCTGTGTTAAGATGTTTATTGGCATTGCAGTTTAAAATATGCAAAGTTCATATGCATTTCTGGTCAGATGGGACTGGTCCTGCTGGACATGTAATAGGCAGCATGGAGGGATGGGAACCATATGAACAATAACATGGAGAGTAAAGGAGTACACTGTGTGATGGATTATTGCAAACAAACACGGTATTGGGGATCCAGCAAACCCCATAAGTCTGATATTAAATAAGAAAGCAGGGACGATATTTCTCGTCTACAGCCTCATTTACTCTTTCTGTTTGATCATCTAACAGGCAATGGAAACTGCTGGATGCCTGAATCTTTGAAAAGTAATGTCCAAAATTGTAAAGTGCATTGTGTCCCCGTTTGTACGTAAACCATGAAATCTGACAATTTATTTTAGCAACACTGAGGCTAGGACTGGTGCTGATGGTATTGTCTGCAGTGGGATGAAGTGTGCCATTTTGGTAAAGTAATCCACCATTACCAAAAGTATGGTGCAAGAGTCTGATGAAGGCAGTTTAACTATGAAGTCCATAAATTTTCTGGCGAAGGTCTCTCAGGAGTTGATAGTCATGAATAGTCCAATTGGTCTAGTGTGACTGCCTTTTTTTTTTTAGCTTCCATGCACGTGGTACAAGATTGAACATATTGTTTTACTTCCTTCTAGTTCATCGAAGACCATCATGTCTTATCAATGGAATGTCATGACACCAATTTTATACCAGTATCATAAGAGAGAGATGGTATGAAGAATTGATATTTTTCGATATAGTAATCCATCTTTATGTTGATGAGTTTCTGGGTCTTGGGCAATCCAAGCTTCATCGTCAATGGTATGATGAGAATGTATGATTTCTTGATGGACCACCATCTCCTTGGAGTTCAGTACCAAGAAGAATAGTGGGTCAATGGGCTCTTCATAGTTACCCCGCAAGCATGAAGGCTTTTCTATGGCAGTGTCTGGACCAATAGCCCACTGTTAACTGAAATCTAGAGAAAAAGAACATCCAGTGCACATGACGATGGTGCAACACATGAACTTTAGGTAACCTAGGTCTTTATGGTCTGTCCAAACAACTATTTTATGAGTAGCACCTTCCAAACAGTGTCTCCAATGTGAGAAGACATCTTTGATGGCTAATGGTTCGCTGTCATAAATTGTATATCCCTGTTCAGTTTTTGTGAGGTTTTTGGAGTAAAAGCCATGGGATGCAGTGTGTCAGTGTTTAGGTCGCTTTGCAATAGGCAATAAGATGGTGGCAATTGTTATGGCTGAAGCGTCCCTTTCCACTGTAAATGGTATGTTGATGGTCAGATGTTGAAGAATTGCGGCTGTTGTGAATGCCTACTCCTTTTTTTAAAAGCAACTTCTTGCTTATGCCCCAAATTAAAAGAACATCCTTCATTGTTACCAACACTATGGGAGCAATGATCAATAAAAGGACTCAATGAATTTCGATAGAAATTAGAGAAACTAAGAAACCTTTGTACTTCTTTGTCGGTTGCTTGTTCAGCCTGGTCAGTTCACAACAGCGTCTTTTTTTTCTTTATCCATGGCGATACTGTGTGCAGGGAAATCCATAAAGAAGACAAAGCTCAAATGATCTGTAGTCAGGGAATTATTTTTAGAAACTATGCAGATGATACACAACTTATCATATCAGATAATCATTCCCATCCGGGATCGTTTGAAGCATTTTACAATTGCATGCATAGTATCACAACCGGCTCACTTGGACTTTACTAACATTTAATGGGGACAAAACAGAAGCAATGTGCTGCTCTACAGGCAAGGTACCAAGGTCATTACCAGCTGAATTCTGGCCTTGGCCTGTGGAGGCTCCACCCACAACAGTTTCACAAGTAAGAAACCAGGTCAGTCAATTTGATGCGTACCTGACTTTGTAGAATAATAATAACAAAGATTCAGATTTACCTTTCTCTAACTTGGCATGAAAATCAAAGAACTTCTGTTGCATGTTTTCGATGCTCACCAAGAGTGCTGGAAGATACCAGAATATCATCAAGGTATACAATACCATAAATGAACAAATATTACCTAAAGAAATTTTTTAGGTACCAGACAGCTGCAGAAGTGTTGCACATTTTAAAGGGCATTACTAAGTATTCAAACAGTCCAAATATAGGAACTGATTTAGAGGTTGATGGATGGTACTTTATCCGTCAGGGTGACGGAGGACATTACCTTTGTCATCCTAATGGACAACCGCCTGTGAAATTTAGAGATGACTGCCAGCCCAGCGGTCATCCCTTCATCTTGAAGTGAAGCACCATCACGGCGGTTCCCTTCATATTAAAAAATGTTTGTTGAAAAACAAAAACTAATGATTCCCCACTCCCTGGGAGTTTTCTTCTAAGATGTGAGGGGCATTATTGTTTTTTTCTGCCCCTCCCTGTAATGCTTTTCCTGGCAATGACAGACAGAAAAATAAAGGAAATGACATTGTCCATCCTAAATAGGGTGGGTGGTGTAATGTTCTTCCTCTGACAGTCCCTGCCCCGTCAAGCCATCAGAGTAAGCTTTCCCTCAACAGAGCCAATGCAGGCTCCATCAATGGAAATCTTATAGTCTGACAATCTTTAAATGAGGCAATCAGATCAAAAGTTTGGCTCTTAAATCCAATTTTGTAAAAATAGAAGCTGAGCATAGTTGTTCAAAAAGCACGGAAAGTAGTGACAAGAGATATCTATTTTTGATTGGAGTAGTGGTCAGCTCATGATAATCAATACAATACATTGGCGTAGTTCTACAATCAATATTGGCTCAAACAATATTGGTGCTTCCGCCAGAGAGGTAGTGTCGGAAAAATAAATAAACCACTTGGCGAGATTTTCCTCTATGTATTTCTTGAGCTCCTTTTCTTCCTTGATAGTGAAATCATAGTGCCCAAGATGAATATTGAAACTGAAGAGAAGATCTACGACAGTGTTATCCTCTATGCGGTGGTAATTCTTCAGATAACTTTTCATCAGAGACATATAAGAAGGTAACAAGGCCTTCTCTTGATCAGTAGGATAATGTTCCAAAGATGCCAACATCTCTGTTGCTTCCATAGGACTTGTAGAGAGACAACGGCAGCAGTGGCTCCTCCGCTAAGGCGGAGGAGCGCCCTCCCCCACCCTGCATTTTGAGCAGTGGAAAAAGGAAAAATAAAATGATAACACTACATTATTATCATTTTATTTTTCCGTTGTCAGGCAGGTTCACAGGGTGGGCAGGGCTTGGTTGTCGTCACAGCCAGCAGGGGGAGGAGTGGTGGGCACTTAAGTGCGCATGACGGTTTGGCCGGCCGTCTTGGGCCGGCCAAACAGTCATGAGCACTTTGCATGTTCCCCTCCAGGCTGTAATACACAGCCTGGTGAGGAACATGCACGGGTTCCCACTGCTTGTCTGAGCGCTGAACCACGGCGCTCAGACCAGCCACAACACTGTATTGCAGCATTGTGAATGGCTTAGGGGAGCCTGGGTGTGCTTCCTGCTTCAAGCAGGAACAGAAGAGGATGACGCAAGGTGAGGCAGCGGTCCGGCAGCAAGGTCAGAACTTTTTTTATTTATATTTATATTCCCCCCCGCCCACCCATGCTACTTGGTGGCAGCCGCCACTGAACAATGGCCTTTACAAAAAGTAGACTCAAATTAAATGATATTCTTGGCTCAATTGATAACCACATATTACCCAAAGTGATGGAAATCGCTGGTGCAAGGATAACGTCAAAGAATAATGATTGTGAATGTCCACTCGAGGTGACCATAATTAGCTTGCTAGTAGCATCCGTAACATTTCCCAATGTGCGGGTGTCCCATCCACAGCTCAGAAAGTTCAGTTCATATTTTGGGTACCAATGGAATGTCATGTAAGGGAGTAATTTTTTATCCATAAAAACACTTGAAGTTCTGGAATCCAAACGGGCAGCTGTGTGGAACGGCTGGATTGGAAGTGACAACAAAACATGTATACAAAAAGTGACAAACGGAAATAGTAGGCATAACTGATAGTTACATGCTTGATCGTCGTCTACTATTGAACACAGGGCAGGGCCATTTCCCAGCAAAGGGGGACAATGTTTCACAAAATGCCTGGCTTTACAACAATTTAAACATAAGTTTTCTTTCTTTTGGTCTTCTTTCTCCTCTGGTAGCAATTTTTGTCTTATGTTTCACAATTGCACAGGTTCTTCTGTAAAAGGATTTGTGGTCAAAGTGTTGAGCCTCTCCCCCACCAGCCACTGAGGTCCTGTGTCCATTAGCACTTTTTTAATGGGGCCTAGCCTTTTCCAGACCCAGCAGGGAGAGCTTGAAGTGCTGTGCTTTGGCACTCGTTCAGGTGGGTGTGGAGGCAGTGGGCAAAAGAAATTATTGCGAGGATTTCAACCTTTCAGAAGCAGACAGCCATGTTGGGTATGGATAAAGTATTTAAAGCCACACTCCAGCTCAACCACTGCTTGTGATCCAAGACCTTAGAGGGAGCAGGACCTCCTCTGTTGCAGTTCTTACCAGCTGTTTCTTCCGCATGCAGCATCCAGCAGTCCTCCGCTATACAGCGGACCTCCCAAAGAACCTGAGAAGGAAAAGAAGAACTGACTTTAGTAAGGCTGAAGAATGAGAAAACTCGAAGAATAATAATCAAGGTAAGGTGCACATGCCATAAAAAGTAGACATTTACCATTACTTTCTCTGACTTCAAAGTGAGTAGATTTATGTGGCAATGTTGCTGTGAAAGGAAAGGCTTTTTTCTAGCACACAACAAAATTTAAATGACTGTAAATGAACTGTGCAAATATTTCATAATATATCAGAATTAGGAAAGCACGAATGGATTTGTTAGAAGTCGCAGCGAGAATCGGTGAGGAACATGGCGGCCGCAAGCTAAGCGGTCGCGGCTTACCTCCCCCCCCTGGTCGCCTTTGAAACATATGAGTTCTTGCCAGTTTCGCCCGTAATTTAATTTTTTATTTTAATTCCCCTCTGCCCCCCTACCTGAGGAGATGTGTAAGGACTGGGCTCTCCTCGATTCCGGGTCTTTGGCGCTATCGGGAGCCCGCGGCGGAGAGTGTGGGGCCGGCGGAGCTGGAGGAGCGCCCCGTGGCTGGCGCTGGGAGGAGGCGGCCCGGACCCGTAGGAGACGCGATTCGGCTCTGTTCCTGTTCCGGGTTACAGGAGGCAGGGCTGAGGCCAGTGTTTGTGCGCTTTCTGCCTCCAGTGTTTGTGGTGCTCGTGGTGTGGCTGGCAGCCCCCAGGTAGGGAGTCGACGCTTTTTGCCTCATTTCCCCTTGGAGGACATTATATCGGGGAGTAGTGGAGAAGGTAGGAGGAAGCTCTTCTTCCTCCTGGAGAGTTTTTCCAAGTGTGATGTCTGTAGTCTTCAAGTCCTGCTAGACTTTAAGAAAATCGAAACGCAAGATAATGCACCAGTAAAGTTTATGGAGAAAGGAGAGCCACACAGTTCAGGAGGAACAGGCGATACAGCGGCAGCAGATTTAAACACATTTAAAATAAACAGATATACCCTTCGTACGAGAGCAGTTCACTCTTTAAATATTGGTAAATCTGTTTATTCTCCGCGTATTCCACCTGTAATCTCCGAAGTGAAGGCCCATACAAGACAGCCCAGACTCAAAGGGGGAACAACAGATAAAGGCTCTGATTATAAGGAAAAAGAGGTAGACACAGGCAAGAGAAGAGGGAGGGGCAAGAAGGGACTTTCCTCCAAAGTTAAAATTACTCCTCGCTCAAAACTTATTATAAAGTTATGTCTACCTCTACCTCCACTATAACCACTCCCTTCACCTCTAACCCCCCAGTAGGGGATGTGTTAAAAAATACAGGTCAGGGTACCCTAGATGGCCCCCTAGAAGTTCTTAGTCCCTCGTGCACCCCAAAGGAGAGGGTAATTCATCCAGCAGTAAGTCTCACAAATAGATACTCGGTTTTGGCTATAAACGACCCTCTAGTCTTGACTGATAAATTATCAAGGGACTCCAACCTTGCATCTACTAATATCATAGACGAAAACACCACAATGGTTGGACTAGATGATACAGACATAACGGACACAACATCGCGTTCACTGGCGGATATACTACTGGCAATGAAGGTTGAAATTTCTAATAGATTTACTGTGTCTGAGGCAAATCAGGCGGAAATGTCTAATAGATTTACAACCTCTGAAGCAAATCAGGCAGCAATTCAAACCTCTTGTGAGGCACTAGCAAAAAGACTAGATGAAGTAACGTTAAGAACTGAGGCTATTGAATTGGAAATCCCCAAAATAAAGGACACTGTACAAAATACCGTATTGGAGCTTGCTAAATTATCCACTCAAAACAGAGAATTGAGAGACGATCTTGAGCGTTTGGAGAATCATTCTAGGAGGAACAATTTAAGGCTTCTAAATGCAACAGAAGCCCTTGAGGGGTCAGATATTAAGGGGTTCGTGATTTCTGTATTAAAGGAGACAGCATTAAAGAATACACCAGAAGTGGATCTCGTACATGAGATTCAAAGGGTACACCGCGACCCCTTTAAAAGGAACCTCGCTAAACAAAAACCAAGGAAGATACTGGTTAATTTTTTAACCTACTCAGTTAAGGAACAGATTCTCTCATTTGCCCTCAAAGAAGGCTCCATAACATTCAATGGCTCAAGTCCCTTTGCTTTCCAAATAAGATCTGATATATCCCACACGACAGCAACAAGACAATGGGAGCTGGGGAAAAGATTGGAGGAGTTGAATAGAATCGGGGCCAAGGCGCAGCTGAAGTTCCCTGCACAACTTCGTGTGATGTGGAAAAATCACATGCATCAGATTAGATCAGGCGAAGAAGCAGATGCCTTAATAGTGAGAATTAAAGCCGACCGGGAGGGAAAGTAGGGGAACAGAGAGAAAGAGTAGAAATATATGATAGCAAGATGTTGGCAAGAACCTAGCAATATTTGTAGTTATCTCTATCCCAGGGGGGGGAGGGCGGGCCAGACAGGCTTGCCTATCGGAAGGGAGGGTTCCTCATGGGGAGGTGGGGCACTGGGGGAGAAGGGAGGGGGGAGCACTAGAGGTGGGGAGCAGTGGGTAAAAAAGAAAAAAATAGACCTCTTCTCACTTTAGATTTATGGAAAACCAGTTATACCGTTATGAAAATTTTACAGGTCAATGGTAGGAACCCAAGGCTTAGGGATTAGAAAGACCATCTTTACCTCCTGGAATGTTAACGGGTTAAGGTGTCCTCGTAGGCAAAGGCTGATTTTAAAACATCTGGAACTTTCCTTAGCTCAAGTTTGTATTCTACAAGAGACCCATTTGAGTTTTATGGAAAGCCGCTCTATTTTTTCTAGGGTTCCTTGGATAAAGTGTTACTGTGTATCACAACAGACGACGCATAGTAGAGGTGTGGCAATTTTGTTCAAACATGGCGCCCCTGCTCTATAAAAAATTCACAGTCGGACTCTACTGGGAGATGGCTGGTAGCACAATTGACCTTGGGAAAATCTGATTTAGTTTGTGCCTCGTTTTATGGTCCAAATATAGACGATCCAACTTATATTCACAAATTACAATCAATATTGTCTTTGGAAACCCCTCCTTTTATTATTGGAGGTGATTTCAATGTCCTTTTGGACCCTTTAAAAGATAGGTCTAATTTGAGTCATTATGTTGGGGCTCCAAGGATACGTCGTGCTTTATTAAATATGTTACACGACCTGGACTTGGTTGATGTATGGAGGGCTAAGAAGGGAGATTTGAAGGGCTTTACGTTTTACAGTAAAAAGTATGGTCACTCCTCAAGGATTGATTATATCTTGGTGGATAGATCTGCCCTGACAGGCATGGAGGAGATCTTAGTTATGCCAAGTCATCTCTCAGACCATGCTCCAGTGCAGTTTTTATATCAAAACAATGGGCTTCCTCTGCAGTCTAGATGGACGCTTAACAGAGCTAAGCTTTTGGACTCTGAAATTATTCAGGTTGTTAAGCATTCCTCTTTAGAATTTTTCTCTCTGAATATGGGGTCTACAACTATGGATTTTATTTGGGATGCTTATAAGGCAAACTTAAGGGGAAACTCCATGGCCTCATTTGTGGTAAGAATAGAGAGGAGGCTAGGGCGCTAAACTCCATTGAGGAAAATATAAGCAAGCTGGAGAATGAGAGGAATAGATTAAATCATGGGGGTTCAGAGCGTTTATCACAAGTCTTGGAAAAGCTAGATGGTGCACGACAGGAGTATAGGGAGAAAATAGATTTAAAATGTAGGGCACAATGGCATATAAAGAATATGCAAAATTTCGAATATGGGGAGAAAGCAGGAGCATTATTGGCCTGGAAAGCTAGAGCGGACCGTACTAAGAACAACATCAATGAGTTGATAGTGAATAGCAACGGGGAAAAGTCAAGTAGCTTTGAAGATATGCAAACTTGTCTATTGTCTCTTTTCTCGGACCTTTATAAAGAAGATTCCGCTCCATCCCCAAGCTCCATACGTACATGGTTGGAGACTAAATCCCTGCCTTCTTTATCAGAGGAGAGCCGGAACAACTTAGATGCGCCTATTACATTGGAGGAGATTACTGAGCAAATTAAAAAATGTAAGAATAAAAAGGCTGCAGGTACAGACTCGCTCCCAAACGAAGTGTATAAACTCCTAGCAGATGAACTGATTCCTACATTGGGTATTACCTTTAACTCTGTATATTGCCATGTGGGTAAAGTCCCTGCGTCTTGGAAGGAGGCATCAATTATATTGATTTTAAAACCAGGCAAGGACCCCTAAAAGCTGACTCATATCGTCCAATCTCCCTGCTGAATGCCGATTATAAGATCTTTATGGGTATTTTAGCGGGGAGATTGGCGAAATTGATCCCTAAGTTGATACACACTGATCAGAAGGGTTTTGTGGCAGGAAGGTACATCCAGGAACAGACGCAATTGTTAATTGGCAACATAGACCTGGCCATTGAAAGATCTGATCCATTGGCAATAATCGCCTTGGATGCGGCCAAGGCATTTGACAGAGTATGTTGGGTGTATCTTTGGGAAGTGCTAGAGATAATGGGTTTTGGTTCTATTTTTATTCAAACTCTGAGGAATTGCTATCAGGGTGCCTCTGCCCGGATCCTTCTGAATGGTTTATTGACCTCAAGTTTTAACATTCAGAGGGGGACCCGGCAGGGCTGTCCAATTTCGCCTCTTTTGTTTAATATCTATATTGAGCCTCTGGTGCAGGCAATTAGGATGGATGAATCCATAACTCCCTATAAGTCCCAACTTTACAATTGTAAGTTGGCTCTGTACGCGGATGATTTAATAATATATACAAACGACCCTGAGGTAGTCATCCCCCGTGTGGAGGCGCTCTTGGACGAATTTGGGTCTCTGTCGGGATATCTGGCTAACACATTAAAAACAGAGGTGATGTGCTGGAATCTGGATCATTGGGGCGGAGTCACCAGTACAGAGCTAAAATACTTGGGTATCTATATTGTGAAAGATCTGGAAAAAATCCCCCAGATAAATCTTGATAGATCTATTAAAGAAATAGATCGCCTTTTCAGTAGATGGAGGAACCTCCCTTTGACTATCTATGGGAAGGTTAACTTAGTAAAGATGGTCATTCTCCCGAAGCTTTCATATCTATTTTCAGCTATACCTCTGGCTTTTCCGCACAAGAGCATTAGCAAAATACAGAGTAAGATCGGGAGTTTTATTTGGGGAGCCAAAGGGGTCAGGCTGGCCTGGAAGAAACTGAGACGTAGACTTAATAAAGGCGGGCTGGCTTTACCTGATATTAGTTGGTATGCAATAGCATTTCAGTTTAAGGGCATTCGGATGTTGCTCGGGAAACCAGAAGAATCTTCATGGGGAAGGCTGTTGGGAGAAATGGCAAGAACGGAAGATGGAGGGAGAGATGAGGCCTTTTTATATAAGTTTGGGGCTCCAAAATACTTTAAGCGAGTACGCCTGAAGGTCCTGAGGGCAGCCTTGGAATTATGGTACAATATTAGATGCAAATGGGGGATAGGTTATTATTCAGATCTAGCTCCAATTTGGAACTCACCAGGAACACCTAGCTGCCTTAGAGATAGTCTGGCGGTACCTATTAAGAGAGCGGGCATAACTATCTGGTCTGATTTGGTAGATTCAGAGGGGATCCATCCTTGGGAATTTCTGAGGGCTAGGATCGGTATAGGGTTCTCAAGATTTAAATATTTACAGTTGGTGTCATGGTTTGACGCAGAAAAAGATGAAGTAAGGGGAATGGGGATATAGAGAGGCTGTGTCAACATGTATATCCGTTAACGAAAGAAATATCTGTGTGGTATAATTATCTTTTTGAAGCAGAAGATCTGGAGATTCCATCTTTATCCACGGTCTGGAATCAAACCCCCTCGAACCGTCAATAGACGCCCTCTTTGAGCCCTCATTGAAGGTGATGTATAAATATATTAAACCTGCAAGCCTGAAAAAGAATCACTTTTTTGTTATCAACAGGCTTTATTATACTCCTGCAAAGATAGCAAAGTTTGTCTCTACCCCAATACCAAAATGCCCAAGATGCACGACCCCTGTTGCCAATGACCTCCATATTTTTTTTGATTGCCCCGAACTAAAGAATTATTGGAAGGAGATAGGTGATACCCTGTTTGCTATATTCGAGGCCAATATTGATGTGAATCTGTCATTGGTCTTTTTCGGAGATGATGGATTATACTGTCAGACAGCATCGAAGTCCCACAGAGGGCTGCTATTATATCTAATTCTGCTGGCACGGAGAGAGATCTGTAAAAAGTGGAAAGATGCATTTCCTCCGAAAAGAGAAGACTGGCTTAAAGCCGCATTCGCTATGGCCCGTTTGGAATATGAAGGTGAAAGGGACAAGCCAATAAACATCTGGCAGCCTCTTATGAGATGGGGTCGAAATCAAAGACTAATACAGTGGGTCCTATGATTACATCAAGTTCCCCCACAAAGGGGATCGGTCGGGTGACCTAAGCGAGCGCGGTAAGCCGGAAGGCTCTCAGATTGATATATTGGCTTCATAAGATCCGCAGAGCTTATTGGTGAGATGAGGACTAAAAAAAAAAAAAAAAAAAAAAGAATTAGGAAAGCACAAATGAAGCACTTTTTTGTAATTCTGAAGTGTGGTGGAAACAAATGTTTTAAACTAATCAATACACTAGGTGATGACATTTCCACACATTATTGTTTGTGCGCTGTATACTTTTATCAGTAAAACTGTATGTCTCTGCAAATGGTCATTTCAATTGAAAATGTGTTTGCTGTCTGTAATGGCAGTGCGCTACCACACCATGCATACTCCACACTACGCCTGTCCACTCTACACCACTCCACTCTGCAACACTCCACTCTATATCCGCCACTGTATCCCACTCCATTCTATGACACTCACCTCCACTCTACGACACTCCGCTCTAAGTCACTCCACTCTACAGCACATCACCCCACTCTATGACACGCCACTCCACTCTACTCTACTTTATGCCACTTCACTTTACTCTAAAACACACCACTCCACTCAATGCCACTCCACTCTATGACACGTTCCTCCACTCATTGCCCCTCCTCGCTACACCCCTCCACTTTACGTCACTCCACGCCACACCACTCTATAACACAACACTCTATGTCACTCCAGTCTGCGACATAACACTCCATGACACAACATTCTGACACTCTACACCACTCTACGCCACTCCATGCCACTTCACTCTACACCACTCCTCTCCACTCCTCTCAACTCTATGTTACTTTAGTCCACTCTACGCCACTTCACTCTAAGGCAGTGTACGACACTCTATACCCCTCCACTCTACAACACTCCATGCTACTCCACTGTACAACACTCTATCCCACTCTACCTCCACTGAGCACAACTCCCTTTACGCCTGTCCATGCCACTTTACTACACTCTACTCTATGACACACTACTTCACTACACCACTCTACGCTACTCCGTTCTACTCCACTCCATGCCACTCCATGGCAATCTACTCCAGCCTACACCACTTTTCTCTACAACACTCTACTCCACTCTACACAACTCCCTCTATGCCACTCCAAGCCACTTTACTTCACTCTACGCACCTCCACTCCACTCAACTCTAAGACACTCTACTCCACTCTACGTCACTCCACTCTACAAAACTCTGTGCCACTCCACGACATTCTACTCCACTCTACATCCCTCCATTCTATGCCTCTCCACTCTATGACACTCTACAACACTCAATGCCACTCTACAAAACTCTGCTTCACTCTACGCAACTCCCTCTATGCCGCTCCATGCTACTTTACTCCACTCTACTCTATGACATATTACTCCACTCTATTCCACCATGCCCACTCTACGCCACTCCATTCTACTCCCCTCTATGCCACTCCACTCCATGCCAGTCTATACCACTCCACTCTACAACACTTCCTCCACTGTACGCCATTCCACTCTGTGCCACTCCACTCTGCTCTAGGACACTTCACTCTATGACACTCCACTCTACGACACTCTATGCCACTCACCTCTACTCCACTCTACTCCACTCTACTCCACTCTTCGCCACTCCATTGTACGACGCTCTACTCCACTCTACGCCCCTCTATTCTACACCCTTCAACTCCACTCAACTCCGTCCACGACACCCCATGACACTCTACGCTACTCCACCTTAAGCCACTCTATGCTACTCCACAACACTCCACTCTACGCCACTCCACGACACGTCACTCTACTCTACTCCACGACACTCCATGACACTCTGTGCCACTCCACGACACTCTATGCTACTCCATCTATGACACTCTACTCTACTCTATGCCACTCCACGCTATGCCAAACTGCTACACTATGACATGCTACTACACTGTACGCAACTCCCTCTACGCCACTCCATTCCACTTTACTACACTCTACGCCACTCCACTCTACTCTGCGACACTCTTCTCCACTCTACGACACGCTATTCCACTTCACTCTATGACACTCTGCTCCACTCTATGACACTTTACTCCACCTCACTCCATTGTATGACACTCTTCTCCCCACTATGCCCCTCTACTCTACACCCCTCCACTCTACTCTATGCTACACCACACCACTCTATGACACACCACTCTATGCCACTCCACTGTACAACATCACACTCTACGCCCCTCCACTCTACGCCACTCCAATCTATGCCACACCACACCACTCTATGACACAACACTTTACACCCCTCCACTCTATGCCCCTCCACTCTACACCCCTCCACTCTACACCGCACCACTCTATGACACGACACTCTATGCCACTCCACTATACAACATGACACTCTAAGACACTCCACTTTACGATACTCTACGACATTCTAGCCCACACTATGCCCCTCCACTCGTATCCACTCTACCAACATTCAACTCCCTCCACGACACTCCACAACACTCTATGCCACTCCACTCTACTCTACAACACTGAACTTAACTTTACGCCACTCCACTCTGCAACACTTTATGTCAATCTACTCTACGACACTCTACTCCTCTCAATGCCACTCTATTGAACGACACTCTACTCCACTCTATGCCCCACCACTTTACACCCTTCCGCTCTACTCCACTCCACTCCCACCATGACACTCCACACCACTCTACACCACTCCACTTTATGCCACTCTACAACACTCCAATCCACTCTACGCTACTCAACAACACTCCTCTCTACTATATTCCGCTATACGCCACTCCACGACACTCTATGCCACTCCATCTATGACACTGTACTCCATCCTATGCCACTCCACTCTACGACAATCTACTCCACTCAATGCCACTCTACTCTACAACAATCTACTCCACTCCACGCAACTCCCTCTATGCCACTCAATACCACTTTACACCACTACACTCTACTTCACTCCACTCTAATCTAAGACAATCTACTCAACTTTATGACACCCTATGCCACTCCACAACACTCTTTTCCACTCTGTGCCCCTCCACTCTGTGCCCCTCCACTCTACTCTACAACACTCTACTCCCTCCATAACACTCCACAACAATCTATGCCACTCCTTTCAACTGTATGACAGTCTACCCCACTCTTTGCCACTCCACTCTACAACACTCTATGCCACTCCACTCTACAACACTCTACTCCACACTACAACACTGTATTCTACTCCATTATGGGAGGGCTGGGTGGATATATAGGCGCGGAGGCTGTATATATTTCTTAATGAGGATTTTTATTGTAGTTCTAACACAAAGAATAATGTGGCTTGACACTGTGGGTCCAGTATGGGTCAGTTTTGTAATGATCCCAGTGGGTTTTCTTTTCTTCTCTTCTTCTTCCAGACAATCCTACCCTCAAGATTGCACCACCCGGAGGCTCAAACAAAAGAAATAGTAGTGGTAGGTAGGAGTTCGGGAAATACTTCTTTACTGAACCGTCATCACACCCTTTTTTTGGTGTTCTCTCATGTGTGAGGGGGTTTTATTGGGGGGGTTAAGTGGAATATCGTGCCTGGGAAAACACAGCATGTACCCTTTTTGGCTAAGACATCAATTGGGAGTCCACCCCTAATCATGCAGCTTTTATCCCAACTCTTTCTCTCAAAGTTCGGGGTACTGAACCAGGATACCCTCACCCGGTCTGTATTGTCACAAGCACCCTTCTTTCTCCTTCCTTATTCTAGGGAATGGAAGGGGGAATCGTTTTGGTTATGCAGTTCGTAACCGGTATCAGGGTTCCGTCAGGGTTCTACTTAATGGCCGAAGGGTATGTCGGGAGGTTCCTCTGTTACAACGATGCACAATTAAAATAGTACTGTTCTCCCCCATGCCGTGACCCAGTTTCCTCCCCCACCACTCTCAACACACTTCCCACCCTTCCCACTGTAACTTACCTGCAACGCCGCAACTCTCCTGAGTTGCGGCCGGTCTTCCGCATCCTCCGATGGTGTCCATCACTCCTCGCTACAGGAGTCGGGCACCTCATCTGGATCGGTGTCTTCCTCTCGCTTGTCAGCAGCTCTGGCTGGCGTCTTGATCCTCGACTCCTCGCGTTCACCGGCTCCAACTCTCGTTCTCTCCTCGCTCTACCTCCTTCCTGTATCGGCGTCCATTTCTTCTACTCCTTTATCACGGGATTGGCTTACGCTCACAAGGACTCCGCCTCTCTGCCCAAAACATTTCTTTTGATGTTAGTCTTTTCTCCGTTTCTTTTACAGACATCGCATTGGCTACAGGAGTCGGCTGGGTGCACCGAAGGACGAGTATGAGGTAAGTGGGGGGGCGGGGTGAACTTCCTCACATCCATCCTGTACTCTGCGCCACTCCACTGTACGATACTCTGCTTCACTCAATGTCCCTCCACTCTATGCCCTTCAATTGTACTATACTCCCTCCATGACACTCCACTACACTACATGAAACACCACGCCACTCTCCGTCAATCTATGCCACTCCGCAATACTCCACTTCACGCAACTCCACACCACTCCATTCTACTCTACTCCTATCAACTCTACTCCACTCTACACCACTACACCCCACTCCATGACACATATATGCCACTCCATTCTATGCCACTCTATGCCACTCTACTCTACAACAATGTACTGCAATCTATGCCATGGCACTCTACTCCATTGTACACAACTCCTTGTACACCACTTCATGCCACTTTACTCCACTCCCCTCTACTCTACAACACTCTTCTCCACTCGGACACTCCACTCTACAACACTCTATGGCACTCCACTCTACGACATTCTGCTCCACTCTACTCTACTCTACGCTACTCCACTGTACAACACAGTACTTCACTCAATGCCTCTCCACTCTACGCCCTTCCAATCTACTCCATTGTCCTGTACTCCCTCCATGATACTCTACGGAACACCACTCTAAGCCACTCCACACTACGCAACTCCACGACACTCTGCGCGACTCCACGACACTCCACTCTACTTTACTCCACTCGACTCTACTCCACTCTACTCTAAGCCACTCCATGACATTCTATGCCACTCACCTACACTCTATGCCCCTCCACAACACTTTACGTCACTCCACAACGCTCAACTCTACACCACTCCATTCTACGATACTCCACTCCACGCCACTCTCCTTTACGCCACTAACTCTTAGCCATGCTGGAATACAACCTGGCTAAAACACATTGGCCAGAGCCAATAGCTCATGCATAGGCGAGACCTATTAGCTTTGCCAATGCGTGTTTAAAAGATTGCAACACCAAACTCAAGACTAAATATAAAGTAGCTGAAGCAGTTTAAGAGGAATCAGAACTCCTGGGGAAATGGATGTCTCTCAAGAGACACCTCTATGTAGGTTTACAAAGAAAGGTTTCAATCATTTGGCTAATGTAAGTCAATCTAATATGAATACTAATTTTCAGAATCCCACTGTTTTAACTTTACCCACTTGAACAGTCATTTCGGTATCAATGCTATTGGGTTATGGTACTACCAGAAATTTGATGGATTTGAGAAACGCAAAGAGATTAGGATACCTACTAAAGAGAAAGGTGGTCTAAAGCCTGTTCACTCTTAGGGGTGCCAGTGTGGAGTCTGGGCGGCCCTGGAGCAGGGCGTTTTCCACTAACCAGATGCAAGAGAGTTGATGGAGCAGGGAAAATAATTTTTTTTAACCCCTAACAAATTTTACAAATAATTAATAAAATGTTCGTTTAAATGTATTAATCAACACTGTATGTGTGGGAAAGGTAACATGCAAATGTGTGTGCTAAATAATCTATTAATGGATGTCCGTGTGTCTAATTATAACGTAAAAATAAATGCGTACTAATTTAAAATAAATGCATGTTTTTGTGCTTCATAGAAATAAAACGTGTCGTTGCAAAAACAATAGTGATGGTAAGTAAGGAACAGCTTAAATGTTGCTTTCTGCTAGGTAATAACTAATTGGGGTACGTAGATGATGGAAGGGAAACAAAAAGGCTATTTTTCTCTATTTTAATTATGTTTTGTTTGCCTCAAATTAGTGCTTCTAAAGTATAACCGAGTGGCGATATAAAATGGCCGCCAGTGGGAAGATGTGCGCAGGCGCAAGGGGACATGTGACACGTGATGAAGTCGGAGAAAAACTAACCTCGTGATGTTGCTGAGAGGCTAGGATGTGAGAAATGGTCAAGGCTGATGTGACCTAATTGAACTGATAGTGTGCCGTGGTGATCAGCAGAAGACCCGTGGGAAACCAGTTTAAGAGAAAGGACAATGACTGCGGAGTTCTCGAATGTATCGAAAGAAGTTACAAATGTACTGATCGAAGCGGATGGAAACATGTCTTGAGCGTGTGGGAAAGGAAATGATCCAAGGACCATTGGATCCAAGAGAACTTGATTAAAAGAATGAATAAGATGACATGCATGGACCAATGAAAGAAAAGCGTGTTATTAATGTTGCAACAATTAGTTAGCAAAGTTAGAATTAGGGTATAAGAGGGCCTACTCTTAGTGGGAGGGGTCAGTCGCAGTCACAGTCAGGAGCGGAGTTGGAGAGTCGTGTTGGTGTTGGTGGCTTCCAGTGCTGGGTGGTCCTGATCGATCCCTTACTGAGCGGGAGATGCTGAAAGACTGTTAGATGAGACGGGTTGCAGGTAGCTGATGCTGACGAGCTGAAGTTGCTGTTGCTGTCTTAATTTTCCAGTTGAGTATGAGAATCAGGTTATTTCTAATTCTTAACTTAGGTTAGAAATCATTAGGCTAAATTAGGAAGGTAGGCAGGTAATTAGGGTTTTGGCTTCATGACAAAAAATTTCCTTTCTGCAATAAATTGATTATGCTTAATAAATATTTGAATTTATGAATGAATAATTGAATAAAGTTTAAATTCTTTCTCATGCTTTTAAAATTATATAAAATTTAAGATTCTTTAAACCAAAATGACTCAGTGGTTATTTTCCTAAATGATTGTGACATCAGTAATTGGTTATTGTGATTCAGCTGGTCTTAATCACTATGAACTAATTTTTACATGAATGATTCATCGACAAACAATGAGCAGGAATATCTTAAGAAATAACTAAAGGAAAGCGATAAGTTAAGGTAATAAGATATCCCGGCTCCTTCCAGCGGTACATAAATGGTGTTTTCCATTTAGTTCTCATGCTTCTCCTAGGAATACAGAATTTCGTAAAGGTGTAAAGGAAATCCAGGTGTGTGTGCGTGTATGTTAGGCGATGTTTATGGGCCCCATCGTCATGTGGATGTGAGAAAATATAGTTTGCCCCTGGATGACCTATAAGTGATCTAGGAGGAGAATAGTTTTTATTGTACGCGCTGCATCAGATTTCTTGGTAGCAGAGTTATGGTTTTCTATAGATTAGTTTAGTGATTATTTTTTATTGATTATTGATTATTTTTGATGACTAACACTATATGTTGAGTCGCGTTATGTTATATGTGAGTTTTCACGCTTCTGGGATGTAGGAAGTGGAACACGTGTGGCAAGAGAAGTCACATGGAATTTGGTACATGGTCTGAATTCATTTTGGTAATAACGCAGGTTGTGTTATGTTAGGGATTTTCTGTACGAAAAGTGTGTAATTGAAATAGCAAATCACGTTTACTTGTGAAACTTTGGCCTTAATTCTGAGGAGCCTAGTCTCCACATGTGTCTTATCCCTAGAGAAACGAGTAAATTGTTTGCTTGAAAGAAGGGTAAGGTAGAGGGAAGTGCTACTTTATCGGCGAGAGTAAATAATTCTGTGGTAGGGTAGAGGTAAGCGCTGCCTACTGGAAATACAGGATTCTTGTGTAAAAGGACAAAGCTGTCACTTTTGTTTAGCGAATCAGACTATGGAATTGTTTTAATTGTTGTAACTAACGGAGAAAACAGCGAAAAGAAAAATTGCCGATAAATTTTGTAAAGGAGGGGTAAAAGAGCAGAAGTGACGTGGAACAGTGCCGCGCTAGGATTGGATAGTGCGCTAGTCACGTGAACACAGAGCAGGAGTGACGTAGAAAAGTGCCGCGCTAGGATTGGTTGGTTCGCGGACGGAGGGAATTGTTCTGATTGGTACGTTACTGTGAGTCGCGCTGTAATTGGTCGAAGTTCCGTACACAGAACAGCGTTAGCGTAAAGAGAAAACAAATAGAAAACATGCCGTATTACGAGTATGAAAGGGAGAGAACGTCATGGACGACGAAATTGAAGAATTTCTTTAAGAAAGACAAAAAGGTTGTGACTAGAGAGGGACAAGTAATTCCTCCGCCGAAATCAGCAGCTTCACATATGATGCTGAAATATGGATATCATACGTGCATATGGTTGGAAAACTGGGCAAAATATACGAAGAATGATGGTGCTTTAGCTTTCCCTGAGAATGGTTCATTTAGTGTGGCGGTTTTGCGAAATTTGCGAGAAAAAATGTGTAATTTGGAACCTAGACCTAGACCAACACAGTTTGAGGCTTTGACGGAATGGGAAGATGAGATGTATGAACGAGAGAGATTCAGAGGAATAAGAGATCATGAGTTTATGCCTGGAAGATTGTGGGGAGTAAATCATGAGGACAGAATAAAACGATGGAGATGTGCTAACATGACAGGAGGTTTGTTTCCAGCTTTTACAATTGAGGAAGGGACTAAGAAAAAGCGGACTGAGAAAAAGAAACATATAGAGAGGGAAAAATATATGCATGAGAGCGAAATGGATGACGAGTTGCTGGAAGATATTTTAAATAGAAATCCAACTCCGTATCAGCAGAGTTCTACAGTGGTGACACCAAATGCGCCGCTAATAGAGACTATGCGAAATAAAAGTCCGGAAAAGAGAATTGAAATAAATAGGTCACAAGAACAAATGAGAACTTCTCAAAATGAAGGAATAGAAAGCGACAATGCAAGCGAATTAGCAAGGACAACAAAAGAACTAACTGAGAAGATTAGAGAATTAACGAAAAATATGGAAGCAGTTACTGTGCCTGTAACAATAGGTCCAGTAATACCCGTTTTTGAGAATCAGAAAATTGATGAACGATCTTTGGTGATTCCCATGAGTTCACAATTTCAGAGAGAAAAAGAAAGGATGGAACAAAGTGCAAGTACAAGTAATTTGGCTAGTACTTACAGACCAAGTCCACCTACAAATTTGACGGTGAATGAGTGCAATGGTAGGAAAATGCATATGGTAACACAATCTGCAACAGAAACCCCTGAAAAGAGTGGTAATTGGATAGAACTAAATAATACACCCATAGGTCCGACTCCTGATGAGTTAAATGAGTGGATGAAGGCATTTAAAATAAAAGAACCAGAAGAAAAACCATTAGATGTAATTAGATTAAAAATCGACATGGAAGAATTAATTCTAGGAACAATTGGTACCGACAAGATAAAAAATTACCAGGATGATGAAATAATGTTTCTGTGCAAAAGTATTACATGGTGTCAAGGCTTTGAATCCTCGGAGTCGTACGATGCTCAATGGGGGTCCACCTCTTGATAGCCCCGAGGTCTGAGTATAACAACAGACTCAGCGGAGTGATCAAGCGAGGGAAGGGAAGGAAGGGGTCAGCAGGGAGGGAGATCTGAAAGGAGACAAAACCACTATTAGGTTATAGTACAAACACCATAAAGCATGTTAACCACATTAGACCACAAGGTTTCACCCAGGCTACTATCAATACCTGTAAAGCAAAATAACGGTTCCTTTAAAACAGGTGTGTCCTTGAGCCGGAAGGCCTCTAGGATTCTATAACGATAGAACAACAGTATTATGTTATAGTCTCCGCCCCAGCCCCTCACACCTCCAGGTAAGCAACAAGAAATAAAACCACGTACCAATAATACTCTTATGTAGTGCTACACAGGGGGTGGGGAGGGAGTCGGAACTGCCACCTGGAATAGCTCACCGAGCCCCTGCTGTAGGATATAAATCAAATAAGCCAGAACCACGATTCTGTTATTAAACGTATTGTAATGCTATTTTCATCCCTTGGAAATAAGCGTTTGTAAACCCCAATACTGCTTGGAGCTCTCCTTATATAAACACCCGGTTGTTGTACCACAACCAGATACCACACGCACTATCAAAGGTAATGCTTTCCTCTTCGTGGATATCGTAAACCACTGAGCGATGCAATCCTCTTGGACTGCCACTCCCTATATGTTTGTCTTTCATGAAACAAAAACAGCGAAAATAAAGTATGCCCCTTTCCCTATGAGCACACTGCAACAAGAAAGTCAGCCCTGCATAAGCCAACACGGGGCTCATCCAACAGGGCCAACTGTTAGGTTCAGCCTCCGTCTGCTGAAAGAGCAGACTAACCACAGCAGAAACAAGGGAAGAAAGGCGGTGCACTTTGCACCCCTACCATACTCCTTCAGCGTCTTCCTGCATCACCGCAAGGACTGTCTTGGATCGGGAATCAACGGCACCCGACCGGTGCCCCGGAAGCCTCCTTATCCCCGGCCTCCATCACGCGATGACGTCACCGGCGTCATTCCTCGTGGCCTCATGGGACTTGTAGTTCCATAGGCCCGTCCGGCAGAGGCAATGCCGATTTCAAGTCTGCAGTGTTCTACGGCGGCCAGCCCGGTGCGCCGCAACACATGGAGGGCAAAGAATTTACATGACAAACTAGAAGAAGTAGCCAGTGAGATTGGAATAGACTTTGCAAAAGTGAAAACGTTGCAGAAACCATATAGAGTAGACTTTTGTAAAAAGGATATTGAAAATTTGAACACGGCAGGAAGGCTGACACAGATAAAGGAGTTAATTGTGTTGTTGAGAAAATGGGGTGATGTGGACAGATGGAAGGTTAGATGGACAAAGAAGAATGAGAAAACTACAGACAAAGGTTCATTGGCTTTTATGATAACTGAAAAAGAATCTGTTGCCAAAGAATACCCCATGAGAGAAACTCCAGGTGGTAGTTACGTGCATGTTCCCTGGACTAGGCAGGACATACTGTCATTTACCAATGACTTTCCAAAGCTAAGAGAGATGCCAGTTGAGTGGTACCGACAAGTAGAGAGGTTTGTAAAAGTCTCAAAGGTGTTGTGGATAGATTTAGATGGATTATTTGACATAGTGGTACCAACAGATTTGTGGTCAGAATGTAAGATTACAGTTGACTGGCCAACTACAGAATATCCAAGAGATCCTAAGACAGGAGCTCCAAGTCCTGATGTGATGAAGAAGTACGATAAGGTGATTACCTTTTTGAAGAATAAGATTCCTCCTAAAGAGACAGATTGGGTAAAAATCGATAGAACTACACAGGAAAGTAAGGAGTCTGTACATGCATATTATGAGCGATTGTTATTGGTTTTCAAGCAGTATAGTGGTTATGAGGAATTGAGTGAGAAAGACATGAGTCATTTTGTATACCGATTTGTGTTTGGCCTGAAACAAGAAATAAGTGATGTGATTAAGCAACACATGATAAACTGGCAGAATGGAAGTGTAGATGAGGTGCTGAGGTATGCTAAGTATTGTAGTGATGAAATAGAGAGTAAACAGCGTAAGTTGAAAGAGAAGGCAATGTGGGCACAGGTGAAGGTGGCAGAAAAACAAGAAGCTCAATTGGACAATAATAATGGAAATGAAACAGGACAGAATAAAATGCGACTGAACATAGGTAAAGGAAAGGGTCAAGTGAGTCTAGAAGAGGCAAAGAAGAAATGGCCATGTCATAATTGCGGAAAATTAGGGCATTGGAGAAACGAGTGTAAGTTCCCACCTAAACCTAATCCGGAAAATCAATCATTAACTCCACAGGAGCAGAATGAGGTAGTTGTTCAACAAAGTCAGGTGCCGCAACCACCACTTCCCAACACTGTTAACCAGCAAAGATACAGTACAGAAACAGGATTCTACGGAGGAGAGCAGGTAACACAGTTGCCGCGAGCAGCTAACATTTCTCAGTATTGGTTGCGTCAGAGTGAGGATGACCCAGATGAAAGATTCTGACGGTGCCCAGGAGAGGGGAAAGAGTGCGTGCTTGGCGCAACTCTAGAGGTAGATCAGTCTGGTCCCTTTGTGGATGGAGAAGTGAATGGTGCAAATGTAACATTCCTTGTCGATACTGGAGCTACCCGTTCTACTGTTAGATCAGTGGAAATTCCAAACCTTCCTCTCTCAGGTGAATACATCCAAGTAGTAGGAGTAGCCAATCAGCAGATTAAAACCCCACTTACTGAATTGGTGGAAGTAAAAATTGGTTCTTTTAGCAAAATGCATAAATTTGTAGTGTGCGATTGTAGTCCTGTAAATCTATTGGGTCGTGACCTCTTGTGCAAGATGAATTGCACAATTTATTGTACGCCAGATGGAATTGGATTTCAGACTTCAGATGAAGATGTCTTGTATAAAGTAACTTTGATGAATCAGGAACCTGAAACGAATGGTTTGTTTCCTGCATTTGATGCAGAAAAACTTCCACAAGAATTAAAGAGTGCAGTAAAAGAAAGTGTGTGGGATTTTACAGGAGAAGACATTGGATTAATGAAAGAAGTTGATCCCGTAAAAGTAACAGTAAAAGAAGGGGCAACTTACCCGAATACGCCACAGTACAAATTAACTCCAGAAATAATTGAAGGAATAACTCCTGTGATAAATAAAATGATTGAACAGGGAATTCTAAAAGAAATAATGAGCAGTCCATGTAATTCACCTATTATGGGACTGAAAAAGCCAAATGGAACATATAGAATAGTACAGGATTTGAGAAAGATCAACAAAATAGTTGTGCCCTGTTGTCCAATAGTGCCAAACCCTGCAGTAATTCTATATCAAATTCCACATGAAGCTGAGTGGTACACTGTGATAGATTTGTGTCACGCATTTTTCTCTATTCCTTTGCATCCAGATAGCCAGCCATTATTTGCGTTCCGGTTTGGAGAGCGTATTTTGGCTTGGTGCCGAATTCCTCAGGGGTATACAGAAAGCCCCTCAATCTTTAATCAGATTCTAAAGAAATCTCTGGAAGATTTGAAAATGCCAGAAAAGTCAATGATGGTGCAGTATATCGATAACCTGTTGGTGGCATCGAAAACCAAAGAAGCATGTGTAAGTGATACAATTGCTTTACTGAACCATCTAGAGAAAAGAGGACATAAAGTGTCTCCTTCAAAATTACAGTTTTGTCAGAAAGAAGTCCAGTATTTAGGGCATAAAATTGAGAAAGGAGTGCGAAAGATAGCGACAGAAAGAGTAAGAATGATTCAAGGAATGAGAGCACCAATGACTCAAAGAGAGGTAAGAATGTTTTTGGGAATGGTTGGATATTGCCGACAATGGATAAGTGGTTTCTCTTTGATTGCAAAACCATTACAAAAGTTGACCAAGAAAGATGTAAAAGACCCTTTTGAGTTAAACAAAGAAGAAATGAAATCTTTCAAAGAATTGAAAAAGAAACTGTGTGAGGCACCTGCATTAGGCATGCCTGATTATGAGAAGGATTTTGAGTTGTACTGCAGTGAAAGAGATGGATGTGCGTTTTCAGTACTGGTACAAAAACATGGAACAACAAAAAGACCAATTGCTTATTTTTCAGCTGTTTTAGATCCAATAGCAAAAGCATTGCCTGGATGTCTGAAAGCAGTTGCTGCTACTTGTGTAAGCCTGGAACAAAGTGAAGGTATAGTGATGGGGTATCCACTGAGAGTATATGTTCCCCATTCAGTAGAAATTCTTTTGACAAGAACAAAAACACAGTACATGACACATAGTCGGCTGACTAAGTACGAAAAAGTCATCTTGAGTGCTGAAAATGTGACCATAGATAGATGCATGAATGTGAATCCTTCAACATCATTGCCAGATGAGGAGAATATAATTGAACAGGACGAAGTAGATCATGATTGTCTGAACGTGCTGGAATATTGCACGAAACCAAGAGCTGACATAAAAGATGAACCGTTAAAGGAATCTGATTATGTCATGTTTGTGGATGGCTCATGCTTGAGAACAAAAGAAGGAGTTTTAAGCGCAGCTTACGCAGTGTGCACAGTGGCAACTGTGATGGAAGCGTCTTGTCTGAAAGGAATACGGTCTGCACAAGTTGCGGAACTGATTGCTTTGATTCAAGCATGTAAATTAGGAAGGAATGTACGAGTCACGATTGTGACCGATAGCCAATATGGTTTCGGCATCGTACATGACTTTGGTCAGATTTGGTCACAAAGAGGTTTCTTGACATCTGCAGGAACACCTATCAGAAATGGAGATTTTGTTAAAAAGTTGCTTGAGGCGATACAGTTGCCTAAACAAATTGCTGTAGTGAAGTGCAAGGCGCATAAGAAAAACGAAGATTACATAGCCGTCGGCAATAATTATGCCGATGAGATAGCCAAATATTGTGCAGAGAACATGGTGTCCATGAACAAAAATAGAGAAAGAGAGCATGTCTCTTGTCCTTTGCTTTTACTAATACTGTCGAGACATGGGATGAAGTAAGACAGTTACAAGAAACTGCAAGTGATGAGGAAAAAGATTACTGGATAAAAGCAGGATGTAGAAGACAGGAAAATAATGGTGTGTGGGTATACAGAGACGAAAGACCAGTTATGCCTGATAGCATGATTGCAGACATGGCACGGATGTACCATGGACAAGCTCATATTGGGAGAGATGCAATGATCAGACTTTTTAGACAAACCTGGTATAACCCAAAATTCAGAGCCATTGCTGAAAGTCTTTGTCAAAGATGTCTTATTTGTCAGCAGTTTAACCCAGGAAGAAAAACAGTAGTGAGTCTAGGAACAATAGGACGAGAAGGAGGTCCATTCACTAGAATGCAGTTGGACTTTATAGAGATGCCCCCTAGTAACAGACTAAGATATGTTCTAGTGGTCGTCTGTTTGTTCTCTCGTTGGGTGGAGGCATACCCCACAAGAAGGAATGATGGAACAACAGTGGCAAAACTTATGCTGCGAGAGTTCATTCCAAGGTATGGTTTTCCAGTCACGGTTGAGACAGATAGAGGAACACATTTTCAAAATGAGTTGATCCAATTGATTTGTGAAGCATTGAGTATTAAACAAAAACTACATTGTGCTTACAGACCAGAGGCTTCTGGGGTAGTGGAGCAGATTAATGGAACAATTAAAAACAGATTAGGAAAAATGTGTCAAGCTACAGGACTCAAATGGCCAGATGCACTGCCTCTTGTTCTGATGACCATCAGAAGCATCCCTGAAAAGAAAACTGGACTCAGTCCTCATGAGATGATCATGGGACGAGCAATGAGACAAGCACACGTACCTGTCAACAAGTTATTAACTATAACTGATGATCTAGTACTGGATTATTGCAAGGGACTGGCTGATGTGGTGCGTTCTGTGTTTCATCAGGTTGGACCGGATGCGACCACTCTTGAAAGAAAACCAGCCCACGACTTGAATCCAGGAGACTGGGTCCGTATAAAAATCCACAGGAGAAGAAACTGTCTAGTTCCTCGCTGGGACGAACCACGACAGGTAATCCTAGTAACAACGACTGCAGTCAAGTGTGCAGGAGTGAAGAACTGGGTCCATGCCAGCCACACAATCAGAGTTCAAGAACCTACTGATCGACATGTGAGTCGACGTCTGGAAGTGTGGGATAAAAGTTTAACAGCTGGGACAACAAGAATAAGAGAAAGGGTGCCAGAACTTGAAGATCGACCTGAAAGTCGACATCTGGAAACCCCAACGGCAAACACCTCTAGAGAAGAAGAAGAAGAAGAAGAAAGAAATTCAGAAATTCCAGAACTTGAAGATCGACCTGTAAGTCGACATCTGGAAACATCTGACACAAATTCAGAATCTGATGATTCAGTTGCAAACTGTGAACAATTCCGAAGGAGAACTTGGGGTTATAAACCAATTAGAGAAGAAACTGAGCAAGAAATTGAGCTAGATGAACAACCAAGTACAAGTTATGGTGGAAATCCTTCAGAAATAATATTAATAGATGAAGTAGGGAAAGAAGTACACAAAAAGTTAGAAAATCGAGAAGAACCCCGAGGAGCAATAGGGACAGATAGAGAAACAGAAGAACAGGGAAATTTAGAAGCAGAAAGGGAGGAAAACACCAAATCGGAAGAACACCGAGGAGGGACAGTAATAAGGGAAAACAAGAAGGAGAAGACAGATCCACCAGTAGGAGATGACGAGATCATAAGTTTCAAAATAAGAGACAATAGTGAAACAGTTGAAACAGAAACTGAAGAAAGTGGAGAAGAGGAAAAGGCAAAAACTGAATCAAGAAAAAGAAATTGGAAATCAGAAAGAGAAGAAAAAGAAGGTGAAGCCAAAAGGCCAAGAAAAGGAGATAATTGGCCCAACAGCTATATAAGAAAATTGAGATATAGAATAATAAGAGCAGGAGACGAAAGTGCTGAACAAGTGAATGAAATAACAAGTCAAAAGGGACAAGAAAAACCCAGTGGAAAAAGATTACAAAAGTCCAAAAGAACAAAGAAAGTGAATGCAAAGTATAAGTCACCTGAGTGGCTGTATATTGCACTGACAGATTACAAAGAAGAAGAAAACACTCACGAGAACCAGAGACTAAGAAGTCGAATGGGAAAAGGTGAGATGCAACAAACTTGAAGTGAAGACTTATAGTGCTTCTGCCGGACATGACAATTTTACTGGATGTGACAAATCACCGGATGTGACAACGAAAGAATTCTGGAGAGAATTAAAAGAAAGTACCAAGCAAAGACTTTTTGAAAGCAGAGTGGCATCTAAGTCATTTCTGAGGTGTAGTGACACAATTTTCTGAAACTTAACAAATAGAAAAAGCAAAATGGAAAATACTAGGGATAGAAGAGATAAATGTGAGTTTGTAAAAAGATGGTGTAAAATGTGCTGCTTTTGTACAGGGTTATTAATGACCATATGGATAGTTTTAGCAATCACAATTCCTATTAGTTTAGCTGTGATAGAAGCAAAGAATGATACTAAACCAGAAAAAGAAACTAATATTAAAGAACCAGTTATTTTAAGAAGTAGTGCAGAGTTACATAAGGATAAGTCAGTAACAGACTTTTCTAAAAATGTTTTTACGAAATTGTTGTACGAATATGTAGAGACAATGGATGTGAGAGATTGTTATGTTTGTATGCAGTTGCCTGCATCAGTGTCAGAAGGTGTGACTTATCATCACCTACCTCTAACTTATGGAATAACATGTAGTGTAATAGCAAGTTTATTTTATAAAACAGGTAGATTAGAATCTTATTATACTGACATAGATAAGATTTTTGCAAACATTCCAGTAGTACCAGAACTTAACAAAGTAAAACCAGCAAAAGTTTTAGGAGAATTCTTTTTAGAACATAGAAAATTAACGTTAGAAGAAATAGTTAGTAACAACCTTACCTGTGAGTTAAAGAAAGAAGAAAAAGTATTTTTAGAAATGGTTGAAGAAAGAAGAATGAAATTTCAAAAAGAAGCAATAAAAGAGGAAGGAAAACATCTATGGACGTTTGAGGAAGGAAATCATGAAGGGAAAAAGATAAATGCAGCAATGACATTAGATTGGCCGCAAACAGAAAAGTTGTGTATTAGGAGAAATAAGACAGTCTATGACAATTACTTTGTAGGTTCCAGTATCTGCCATGACAATTATCAAATTCTGGGAGGTTGGGGATTCAAAGGTGGAAAAGATCCAATATTTCCAGGTATCTATTATATTTGTGGGAATAGAGCTTATTACAGGTTACCGGACCATTGGTATGGAACTTGCTATGTAGGCCTGGTCTTTCCAAAAATCTTTCACATGGACAGAGAAGAAAAGGGAACATACAAGATGATTAATAGCTTTACTCGTAGAAAGAGGGAAAGTTTTTCAGAAATTGTAGGTGATATTTTTGGAGCATTAATACCAGCAGTGGGAATATCTTTGAATGCATTTAAAATTCGGAAGTTATCCACAGTAGTAGATCGTTTGTCTACAGATACTGCGGGAGGGTTCTTAATGGTAAATACCGAAATGGTTGCCATGAGAGCTATGGTGATGCAAAATCGGCTTGCCCTTGATATTCTTTTGGCAAAAGAGGGTGGAGTCTGTGGAATGTTGAAAGTCCAACAATGTTGTACTTACATTCCTGATAAAAGTGAAAATATACAGAAGTATATTACAAATATTACAAATTTGCACAAAGAACTAGTTCCACTGGAGGTTGAAAATGTCTTGGGAAAACTTGGTAGAGGGTTTTCTTCGGTAGCAAATTGGTTGACCAGAATGAGTAGACTATTGATAGGGAAAGTTATAATAATAGCAACTGTAGTAATATTGTTAGCCATGGTGTTGAAAATAGTAATAACGTGTATAAAAAGAAAAGTAAGACAAAATAAGATAAAAAGAAATAACAGAATAATGAAAGAAAGAGAGAGAGAAATGGGTGAAATTGAGTTGGAGAAAATGAAAGAAAACATGTATAAGGAGACAAAAAGACAAGATGAAGAAGAAACAGATGTGTAAATAACAGAAAGCAAAGGATAAAAGACATGCTGCCTGAAAAGAAGTATAACTTGGGTTTTATGTGGTGATTTAAAAATCACCAAAGGGGGAGTTGATGGAGCAGGGAAAATAATTTTTTTAACCCCTAACAAATTTTACAAATAATTAATAAAATGTTCGTTTAAATGTATTAATCAACACTGTATGTGTGGGAAAGGTAACATGCAAATGTGTGTGCTAAATAATCTATTAATGGATGTCCGTGTGTCTAATTATAACGTAAAAATAAATGCGTACTAATTTAAAATAAATGCATGTTTTTGTGCTTCATAGAAATAAAACGCGTCGTTGCAAAAACAATAGTGATGGTAAGTAAGGAACAGCTTAAATGTTGCTTTCTGCTAGGTAATAACTAATTGGGGTACGTAGATGACGGGAGGGAAACGAAAAGGCTATTTTTCTCTATTTTAATTATGTTTTGTTTGCCTCAAATTAGTGCTTCTAAAGTATAACCAAGTGGCGATATAAAATGGCCGCCAGTGGGAAGATGTGCGCAGGCGCAAGGGGACATGTGACACGGGATGAAGTCGGAGAAAAACTAACCTCGTGATGTTGCTGAGAGGCTAGGATGCGAGAAATGGTCAAGGCTGATGTGACCTAATTGAACTGATAGTGTGCCGTGGTGATCAGCAGAAGACCCGTGGGAAACCAGTTTAAGAGAAAGGACAATGACTGCGGAGTTCTCGAATGTATCGAAAGAAGTTACAAATGTACTGATCGAAGCGGATGGAAACATGTCTTGAGCGTGTGGGAAAGGAAATGATCCAAGGACCATTGGATCCAAGAGAACTTGATTAAAAGAATGAATAAGATGACATGCATGGACCAATGAAAGAAAAGCGTGTTATTAATGTTGCAACAATTAGTTAGCAAAGTTAGAATTAGGGTATAAGAGGGCCTACTCTTAGTGGGAGGGGGTCAGTCGCAGTCACAGTCAGGAGCGGAGTTGGAGAGTCGTGTTGGTTGGTGGCTTCCAGTGCTGGGTGGTCCTGATCGATCCCTTACTGAGCGGGAGATGCTGAAAGACTGTTAGATGAGACGGGTTGCAGGTAGCTGATGCTGACGAGCTGAAGTTGCTGTTGCTGTCTTAATTTTCCAGTTGAGTATGAGAATCAGGTTATTTCTAATTCTTAACTTAGGTTAGAAATCATTAGGCTAAATTAGGAAGGTAGGCAGGTAATTAGGGTTTGGCTTCATGACAAAAATTTCCTTTCTGCAATAAATTGATTATGCTTAATAAATATTTGAATTTATGAATGAATAATTGAATAAAGTTTAAATTCTTTCTCATGCTTTTAAAATTATATAAAATTTAAGATTCTTTAAACCAAAATGACTCAGTGGTTATTTTCCTAAATGATTGTGACATCAGTAATTGGTTATTGTGATTCAGCTGGTCTTAATCACTATGAACTAATTTTTTACATGAATGATTCATCGACAAACAATGAGCAGGAATATCTTAAGAAATAACTAAAGGAAAGCGATAAGTTAAGGTAATAAGATATCCCGGCTCCTTCCAGCGGTACATAAATGGTGTTTTCCATTTAGTTCTCATGTTTCTCCTAGGAATACAGAATTTCGTAAAGGTGTAAGGGAAATCCAGGTGTGTGCGTGTATGTTAGGCGATGTTTATGGGCCCCATCGTCATGTGGATGTGAGAAAATATAGTTTGCCCCTGGATGACCTATAAGTGACCTAGGAGGAGAATAGTTTTTATTGTACGCGCTGCATCAGTATGAAGGATTGAACAGCAGTTCTGGAGTCGCTTTCTGAAAGAAATGGTTTGACTTTCCTTAGACGAGAGAGCTGTTACCAGGCTGTCTTTGTTTTCTTGGCAGTGTGGTCCTTGATGGTGAGGTCGGTGTCCACAGTGAACCCAAATGACTTGGCATTCGGTGAATGCTGAGGCTTCAAAGCCATCAAGGTCATCTCATTGAGCCAGATCTGTACTGTTTCTTGATGTTCTTGACAAATAAGAGCATTCTGTCTTGGATGGGTTGAGCCTCAGGTGGGCGCGGGACATTCAGATCTGGATGATGTGCAAGCAATGTTTGAGGTGTTGGATGTGTTGGATGTCTGAAGCAGACAAGGCTTTCCAGTAGAGTTGTGCATCATTTGCATATTGGTGAATCTTGATGCTGTTATCTGTGAGTAGAGCACCAATGAGCTCCATTAGATGTTGAAAATGACAGGAGACAGTATGGAACCCTGAAGAACTCCATTGGTGACACAGATCTTTTGTGACTTGGAGGTGCGTCTTTGAACAAACTGGTGGTTGGCTGGAAAGGTCGGAGGAGAATCAGTGAAGGACATTGCCAATGATTCCCTTTCAAGACTCGAGAGAGCGGAGGAGGGTGGGATGGTCCACTGTGTTGAAGGCTGCTGAGAAGTCTAGCAATGTCAGGAGGCAGAGGGTATCTTCATCAATAGTCAACGGGCATCGTCCACGATGTATACGGTAGAGGTGTCCATGCCACAACGTGATCTGAAGCCAGACTGGTAGTTGTGCAGGAGATGGTTATCAACTATGTCATCTTGAAGTTGAACATAGACTTTTTCCATGGATCTTGCAGATGAAAGGTGGGTGAGTGATGTGCCGGTAGTTGGCTTAGTAGTGGTTTTGTAAGGAGTGGGCGGATCTGGCCTATCTTGAGAGCTTCTAGGAAGATGCCTTGACTGAGGGAGAGATTGACAATGGCAGTAGGGATAAGAGAGCGTCCCCGAGAGAGCTTTGATGAAGGATATCTCACTGCCCTTTCACATTCTTCTTACCATCTTCTCTCAACCCTTCCTCCCCCTCTTTATCCATTGTCCTGCCTCCCTTTCCATACGTTCTCCATCTCTGCTATCAATGCTTTCTCACCCACTCTTTCACCTCCACCCATTCTCAGCAGCCCACCCACAATCTCTCTCGCCACCCGCTCGCTAGTCCCCACCCATTCTTTAACCTCCTCCTATGTTCTTGTCCCAGAACCAATCTTTGACCCACACCCACTTTCTCAATGTGGACTCTCCATCCGTTCCCCGCACCCACCCATGCACCACAGTCTCACTCCAGCTTTCTTCACTTTACTACTCCTTCTTAACATTCACTTTTTATAAAAACCAAAGAAAAATACAGAAGTTCTCATTTTCACCCAAATTACACAAATTATGATACTGCGATAATACCCGTAAAATTTGAAACCTGGTGGGCATTTTTCTTATAGAGTTTAAACCTACCCTTCATTGTTTGAGAAAGGGATGACCATGCTTTCTGCGGCTGTCCGAGGCCCCCGCAGGGGGCCACTAAAGAGGGCAGCCCTCTAGTGCCAGCTGGGCACCCCACACCCCCGTAGGGGCAGGGACAGGGACTCAGGGAGGAGTCCCCCAAGCCTTGTCGCAGCGCGATAGGCGAGCATCACGTCCGGGGCGCGAGGACAGGGGGAGGGGTATATAGGCCTCCCCCACCATCTTGTCGTCAGCTAAGTTTCACCGACTAATGAAGCAATTATTTCGATGCAGCATGTTAGCTGCCATCTGTGGTTCTGAGGACCCGGTCTTGTGCATCATTCGGGCAGTGCAAGTGGCCCGTTGGCTTGCTTTGTGGGCAGCAGGTGTGCTGGGCGTATCGGTCTTGCCCCAGCCATATTGAGGCACGCCTGACCTGGTGTTGCATGGGGGGGCAAAAGAGCGGCGCGGTCCTAGTGTTGTAGCTCCAGATCAGGGTTGGTGCCTGGTAGGCCACGGGCGCGGTGAGCAGTCTGTTTCTTGTCTTGCATTGAGCGAAGACTTCGCTGCTTGGCTATCAAGGTCCTTGTTCCACCAGGGGTTATGCAGGTTGCCCTCTCAATATTGTGTTGATGAATGCGGCTACTTCTGACAGATGGAAAAACCGGTTGTCGGTTCTGGCCGTGGCTCAGCGAGTATGGGTTCAATTCTCACCTCAGGGTTGAGACAGGTGGTCAGGACATGTGTACGATGGGTTTGGGTGTTTATTTTAATCACACGTGGCATCATTGTCGGGCGTTATCAAGAGTGCTGTTAGTCTAATAACCCTTGGTCTCTCACCTGGACTTCATCCTCACATACCAAGTGAGCCAGTGTTTTCCTCCAAGTCAAGTTGTGCATCGTCCTTTATATGGAAGTGAATGTCGCGAGGCTGATAGATTAAGCGACTGCGTGCTTGTGCGTACTCAAGCTCCAAATTTGACCACTCCTTCCTGGTTGTGGGGGTACTATACAGCCCTGGGACTCTGGGTTGTCGCTTAGATACGTGCAGCAGGGGCCCAGTAATGCGACAGTGTCCCCTAGCATGACAGCGCAAACGGTTTCAATGTGCTGCCTCTGTGTTATCAGTTGCAATTCTCATGCTTGCCCCGGTAGTGAGAATTCCACATCTAAACCTTCCAGCATTAGAGTCCCTTCCCTACACCAGGCGTAGGTGCACGGACCCAATGGATGCATTCTCAAGATGCGATGCAACAAAGCTATAATTGTGGCTTACATATCTTATGCCCTGGTATACAATTTCACGGGCCAGTGAAGCGGAAGAACAGAGAATGGCTTGTTTCAACCCCTTGGTCACAGGTTCAGATCCTGGTAGGTCCACTTAACATTTCATCCTTCTGAGGTTGATAAAACGGGTACCAAGGTGTTGAGTAACAATAAACAGGTTATGCAGCGCCAAGATACCATGGGGTGAACGTGTTCCCAATTAGTCGGAAGCAGGAAATGTGAAGAACTTTGTTGAATCCAGTGGGCTCACTCCGCAGTGTAGTAGCGAGAGTTCAGCACTATTTCCATGGGGCTGTAGTGTGGCGCAGGCAACAAAGTGACACAGCCAAAACGATAAAGCTTTCATTAGCGCCGCAAGTGCAGTGGCATGGGAGCCTCAGGAGAGTAACTAGTCTACTGCACCCTTACTATGTACTGTGCAACCCAACTTGATGGGAGGGGGGTAGTTTACTAGTGCATTATCAACCATGAAGCCAAGTATGCATCGCGGGGCTCTGCTCACACTAAAGTGGGCCAAGATCGCACACAGAATAGGATGTGGTGCAGTGTCAGTCATATATGGGCGAGTTATTAGAATATGCCAGAGGAAGCGACCACGAAATCACAGATTTGATAAGTGAATATCATGGTTCATCTTTTGTCCCAAGATAGACAATAGTTACAGGCAGACTCTCTTTTGCAAAGTGATCTAGTGATCAAAAAAAAAAAAAAAAAAAAGCAAAATTTAACTGAGCAGGTAATTTTCCACCGCTGGGGTTGCCCTGGGGTGGGCAGTGTGAACGCCCCTGCCCCCCTATTTGGGGGCTCTCGCAGGGAGGGTTCTAGCCTGTCGACTTTTCCTGCAGTTAAGGTCAAATGCCCTGCCCGGTTAGCTAGATTAGCCTCACTGGGCGGGGGTGCTGTCAGCTAACACATTGTGCTGCGTCCCCAAGAAAGGGGGGAACAAGGTGCCAAGCACAAAAGGCAAGGCGAGCAGTGTGAACCCCCCCTATTCGGGAATATTCTGGGATGAAGGGCAAAGTAGAACTTAGCCAATCCTTAAGGTTAGGCACCATATGGCAGCCAGTGCGCACTGCATTAATCAGACGGATTCTCTAGCTGGTATCCCTAGGGGGGTTCACCACGAAGGGAGCTGGGCTGGCGAAATTCCCATAAGAAATAAGGGATGCACGGCAAGGGCGGGAGGGCACCCTGGCTCATTGTCACACACGTCTAGTTATGGACATTCCTAGTGCGTCATGAGTTAGAAAGCAAATGGACGGTGCAAAGGTTAAAATATAATCCCTCTCGCCCGAATAGCCAAAAGTAGGCAGGTGGGTGTGGGAGCGGTCTCCCACCAAGCGGGCAGCTGTCCCTTAAGTGGGGACACAGGTGTGCTAGACACACCGTCCTAGTAGGACGGCAGCTAGGTGAGCTCAGCAAAGTAATGGGGCAATGTGAGCCAGGGAATCATCTGCCCCGCCCAGAGTTGGCACGGGGCTGAGTTATGTGAAGTAGTGGAACTTTCCCACAGGAGGGTGGATAGTTCTTGGCACAAATTCACAGGGCAGAAGGGCCTTTGTGTTGCATTAGACACTAGCTGATCCAGGCTACCGGCAAGGGCTATTGTGATATAGATGGGGTTCATCTATCACCAGTGGGAGGGATCCTTCCCTAGCTTTGCAGGAGGCCTGAAAATGAGAGGTTGCAGGTGAGAAAGGAGCTGTTTTGGTGGGGGGCTCTGGCGGCGACGGTGGCCACCTCCAGAGCTGTGGCGGAGTTACAGGGCGATCTGGAAGCAGAGGGGTACAGAAGGGTACCTCTGCGCGGCACCATGGTGGGTGCCAGAGCCAAATCCTAGGAGCCTCATGGGAGGTTCCTAGAAAACCGTGTCGGCGCCCCGTTAGTCCTTCGGGCGGTTGTGGGCCTGAACAACCGGGGGTTTGCTATGCTACGCTCCGCCCTGAAAGGGGCGTGAGTAATAAGGAACCATGTGTCACGTGATCCGGGAAGAGGATCACCAGAAGTGGCAGCACAGATGGGGTTCGCCCCAGTGCTGCTTGGCTCATCAGGCGGGCAGGCGGCCCAGATGGTTGCCTGCCCTTGGATCGCCCGTAAGATAACCCACCATATTACATAACGGTGTATGTAATAAACCTGCAGCAATTTTACCCAAACAAGAAATGTGTTGTGTGTTTATTTATGAGCATGCATGTTACGTTGGAGGGGTGGGGTAGGTTGCCAATGCTGGTACTATGCGGCTGTCCGAGGCCCCCGCAGGGGGCCACTAAAGAGGGCAGCCCTCTAGTGCCAGCTGGGCACCCCACACCCCCGTAGGGGCAGGGACTCAGGGAGGAGTCCCCCAAGCCTTGTCGCAGCGCGATAGGTGAGCATCACGTCCGGGCGCGAGGACAGGGGAGGGGTATATAGGCCTCCCCCACCATCTTGTCGTCCTCTTTCGCGCGCCCGGACACGCCGTCTCCCACCCTACCGCTTACCCGGCGTGGTTCGTGGCAGGCAGGAGGCAGAGAATGTTGTAATGTTGTCTTTTTTCGTTGCAGGCGGAGTTACAGGGCGATCTGGAAGCAGAGGGGTACAGAAGGGTACCTCTGCGCGGCACCATGGTGGGTGCCAGAGCCAAATCCTAGGAGCCTCATGGGAGGTTCCTAGAAAACCGTGTCGGCGCCCCGTTAGTCCTTCGGGCGGTTGTGGGCCTGAACAACCGGGGGTTTGCTATGCTACGCTCCGCCCTGAAAGGGGCGTGAGTAATAAGGAACCATGTGTCACGTGATCCGGGAAGAGGATCACCAGAAGTGGCAGCACAGATGGGGTTCGCCCCAGTGCTGCTTGGCTCATCAGGCGGGCAGGCGGCCCAGATGGTTGCCTGCCCTTGGATCGCCCGTAAGATAACCCACCATATTACATAACGGTGTATGTAATAAACCTGCAGCAATTTTATCCAAACAAGAAATGTGTTGTGTGTTTATTTATGAGCATGCATGTTACGTTGGAGGGGTGGGGTAGGTTGCCAATGCTGGTACTATACTTTTTGGCTTTGTTCCTCTTGTGCATAATGCTAAGAATATACGCTTGACCACTGCAAATCGAAATATTTTTGGGAATGGAAATAAAAGATTACTGGGAATCGGGAAATCTAGAGCTATCACAACAGATTGTTGTCTGTGAAAGGCAGATAGGGCTGGGCGGAGTCACTCGCGTTTCCTGCTCCACCTGCATTGCACCCAGCTGACTGTGAGGCAGCTCCGTCCCGATCTGGAAGTTTACATTTTTTACGTTTAGTAATCCACTGTCACTGTTTTGGGCAGAGACATCAGCTGGCATTGAAACCCTTTAGCCACTGACAGAGACAAGTTCACAGCACTACAGCATACACTGAATTAACACGATTTTCTACGTACAGACATTACATATCAGGGCAGTTAACTGCATGACTTTACTTGATATTTAAGAGTGTTGGAATAGCACTTTAGGAGCTGTTATCTCAAAGCTGAAGAAAACGTCACGCAAGCATCACTTTGCACTATAGCAGACCGCGACCTCTGTAATCACTTCCGGCGGATGCGTCAAACTGTTTCCTGCGGCAGTCACAATGCGTGGCAGTTAATTGAAACGGACCATAAAGTTTTACTGCGATTGCACCTGCTATTTACTAGATCAAATGAAGGCTAATTATGCCGGCCAGCGAGGAAACAAGGAGTTCAAAGGGCATTTGCTAATGGCTCTTATGTTGCAAAAAAAAACACGTTTTTTTTGCAGTATTGGCTACAGTGGTAGCGGAAACCTTGAACACTACACATATGCAGAGCAGGTTTACTCGAAGAGTAAATGTGTTTAGCAGTTAAAAAAAACAGAAGTAAAATAGAAACATTTTAACACCACCTGCCGCAGCCAGGAAGTGGTGGAGCTCACCAAGATGGCCACCCCTTGAAGGTAAACAAACACTGCTGACAGCCTACGTTGGGCTCCTGCTGCACCGCCCACTACAACCATCGGAAACAAGATCCGAGGTCAGTTCCAAACCTTGCCAGCTGACCAATGGCGCGTCCGCTATAATACTCTGGGGGTCACCAAGTAATGGTAGATTCAATCTCAGCGAAGCAGTTACAGACCTGGAAAAACCTAAGAGCAGAGGATTTGATAATGCACGTTTAACATTCTTTTTGGGGACACAGCCTGTCCTGAAAGAGTAGGGAGAGTGCTGTTTCTGGTTCTCCAGATGGAAGGGAAGCAGACCTTATCTTTGAAATAGAAACAATCAAGGAAGATTGCGTCACTTAGAGACTAAGGTCCTGATTTAGATCTTTGCAGGCGGGTTACTCCGTCACAACGGTGACGGATATCCTGGCCGCCGAAATATAAATCCCATTATATCCAGTGGGATTTATATTTCAGCGGACAGGATATCCTCCGTCACAACGGTGATGGATATCCCTTCCACCGAAATATAAATCCCAATATATCTAAAAGGATTTATATTTCGGCGGATGGGATATCGCCACCATTGTGACCGAGTAACCCGTCCGCCAAGATCTAGATGAGGCCCTCAGTGTCAGGTACAGAGCTGCTCTGTGGATGTTAAAGCTAGAACACACTGTCTGCAAGTTCTCAGCACTCTAGAATGTCTGTATGGAAGCCTCAAGTGTGTCAAGGAGGGCCTGTTTTGCCGCAAGATCAGCCAGCTGTCTGAGACTTGACAATATTGCAGAGATCTTTCAGCAGGAGCACAGCAAGATGACAGTTGCCACACCAAAGGTGGACATCATGTGTGTGGAGCAGGTGTTCTTCAAGGATCATATAGATCTCTTCCATGAGATACATGAGAAGAAAGGCACCAGAGACCTGATCCTGTAAAGACTTGTGCATGGAGAGACTCGGCCAGTGGAAACCTAAACAGGAGGAACAAGACGTGTGTATGACAGTAGGACCATGTAGACAAGAGCGAACTGAAGGAGACAGAAGAATATCTATTATGTTTATGGTGCATTGAAAGTTGTCTCATCATGTTGTGATGCCATAACCCTTGGAATCTAATGGGAGAAGACTAAAGATTCGAAAAGCTACTAATCTGTACAGAAGCAAAGAAATGAGAGAGAGGTCCAGGGGGGAAGTTTGCCAGACCTCTGGATCAATACATTTCTAAGACATTATATCCAGAAGTCCAGGGGCCACAAGAACTTCGCAAAGGCTAAGGACATCAATCCTCAGAACCTATCAACAAATTCCAGAAATCCATACCAATAAAGGAGGGCCTTGTGGGCTTCTAGTGGACTTAGTAGTGGAACTTGAAGGTAACTATTTTGCTTGGTAACACTGGACAGTGGCCGCTACTTCACTTTGTATGTGCAGCAGAACTGAAATTGCCAGACCCACCTGCCACTGGAACCCTTGGAAGGGCTGGCTTGCTCAAGCAGAGTATGTGAAAATCCATCTCTAGCTTTCCAACAAAGGGTCCTGTATACCTAAAGAACTGAAGTTGGCTTCATTTTCTGGTGTCACAGAGAAGGCGTCAACGTGTATCATCAAAACATGGTCTGCCATGTTCAGCACAGTATCCAAGCAGTGCCGGGACTAGGCGAGGCCAGACTACCTCTGCAGCCTGTGGATGTATCCCTCATGCTGGATGGAGATGAGGAGCAAGACACCAGAGGCACGATCCATGGAGGTGATCACATTATGAAGAGGGCAGCTGGCCACAATTCAACCCAACAAGAAGTTTAGTGTTGAAAACCACTAGCAAGGCAGCTGTACTGAAGAGCCCAGGACGACACACACTCAAGCGCTGTCCTAATGATGAGGTGCCTGGCCTACATGCGCAGCAACATCATGACACACCGCTTTACCCTACCAGGCAGAATCTGGCTGGCCCACATGTCTGCTACAGTAGCCCAGACAACTTCCACACATCGGAGGGTGCTGGTGTTTCACCCAAGGAAACTAGGCTATGGTGCCAGAAGCTGCAAAGAAAACCTCCAGCATACGCTGCACCAGGAATGCGGACATCTGATCAACATTAAAGTTAGATGCAACATTCTCCTGAACACGGACAACCACTTCATCAAAAGATCCAGGTGCTTTGCATCTGCCTATGCGGGGGATGTGCATAGACCTCTGCATGATCAAAAACTGCAGGGATCTTCTAACTTTCTTCCAGTATGGAGGCCCCAGTCACCCTGGCCAAAAAAACACAATGAGGCGAGAATGTCCCTAGATTATCATGTGTTGAACAACAGTCGGTGATCAGTATGCAATGCTTCATGTCAATCATGCACTCAACACACTTACTGGAAGTAAGTAAGTAATACTTTATTTGTTTCAATTAATTAAAATTGTTACAAAAGTGTTGTGACACGTAAAATACAAATAAAATAATACAAACAAAATCTTATCTTGATCAAATGTCCATTCCAAAGGGTTTGACCATGAAGAATATGATCAGCCCTAGTTACCCTAGGGACCTTGTGCCCAAGAAGACATGGCTACACAAATTGAATCAGGGTTCTTACTCCTGTGGAAATTGCAATATGTGTAGAATGTCTATCAATGGAATTACTGAATTTTATACAATGAATCACACAAGTTCTGGATTAAGACACATATAAATTGTACGACTAAATATGTTGTTTATGTAATTATCTGCAAGTGTGGTAAGATTTATGTGGGGAGTACCATACGATCTATGAAGGATCGTATTACGGAACACTTCAGAGCTGTTAAGAATCTAGATGAAAGATACCCCATTGGGGCCCATGCAAAGGAATGTCTAACTTAGAATATGCTGTCAGGCTTTAAGTGTCATGGAATTGAACATATATTACCTGAAGTAAGGGGTGGGAATCGAGAATTAAGGTTACAACAGATTGAGGCCCACAGGATTATGAGGTTACATGCTGTGGACAAGGGCCTCAACTTAGATAATGAGCTACAATACTTTCTGGGCACTCGAGGTGAACTCTGCTTATATCCTTTTTCTTACTTGACCCTATACATTTTCTTTTCCTTTACCTTCTCCACTCTTTGGGAACACAACAGCTGGTAAAGATAGCATAAAAAGATGTTGGTTTGGGGGCTATGTAGAGGCAATTGGTGATCCAGAGACTGGGAGAATTTGACAATATTTCCTTTGTCTGAAGTACTAATTTTGTTTTCATAACTTACTTTATAGCGTAAGGATCAAATTGGTGATTTACATGTATAGCTCAATATAATTAGGAAACGATAACCTAGACTTATCTTTGATTGAATAAAATGCTCAAATATACAATGAGGTTTCTGGGCTTGTGAGTTGCCCGTAATACCGGTGTAGTCAAGATCGATAGTCCAATATGGCACCCATATAAGAAGAGACAACGAGGAATACGTGGGGCCGTTTGATTGTGGGCTACTGAATCTTATCGGATCGTTTTGTGCATGATTCTGATTTTCAATGAGGAGTAGCAGGATAATGATTGGATTTCAGTGAATACAGTGTTCTCCTTGTGAAATCTAAATGACTATTGAAGTTTGCTTTGAGGGATATGACACCGTTTGAGACCTCTAGTTGCCATTCTAATATGGCGCCCGTGTTTACATATTTGACCGTGACAGTCTGTTTTTGATTTTGATGACACCATACTGGTGTATAAATTGGCAACTCAAAATGGCGCCCATGCTAGACGCCGAGATACCATGAGGAGCACTCTCCCCATTGTTTGCAGGTATGACCATGTACTACACAGTGTTTTTTTTATTACCAATTACCTGATAAAGTTGTTGAATTTTGTGTCTTTACCGTGTGTGAGCTTACTTATTTGTAATATGTTATTGGAGTACTCGGCATTCAGGTGTTTCGAGGGTGAAAATTTGGAAGTCATGTGGAATACTCTCCTAGCGGATTTGGGAGATGCAACACTGCCCTGTTTATTGTAATTACATTGCCTACTTAATATTAGTCTATGGACAGTGTAGTTTGCTTTGAGTGATATGACTCCGTTTGAAACCTCTAGCTGCCGTTCCAATATGGCGCCCGTGTTTACATGTTACACTTTGACCGTGATAGTCTGTTTTTGATTTTGATGACGCCATACCGGTGTATAAAATGGCAATTCAAAATGGCACCCATGCTAGAAGCCGAGATACCATGAGGAGCACTCTCCCCATTGTTTGCAGGCAAGATCATGTGATGGAGCAAGGTCTCGGACACGAGATTTGCTCGGAAGCAATCTCCTCGATTTAACCTACTAGCGAATTAACTAATTACATGTCTTGTGATTAATAATATGCACTTTTCATTATACGCGGGAAAAGAATGAAGCTTGCTTATGTGTTTACTAACTGCAAATAACACGGACGTAGGACTAGGACGCATTTAACATGGGATCTTTTCTGCGCATGCGTCTACTGCATCTACGTAATATGACGTGCTTTCGCTTGGAGGGAAATTCCGGCGCTTGCGCAAAGAGCTATAAAATGGCCGCTTGAAAGCTCACATGCATGGCACCTGCTTGCTGAAATTAGAAATGGATTTATAACTAACGCAAATGCAGAGAGAAAAATAACAAATGGTATGGGATAGAGTAGAGGTTGGGGGTATACAGTGAAACCATTTATTTTTGAGAATAACATTTCTCTTTTTGACTTTATTATTAGTGCGTATTTGGGCCTGTTAAAGTTGTCCGAGTCGAGCAAACCAATATGGCGCGACGCATGCGCCCTGACACGAAAGCCTGGGAGATGACTAAGGATTTGACACGAGTCCAAGGTCGGCGGAGATGTGCCCTGGGAACATGAGGGTGAAGAGTTCATATGAAGGAACTTATTCAGAACATCAGTTACAAATGTATTTAATAAAGTTTAAAGATGTATGGGAAAGGAAGGGCGGAATAAAGTTTGATGGGAGGGGTTTGGAAAACAATGGTTAAAAGAGAATAAATTAAAATAAGTGTGGTGTGATGATCATCCCCCCTAGCCGTCCAATCAGAAGTTAGTATTCTGTGCAAATGAAACATTAATGGGTGGTACATGCTTATGGAAGGGTATAATTGAGGTAGTTTTAGTTAGAAGAGGGGCACGAGTTGGAGATTAGGCTGGTGGGCACGCGCTGGAGAGTGATTTCGGAAAGTCACGAAGAAGCTTTGATGTGCGTTGAAGAAGCTTGACATCGGGGTGCTCTGGGGTGGTGCTCTGAAAATCTGATGAAGAAATCGAATGCAGAATCATCTACCAGATTTGGGTGGGTTTAGAAGGGTAATTGCGGAAGAACCACGAGGAGGAAGAGAGTGTCAGAGAGGGGTGCAACGTAATGATCGGTAACTAGTGAGGTGAGGTATCCTGTCCTGATTCCTATCCTGAAGCCTTTTGTCTCCTGATCTATCCTGGGAGGCCTTTACCAGCTCTTTGGCCAGAGGGTTGGTCTTCACACCATACTTTGGTAACTATGAGATTCATCGTTTGATAACTGCTCTTCTGTCTCTATCCTCTTCTTTCTGAGCAGAGTTATTGTGTGGATCTGAATTGATAAAAGTTTAACTGTGTTATTTTGAATTGGCACTCCCATGAATGAGGGTGTTTGTACTGAAACGCTTTGAGATGGTTCAAAACCCCAACTTTAGATAAAGGTTTTTAAAACTTATTGAGTCTGTCATTATTTTATTTACTAAGGAATGCATAATAAGTTATGTCAATTATCGCCATCAACTAGTTTTACCTAACTGGTCCATTGACCAGAGGAAAGAACTGTTTGATCAGCAGAAGGTTTAGTTAAAGAAGCAATAACTAGATCCTGAGGTATGAGTAACATATAAAACTGTTAAACTCCAGTGGTTTACTTAGAGCGCAGCGGAAGCGAGTTGTATGGGCCCAAGAGAGTATATGGTAGTAGAGTATCTGTTGTTAGTAGACCGCTGGATCAGTTTTCTGGTAGCAGAGCTATGGTTGTTAGTAACTAGTTTGGTGATTAGTATAGATTATTGATTTTTGGTTAATGTTTTAACAAAAAGAGTTAGTGTCCTGTTTTATGTTGTCTGGAGAATTCCCGGGGAATGTATAGCGGGTGGCGATAGAAACCACACTGCAGTGAGGTTACTCGTCTGTTGGAATAACACTGTGAAGCTAGGTAGGGCTGGCAGTGTTAAACTAGGGACTATCTTTTCTGAACAAAAGTGAGAGTGGTTGAAAGCAAAGAGTTCGCTGATGAAACTTTAGGCGTTATATCACCTAGTAAGGGTAACCCTGAAGGAGTAGTAGGTTCTTCTAAGCCAGATTGACAGCAAAGTAGTTCTCTGGTGAAATACCGGTTTCAAAATTCCTTAACGGAAGATACCGGAAGAGTAGCAGGTTCTCTGGAGCTTAGGTGAAGAGTAAACGGAAGGTTTTACTCGCAGTGGAAGAAAAGAAACTATCCTTTTGGTTTAGTGGAACAGACAGAGTAGCGAATGTTTTTATGTTGTTAATAACAAAGAAGTACAAAGAATTTTGAAGAAAATAAAATTTTCGTATTACCTTGCAAAGGGAGAGTCAGTTGCCGGAGTGGTACTGACGTCACAGAGAGCCGCGCTGGTATTGGTAGAAGCAGCGGGCGCGTGACGGGAGGAGCTTGGTAAAGGAGGGGTGAGAAGTCACCTGAGTAGGATCGACGTCACAGAGAGCCGCGCTGGGATTGGTAGAAGCAGCGGGCGTGTGACAGGAACAGCATTGTAAAGGATGGGTCAGTAGTGAGGAGCAGAATTTATGTCAGGAAAAGGCCGCGCTGACATTGGTCAGAGTACGAGTGTGAGCCTGATTCCATTGGACACTTAGATAGAAGCTGTGCTAGGATTAAAGGAGAGAAGGATTGTATGCGGGATTTTGATTTGACTGTTAGTGCAAGACGTACAGGTAGAAGATTTCAAGGGTTTGCGGAATACAATTTTTTGCACCGTTCTTCAAAAATGTATGGAGAGTAAAGAAAAATGTCAATCTTTAAAAGAATAAAGAATTTCTTTGTCAAGGATAAGCCTGTGTTGACTAGAGAGGGTATTCCTATTCCGCCACCAAAGACACCAGCATCTTTCATGATGATGGAGAGAGGATATCATACTTGTGTATGGCTAGAAAACTGGGTAGAGTACACGAAGGATGATGGTGTGTTAGCGTTTCCTAAGGATGGTACGTTTAATGGGAGGATTCTCCAGAATTTGAGATTGAAGATGAATGATTTAGAACCGAGACCTAGGTTAACTCAATATGAGGCTTTGGAAGAATGGGAGACTGAGTCATACGAAAGAGAGAAATGCAGAGGTGGAAGATATAGAGGATTCTTTCCAAGACACTTGCATGAGTCAAGAGAAGGACAGATGAAACAGTGGAGGAGAGCGATGGTATCGGAAGGGTTATATCCAGTGTTAATGGCTGAGGAACATTCTGGAGGAAAGTGTAAAGAGAAAACAAAACATATGAATTCGACAGGATATGGAGAGTCAGATGATGAATTGTTAGAGGATATTTTAATTAAGAACCCACCACCGTATCAAGAAGCAGCTAGTAAGGTTGTCCCAAGTGCGCCAGTAATGGGAATACCATTAACACCACAGATTTTACATGAGACATCATACAACAGAGTGTTGCAAGATAATGAGAGAGAAACCTTGAACAAAACTAGGGAGGAACTAGTTCAAAGGATAGGTCAATTGAAATTAAACACGGAAGCTTTGACAGTACCCGTAACCATTGGTCCAGTAATCCCATTGTATGGGGATAATAAGGATACCCAGAAATCACAGCTTGTGACAGTTCCATTGAATAGTCCAAGAAAAGAGATTGAAATCGCGGATGACCAGGTTAGTGAAAGTGAGTCAGTTATTTCATTAATGGATCTCCCTATTGTGGAACCTAATGTGGAAACTCAAAAGAGAGCCACACCTATGAATTTGAGAGAGAGAAGACCTTTAGTTCCGCTGGAACTTCGGGTACAACAATAGTTACCACTGAAGATATAGAAAGGTGGGCTCAGGAAAGGGAAAATCAGATCACAAAACCAAAGATTTTAGATATTAGCAGATTGAAAGTGGAATTGGAAGAGATGATGACAGGATGTGTGGGCACAGAAAGATTAAATGTTTATAATGATGAAGAATTGTTGTTTTTATGTAAGAGTATAACCAGGAGAGCAAGACTATTTCATGAAAGATTAACTGAAGTTGCTTCAGAGATTGGAATAGATATAAGGAAGTCGAAATTGTTACAGAAGCCCTATCGAGTGGATTTTACTGATAAAGACTTAGAAAGTGTGAATGCTTCAGGAAAAAGGTTGCAGATAAAAGAATTAATGAACATTTTGCGGAAATGGGGAGACATTGATAAATGGAGGATTAGGTGGATAAGGAAGAAAGAAGAAGTACAGGCAAGAGAGGCAATAGCTGCATTACCAGTGAGAGAAACAGAAAAAGTAGAGAAGTTGTGTCCAATGAGAGAGGTTCCTGGAGGAGGATATGTTCATGTCCCTTGGAGTAGACAAGATATTTTATCATTCACAAATGATTTCCCGAAAACTGAGAGAGAAGCCAGTTGAGTGGTATAAACAGGTAGAAAGGTTTGTGAAGGTCTCAAAAGTGTTACTGAAAGATCTGGATGGACTATTTGACATAGTAGTACCTGCTGATTTATGGACAGAATGTAAAATCACAATTGATTGGCCTAATGAAGAGTATCCTAGAGATGCAAAAACAGGAGCACCGTCAGAAGAAGTAAGGAAAAGTATCATCAAGTGATTACATACTTGAAAGGGAAAATCCCTCCTAAAGAAACAGATTGGGTTAAAATAGATAGAACAACCCAGGAACCGAATGAATCTGTACATGCGTATTATGAGCGATTGTTGCAGGTGTTCAAGCAGTATAGTGGTTTTGAGAACATTGGTGACAAGGATATGGGACATTTTGTGTATCGGTTTGTATATGGCTTGAAACCGGAAATTAGTCAGATGATACAGCAACATATGTTGTGCTGGCAAAGTAAAACGGTGGATGAGATTTTGAAGTACGCGAAATATTGCGGGGATGACATAGAGGCCAGGCGAAGGAAGCTGAAAGAGAAAATGATGTGGGCTCAAGTTACATTGGCAGAACAGCAGGAAGGGAAGACAAATGAGCAGAATAGTAATCCAGTAAAAGAACAAAGTCAGAATAATCAAGGAACGAATGGTAATACATTTAAAGGGCGAATGGACAGAGAAGAAGCGAAAAATAAGTTCCCTTGTCATGCGTGCGGAAAGCTTGGACATTGGAAGAACGAGTGTAAGAGTATTCAGAATAATAATAATAATAATGGGCCAAATCAAAACTTAATCCCACAGATGCAGAATGAAGTACTATTGAATCAGCAGCAATAGGTAGTCACTCCGCAATATCAGGTACCACCAGCTCCTATGCCAAATTTTGTGAACCATCAAAGTTTCAGTTCGAACACCGGATTTCAAGGAGAAAGTGGTAAGAATAATAGAACAATTGCTCAATATTTTTTGCAGAATGATGAGGTATGTTCAGATGTTACAGTATGTTCAGATGTTACACAATGACGCTGCCTGAGGGGGGAGGAAGAGGAGTGCGTGCTTGGCGCATCCTTGCCCGTAGATCAGTCAGGTCCATTTGTTGATGGGAGAGTAGAAGGTAAAGATATTACTTTCCTATTGGATACTGGTGCTACCAGGTCTACTGTGAGAACAGCAGACATCCCAACCCTACCCCTCTCGGGAGAGACAATCCAAGTTGTAGGTGTATCTAACCAACAGATTAAAACACCAATCACAAAGCCAATGGAGGTGCACATTGGAAGCTTTAAAGAAATGCATCGATTTGTAGTTTGCGATTCTAGTCCTGTAAATCTGTTGGGAAGAGATCTTTTGTGCAAAATGAACTGGACGATCTATTGTACACCGGATGGTGTCGCTTTCCAAACCCCTGATGAAGATGTAGCATACAAGATGATGCTGGCCAAGCAAGGAACAGAAGTAGATGAAATGTTTTCACTGATAACTGAAAATGAATTACCAGAAGAGTTGAGAACCACAGTTAATCCAGAAGTGTGGGATTTTACAGGGAAAGACATTGGGCTAATGAAAAATATAGACCCAGTTAAAGTGACAGTGAAAGAAGGTGCAGTGTATCCAAATACCCGATAGTACAAAATGAGTCCAGAAGTAAAAGCAGGAATTATTCCAGAAATCGAACGGATGGTTAAACAAGGCATTCTGAAAGAAGTGATGGGTAGTCCCTGTAATTCACCAATAATGGGACTGAAAAAGCCTAGCGGAAAGTACAGAATAGTGCAGGACCTGCGAAAAATAAATAAGATTGTAATTCCCTGTTGTCCAATTGTGCCAAATCCAGCAGTGATTCTTTATCAGATACCATGGAATGCAGGATGGTTTACAGTAATTGATTTGTGCCAAGCGTTCTTTTCTATTCCTTTGCACCCAGACAGCCAGTATTTGTTTACGTTTAAATTTGAAGATCGTATTTACGCATGGTGTTGTGTTCCTCAAGGGTACACAGAAAGTCCTTCAATCTTTAATCAGATTTGAAAAAGTGGTTGGAATCATTGATTATGCCCAGAAATTCTGTTCTGGTTCAGTACATTGATGACCTACTGGTGGCATCAAAAACGCGAGAAGATTGTGTTACAGATACAATTGCGTTGCTGAACCATTTGGCTGAAGGAGGACACAAGGGGGTCAATTCCGATCCCGGTCGGAGGCGCACCTAATACCATTTGGCCGGGAAAAAAGCCAAGCGAATGCCTGTTTCCCGACCGATTCGCACATACGTCCGAACGAGCAAGTACGATGCGCACAACTGCCCAAATCCCGACCCAGTCGTACTCACCCAATACAGGTCCTGTTCTCCGACCGAGGCGGATCCGGAAACGCAGAATCGAGTCGCACGGAAGCCAAAATGCTGCCCCGTCCGGCCGGACAAGTACGATGCGCCCTCCGTACGCGCCGAACCCGTCGCTACGCACGGCATGTCAAAGCATCCGGGAGAGGCGCACATAAGCTCCGATTCGCGCCACAAGATGATCCACGGCTACGAGACGAACACGCCAGCGACGAGGACGAGGCGAAGCAAAGAGAAAGACGAACGAGACGAACCAACCATGAATCCCATCGTGCCGATCCTACCAATATTCTACATCTATTACCGGAACTGGCACGGACGCGTACGACGCAGAAGGTAAGTCAGACACCCACCACACAAACAAACCACACGTACCCGACATATCACACACACACATAGGGATGCAGATATTACTTACACCAGCAACAGCAGCACCATAGGGGCGGGATGGCTATCACCAATGCCACATATACACATAGGGGCCTGGATGCCAACCACTAACACCACCCCTACCCAGGGGGTGCTAGATGCCTGTCACTACTACCACCTCTACCCATGGGGGCTGGATGCCTCCCACCACTACCACCCCTACCCAGGGGGTGCCAGATGCCTACCACTACCACCACCCCTACTCAGGGGTGCCAGATGCCTACCACTACCACCACCCCTACCCAGGGGGTGCCAGATGCCTACCACTACCAACACCCCTACTCAGGGGGTGCCAGATGCCTACCACTACCACCACCCCTACCCAGGGGTGCTAGATGCCTACCACTACTACCACCCCTACCCATGGGGGCAGGATGCCTGTCACTACTTCCACCTCTACCCATGGGGGGCTGGATGCCTACCACCACTACCACCCCTACCCAGGGGTGCCAGATGCCTACCACTACCACCACCCCTACCCAGGGGTGCCAGATGCCTGTCACTACTACCACCTCTACCCAGGGGGTGCTGGATGCCTGTCACTACTACCACCCCTACCCATGGGGGGCAGGATGCCTGTCACTACTACCACCTCTACCCATGGGGGCTGGATGCCTACCACCACTACCACCCCTACCCAGGGGTGCCAGATGCCTACCACTACCACCACCCTACCCAGGGGGTGCCAGATGCCTGTCACTACTACCACCTCTACCCAGGGTGTGCTGGATGCCTGTCACTACTACCACCCCTACCCATGGGGGCAGGATGCCTGTCACTACTACCACCTCTACCCATGGGGGGCTGGATGCCTACCACCACTCCCACCCCTACTCTGGGGGTGCCAGATGCCTCCCACTACCACCACCCCTACCCAGGGGGTGCCAGATGCCTACCACTACCACCACCCCTACTCAGGGGGTGCCAGATGCCTACCAATACCACCACCCCTACCCAGGGGGTGCTAGATGCCTACCCCTACCACCACCCCTACCCAGGGGGTGCTAGATGCCTGTCACTACTACCACCCCTACCCATGGGGGCAGGATGCCTGTCACTACCACCACCCCTACCCAGGGGTGCCAGATGCCTACCACTACCACCACCCCTACCCAGGGGGTGCCAGATGCCTACCACTACCACCACCCCTAACCAGGGGTGCCAGATGCCTACCACTACTACCACCCCTACCCATGGGGGCAGGATGCCTGTCACTACTACCACCTCTACCCATGGGGGCTGGATGCCTACCACCACTACCACCCCTACCCAGGGGGTGCCAGATGCCTACCACTACCACCACCCCTACCCAGGGGTGCCAGATGCCTGTCACTACTACCACCTCTACCCAGGGGGTGCTGGATGCCTGTCACTACTACCACCCCTACCCATGGGGGCAGGATGCCTGTCACTACTACCACCTCTACCCATGGGGGGCTGGATGCCTGCCACCACTACCACCCCTACCCAGGGGTGCCAGATGCCTACCACTACCACCACCCCTACTCAGGGGTGCCAGATGCCTACCACTACCACCACCCCTACCCAGGGGTGCTAGATGCCTACCCCTACCACCACCCCTACCCAGGGGTGCTAGATGCCTGTCACTACCACCACCCCTACCCATGGGGGCAGGATGCCTGTCACTACCACCACCCCTACCCAGGGGTGCCAGATGCCTACCACTACCACCACCCCTACCCAGGGGTGCCAGATGCCTACCACTACCACCACCCCTACCCAGGGGTGCCAGATGCCTGTCACTACTACCACCTCTACCCATGTGGTGCCAGATGCCTACCACTACCACCACCCCTACTCAGGGGGTGCCAGATGCCTACCACTACCACCACCCCTACCCAGGGGGTGCTAGATGCCTACCCCTACCACCACCCCTACCCAGGGGGTGCTAGATGCCTATCACTACTACCACCCCTACCCAGGGGATGCTGGATGCCTGTCACTACTACCACCTCTACCCATGGGGGGCTGGATACCTACCACCAACAACAGCCCCACTCATAGGATGGGTAATGCATGACACAACAAGCACACACCAACATAAGGAATGCAACAAAAAGACATCCCCCCCAACACCATGACAAGCGTGTGTAGACTGTGTCAAATGCCTACAACACTGAACATGACTTTGAACATACAATGTGACCCCCTATCACATGTGTCACACATAAATGTGTGTGGCCCCCACAATGCAAGCAGACCATGACCACTGTGGCAATGGGGTCCAACCCCCATCATCACAGTGACCAAAATGTAAGTGTGGGGCCCATAGCTGAAGCACATCTTGAACATTGTGGCAATGGGGTCTAAACCCCATCATCACAGTGACCAAAAGGTAAGTGTGGGGTCCATAGCTGAAGCACATTTTGAACATTGTGGCAATGGGGTCCAACCCCCATCATCACAGTGACCAAAAGGTATGTGTGGGGTCCATAGCTGAAGCACATTTTGAACATTGTGGCAATGTGGTCTAAACCCCCATCATCACAATGACCAAAATGTAAGTGTGGGGCCCATAGCTGAAGCACATTTTGAACATTGTGGCAATGGGATCTAAACCCCCATCATCACAGTGACCAAAATGTAAGTGTGGGGCCCATAGCTGAAGCACATTTTGAACATTGTGGCAATGGGGTCCAACCCCCATCATCACAGTGACCAAAAGGTAAGTGTGAGGTCCATAGCTGAAGCACATTTTGAACATTGTGGCAATGGGGTTTAAACCCCCATCATCACAGTGACCAAAATGTAAGTGTGGGGCCCATAGCTGAAGCACATCTTGAACATTGTGGCAATGGGGTCTAAACCCCCATCATCACAGTGACCAAAAGGTAAGTGTGGGGTCCATAGCTGAAGCACATTTTGAACATTGTGGCAATGGGGTCTAAACCCCATCATCACAGTGACCAAAATGTAAGTGTTGACATTGAAAAAGCTGCAACTGCCAAACTGCATGGATGATTCCTGGTCACAGAACAACAAACACATCAGTGGCAAAGTAGTGCTTGTGTCCCATAGCAACATAGATTGGGGGAGGCAAACAGTGCAGTGCAAATAAGACATACCTTTGGCCATGTGCAGACAAACATCACCCATGGGGGCTGACACTGTCAACATCCATCAATGACACAATGACAGAAGTGACCATCATAATGCAGACCCACATATTTGCACCAATGGCCACACAAATGGAGATACCCTGTGGAGACTGTAGATGTGAGGTGAACAAATAACATACCATGGCAGCAATGGGACACACAAACAATGATCATTGTGCTGACTGATGACCTAGGAGTCCCAGGGACAGCAGGTGAAACCCACCAAACAACATACAGCCAATGGCACACTAAAGATATGCCAATGCAGTGGTGCAGATGCACAAACACAAACAGGCAGACCCACACTGCACATCAAACACAACAGGTGAGGGGGGGGTGCCAGTGTCCCCAGGCAACCACACAACACATGATGAGGCCTGAATACCAATTACACAGATGCACATACAGTGCCACACAAAAGTAACTCATGGATCCAAATCCCCTATGTGGGCAATCAGGCATTGTTAGATGAGAGGGAGCACAAATTACACATGTCACACAAGCTTGTAGGAACAGCAACTAACACAGCAAGAGACAGACCCACCACAGCACTACCCCCAGGGACCCCATATTGTGCTGACACTAGCCTGCATGATAATCCCACTGTGATGACAATGTTAGATGTCGTTCACACTGTGAACCCCAGCCATGTGTCCTGAGCAACTAACTACCATCACACCTACACAAGCTCCAATCAATCAGCACGGCCTGCCAGCCAAGGCCAATATGGAGGTAGGGGTCTGGCCGTGCAACAACTCACTTTTGCACACACTCAAGACCACACACCCTGATCTCCACCAATGTGCAGCAGTGAAGCTCACATGGACTGGTGACATTGCACATGCACCCATGACAATACCAGGGGTGGTGGTGGGAACTAAGGTGCAGAAACCCATCACACATGGCCAGTCAACAAGACTCGTCAATGAGTGACACACAGCACAGTATGCCGTACATGGTCATGATGTGAAATCCACCACAATCAATGGGATCCTGGCCATAGTCACACACCAATGAAGAAGCCAAGGTGACACACGAAGAACACACGTACACAACTACCAACATTGCAGCTCTGACCCTGAGCAGTGGCAGCAGTCACACACACAACGTGTCACAATCACTGAAAGCTAACACAAACTGTAAATCACATGACTCGTGTAAACAACAAGTGCCAAGGGGAATCCTGAATGTGTCCCATCTGCGTTTGCCCACATCCCCAGCACTGACAACAAAGACAACCTGGGATGACAACCTCATGAACATTAGTTTGCCATGCACCCACATCACAGAGAAACCAGGTCCAAGATGCTGGATGAACACAGAACAACTCAGCAAGCATCACAAACAGGAACATCCCTAGGGACACAGCCTGTGTAGGAAAAGGGAAGGGAACACGCACAGACATGCTTACACAACACAGGCCCACGCAATGTCAACAGATTACACACTGCCATGAGGGCACTCCACTCCTGTGAAAGGTCCGCTGTGCCAAACCTTGTCTGTGCACGACCCAAACATGTCAGCAGAACACTCCGTCAGTGAGTCAACAACCACAACACACAGAAGGCTCTGCTCACATCAGCCTGGGTACGGGAGTGTCACGTAAGTCATCTGCACACACAACAAACACTTGTCAAGCAAGTTGCACTGTATACACAGATGAGTCCTTCGACATTGATGTGCAAAACTGCATGTCCAGTGGAGCTGGGCACACAGTCAGGGAAATCGGAACATTGAACAGTGGTAAGCCCACCAGATGTGCATCAGTGTAAGACAAAGATGTTCATTTACAAATGCAAAAAGGACATCCCTGTGTCAAATGCTGAACATTACACCCTCAGACTGTAGCAAAGGATGCCATAGATCCAGACTACAACAGGACACATATCCCATGGACCACATGGAGTCCATCACTGCAACACTTCTTCCTCCTGATGTGAACACTATTACAACTGCAAATGCAGGATGCTACTCATCCACATCATGTACATCAAAAGAAAACCCAAAAGTAAACAAAAAGGGGCTTTATTCAGCAAATGTCAGGGTAAACACGGAAGTCCAAAAGAAACTAAGGCCAATGGCCAGTCCAAAATCACAGTACCAACGGGGTGAGAAGTGACAGCTGGTCACACATTGCTTGCCTGCACTGGTACGGTTGGGGGACATCCCCCTTGGAGGGGCATACAAGGGGCAGGCCAGGCACCGCAGGGACAGGATCAGGGGATGGCAGAGTGAGGCAGTGAAGGGTGGTGGGTGCAGGAGTGTCACCGGCAACTGCAGTGGAGGTGTCTGACTCAGGGGGCCGGCACCACTGTGGTACACAAGTCAGTTGGTGTGGGTGCTGCAACCACTGCAGTGGGCTGGACTGATGTAGTGGACTGGGTACCCACTGCAGTGCCCGAGTCAGACGTGGTGGTTGTGGACTCCACTGCAGTGCATGACTCCAAGGGAGTGGAAGGGTGAGCAGATGAGGTGGGCAGGACAGAGGGGGGGACCCGGTCCCCACAATAGTGCCACTAACAGGAAGAGCGTCTGGGTTGGGGTGGAAGAGCAAGTGGCTGGGGGGGAGGGCCTAAGCAGTCTGGGGATGCGGTATCGGTGTGTGGGGGAACCTGGGGCAGGGTGTGGTGGGGGAACCTGTGCAGTGGTGGCCTGGGGGATGGAAGAGAGATACTGGGCGCTGGAGCTGCGTGGTGGTGGTGGTGGGGTCTTGCTCTTCCTGCTCCTGGGGGACTTCCTAATGGGCTCCTGTGTCTGCCTGCGCCTGGGGGAGGGTGTCCGGGGGCGAGGGGCACTCCTCTCTGTAAGGGTGGACTTCCTCTTCCCCTGGTATGCTGGATCAGCAGGAATGGAGGGGAAGAGGCCGAGGTCAAACAGGAAGATCTGCTGTGTAGGTGGGGTAGCAGGCGAGGCAAGGGAAGGGGTCTTGGAGGGAGAGGATTTGGAGGACTGCGGAGTGAATGTGGATGCCTGTGTGTGTGTGTGTTCCCCATCCCCTGTGTCTGTGGTATCAGTCCCCTGAGGATGCTTGTGTGCACGTCTTGCCTTACTCTTGGGTGTGTCTGTGCTGCTCGTGTCTGTGTGTTTGGTTGACTGTGCAGGTGTGCATGTGCTTTGGACAGGTAGGGGGCAGGAAGTGTGGATGGGGCAGAGGTGGGAGGGGTGAGGGACTGTTGGAGGAGGGACACTGCTGCCGTCAGGGAGGAGTCCATGGACCTATTGCTCCTCTGTAGGGCAGACATACCCGTCGAGATGCCCTCCATGAACGACACCAGCTGTGTCAACAGAGTGGTGTGTGCATGGAGGACACTCAGCATTGCTGTCTGCCCTACATGGAGCTGCCGAAGGAGGTACACAGACTCCTCACTCAGGGCAGCAGGGGACACAGTGGCAGGGGCTGCGGTGCCTGGCACGAAGGAGACACGCTCCCGAGCACGGGAGCCTCCACGGACCTCAGGAATGGGAGCCAATGGGAGGGCGGTGGTGGTGGTGGTGGCTGCGGGGCCAGACAGACTAGCTGGCCTTTGGTGGCTGCTGAGACCCGCCTCCACAAGGGAGTCATCCTCCGAGCTGCTGTGGTCCCCAGCTGAGGTGGATGGTGCTGAGGACTCCTCGGTGTGGCTCCCCTCGCCCTCCGTGCCACTGGGTCCCTCTGACCACTCATCCGATGCTGACCCAGTCTGGCTCCGCTGCTCCTCCTGGTCCATGGAGCTGTCCCCTCCTGTGGCCGTGGATGTATCTGCAAACAATTAGGGAAACAGACAAACATCAGTCACCTGCACTGACCGCACACACCACAGTAAGTACAGCACATTACAGAGCAAGCCCTGGCATGCTTAGTTGAACATTGCCTAAAGTCCTCACACAGATTCGGGGAAGCCAATTGTCAGTCTGATGGTCAACCATGGGACTCACACCCCTCCTGCCCTTGCACCCATCTGTCTGGTGCCTGTCTGATGGTAAGACCCCAGTGTGGACACATGCACCACCTACACAGTTGTTGGACATTGCAGGGAACACGGTGAAGTATGTGAACATGCACACATCACATCTCTTGCCACTGAGTCAGTGCAGGTGTCCGGATAAAGGGATGGCCAGAGTCTAATTAGAAATGCATGTGATGCATACCAGCACCAGACACCATGATGCACCCATGTCCGGATAGTCAATGCCACAATGGGGTGCATGTTGCACATGTCACTCCCCTGCAGGATCAGTCCCAGGAAGTTTAATGCCATGACACAGGAATGCGTGCAAAGTCATACATTACTGTCTCAAGTCACATGGCCATGGCAGCCAGCCAACAACAGTCTGCACTGTGTCACAATCCGAGGGCATGGGGAATGCAAGTTATGTGACTGACAAGTGCACATGTCCATCCCCCAAAAACCACATCATCTGTACTACTATTTGTCCACGTCATACCAACTGGACATATGGGGGACATGAAACACAACTCTCTGAACATGAGCACCTCACAGTGTGCTGTGAATGAAAATACAGCTGCCTGAAAGTCACAGTCGCAAACACCTGTGTGCACAGTCAAGTGATCAGACACCTATTAGTCACAGAAGTATCGTCTATCATGGTCACATCTCAGATGGCATGCTGAGCCCTAACCGATAAACATACCAGTAGTCCTGACAACGAAGACACAGCACAATGAGACAGAGGCAGACACCTGAGGGTACATTTCACTGATCACAACATGCCAGATGATACACGGGAGTGGGAGTACAGAGTGTATTGTATGCCCTGGAGTAGGCATGACTGTCCAGCTCCACCTGTAAGAGGGATGAGTCCTGGACAGTAGGCAGGTGGCTAAGCATGTGTGACACACTGGATACACATACTCCTGAGGCCCAAACATTGTTCCCACCAGCAGCATGGGTGTGTGCCAAATTCCCCAGGGACATGTGGTGAGTCAGAGCAGCAAGCGGACCACATATCAAAGTTACACCCAGATCACATGTCAGAACTTAGGCATTGTGTAAGCAATTGACCCACCCATGAATCGCACAACATAGTCACGGGAACAAATGCTGTCCCCCACCTTGAGCAAAGCACAATGCAATGACACAGTCCCCAAATGACACAATTTCCTGACTATAAGGGCCACACATATGCGTATCAGAGGAGAAGTGGGCATGTCACAAATGAGGGACATGGGTCCTGGACCACATGACTGATGTACTGTGGAAGTTTAACCAGGCCAGAGGAGGGCACATAGCATGTCAGACAAAGTGCACAGTGCAGTCATGGACTCACCCCCTCCTTGCTGCTGTCTGTCCTTCAGCTGCCCATCCAGGTCAGGGAAGACCACCGCCAGGATCCGGAGCATGTGGGGGGTCAGGGTCCGGTGTCCGCCCCTCCTGCGAGGAGGCGACAGCTTCAGCTGGACCCTTGCGATCCTCCGGGTCCAGCCACGAAGGTCCTGCCACCTCTTTTGGCAGTTGCGGATCCTGCGCCTGTAGACCCCCACGGATCTTACTTTCCGGGCGATGGTCAGCCAGATGTCCTGCTTCTGGTGGGCATCAACCTGTGAGGATGACAAAGTGAAAAGGCCATTACTACACATGCAACATATACGTGCATCACACAGTTGGATATACATGTCTCAATCACAGGGGCATATGATGCACACAGGCAGTGCAACAATGGCTATGAACAGTTTGCCAGCAGTCACTACATGGTATCATTGCATGGGAAGTAAACCTAGTTGGAATGCACTGTTAATGCACTGTACCAGTTCAGTGCATGTAACTACACACTTTGGGGTGTGACAACTACTCAGTGGGCATGCTAGCCAGTGGTGTGCACACTGAAAGTCCTGCTAGTCAGACAACATGCACAATTAGTGATGCAGTGGACAGCACACTCACCTGCTCCCCTGGTTTCCCATACAGCTTGCTGTACTGTGGAAGGAGGCTGTCCAGCAGGGCCTGGTTCTCCTCAAGGCTGAAGGCTGGGGCTCTCTCCACAGTACGTGCCATTGCAGGAGCCAGAGGATGCATAAACAGCAGCAGTGTTGGTGGCAGATGTCGTCCTGGAGCATGTAGTGCAGGCAAGTGAGCTCTCAGGGGAACAGCCAGCATTATATGTGTGCTGCAGAGGCAGATACTGTCCCATGTGTCCAAAGTGATAGGTCCAAGTCGTTTGCATCTTCTGAATCTGACCAATCCATGGAATAGCAGCACTAATACACGCCCACAGCATCCTTCAAATCTTCAACTTCATGACACCCCATGATTTTGCAACATTGTTGTGGCTGGCCAACTGAATTCACTGCATCAGACTCGTTGGAGCTTCGAAAACGCGTCCGATGCCATGCCAGGCCCCAGCCAATGTGTGCGCACCGTTCGGTCCATTTCTGTACAACGCGTACCCGGGATACAACGCGTACCCGCTCACATTGAATGCAATGGGCCGGCCGGGCACACCGATCGGTCCATTGCTGTACAACGCGTACCCAGGATACAACGCGTACCCGCTCACATTGAATACAATGGGCCGGCCGGGCACACCGATCGGTCCATTGCTGTTCAACGCGTACCCGCTCACATTGAATGCAATGGGCCGGCCGGGCACACCGATCGGTCCATTGCTGTTCAACGCGTACCCGCTCACATTGAATGCAATGGGCCGGCTGGGCACACCGATCGGTCCATTGCTCTACAACGCGTACCCGGGATACAACGCGTACCCGCTCACATTGAATGCAATGGGCCGGCCGGGCACACCGATTGGTCCATTGCTGTACAACGCGTACCCGGGATACAACGCGTACCCGCTCACATTGAATGCAATGGGCCGGCCGGGCACACCGATCGGTCCATTGCTGTTCAACGCATACCCGCTCACATTGAATGCAATGGCCAATGCGTGCGCACCGATCGGTCCATTGCTGTACAACGCGTCCCTGTACAAGTCACTGGCATATGTCACCATGCCTGTCACAGGTGAACATATGCCAGCCACATATACTTCCCAGGGAGTGAGGGGCACACCTACAACACCACAGCCTGTCCACACTCTATCCTAAGGCATGTAAGGCTGCATTACCTGTTCCGTGTATGGGGGTCAACATGTTGTTTTTGGGTGGCACTTGGGGGCAGCCACTCCCAGGCTGTGCACGTGTTCATGGGGACAGAATCCTTGGTGTGTTGTGCACATGAACACTGTGGTGTGCAACTGTTCATTTCAGGGCATGTGGCATGGTCACATTTCACGGTTGTGTATGTGTATGTCATGTCACATACCCCCTGAGTCCCATGTGGGACGGTATGTACGTCCCAGGGTGACCCATTGCCACAATTGTGATGGCCCTCCACAGTCTGTGTGCATGTTGTGTTTACAATGTCTCTGATTCCATGTGCACAATGGGAGACAGTCTCCACATCCACGTTGTTTGTGCATGGACTTTGATGTTGTGCGTGTGTGTGTCACAGACGTCCATGTCTGTCCTGCCGAGGCAACAGGGACCACTACCTGTGGGGGTCATGGTTGTTTAGCTGTGGTGTATTCATGATGCACCATGTCATGCCAGTGTCCATGTGGCAATACAGGGTCCCTGGGAATCTACCTGTCGATGAGCTGTGATGCCTGGGGCACATCTGTCCTCACATGTCACTGTGGTGTGTGTTTGGAACGTGACAGCAGTACATGGGTACTGTGACACAGCCTAATGATATCCCATAGCACAACCTGGGACTTGTTGAGGGAACATGTTGAACTGTGATGTTAGATGTTAGCCATGTAGGTGCCATACATGTCCTTACGGAACGGCACACGCATCATGTACTTGTGTCTCGTAATGATGTATCATGTGATATTGAGTCTGGTCTATGCCACATATGTGGGGTGACTGACAATCTTTCTTTCTTCACCTATGCACTGCAGGGCACCAGCTGTCCATCGGCCATTCCCTGACCTTGCAACAGTGGTTGAACGGGACTGCATCCGACGGTACCGCTTCACCAGGCCACTGATTGAGGAATTGACGGTGCGGTTGGCCCCACATTTGCAACCTGGCCGGACATACCCTACAGCGCTGACCCCCAAGGTGAAGGTGATGGCAGCCCTACACTTCTTTGCCACCGGTACCTTTCAACACACTGTGGCGTCTGCTGGTGGGATGTCACAGACCATGTTCAGCCGTGTGCTCCGCGATGTTTTGGAGGCTATGTTGAGATACCTGAACCAGTACATCTATTTCCCTAGACTTCAACAACTCACTGACGTGAAGAGTGACTTCTATGCCCTGGGGAGGATGCCGCATGTCATTGGCTCCATTGATGGGACACATGTGGCTTTGGTACCACCACAGGCCCAAGAGCAGGCATACAGGAACCGCAAACACTACCATTCGGTCAATGCACTGGTGGTATGTCTTGCAGATATGAGCATCTCACACGTGTGTGCCCGTTTCCCCGGTTCTGCACACGATGCCTACGTGATGAGGAGTAGTCGCATCCCGAGGATGATGTCACAGATGCGGAACCAGCGTGCCTGGCTTGTTGGTGTGTACTGACTTTGTACCATTGTGTGTGTTCTGCAATGTAGTGTTCCACCCTCTTTTCCAACTCAGCTAATGTGCAATTGTCTGTATGTAGGTGACTCCGGATACCCCAACATGCCGTGGTTGCTGACGCCCCTCAGGAACCCTGTGACACCAGCCCAGATGCGCTACAATGAGGCACATGGTCGGACCAGGAGAGTGATTGAGCGGACATTTGGTCTCCTGAAGAGCCGCTTCCGCTGCCTAGATAAGACAGGAGGGGCCCTCCCATATGCCCCAGCAAAGGTGTGCAAGATTGTCATCGTCTGCTGCATGCTACACAACCTGGCAGTGCGGAAGGAGTTGCCTCTCATCCTGGATGACGATGACCAACATCCGCCACCTGTGGAGGATCCTGGGCTGGACCACGATGCCAGTGATGATGATGATGATGAGGGTGATGTCCGCACACAGCTCATCACCAACTTCTTCAGCTGAATGTGAGTATCCAGGGATGTTATGTCAATGATGTGAGTTTGCATGATATGTGTTGGTGGTGCTCTGGTGCTGTTTGAGTGTGTCCATGTGCTACTTGACTGGATGCGTGCAGCGATGTGTCCTTACAGGTAGTCTGTACTCCCCAACAGTGTTGGCATGCTAACTTGGTTCTGGGTGGGTATCTTGTGACATGTATTGGGCATGAGTATTGCAGTTCTGTCCTGTTCTTCAGTGCTTTTGACTGTGTGTCATTTCTGTCCTTCACAGGGTACTTTCAGAGTTGTTTGGTCAACTGTGATCCCCCGACACCGTGAATCAACTTCCAGGGTGGTAGCTGTCGTTTCCCTACAGGTGATGTGCGCCACACCCATGGACTTCCTTTCTTCTACACTTGTTGACTGTGTGCCCACTGCCAGGTGGGATTACCTTGCATCTGTAGTGGTTACAACATGTTGCAAATGTGTAATAAACCTGTGCTTCACTTTGTGATGTGCGTTGTCTGTGGTCACACATCTGACTGACATTTGCTTACTGCACCAGTGGGCTAGTTGACACAGACTGGGAATAGGTGTTGGGTCTGTGCATTGCACCGTATTTCCTGGCAACATCAGTGTAGGCGATGAGTCAGATGGCCCTGGTGTGTATGTGTTGTGTAGCCCTGGTGGTGTGTCTCCCTCATATGTGTCACGTCGCCATGACTCACATGCCGGTGTTGTACTTGCTGTAGCAGTTAGCATGCACAGTGTCATTTCACAGATCATCATCTCCACTTCAGAAACAACGTTGGAATCACAACAGAGGCAAGTATGGTGTATTAGTGAGTTTATTGACATACATGTGTGAGTATAGTGCACAGGATGGTGGGTGCTGTACATTGTGATTGTAATCCAAAGTTCCAAGATGATTTGGAAGTCCTGGTAGCAGAAATGTCCAGAGTAAAGTCCACAGTCATCTGATACATTGGTCCAACTTGAGCTCCCCATGTCATGTGGGAGAGTTGTGTTGCATTCGACAGGGTGAAGAGTTTGGGCACAAAGGTGATTTTCCAGAACAGGTGTTGGCTTCCTGGGGGTTGTGCATGGCCATCAGCCTCTCAGTTGTCCTTCCTCGGACGACCCCTCTTCTTTGGGGGGGACCCTCAAGTGCAGGCTGCTGCGGTGCAGGGGACTCTCCGCCAGAGTCATCCTCCCTCCCTGTGGCAGTTGCAGTTGTTGCAGCACCAGATGTTGTGGGCACACAGGGAGGTGTTGACATGTTGGTGCAAATCTGGCGGAGGCATTGCAATATGTCCCTATGCACCGCCGTCTGTTCTTGCACTGTGTCCCACTTGGACTCCATGCGGGACATGTGTAAGTCCAAGCGGGCATGATGGGCAGCCTGCTGCTGTTGAATGTCCCTGAGGATCCCCACTACCTGGCTGAACTCTCCGGTGCTAGTCTGGTACGCATCAGCTATGCGTACCAGTTGTGGGTCATCATGCAGTCCAGACCCCTCTGCAAGCAGCGACCTATGTCTACCACCCTCCCACCACCCCTGGCGACACGTGAAGGACCTGCGGTGGCACGCACAGGTGACCCTGGGCCCCCTTGGGGGTTGTTGCTGGTGTTGTTGTCCGTAGCTCCACGTTGGGCCGGGGTCCGTGTGCTGTTGGTGGTGGTGGTCCTTGGTCTGTCCGTGTCGGCAGGGGTGGTCTGTGTGTTGGCAGTTGTTGGAGGGGTGGGTGCAGGGGGTGCAGCTGGTGGTCCTGCTGGTGCTGCATGATGACTCACTGCGGAGGTGCCAGGTAGGTCTTCGTCATCCGAGGTGGGCAGAGGCTGTTCCACACCAGTGAGCTCAGTGTCCCCCGGAGCCTGGGACAGGGACTCCTCAGCGTCTGCTGCTGTGTCCCCATCATCACCTGTATTTGGAAGAGACACACAATGTATGTAATGTTTCTACAGGCATCAATGGTTCAAACACCTGACAGTTGTGACTGTACCTCTGGATGCGGGCCTGTACATTGCATTGTCCTAAGTTGTCACAGTCAGCTGTTGATATTGGTGTAGCGCATTGTCCTGACAACATGAAGCATTTCAATGTGAATGTTGAGGTGTGTGCATGGCCAGCATTGGTGGTATTTGGTTGACATCCGGACATCCTTCTCCCTCCAGCCCAGTTATCCCACCATGAAGCATGCCACCCTTGCAGTGGGTGCAGGTTGACTCTCAGGATGTCAGTCAGTGGTGTCCTGCTGTTTGTTGGTGCCCAGTTCCCAGCAGGGCCTTGTGCTCCCCACAGCAGTACCCAGTGTCAGCCATCTTGTCAGTTGTTTTCCACTCCCTGTGATGTGAGCATGGTTCAGAGTGGTGTTGATGGGCCAATTGTGAGGGTGAGCAATATCTGTGACTACCACTCCCATCATGCTATTGCCTCCACCCCCCTTCCCAGCATGCCCATACTTCCTTCCTTTTGAGTGTACTTCACTGTGTGTGGGTGTGACAGCAATGGCAAGATGGCTGACAGTGGTGTCCTGCTGTTGGTTGGTGGCCAGTTCCCAGCATGGCCTTGTGCTCCCCACAACTGAGCACCAGTGTTAGACATCTTTGATGGGGCTTTCCACTCTCTGTGAGTTGTGCATGCTTCAGTGTGAGCTTGCTGGGCCATGTGGTTTGGGGATGTTGAGCTGTGACTACCACTCCCATCATGCTATTGCCTCCACCCCCCTTCCCAGCATGCCCATACTTCCTTCCTTTTGAGTGTACTTCACTGTGTGTGGGTGTGACAGCAATGGCAAGATGGCTGACAGTGGTGTCCTGCTGTTGGTTGGTGGCCAGTTCCCAGCAGGGCCTTGTGCTCCCCACAACAGAGCACCGGTGTCAGACATCTTTGATGGGGCTTTCCACTCTCTGTGAGGTGTGCATGCTTCAGTGTGAGCTTGCTGGGCCATGTGGTTTGGGGATGTTGAGCTGTGACTCCCACTCCCATCATGCTATTGCCTCCACCCCCTTCCCAGCATGCCCATACTTCCTTCCTTTTGAGTGTACTTCACTGTGTGTGGGTGTGACAGCAATGGCAAGGTGGCTGACAGTGGTGTCCTGCTGTTTGTTGGTGCCCAGTTCCCAGCAGGGGCTTGTTCTCCCCACAGCAGTACCCAGTGTCAGCCATCTTGTCAGTTGTTTTCCACTGCCTGTGATGTGAGCATGGTTCAGAGTGGTGTTGATGGGCCAATTGTGAGGGTGAGCAATATCTGTGACTACCACTCCCATCATGCTATTGCCTCCACCCCCTTCCCAGCTTGCCCATACTTCCTTCCTTCTGACTCTGCTTCCCTGTGGGGTAGTGTGCCTGTGCTGAATGGATGGCTGACAGTGTTGTCCTGGCGTTTGTTTGGCTACAAGTCCCATGTGTGTCACTGTGCTTCCCACAGCATGACCCAGGGTGGTGGTTCTTTGTGGGATAATTAATTTTAGTGTGAGGCAATGCATTTTCCCAGGTGTGTTGTGTGTAGTTTGTGTTAGGGGTGTGTGTGGGGAGAGCTGCTGGTAACTATGGTCATAGCTGTCAGTCCTCCTTCCCACCCAGCCAGATATCCCACCATGGAACGTGCTTCCATTGCAGGGAGTGCAAGTTGTCTTTCAGGATGTCAGTCAGTGGTGTCCTGCTGTTGGTTGGTGCCCAGTTCCCAGCAGGGCCTTGTGCTCCCCACAGCAGTAGCCAGTGTCAGCCATCTTGTCAGTTGTTTTCCACTCCCTGTGATGTGAGCATGGTTCAGAGTGGTGTTGATGGGCGTATTGTGAGGGTGGGCAATATCTGTGACTACAACTCCCATGATGCTATTGGCTACACTGACTTGACCAGCATACACAGAATTCCTTCCTTTCTGTGGGATTCCCTGTGTGGTGGTTTTGTAGTGGTGGCTACATATCTGACAGTGTTTGTTGGTTATATTTGTGCCACTGCCTAGCTTTATTTGTTGTAGGGTTTGTACATGTCATGACACAGTTACATATCACTATGAGATGGCATGTGTTGTGTTTATCTGACTGACATACACATCTTGGGATGATTCTGTTTTTGTTGCTGTGTATTTGCTAAGGGTGCATGGTTTGACTATCCCCTTGACAGTGATGTGTGTGTATTGTCACACAATATTGGGTATATTGGTTGTGTACTCACCAGGCTCTGGGATGTTTTCTAGTCCATATACGCTCACTGGTGGTAGGATGGCCCGCACCTTCTCCTCCCAGGGCCTGAGGTATAGTGGTTTGGCAGGAGGGCCACTGCCGGTGTGTTGGCTCAAGATGTAATCCTTCTTCAGTAGGTCCCTGACCCTCCTGCGCACATCATACCACCTGTTCTGGATGTCTTCCTTTGTGCGCAAACATGGTGATTGTGCGTTCACCCTGTCGACGATCCTCGCCCACATCTTGGTTTTCTGCGACATGGGGGTCTGTTGGACCAGTGTACCAAACAGCTGTGGCTCTACCCTGAGGATCTCATCTACCATGACTTCCAATTCACTATCTAGGAACTTTGGATTCTTCTTGGGGGGCATGGTGATGGGTGGTGGTGGTGAGTGATGTGTGTTGGTGTGCAAGTGAGGGTGTGTGAGTGTGTGTTTTGCTGGGTGTATGTGAGGGTGCTATTTGTTGAGGTGCTGATGGTGTGTGGCTTGTGTGATGGATGAGCTGTGAGTGTGTGTGTGGTTGCTGTCTGTTGGTGTTGTGTGCTGGCAGGTAATTTGAATTTGCAAAGGATCATGGTAGAGATTTGTGTCCTTTATATGGGTGGAGTTGTGGGTGTGTCTTTGTTCCCTGTTTCCCCCCCCAGTATTTATTGGCTTTGTAATTGCTTGTTTGGCCTTTTTTTAATGTTTTTCCCTTTGTACTTTTTGTGCATGTAGGAGACGTTCTTCTGACCGAGTCGGACCCTGCAGTTGTCTCGTGCGAGCTTCTCCGAGTTGTTCACGCTGTGTTTGTGCTGTTTTATGTGCTGCGTACGCGTCGGTCGCGGTGTATTGGGTTGCTTCGGCTCGCTGTTTTGTATGCGTGTCGGTCGTACGGCTTGAGCTCCGTGCGACTCGGTCGTGTTTTCCACGCGTTGCATCGTACTTGGCGGGTCGGAGTTCGCGGGTACGTTTCGTTCGGGATTCTTCCTGGTGCGTGTCGGTCGGTTCGATTCGCGTGCTTTTTTGGCCGGATAGCTGTTTTCCGCGCGGTTCGGTCGTTCGTATTGTGTTCCGTACGAGTCGGTCGGATTTTGCACGCTTTTCATCGTACTTTGCGGGTCGGGCTGCACCGGTACGTGTCGGTCGGAATAAATTCCGGCTCCGAGTTGGTCGGTACGTTTTCCGGCCCGGATCGGAATCGGCCCCCAAGTGTCTCCAGAAAAATTACAGTTCTGTCGACAAGAAGTAAGATATCTAGGGCATAAAATAGAAAGAGGAGTTAGAAAAGTGACACCGGAAAGAATAAAAATAATCAAAGAAATGCAATTGCCACAGACTCAGAAAGAGATGAGACTGTTTCTGGGAGTAGTTGGATACTGCAGGCAATGGATAAATGGATTTTCTGTGTTAGCGAAACCATTGATACAGATGATTCGGAAACGAGCGAAAGATCCGATTGAATGGAATGACGACTGCCTAGAAGCATTTGTGAGATTGCGAAATTGTCTGTGTGAGGCTCCTGCCTTAGGCATGCCAGACTATACAAAAGACTTTGCTTTATTTTGTTGTGAAAGAGAAAATTGTGCACTTTCAGTATTAACACAGAGACATGGATTGAGTCGGCGTCCTGTGGCATATTTTTCAGCCACATTGGAGCCAGTGGCTTCAGCATTGCCTGGCTGCTTAAAAGCAGTAGCTGCTACTTGTATGAGTCTGGAGCAAAGTGAGTCGATAGTGATGGGACATCCAGTAAAAGTTTTTGTTCCACACTCAGTTGAGATTCTTTTAACCAGAACAAGAACACAGCACCTTACCCCTAGTCGTTTGACAAAGTATGAAAGAGTAATTTTGGGAGCTGAAAATGTGACTGTGACAAGGTGTACGATTTTGAACCCAGCCACCCTATTACCAGACCCCTGCGATGAGGAAGTAAAAGATGAAAGTGATCATGATTGCTTAGACGTAACTGAATTTTGCACAAAGCCCCGCCCAGATATAAGAGAAACACCCCTAAAAGAAGAAGATCATGAGTTATTTGTAGACGGCTCCTGCCTTAGGACACAAGAGGGAGGTCTAAGTGCTGCATATGCTGTTTGCAAAATTGTGGGGGTAATTGAAGCATCCTGTTTACCTGGGGTCAAGTCTGCACAAGTAGCTGAATTGGTTGCCTTGACAATGGCAGGTAAAAAAGGGAAAAATTGGAGAGTAACCATATTTACGGATAGTCAATATGGTTTCGGGATTGTGCATGACTTCGGCCAGCTCTGGATGCAGAGGGGATTTCTGACTTCTTCAGGGTCTCCAATCAGAAACAGCAGAAATGTAAAGGATTTGTTGGAAGCATTACAATTGCCAAAAGAAATAGCAGTTGTAAAATGCGCTGCACATCAGTCAGGAAATGACTATGTGACTGCTGGCAATAATTATGCTGACCAAGTGGCAAAATACTGCGCTAAAAATGCAGTAGCCACAAACAGAAAAATTGAAACGGGGAAACCAGATGCCAACTTATGTACTTCTCAGTACCAGAGACATGGGATGAGATTAGACAATTGCAGGAAGAAGTTGAGGAAAAGGAAAAAGAAATCTGGATAAAGGCAGCCTGTACCAAGAGACCACATGATGAAGTATGGGTGTATCTAGATGGAAGAACAGTCATGCCAGATTGTTTGCTTTCAAAAATGGCGAGAGTATACCATGGAGCAACACACATAGGGAGAGATTCAATGATCAGACTATTCAGACAGAGTTGGTACAATCCGAAGTTCAGGGTAATCGCAGAGAGCCTTTGCCAAAGATGCTTAACCTGTCAACAGCAGAACCCAGGTAGAAAGACAGTGGTAAGCTGGTGAAAAATCGGAAAGGCAGAAGGACCCTTCACCAGATTACAGTTAGATTTCATTGAGTTACCCCCTTGCAACGGATTGAAATATGTACTTGTCATAGTGTGCCTTTTCTCAAGATGGGTGGAAGCCTACCCTACAAGAAGAAATGACAGTCTTACAGTTGCAAAATTGTTGTTGAGGGAGTTGGTGCCACGTTTTGGTTTTCCGGTCACTTTGGAATCAGATAGAGGCCCTCATTTTAATAATAGGCGTTCATTCCTGGAAATAAACTAATAAGTATAACTGATGTTCTGGTATTGGACTATTGCAAAGGATTGGCTGAAATGATGCGTTCTATCTCTCATCAGGTTGGAGAAGACGCAGTTGAAAGACAGCCAGATCAAGCGCATGATTTGAATCCTGGAGATTGGGTGCTAGTGAAGAAGCACGCAAGAAAATCGTGTCTAGCACCAAGGTGGGACAAACCAAGGCAAGTCATACTAGTCACTACCACAGCAGTGAAGTGTGCAGGTTTGCCCAATTGGATTCACGCTAGTCTTACCAGAAGAGTACCGAGCCCATTAGATCAACAAGAGCCACCACTGACTGAGCAAGCTGAAGCATCAGGAGTTGTAAGCTGTGAAATAGAAGAATCTAGAGTGATAGATTCTGAAAGACAACCATATGATGAGCAGCCCGAGCTAAGTCAGAAAGAATGGATCCCAGTGATTGAAGTAATTGATGATGCCATTGAGACCAGAAGAAGAACAGAACTGAAAAGACAAGAAAGTAGTCAGGAAGAGATAGAGGAAGAAGAACACACTCAGGTGAAAACAGAAAAAGACATAAACAAACCTGAGGAGGGAAAAGAGAAGAACACGTTCAGGCAGAAGAAGAAAAGTTTGAATTTAGACCTGAACAGGACCAGATAGAGTTAGAAAAACAAACTCAGGCAGAAGAAGAAAGATTTGAAGTAAGACCTGAGCAGGATCAGACAGAATTAGAAGAACAAGATCAGGAAGAAGTAGAACAGAACATAGTAGAACCTGAGCAGGAAGAAGCAAAAGAAGGTACAAGCACAAAAATTAGAGAAATAGAACAGATTGTGCCCAGAATAAATGAAATAAAACGAACTTTACAAGGAGATAAAGAAGGTGAAAAAGCAGTACAAATCAAAAGAGTCAGAAAAGGAGACAATTGGCCAACTGGAGTAAAGAAACTAAAATATCACCTGAGAAAATCTGAAAAGAAACCAGAACAAGTGAATGAAATCACAAGTCAAACAAGACCTAAGCAAACGTTAGCAAAAATAACTCGAAGAAGTCCAAGATTGAGAAACTTAAACAGAAAATACAAGGCTCCAGAGTGGACGTACGTCATTCTTGAAGAATTTGAGTCCCTGGATCTGACTGATGAAACAGAAGAAGTCCATATTGCACAAATTGACTGAAAGCCAATTGAAACCTCCTTAAGAATAAAAAGACAAAAGACTGTAAAAGAGAAAAAGATAAGAGAAAAGAAATTTTCTCAGAGACAAAATAGCCGACAATGAAGTTAGCGGAAAACCAAAAAGTGGAATTAAAAGAAAGTGTCTTAGATTTTGTTTTTGTAGTATTTTATTAGTGATATTAGGATGGTTATTCCTAACAGTAGGAGTACCTTTAATAATGGAAACAAGTGATAAGAATAATACAGATACTAATGTTGAAGTAGATAAATTAAGAGAAAGTAAAATAGAAATAGGAGTGGAAGATGAGATAAATTATCATAATGAGTCAGACTATAATACGTCCTCTAATGTGTTTGTCAAATTATTATTTCAGTATGTTAGCACCATGCAGATTAACAACTGCTATGTATGCATGAAGTTGCCCTCATCAGTATCAGAAGGGATGACATATCACCATATACCTTTAACGTATGGAGTATCATGTAGTATTTTGTCAAGTTTATTTTACACTACAGGGAGATTGCAGTATTATTATTCTAACTTAGATGTAATATTTCCTGAACTTCCTATTAGAAAGAATATGAATCCAGTAGTTAGTAGTAAAAATGCACGATTTATGGGTGAATTTTTCATAACAATGAGTTCAATAGATTTAATTCAGGCACATGAAGATAATTTAACATGTACATTAAGAAAAGAAGAAAAAGAATTTTTAGATTTAGTAGAAGAAAGGAGACAGGATTTAATGAAGAAGGCAACTACATAGAAAACCCATGTACCTCCATGGGTTGGGAAGGAGGGAATCTATGCAAGTGGCAAGGCTCATGCTGCGATGTCCCTGGACTTTGTGAAAAGGGGAAAATTCTGCCTCCATAGATTAAAGACAGAGTTTAACAATAATTACATTGGTTCCAGTGAATGTGAACATAACTTCCTAATATTAGGAGGATGGGGACTAAAAGGGGGAACTGATCCAGTGTTTCGAGGAGTGTATTATGTTTGTGGGAGCAATGCCTATTACAGGTTACCTGCAAGATGGTACGGAAGCTGTTATTTTGGGATAATTTTTTCACAAATTTACCATGTAGATAAAATCAGTGGAACCAATGGAAATTCTAATGGACTAACCAATGGAAATTCTAATGGACTAACACGAAGAAAAAGGGCTAGTTTTTCTGAAATTGTAGGAGATATTTTTAGTGCACTGATACCCTCAGTTGGAGTCATTCTAAATTCACAGAAAATTTGTAAGTTATCAACCATAGTTTATCGTCTTTCTACAGATACTGCAGGAGGATTTTTAATGATTAACACAGAAATGGTTGCAATTAGATCAATGGTTTTGCAGAACCGTCTTGCTCTTGACATATTATTGGCAAAAGAAGGTGGAGTTTGTGGCATGTTGAAAGTTCAGCATTGCTGCACTTATATTCCGGATAAGAGCAGAGAAATTAAAGGATATATTGAAAATATTACGAAAATGCATAAAGATTTGACCCAACTAGAAGTTGACAGTGTGTGGGGAAGACTAACAAAAAGTATAACATCAATAGGGAAATGGTTTATTGGGTTTGGGAAAAGTTTTCTAGGTCAAATAATGATACCATTAGTAGTGATAATAACAATAGTGATGTTAATAATGATTACATATAGATGTTGTAGAAAAGGTACGAAAGGAAAAGTACACTTGAACAGAAGAGGGAAGGGACAGACACGTAAAAGGAAGTATGAAGAAATACGCTTGGAAGAAATGAAAGGGAGATTATATAAGAAGATGCGAGATTTAGAAGGAAACGAGATAGTTGATGGAAGGTTGGGAGGCCAAATAGAGAAAACTGAGAAGTGCTAAAGTTGATATCTGGGATGGATGGGAATTTTGTGATGGCTTAATATGCCATCAGAGAGGGGATTGATGGAGCAAGGTCTCGGACACGAGATTTGCTCGGAAGCAATCTCCTCGATTTAACCTACTAGCGAATTAACTAATGGCATGTCTCGTGATTAATAATATGCACTTTTCATTATACGCGGGAAAAGAATGAAGCTTGCTTATGTGTTTACTAACTGCAAATAACACGGACGTAGGACTAGGACGCATTTAACATGGGATCTTTTTCTGCGCATGCGTCTACTGCATCTACGTAGTATGACGTGCTTTCGCTTGGAGGAAATTCTGGCGCTTGCGCAAAGAGCTATAAACTGGCCGCTTGAAAGCTCACATGCATGGCACCTGCTTGCTGAAATTAGAAATGGATTTATAACTAACGCAAATGCAGAGAGAAAAATAACAAATGGTATGGGATAGAGTAGAGGTTGGAGGTATACAGTGAAACCATTTATTTTTGAGAATAACATTTCTCTTTTTGACTTTATTATTAGTGCGTATTGGGGCCTGTTAAAGTTGTCCGAGTCGAGCAAACCAATATGGTGCGATGCATGCGCCCTGACACGAAAGCCCAGGGGCGGCTGGTGACATGTGAAAGTGGTGGAGTGTAAATAGCGTACTGTGGCGAGCGAGCGTAGCGAGCGAGCCGGAACCACCTACAGGGGTTCGGGGGTTATCCCCGAGAAAATTTTGAAAAAGAGTGGGCAAATGGTGCATTTTCAAGCAAATTTGAGAAAGAGGTGGCTTGGCGAACACATCTCTGGGAGTAGCCAGACAAGTCTCTTTGCACTTGCACAGATACATCACTCTCCCTGCATTCACATAGGCACACTACTCACCCTGCACTCATAGACCCATTACTCACCCTTCCCTGACACATCACTAAGCCTGCATTCACCCATCCACATAACTCACCCTGGACTCACACAGGCACACTGCTCAACCTGCACTCACACAGACATCACTCACCCTTCGCTGCACTGCACTCAAAGATGCACACTGTTTCATCAGAGAAATATATACCGAAAAACAAATGAGTGTGAAAGCTAATGAACTCTTTACAAGTAGCTGCTGGTTGCTTTTTGGACATATGTGAATTCATTCATAGCATCGAAAACAACCTCCTCACAGAAATGAAAATCTAGTTAACATAGAGTCTGAAGGCCTGTACGTGGCCCAATGGCATCCCCAGGCATCACCACGACGAGAGAGAGTCCGACAACGCACATGCTCATAGCCAATGTATATTAAAAGGGGCCAATGTTACCAGACTAGCTCCACCACAGAGGCCCTTTCTGGCAGTGATGTCCAATGAAGGTTGGAATGGATTCATATCAGATTTTATTATATACACATATGACAATCATGCATAAAGTTGATCTAAATTGTATCATTTACATATTCTTTGGTTATCCTGAAATTATGGCTAAATTCAAGCTCTTGTGAAGCAACTCGGGACATCCCTGCTTCATTCGATCCAAAATGACATTATATGACGTGGCCACAAAACCGCAAATATTTCCAAACATTCCACATTTCAAGCTGTGCGAGAATGCAATAATAAATACTTCTCATAAGCAGTATTCTCAATTATTTTTTACACCATTCCGGAAAGTAATAATCGAGTTTCCTCACATCCAGAATTAAAATATAAACAGCACAAACCTACCCTGTAACACCCCAACAGATGGAATACACTACACAAACATATAGCAATTGAAAAGAGGACAAACTAATGCACAGGGATAGCACAGATTACAAAGCAGTGAGTTGATGAGTCCATCACTCTCTGATGGCAAAAGTAGACTTATGCTTCTCATTTTACACATCAATCCAGTAAATGTAACAGGTGTTTCAAGCCACTCCAAAGGATATCATGCACAATCCCAGAAGAAGCAACCAACTAGAATCACTATGGGCAACCACACCCTCGTGTGACGTGTCATAAAATAGAGTGAAAATGTATGGGACTAAACGACAAATCAGTTTCACAACCATGGCTGGGCACAGAAGGTGCATTGTGAGCAATGAGATTAGAGCCACTAAATTCTAATTCCCATACATTAAAGATACATTTTAAACGTGAGATTATGGGTCACAGTCTCACACAATAAACATATTTTGAAATGTACTGATACAAGGTACAGAGAAGACCGCCGTTCGAGACAACCCCCGTGCCCAGAGTTTGCAGCCATCTTTTGATTGCAAGTTGTCATTTAATCAGAAATTGTTAGAGGGTGCGTGTTGTCTCGTCAATCGGGCCACTCTAGCCCGAGACTGCCTACGTGCTGCACACAAAAGTGGACAAAAGAAGGACTGGGTGTGCACCATCTGACTGGATGAAAATACATACTAGTCGATTGACTCCACTTCTGGGGTAGAAATGAGCCTTGATGCTGGCATCCGACTCGACCATACACCGATTGGTGCGTCTAAATATTAAACTGAATTACTCTTAGCGAAGCCTGGTGCTCTCAAGGTGGCCTCAGTGGTAAAGTCTCTGTCCGCCCTTCCTTTCGTTTACTGTCACAGGGAACAATAAATTCAGTGAGAGAGTGAACTGCTCTGGGAGTAGTTGCTCTTAACGTGCACTTCATACTGCTGAGGCAGTTTTGCTAAAATGTCCCTGTTAGAACATTTCCAAAATCGCGGTAAAAACAGCAGGCGACATGCAGTCCTTAAAGGTTTTGATAAATGCTACTGGCCTAAAATGGTTTGCACATAACTTACAAGCAGTAGAACCCCGAAACCTCCTGTAATGTAGGTATTGAACGCTGCAAAGTTTCAACACTCCTACTGCCTTAATATATACTTACAAATGCTCTCTTTGCCGCTATATTTACCCTTAAGCCCTTCGACCCATACCTGCTACGTGTCCTACACACCCAAAGAGCATAAGTTACAACTTACAAAAAAGCAATATCAGAAGTGGCATATACAAGCCAAGTTGTATCACATTCAGCTCAGGTCAAAAAGCACAAAGAAAACATTAGCAGAGAGCATCTTGAATTTGCAAAGTTGGCCACTCCTTGAGTCCTCCTTCCACCAACCCCTCTGCCAAAACCTACTGTGATTGCTAGGCCTCTGGGCACATGTAAGGTGCTTAGACCATGATGGTCGGGTGCAGAATGAAGCAACTGGACTGGCTGTATCTAGCGTCAGAAACGGAGTCACGAGAGAGGGGCACTCCTCATCCCTTGATCGTATAATGTCACGCCACTTCGAATGTTTATTCTATTAATGAGAGACTGCGCATGCTCTAACACGGGCGGGCGCAAAAGGACGTGTCCTTAATTTGCCTAATATTAACCAGTAATAATAATGAAAACAATATACCTTTTCAAATACAGCTATTACATTTCAACGACACTCATAAGCGCTGTAAACAACCGAGGTTATCACTTTACCCAAGTGTATCTATTTCAACATTTCATGCATAAATGACTCCCACCAGATGCCACCAACATGGGCAGCCTTTGTAAACCGAAAGGCGTACCCCTTTTGTCCACAGACTGATATGGGTAGCGCCCAGACTCTTAAGAAGGCATCCACTCCTCTAGATTTACATAAATATTTACTCACATAACCACTTTATGACTTCCGCTTTTCGTGTATGATGCAGATCCATTAGAGGTTAGTAAGTTGAAGGCTGACTTATTTATATGCAGTCGCCCCAAGCTTCACAAAAGAATACCCCCATGTCTTCTAATCGCCTTTCTTCTCACCACCACTGGGATTCAGTGCTGAGACTGCTGATGATGTCATCGTGCTTCTGTGAGGTCAGCAGCCTTCACTGCTAACAGAGCCCCTGAGTGCTGGCAAGAGACAGCCAGCTATGGGAGAATGAATGGATGTAGATGGACATAGCGAAGTCCATCACATTCAATTCCTTTATTTCGTGTTGGGTGGGTCCAAACATCGACTCCAGCTGGTCGGCGTGTCCTGTTGTGCTAAATGAGTTGGAAGATTCTAGCATGATGTTCTCGGGTCTTCCCTTCCCTGCTTCCAGGTCCTTTCCCGTCAGTGTTATTCTGAGATGCATCCTAATGGAGGGATGCACATTTTATACCAGACAGCAGGACAGAGGAGTGGGTTTAGTACTTGCGGTGCCAATATTTGCGGAAACTGCACTTCAGCAGGGCCGACTCAACCATTTGTCATTACAGAGCTGATAACATGAGAGCGACGGTGTTCCGACTGTTAAAACAAACAATTTGAACAATTAATGCCGGCTTGGGGCGCTGTAATCACAGAGATTGCTCTGTCTCGGGAACTTGCGGTGCAGTAATTTAATCATCATTGGACGAAAGGTGCTCCATTCTAGCCGTGTGAAGCTAATTAAACATCCGCCGCTTTATTATCCCTCCTGTTTCTACCTGCGACCCACTTTAGTGTAACATGGGTCCTCTTTCCCCACATTGCCTTCAAATATAAGAATATTTTTGGTTCATCTGCTCCTTTGGCCGCTGGCCCCGAAAGGCCGACAGGTGTGAACTCAAGGTGCGCTTGTGAGAGGCCAGTGCACTGCTCGTGCATCCTTGTGACCCCCCCTCGGACAGCAGAAGGCTCGCTTGTTTACTCAGGAGGGTCAGAGGAGCGGGTGGGGCCGGGCTGGGGCCGCAGGCAAGCTGAGGGGTGGCTGAGTCCGCAGCAGACCCGCCAAAACTGCCATACGACTCACAGACTCCTCAGCCTGTAGAGTCAGTGCTGACGTGTGAGGGAGGCGCTGGTCACTCATTCAGACTGCAGAGCTGTCCCTCCTTTCCACTGACGCCCATGCTGCTGTCCTGAATTCAGCGGTGTTGTGACACCTTCACCACCTTTGGCGCGTTAGTCAACAGCTCAAACAAAACTACAAGTCCCAGAATGCACCCCTCTGTTTGCTTTGAAAAGCCGGGAAAGGCTACAGGGGCTTCACTAACGAGGCTGCGTTTGGCAGCAAATGATTGCATTACGCGGCTCGCAGTACTCGCGGGGGGGGGTCGCGGGTCGCGAGGGGGTGGAGGGTTGCGGGGGGGTGGGGGCCGACCGAGGGAAAATAAAATTTAGAAAACTTACCTGACCGCCTCTGCTCCTGGTCCGCGTTGGCGCCTCTTCAGGAACAGCACTGGAGTGGCAACCCCTCAGCCAATCCTGGCGCTGCTGCAGCGCCAGGATTGGCTTAGGGCACGGTTATTCTTCGCCCGCCGCCTGCCCATTAGGAGACCGAGGGGCTCCTAATGGGCATGCGCAAGCCAGTGCAAACACAAGTGCGCATGACTGGGCACGGGCGAAAAATTCGCTCACCTTCCCCACTCATGCGCACTTGTGCTGCTGACTGTCCCTGGCTGGTCTGACAATGCATGTCAGTCAACATGACGCCGGACCGCCCACCCCCTTCAGTGAAGGGGGTGGGCGGTCTGACGTCATGCTGACTGACATGAATTGTCAGTTCTCCCTCGGCGTCTCTGAACTTAAGTAAACTGAGCCAGAGACGCCGTGGGAGCTGCGGGCGCGGGCGGGGGGGCAACGCCCCAACGCCCCAATGGACGCACCGCGCCTGCGAAAGCCTGGGAGATGACTAAGGATTTGACATGAGTCCAAGGTCGGCGGAGATGTGCCCTGGGAACATGAGGGTGAAGAGTTCATATGAAGGAACTTATTCAGAACATCAGTTACAAATGTATTTAATAAAGTTTAAAGATGTATGGGAAAGGAAGGGCGGAATAAAGTTTGATGGGAGGGGTTTGGAAAACAATGGTTAAGAGAGAATAAATTAAAATAAGTGTGGTGTGATGATCATCCCCCCTAGCCGTCCAATCAGAAGTTAGTATTCTGTGCAAATGAAACATTAATGGGTGGTACATGCTTATGGAAGGGTATAATTGAGGTAGTTTTAGTTAGAAGAGGGGCACGAGTTGGAGATTAGGCTGGTGGGCACGCGCTGGAGAGTGATTTGGGAAAGTCACGAAGAAGCTTTGATGTGCGTTGAAGAAGCTTGACAACGGGGTGCTCTGGGGTGGTGCTCTGAAAATCTGATGAAGAAATCGAATGCAGAATCATCTACCAGATTTGGGTGGGTTTAGAAGGGTTATTGCGGAAGAACCACGAGGAGGAAGAGAGTGTCAGAGAGGGGTGCAACGTAATGATCGGTAACTAGTGAGGTGAGGTATCCTGTCCTGATTCCTATCCTGAAGCCTTTTGTCTCCTGATCTATCCTGGGAGGCCTTTACCAGCTCTTTGGCCAAAGGGTTGGTCTTCACACCATACTTTGGTAACTATGAGATTCATCGTTTGATAAATGCTCTTCTGTCTCTATCCTCTTCTTTCTGAGCAGAGTTATTGTGTGGATCTGAATTGATAAAAGTTTAACTGTGTTATGTTGAATTGGCACTCCCGCGAATGAGGGTGTTTGTACTGAAACGCTTTGAGATGGTTCAAAACCCCTAACTTTAGATAAAGGTTTTTAAAACTTATTGAGTCTGTCATTATTTTATTTACTAAGGAATGCATAATAAGTTATGTCAATTATCGCCATCAACTAGTTTTACCTAACTGGTCCATTGACCAGAGGAAAGAACTGTTTGATCAGCAGAAGGTTTAGTTAAAGAAGCAATAACTAGATCCTGAGGTATGAGTAACATATAAAACTGTTAAACTCCAGTGGTTTACTTAGAGCGCAGCGGAAGCGAGTTGTATGGGCCCAAGAGAGTATATGGTGGTAGAGTATCTGTTGTTAGTAGACCGCTGGATCACATGTACTACACAGTGTTTTTATTACTAATTACTTGAAAAGTTGTTGAATTATGTGTGTTTACCATGTGTGAGCTTACTTATTTGTAATATGTTATTGGAGTACTCGGTACTCAGGTGTTCCGAGGGTGAAACGTTGGAAGTCATGTGGAATTCCCTCCTAGCGGATTTAGAATATGCAACACTGCATTGTTTAGTGTAATTACATTGCGTACTTGATGTTAGTCTATAGACAGCGTAGTTGACCGCTGCATGTGCTTATGGCAGTTATTGATATTCAATCGTGAAAATTGGAACGTGGTTCCGGTGATAGGAAGTCAGAGACTCTCTCATGAAAGGCTACAGATTGTTGGATATAATCATTACGCCATTTAATTTTAGCAAACGTTAAATGCATATCTTACTCCATAACTTGATTTTTCTAACCAGTGAACCCTCCTTTTGTCCACCTGAAATATATGATGTGGATTATGTTTTACAGATACATGAATTGCTGACTGTTGGATTGAAAGATAATGAGGAACTAAGGGATTAAGTACTGAGATATAGGTATGGATTACTTTATAATAATACCTATGTGTGTTTTGTACACTAAGGTTGGAAATGGTTGTATTGATAATGATTATTATTTAGGTGCTTGCGAAAATCTTATGTTTTACTATTGAGGACTGAACTTGATTATGACTTATTGGGTAAGTCATAACTGGATGAATTGGTGGCTGTGGTCGTTTATTGGAACGTGTTCAGTTCCCACCTGCACACACTCTTTTGGTGAATCGGACTTGGCACAACAACTTTAAGGTGTATTAGGGGTTCAAACCCGAAGATAATTTTAGACCCTCTTTTTATAGATTATTCATACTTTTTATTCTTTCCAAAAGGAACCCTACACTCTCTTCACGTGTGATTAACCACAAACCACGATCCTTTGTGACTTTTCTTCACTTTTTCAGAATTTCACTAACTTTAGTGGGAGTAGGCGAATGAAATAGTGGTCGTTGTTCCTTATATATTTTATTTATTACATATTTTTTGTAGCCCTGATGAAATCGGTGGAAATTATCCAGGAGACGAAACACGTGTTGGCTGCATTCTGTTCAGACTGGCTGTGATATTACCTATTTGGAATTCTGGCGTTTGGAATAAAACAAAGAAATTACCATAACTACGGACTGCTGTATTTATTTTGGACTGGACATTTCCTCAGGATAAGGTTTTGTTTGTATTGTTATTTGGGGATTCCATCTCCAAACCTTGGAACACTGGGTGGCCGTTCCACTTATCCTTGGAGCAGACTTTGGAATTTTGATTGTACTACATTGCACTGACTCAGCACAGAGTTGGCCCTGCCACTTTTGACTGTTGTATTACAAATAAAACAACATTACTATGCGAACCAGTCCAGGTATGTCAAACAGGGCCTATACTTGTAAATCTTACCGGCAGCCAGCAGGAAGCATCGGCACACTGAGGTGCAGAGTGCAGATTGTAAAATCATAGTCCAAGGTTCACGTTTCATGTGCCAAATACCAGTTGTGTAAACAAAGTCCTGAGTTCAGTTATAATGTTGCTGAATTCTGAGCCCTTCGGGATTGTGCTATCAGTTAAAGTAACTGTGCTTCAGAATGTCGGTGTTCTGAGTCCACCTGGGTTCAGATATATATATTAACTGGACCGTCAAAGATTGTGAGTGTCTAAGAGATTTAGCAGCTTTTGAGTTAAGTCAATACATTTGGCACATTTTGCCAACACCATAGGGGTTTCCAGGTTAAAAAGCAGCGGCGTGCATTTAAGAGGACTGAACATATGCAGATCAGGTGGACCATAGATTCCACCTTTGAGTGACATAGTCTACATGCGCCAAGATTCACTAGTGATTTCCAGCTACCATTTACATCTTTAATTGGAGTCTTGAGAAAAGAATCTGCTTGAGCAGTGGCTTTCTTAATGCACAGTTTAAGTATGGCTGGCAGCGTTTTTTTCTATAAGAATTCAGTCTGACCTGGATGTTGCTGGATTTTCACTCTTGTGACCAATTTCATTGGGTAATAGACGGGAGTTGAGAGTGAGCGGAGAAGGAGCCGAGCCGCAAGGAAGACCCACAGCAGCCACAGAGAAGCACGCCGTACAGGTTGTAGTGTCCCTGTGTCACCCTTCCCCCAAGCACTGTACACGACGCAGGTGGGTAGATTAGCACTTGTTTATTCTTTCTCAGTCTCGTGGTGCACGCAGGCACCTCTGTCCCCGATCCCAAATCCTCTTGCAATGCCCCGTCCCCCTTCCCTGACCAGAAGTGGTGTCCGGTGGCTAGCTCCTCCCTTTGTCCTGTGCAGGGTCCTAGTGCCCCTCTGCACATCACTCCGACATCTCCCCCTCTTTTTGGAAAAAGAAAAGAGAGATAACAGTTGATAGAGAAGAAAACAATAGAAAGAAAACAAAGAATGAACTAAGAGAAAAGAGACAAGGACAGGACACAGGAAAAGAAAGCTAGAAAACACTGTCACGACTGACACACACCCATCGTCCTGACAACAACTGTTGTCCTTATTTGCTTTGTCTCTGATGGTGGTAGTGTACTGTCCCATCGCTATAGTTCCTCAATGAGCCTTTTTGGCTTTCTGCTCACTCTCTTTGGGCGGGATATTTCTGTTCCCTCTTTTGGTATCTCTCTCATAACTCCAGCTCTGTCCAGTCCTTCACTGCTGTGTGGTCTCCTTTCTATGCTGTCCTCAGCTTCCTCTTTTATTGTTGTTTTGTTGTTCTTTTGTGCTGGCTCTCCTTCCTCATCGACTGATGTCCTGAATCCCTTGAAGTGTGAGCTATTTCTGGTGACTTATCCTCCCACTTAACCCAAGGCTACCTTACAACATAGGTTCTGCCAATGAGCTGACACCCCATACAGAGACCTTGAACCTAGCCTGAGATGGTAAATCCTGGGAAGTTCAGTTCTGGTGTGACTGACATGCTTAAGTGCAGACCAGGTCCACAGCGCCATGTGTCGAGTACTCATCTAGACCAACCGTTCCCACATACGTCACATTTTAAACACACTGTACCCAGCGAGTAGACTAGGCAGTGCCCCAACAAGTGCAATAATATGTACCTTACACTCTTCTGCATCACTGACATGACAGAGCGCAGATCTCATGTCTGCAACAACACGACTGGAGGACCCACCGCTCCTCACACACATCACCCAACCCTTTCCACGTAGCTCACACTATAAAGGTTACTATACCAACCATTGTATTGCATTGTATTGTAGCATTTGTACAGTACTTATCTTCCCTATGTGGGGCACTGAAGTGCTTACCCATATGGATAGCAAGCTAAACCGTGTAGTGTTTGGGGGTGGAAGGGTGCTGTTTTTGTTTTCAACCTATGTGTGAAGTGTTTTCATGTTGTGTGTGATGACCACCAAAGTGCGGTTATCGCATTATGCTACCCATCACCTGGCGGTATGAGAGGTGACGGTATGTGAGAGATGGACGTGCAAATTATAATTGTAACAAGGACTAAAAGATATAGACAGCTACTCAACACCAGCCTAGCCATAGGAGCAGTGGGATGCTGTGTGTGCACCAGCAAAGGGAGTAATCAGAGAAGGTCCAGTAATCCATATGGCACCGGGTACCAGGGACAGATGGTGGTGAATGAACAAAAGGATGACGAAATGGCAAAAATAGGAATTGCTGTCATGAGCTGAGCATGCACTTATTATTTTAAATTCAGGGAAACTACCTATTGCTGAACAAATCCACCTGAAATATGAGATACGGGTGGATTGTTCAATCAAGGCTTGCCGCTGAGCAGAAACTACAAATCTTTAAAAGGCCCAGACGCAACCTATTCCCGCTAGGACATAAGAAGCCAACATTTTGAGCAGAGGTTCACGTTCTAAGCCCCTTTCAGGCTCCTAGTCAGGTTGTAGCTCAGTCCCTGGCCAGATTTGTACCTTGTACATGCTAGAGTGAGAGACAAAACCCTCCATAGGCTGCTGCTCGGACAGGGCAAGAGTGAATCAGCCTGCCTCTTGCAAGCCCAGTACTTTTCTTAGATCTCAGAGACTCTTTCTCTTTCAAGGTTACATAAGGAGGCATTTTCCTGTACTTCTATCATTTCCTCCCTGACAAGTTTCACTTTCACTATTAGTAGTGACTGACATTTCAAATTAAAAAGACAATTTGGTGACAGGAGGTGTCCCCTGCTTCTATTGTTGTGGCTAGGGCAGCAGCAGCATGGCACATATTTGTTGTTGAATTTAGCCCAGCTCTTCCCTGACCTATGATCCTTGTGAAAACACCTTTTGTATGTCTTCCCAGGTTAACTTACCCTCTGATCTCCACTATCTGTTCCCTTCCAACTCTCCACCCCCACGCGTCCCACCCCAACCCCCACTAACCAACTCTGCTCTCACCTCTAGCAAGAGGCCCTTCAACAAAGCAACAGCAGCCAATTGGCGTCATTTCCTGGACTAGACAACTCATAGTTCACCCAGCAGAGTGTGTTGATTGTTTCTGAGCCCATGTAAATATGTAATATTCCTTTGTGTAACCTGCTAATCATGTTACTTGTAATATTTAAGCTTGTAAACACGTTACTCACCCCGAGTAACTTTAGTAGCCATACGTTTGGTTCCCTAGTACCTTATTACTCTAAACTTTCTCATGTAACATTCCTCGCTCTAATGTAAAGCGCTCTGACGTCTCTGGTAATGTACACGCTATATAAATCGCACAAATGAATTCAATAAATTATAAATACATGTCTGCCTTGGGAGGAGAGTAGAGCTTTCCCGCCTTTTTAATCTAAAAACCATGCTTGCTAGGGAGGGTTTCTCAAACCAGACAGATCTACACCTGTGGCAAGGCCGTGCCGTATAAATGATATAATACAAAAAAAAAAAAAAAGTGCCACCGGAGGGTAAAAGATAAGAAATGCTGTATCGCGCGCCTCCGGACTTCGGCCGGGTAACACGCCACCATCCCTCCTCGTGACTCATTAAAAGCAGCTGAGATGCAGTCAACTTCCAATTTTGAGACGCCAACAGCGCCACCCAGTGATTCTCCTTTTCGTATCTTAACACTGAATTTGAAAAGATCTCGCGGATAGCATATTATGTACGGGCTGTGATTCGAATCCTCATTCAGCGATGGACGCCGCTTATATTCATAAACCCATACACTGATGACGACTCTTGGTGCAGCTTCAGCGGAATCATGTGAGCTCCAGGGCTCTAACAACATCTCACTCCTGCCGTTTTTCAAAGTAGCCGCTAGAACTATTTGCAAGAGTGTGTGTGACGCCGCCCCCCCCCCCCCCCCCAGAACCTTTTATGGTCGTTTCCATATTGATTTATTTAACTACTTTCTATCGCGTGGAATTTTCACTTGTTTGGGTCTCCAGAGTTTTCTTTATTCACTGAGTAACTTTGTTCTTCCGAACACCCTGTTGTGCACCAGGGGTGCCTTTGGTGCGTTTTACTAGGCTTCTAAGCACCCATTTAAAATGTAGGGATTAGAGAGTGTGTGGAGTGGCGCACGTTTACCGGAGAATATGTTACCTAATCGGTAGAGGCGTTGAGTTTGTAACTAAAGAACGAGGTTCCAATCCTGGCGTCGATTCGACATCCTGTGATTCTGGGCAAATCATACGTACCGCCTAAAGTAAACAAGCACTGGCAAAGGCAATAGGTCTCGCCTTTAAAAACGCACGCTGTGGCTTTACCAAACCTTGTTTGCACTAACATGGTCAAAGCCCCAAATATCCATGCGTGGGGAAACTTGCGCTATTTGCCCGCATGATTGGGGCCAGATTTTAACTGTAAGAAATCATGTGGGAAACTCCCGCAGGGGGTGTAGGACACTTCAGCAGATTGTGGAATCCACATTATCCACTGTGGGAAAACAGAACCAGTTGGACTGAAGCTAACAGGGCACATGTAATAAATAATGTAATCCAGTAGATTTAATGTCATTTATTCAGCAGTATGCAGCACAGCAACAAAGTGCAGCCGGTCGGCAAACAGGAACAGGTGCAACTGACCTGAGTGCCTAGCAGCCAACAAAGGTTCTAAAAGGAATTGGAATGTGCATTATAAAATGCATGAACATTAAAGGGAAAGGATGATAACACAGTGAAAAGATGTAAATGTAACATACCTCCCTTTTACCACAAGAAACCAAAATCACAAATTGGATTAGAGATTGTAATCGGACAACTTCTTAGGGGGGTTTCTTGATCGAAGAGAAGTCTTGACCTCAGAGGACACTGTGTCTTCAGGAACATTGAGGGATTTGGGAAAACAATCTCCACATGAGTTAGGTACAAAAGGACACTTGGAAACACGTTTGACATTCCATAATCTGCCATCTTGTGTGATGACACTATTGTCAAAAACTTTCACAATTTTCATAGGTTTACTAAATTTGTCAGAACATTTAGTGATGAAACCAGGTTTCTTAACTCTGACCCAATCTCCAATACTAAAATTTGGAGTTTTGGTATTCCATTTACAATCATACCACTTTTTGGTTTTTACTTGTTTAGATTCCACTCTTTGGGCCACATCACTTACCATTTTATTGGAGAAACACCTATTTTTACATTTTTCTATGAACCACCAAGGGCAAATTTTTGATGCAGGATCTCGTCCCTTTAGGAGGCGGAACGGACTGACTTCCGTAGTGGTATGGGGAGTAATACGATATAACCAAAGTTTTTCCTTCAAGGAATTTCTCCAACTCCCTCCCAGTTTAACCACATCAGATATATAACCTTTCAGGACTCTATTAAAACGCTCGACAAGACCATTTTCGTGTGGTTCATAAACAGAAACCGTATAGTGTTTAATATTCTGACCTTTTAGAAAATTTTCCATTTCAGTGGAGGTGAGTTGTACCCCATTGTCAGTGACTAGGACTGAGGGACAACCTTCTCTGGAAAAAACTTCCTTGAAAAATTCAATAACTGTATTAGTAGAGGAATTGGAAGTAAATTTAACCTCCGGCCACTTGGAGTGATAGTCCACCAGGACCAAAGCGTAGCGTGAATCATGGGGTAAACACATGAAAGGGCCAGAAATGTCAAAAGCTAGCCTTTTCCATGGTTCAAGAGGCCATTCAGAAGTCTTTAAAGGGGGTACGTTTAACTTCATCATTTTCTCACTATTCATGCAAATTTCACATTCTCTAACCGTCCGATCAACCATGCGATCTAAACCTGGCCACCAAAAGTAGTTTCTGACCAGACGTTTCATGGCTGACATGCCAGGGTGAGATCTGTGTGCCAACTCCAAAATGAGCTTCTGGATACCAAAAGGTGGAACACATTTGCCAGCTTTGTATATTAAATCCCCTTTTAATTCTAATTCTTCAGACACTCTGAACATTGGCATAAATTCCTCTGCTAAATTTTTTTTTATCTGGCCAACCCTCTAAGATGTATTTTTTGATGGTTTGCCAAGTAAGATCTTGTTCTTCAGAAAGTTTCCAAGACTCTTCAGTGATATCTTTAAATGTCCCTGTCACTACATCTTGGACAGTGGTGACAATGTCTGAATCCTCAGAACTGTCATCACAATTAACTTGACAGGGAAGACGTGACATAAAGTCAGCCATGACATTTTTCTTACCCGGGACAAACTCTGGTTTAAAAACAATACTCCTGCAATCTGGAGGTCAACCTGGCAATGCGGGCCGTGGAATTCCACCCACCACCCGGGGAAAGAATGTATACCAGGGGTTTGTGGTCTGTCCATAAAATAAATTTACTGCCCCAAATGTAGTTACGATAGTGCTCAATCGCCCACACACAGGCCAGCAGTTCTTTCTCGATTACAGCGTACCTGCGTTCAGTATCATTCAGGGTGCGGGAAGCAAAGCACACATTCCATTAATCTTTCCCGCATCTCTGAGACAACACACCACCAATACCATATAAGCTTGCATCCACTGTGATAACACATTCCTCGTTTATACAAAAAGGTTTAAGTGTGGGTGCCATAAGAATATCAGTTTTAATTGACTCAAACGCTCGCTGTTGGTCTTGTTCCCATTCAAAAACAGCATTATGCCTCAGTAGCTTCCTAAGAGGTTCCATTTTTGACGCAAAGTTGTTCACAAATTTACTGTAGTACTCACACATGCCTGTAAATGAAAGTAATTGTTCTTTGTTCGAAGGAGGGGGGGCATTAGTGATGCCATCAACATTGGATTTTTTTAGGCACTACACCGTCGCCAGATAAAGTGTGGCCTAAATATTCCACAGAGGTTTTAAACATTTTGCATTTACTGGCCTTTAGTGTGAGACCACTCTTCCTTAACCTATTACACACCTCTATTAAATGACCCACATGCTCCTCCACATTGCTAGAAAATATTAAAATGTCGTCCTGAAAGCACTTAACGTATTTGTCAGCATCCCTGAATAAATTGAACATCACTCTTTGAAAAACTGAGGCCGCAGATGCTAACCCAAACGGCATTCTGGTATATTGGTACAATCCCTGCGGTGTGATAAAAGCTGTCAGATTTTTGGATTCATCGGTAAGGGGAATTTGGTGATAAGCTGACCTGAGGTCTAACGTGGAGAACACTTTGGCACCCTCCAACATTGACACGACTTCATTAATGTTGGGTAGGGGATGACAGTCTACGATGATACTAGCATTAAGCGCTCTGAGATCAACACAGACTCTTACATTTTTGTCAGGTTTTCTCACCAAAACAATGGGAGAAACCCATTCAGCTGAATCAATGGGCTCAATAATCCCCTCAGCAACCAAATCATCCAACATGTTTTTAAGTTCTTCCCTGACATTTATGGGCACACCCCTTAACTTTTGTTTAACCGGTATGACACCACTTTTAAGTTTGATTTTGTATGAATAGTTTTCCAGCTTACCTAAAACGTCTGAAAACACATCTTTGAACTTTCCCTTGATAAAATTCTCTTTCTCATTGGGAACAACAAGAGCAACACTTTCCATAGACAAACTTTCATCCAACATAACAGGCTCTTTTGATCGAGGATTAAGGATGATTCCCAATCTCCACTGGTCTCTCCATCTTAATACATTCACCCCTTTAACGGCAATATACAATTTGATACAGGTACTTCTAGTTTTGAATTATAGAGTCACATTAAAATACCCACTAACATCAATTCTGGATCCATCATAGCTTTTTGCAATGATGTCAGACGGCAACATTTTTGTAAAGTCTAACCTTTTGCTTAATTTGCTTTCAAAGTATTCTTTCGAGATAATGGTCCATGGAGAGCCTGAATCAGCCATGAGGTCGAGACTCACCCCTGCGATTTCCACTACACACATGGGAGGTCTCTTAATGTGCTCAGAGTAAGGATCATTTACACTAGAAATTTCTTCGAGAGGCAAACTACAAAACCTTTGTTATTTTCAACACATCCACTACATTCACATTTGCGCACAGTAGAATTATCAGACATGCAGGATACTTTACCACGTGTGGTAGCATTATTTCTCCTCAAATCTCTACAAGCTGAGGCAAAATGCCCTATCCTACCACATTTCCTACATTCTTTATTAATGGCTGGACACCCTCCATACGAGGCCATGTGTGTCTTACTACCACACCTGTAACAACTACCGGTCCTTTCGTTCCTATCAATTGTTTTTTGACTAGAATAGTTGCTGACACGAGGGAAATTCGATCCTGCGGGAATATTATCATTTCTTTGTGGTTCTGGGTGTTTAACAGCACAAACTTCTTCACTTGATTCCAATTTGTTGTTACTAGTGTTCTTAACAGTGAGCATCCATTTCTCAGATTGTTCCATGGGCTTGGCAATGGATATTGCTTCCGCTAATTTTGGATCTCCTAATTCCCATAAGCGTTCTTGAGTCTTTTTATTCTTGACATGTACTATTATTTGATCTCTGATCATTTCGTCGCACATTTCGCCAAAATTGCAGTGTAAACATAAGGACCTCAAAGCAGTTAAGAACTCATCGAATGATTCAGTCTCATTTTGTATTTGCGTGTAGAATTTAAAACGATTGAGGGCTATGTTGGTGACAGGTTTGAATCTTAGTTCCATCCTTTGTAATGCTTCTTTGTATACATTAGTTCCTTCACCTTCCCCTTCAGTGGGAGGAATTTGGGGTAAAGGTCTAAAAACAACTTGACCCTCGGAATCCAAGCAATGTAATAAAATGCTTTTTTTTCTTTCCACACCCATGCGCTCGCCATCAATGGCTCTCATATAATTAAGAAACTCTTCTTTCCAACGTATCCAAGGGATGGGGGGTTCCCCTTTGTTTTGTAAGAATTTGTCAGGAGGATCAAATTGCATGGTGTTGGTATGAAGAAAGGATGCACACAGGATGGCTAACCCAAAGAACTGATTGTATACACAAAAATGAAGAAGTAGAGCGAATTGGAACAATTATGCCAAAGGAATGTCAGTCAAGTGCAAAGTGTGCTGAAAAGTAAGGATGTAAACCTTTGTGCAATGTCTCGAAATAGTAAATAGCCCTAAAACACTTAAACTAAATTGTTCCAGTCATTGCCATCAGCGCTGAGCAAGTGCGCGTATATAAACAAAAACTTACTTGAATTCAGGGTTTGTACCAGCAACAGACGCGTCGGGAAAAGTTTCCGTGACCGTGTTGCTATGGAAACAGGGAGAAGAGCAAAATGGCCGCCACGCAGCACGTTACGTCATGCATAGCGTGATGACATACCTCCTTAGATACCGTATCCAGGGAGCATGAAGGAGAAGTCTGGAATCTGCGTCAGACTTCTTTGTGCGACTGGTCGCGCTCACCTGCTTCGCGAAAGAGAACTGGTGAGTGTTTACGTTTAAATATGTCCACTGTTGGCGCGTTTGTGTTTGAGCGGTCCTGGCTCCAACACAAAGAAAGTAAAGAAACGGTGGAAAACTCACAATTCCAAGGAGTTTAATCACTTTGACCGCTGGTTTACGGCGGAGGTTTTCTGTAGTTTCCAGCTGGTTTGACACGTTTACAGTTTGAGTACTCTTAGCTCCAATCCACTGAAACGGATGAAAATGTGGAAAAATCACAGATCCACAAGGGTTGATCCTTTGAACTTCTGGTTTTCGGCGGAGGTTTTGTGCAGTTTACAGCTGACTTGAATTGCATATGAAATTGGAGAAGGGATCCAAACGGTACTCCGGGGTTCAGGAACACTCACTCCTGTGCTGCTGGATATGTTGGTGGGCGTTCCTCTCCTTAGCTCGTCGCCAAATTGTAATAAATAATGTAATCCAGTAGATTTAATGTCGTTTATTCAGCAGTATGCAGCACAGCAACAAAGTGCAGCCGGTCAGCAAACAGGAACAGGTGCAACTGACCTGAGTGCCTAGCAGCAAACAAAGGTTCTTAAAGGAATTGGAATGTGCATTATAAAATGCATGAACATTAAAGGGAAAGGATGATGCCACAGTGAAAAGATGTAAATGTAACAGCACAGCTTTACAAAGCCGCCCACAAGACTTCTGCAGGGGGACCTGTAGGAAAGTGCCCATTTTTGCATGGTTGCCCTCCTATTTTTGCCTAAGTGTTGATGTACTTTCACTGAGTGTGCCCTGGGTTCCTGCCAACCAGGTACCCAGGGCCTATGTTCTTTCCCTAAACTGTACTGTCACAAAACCCAATTGGCAACTCTCTGGCCACCTGTAAGTCCATTGTAAAAGGTACCACAGGTATCAAGGGCACTGTGACCAGAGAAGGCCTCTAAGGGCTGCAGCACTTATTGTGTCACCCTTAGAGGCCCTGTACCTCTACACACACACTGCCACTACAGGCTGCGTGTTTTGGTGCAGAACAAAGTGAAGAGTCCTGTGTGCCATGCCTACAACCCACTTCCCTGGCATAGGTAAGCCACCCCTCTAGCTGGGTGCACTATACCAGTGGTGAGGGTACAGGTGCATGAGCCTACAGTGTCTAAGCCAATTTTTAGCCAGCGCGTAGCAAGCAAGCCTGAGTGACCGACAGAACACAAAACCAACGGTAAGAAATGAGCGAAAAAAAATCCTAGGTAAGCTTTCATCATGTCCACAATATATCTGTAACCAGGCTTCAATAAAAATGAAGTTTATTCAGATAGTGAAAAATCTGATACGATACCATCTTTCTGCTAAGAGTAAAACAATCTCATGCAGAAGGGATCCTTACAAGCTCTCTAGAGTTAACTTAATAGCAAAATGCTTCCAAAGCTGGCCCTCCGTTATGGCCATGGTGAAATGTCATTAACCCTTCAGTGGAAAGTTCGTACACTGGACAACAAACAAGTGCAAAATCATTTGTCCTTCAGGACCGTTCAAAAACACCATGTTCAAGAAGCATTTAATGGTAATTCACTCTTGTTTGTGTCGGCTAACCTCTGGTCCTTATGCTCCATTCTGGTCAGAATCTATCCCTGCTTTCGACAGATAAGCATTGTGGGGCAGGTTTATCATTCTTTCATGCAACGCAATGCAGCAAGCCACCGATGTGCTGTGTGAGAGGGAAAGGGCATGAATGCGCTGTATTTACCATTATACAGCACATTCCTGTCCTTTCTTAGTGCTGGCACACTTTTGGCTGCCTATCACTAATGCAAGCACCCTTCCAATGCGAAGGTGGCAAACTGTAGAAGCTCACAGGCGCCTGTCTGACCTTGGCTGCCCGACATGATCTCAGATACAGAAATCGCAGGAGTGGTGTCTAGATTAGCCACAATTCTAGCTATTTTTTCTTTAAGAAAAATCAGATAGCTTATTGCACAATTCAGAAGAGGTCAAAATAGGCAGCATACAGGCACTTGGGTGAAGGAAATTCCTAATAATTTTAAATTTTCACGCAAACTGTTTCAAACAGCAGAAATGTTGCCTTCAAAGTGAGCAGCTTGTGCTGACTTAATCATCGCATGGTATTTTCTGGGGGCCTCTTTATAGCTGGTCTTATCTTCAGGCAAAAAATGTCTCCTCCATAGTCTTCCAAGTTTCTTGCAATGCTTTTTGTCTGCCACTAGGGCAGAGATAAACCAAGGTGCTGAAGGGCTACATCTCTAATCGGAAACCTATTATAGAGGTGGCCATGTTTCGAACATTGACCGTAGCCAATTGTCTGCTGCTCCTACTTCTCTCACTATACCACTGCAGAGCTCTGGCAAAAAATTGGCAAGCAGGTTCTCCTACTTTAAAGGTTTAAGTTTTCTGCGGGCATGGTAGGAAGCTGATTTAACAGCGATGTCCCTCATCGAATTGCCCTCAACACACCAAGAACAAGCATTTGCAATGCAATAGGTCTCGCATTTGTGAAAGTTAGAGCTATTGTCGCTGTAAATGACAATGTGTTTTGATTATATTTGTTTGCATTGGAGTGATTATTTAAAGAAACAAAATGTTCCAAAGCCATGATTGCACCTTTGACTTGTTGGACAAATTGTTTGTCTTGCATTTAAAATGGGGTACTGGAGGCAAAACTACATGTACCAGAATGCAACAGGGGAACTAGAAACTACACCCTTAACACAGAATGTGGTTTCTGTTTTCTTTTGTGTGCATGCACAGCAGGTAACTGTGCACTAACATACACGCAGTGTGCATACAGAGAAATCATAGTTTACAGACATAGCACACATGGAAGGTGCAAACAGCATACAGAGATCATGCCTACGCTACAGATAACGCAGAGTACAAGACATAATGCTTGTGGCATGCACCCGGAGCAGCCGGTGCATAAACACACACACAGGAGACTGCATGTACAGCATTCACAAAAGGCGCGCACGCACACAGTACATATGAGGTATGCCTAACAGATGACAGAGTGAACACACACAAAACACACGCAAAATGCATTCCGTTAGAGTAAACCCCACCAGTAATCACAACAGCTGCATGAGAGCTATTGATGACCAGCGGAGGCACTTACTTGTTTGAGCAATGCAAATGACTGTTTCCGTGGTGGCATGGAATTGGGCGAGCCGCGCAGGAGAAAAGAAATGCGCGGCTGCCATTGTTGAAGCTGAAACATGGCGTGCAGCAGGGCCGCCATCTATACCAGCCTTGCCATGGCGAGTGAGCGTGGAGAGGGCCGGAAAGCCCATGCCAGCGAGCGACCTCCTCATGATTTTTTTTTGTAAACAAACTTTATTGGGGTTTACAGACTTTTCCAGAGACCATCAATGCATCACATTTATCATGTATTCGGATATGAAGTTACTGGACTCTGATATGTACAGCTTCGTATTGCAACAACATGAAGAAGACTCAGGCCCTTGTTGTGCTCCCGAGACCTCCCTCCTCCCGCAGCCATACAATAGATAAGGTTCATTTGTGGTCAGTCCTTGGATCATTGTTTACAACAACATATTCGACTTCAAACTCCCATCCGTCAACTCTCCCCCCCTTCCCTTCCCTCCCCCCAGGCGTGTCACTTATATACATACTGCTCATTTGTGATTAGCTTCTGGTACAGGTTGTGCTTCGCGATTATCAGAGGTATCACTTTAGGGACCCTTGGCCTATAAGGACGGCGGTGCACTATGGGTGCTAACCAACACACCGGGGCTATTTGATGGTCATGGGTGTAGATAGCCTAATTTACTCCTACCGGAGGCTCTTCAATCGATTCTTCGTCTTCAGCATCATCTGGGACTCGGAGTAAGACCACCAAGGATTCCCATGCTCTAGCTGCCTCCAGCGCCTTCTCACTTTTCGTTCATTTTGCTATTTGCATCCTAACTATCCCTTCACACTCTGCCCACTTAATGAGTTCTTTCTTCCATCTGGTTGTATTTGGCCCTTGTTTTGCTTTCCAGTGCATGGTTATGTCCCTTTTGGCTAGTACTAATCCCATATCTATGAATTTGCTCGTGATTTTGTTTTTCGTTGTTTGTGGGAACCAGTGTAACAGGCAATATCTCTGCGATGCCTCGACTTCCCTGTCAGTGATGTCTGCCAGCTGCATAGTTACCTCTTCCCAGAAGCTACCCAGCTGCGGGCAATCCCAGAGCATATTTCTAAACCCAGCTCCCTCCCTATTACATCGCGGACAAGCCGCCTCTTGAAAATTAAAATACTGATTGATCTTCTCCGGGGTAAGGTACGCCCTGTGTAGGATGTAAATATGCATTAATTGGAATCTGGCATTTCTGGTGCTCTTCCAAGCCCTCTCTACTATCTCCCCCATGACTTTTCTGGAATAACCTCACCGATGTCCGCTTCCCATTTTAATTGCAGCGCCGTTAAGGGCAGTAATGTTTCCCGCGTTATTCGTCTGTATATACACGTGACCGCCTTAAACGTCCCTGCCGCCATTACCAGATATTGACACCCCAATGACATCGGTGGCTCCGTGAATCCCTCTCCCCAGTGTTTTCGAATAGCCGCGGTGAGGGCAGAGTGCAATAGGAAGTCCCCCCTGGGTAAGTCATACCGGTCTTGCAGATCATTGAACGGGATCATGGCGCCTTCCTCATACAAGTTACCTAGAGTATCCAGTCCCTGTTCCGACCAAACCGTCAGTCTCTGCCAACTACCTCCATGTGGCAGGGCCTCACACATAAGTAGCGGAATTTCCGGAGCATAAGGGCATCTTATTTTGACACGTCTCAGGTACCTATGCAAACACTGGCGGGCCGTGCATAGTTCCAGGGGGAGGGCTGAGGGTCGAACAGGCAGCCTCAGTGCGATTTGGGCCATCACTCTCAGGGTCACGGAGTCCTCTCTCGGTTCCTCTAGTCCCCGAATGCGGCTTGCCGCCCATTTCGTGAGCCACTGTAGCTGTGCTGAGAGGTAATAGGCCTCAAAGTCGGGCACCGCCAGCCCTCCCTCTGCTCTCGGTTGCACGGGAACGCTAAGTGCCACTCTCCGCCTGCCATTCCCCCACAGAAACCCCGAAACCATCAACTTGAGTTGGGTGAAGTACTTTGTTGGTACCCAGACCGGCAGGGTTCCGGAGTAATATAGCAATCTCGGCAGGGTTACCAGCTTAAGTAGAGCCACCCGGCCAGCCATCAACAATGGCAGAGAACCCCAGACCTCAAAATTACTTTTTGTACCCCTAATTGCTCTCCCTATATTACCCTCCAGGATTTCTCCCTGGGAATGGTATATTTGAGTACCTAGGTACGTCAGGCTCCTATTCTCCCATCTCACTCCCTCAGTTTCTTGTGGGCCTATCCGACCCTCCATCGCTGGGAACAGACAAGACTTCGCCCAATTCACCTTTAGCCCCGCTACGTCACCTAGGGCTTGTAGCAAGCCTTTTGCACCTCAGAGCGCCTCCCTCGAGTCTGCCAGGAACAGCAGTAGATCATCTGCGTAGAGCGCAATGTGGTGGATCTGGCCAAGAACATTTAGGCCATGATAGTGTTGCCCTGTTCTAGCCCGGGCTGCAAACGGTTCCATCGCAAGGGCGAAGAGTAGGGGAGAAAGCGGGCACCCCTGTCGCGTTCCCCGTCCCACAGTACAGGTGTCCGATATTAGTCCCCCCGTCTTAACCCTAGCAGTAGAGTTAGCATATAAGAGAGCCGTCCAGCCCACAAACCTCTCACCCAGCCCAACCCTCTGCATTACATGAAATAAATACGGCCATTCCAGGCTATCAAATGCCTTTTCTAAGTCCACTGAGAAGACCACTGCTTCCTCTTTTCTATAGGTATCTGCCTCTAGTACCTGTATGAGGCGCCGGACATTAAGGGCTGTGTTTCTGGTGGGTATAAACCAGGATTGATCTCTGTGTATGAGGACTGTCATATGTGGGAGCAGGCAAGTGGCCAGTATACGACTCAGGATTTTGTAGTCCAGGTTAAGCTTGGAGAGCGGGCGGTATGCCGCTCTATCCGAAGATGGTTTCCCTAGTTTGAGCAGGGGTATAATAATCGCCTCCCTGGTCGAGGCAGGTAGGTGCCCCACTTGCCTCGCATCATTGTACAGCTGTACCAGTCTAGGGGCTAGCAAATCAATATATGCTAAGTAGAATTCAATGGGTAGGTCATCTGTCCCCGGTGTTTTGTTGTGTGCCATATGTTTAATAGCATCCCTTACTTCTCCCATTTCCATTATCCCGACCCAGGATAGTCGCAAGATCTTCGTCTAAGACAGGTAGTTCCACGTCCCCTATGAAAGCGTCTATGTCCTCTGCGGTTGGTGTCAGTCTACTTTTGTATAAGTCAGTATAGTAATCTAGGAACAGGTCGTTGATGCCCTGCTGGTCATACCTCACTACCCAATTCTGCTCTCTGATCTCCAATATGACCGAACCCCTCCTGGCTGGGTTGGCCAGCCAAGCCAACAGAGCTCCCGACTTGTCTCTCTCCATGTGGGCTCGGGTTATATATTTTTTATAGTCGAAGCAACGAAGGCGCTCCACTTCCACCGCTACGGCTTCTCTAGCTTCCAGGAGTTCCCCCTGCTTATCAGAATTCTCCGGCCTTTCCTGCTCTAGCTCTCTTAGGCGCTGGTCCCCCCTCTGTATGTCTTGCACTAGGGACTTCCGCGTTCCCACCATCCCCGAGATGCAACGCCCTCTGATGACCGACTTAAACCCGTCCCACTCCACCAGGGAACTCGATGCTGAATTAGCGTTGTCTTGGAAATAATGTTCAATGGCGGCTCCTATCTCTGCATGAAATACTTGGTCCTCTAGGGCCTCGTGTCTCAGACGCCATGTGGGTATTTTGGGCCGCGATCGAGACCACTGCAAGCTCAACAACTCTGGGTTGTGGTCAGAGATCGTCCGTGCGAGGTATTCGCTACTGCTCACCCCTTCGTGCACATCAGAAGAGCACAATATGGCATCTAAACGAACGTGGAGTTCGTGTAACGCTGCAAAGAAGGAGTAATTCCGGGTATCCGGGTGCTGGACTCTCCAGGAGTCCACCGATCCCCACCTTTGTTGCCAGTTCCGTCTTGACTCTGCTATTTTATTCGTGGGGGCATCAGGGAGTGGCGGATGAGAGCGATCTAGTGCAACATCAGTAATGGAATTAAAGTCCCCTCCTAACAGAACCGAACCTGTACGAACAGAGGCCAATTTCCCCGAGAAACGTGAAAAGAAGGTTGATTGATCTGAGTTAGGAGCATAAATACTCCCCAGACTTATGTCCCTGCCATCTAATTTCACGGAAACCACCACATATCTGCCCTCCGGGTCTATAAATTGTTTGTTGCATTGAAAGGGTACCCCGCCCTAATCCAGACCAGAACCCCGCGTGCAAACGCTGAGTAATTGGTATAGAATACTTGGCCTCTCCATCTACGCTGCAGTGCTGCCCCTTCAGCTGCCATAATGTGGGTCTCCTAGAGCAGCGCAATCTGGACCCCCCTACGGATCAAGTAAGCATGGATTTTATGACGCCGTACCATTGTGTGCATCCTCCGTACATTCCATGTAATACATTTTAGATCTAGTGAGGGACCCATTGCATGTGGTATACCTTTCCTCTACTATATTCTATCATTGTGACACGCCTGTTCTCAACTAACATCCCAGTAACCAAATAAAACCCCAACTCCCCCTCCCCAGGACAGTCACCGGTGAACTAGTTCCCATCCATACTTTACGTAAACTCACAAAGTCCATTAGTGGTTGCAGGGGTGATCAACCGACAGTTCTGGGTCCAGATTTCCGCCCACCGCCCCCCTGGTACCTGCAACAGTTACATCGCCCCGGAACAGACATCTGAGGTCCCTCGCCAGTGCGAGATCGGCAGCAGGATCCTTTATGCGCCCTCTCAGGTCAGGTCCTGAGCATTTGTCCGACATCTACAGTGTATGGGACCCGTTCTACTCCATCAGACAATGTCGTCCGCCGTCTGGGGTGTGACCTGTGGCAGCTCTGTCTCTGAGGAAGTATTTTCACTGGGATCTGGGGAACCCACCGACCGTTCCGCCCCCATGCCCCAGGGACTGGAGCCCTGTTGGCTATGCTTCGCTACTTCCTGCAGTACTCTGCGACGTTCCAAGCTGAGTTCCCTAGGAGATGGAGCTCTGGATCCCGTTTTACTGCTGCAAGGGCTCTGTTGCAAGGAGTTCGATGGGGAGCTGTGGCGTACTGGTGATCTCCGTGTGTCCAGCCATTCCCAGGCCTCTTGAGGAGAGGTGAAGAATTGGGGGCCCGCGCCATCCGCCACTCGGAGCCTGGCAGGAAACAGCATGGCATACGGCAACTGTAGCTGGCGAAGCTTCTTCTTGACAGCTAAAAAGGATGCTCTGTTTCGCTGAACCTCCCGTGTGAAGTCTGGAAAAATCAGTACTGCGTTGTTGTCGATTTGCAATCCCTGTTTTTGGCGAGCTTGCTGTAGTATATGGTCCCTGTCTCTAAAATGCAGTAGTCGAGCTACTATCGGACGAGGTGGGGCACCAGGTTTAGGCGGCCTTGCTGGGACTCTATGGGCTCTTTCCAATGCGTAAAAGGATGACAGTCCCTTTGGGGCTACTTCCGTTCTGAGCAACTCTTCCAAGAAACGCACCATGTTCGTTCCCTCCGCTTTCTCCGGCACAACGATGACGCAGATATTATTCTTGCGGGAACGCCCTTCGCTATCTTTGGCCCGCACTCTGACTTTAGTTTCCAGGTCCGTTAGCATCTTCTGCATTGCAGTCATCTTCTCTGGGAGGCCTCCCAGTTCCTTTTCCGTAGTTAGCACACTGTCCTTGAGCTTCCGGTGGTCATCTTTTAACAGGCTTAAGTCCGTGCCTATCGCTCCTATTTTCTCCTCCAGGGCCTCTCTAGAGGCTGTGATCGCCTGCATAATATCTGTCAGCGTTGGTTTAATGGGAGTTGCCCCGCTTCCCATTTCCAGTACCTCTTCTTCATCATCCGTCTGGGCACCAGGGGCTTCCACATTGAGGACTGTGTATCCTCTCTTCTTTTGAGTTCTCCCTATCTCCTCGGGTAGGTTCTGGCGTCCTCTCGCTATTTCGGATCTGCCTTGCACAGCAGTGGTCACCCACGCGGTAGTGCAGTGGGTGCTTGTCTTCGTCGTGCCTCCAGCGGTCTCAAAGCTGTCCTTTTCGCTACTGCAGCAGTGGCTTCTTCGGTAGACTATCCCCCTCTTTGTTACCGATTGCTCTCGTCTTTGGGTGCTCTGAGGCCACTCTCCTTTGTCCGCCCACATAGCGGTCACTGGTTAGGCGGCTTCGACCTCGGAGGGGTCCAGCGTAGCCTCACAGCCCGTGGTCCTGGCTCTCATGCCGTTGAGCAATGGGGTGTCTGGCTGTCCTTAGGGCCCTTTACCTCGCAAGCCTCCCTGCTTTGTCTGTGCGCCTATCTCTCAATGGCTCCACTGCCCTCTAGGTGCGCACTGCCTCCTTCGTGGGGCGGTCGGTTACCTGTAGGCAATTGAGTTCACTGTGCACCGCTCACCGGTCCTTTGTCCCACAGCTCGGAGCCTGCTGCTCCTTTGATTCAACCCCGAGGGTCTGTCCCGGCTGCTTCAAGCCCGCACTCTGCTGGAGGTCCCAGTGAGAAATGCTGGGGGATTGCTCTTGTTTGTCGCTGTCTCCCAAGGGTAGTCGCTGGAATGGCCAGCTCCCGCGGGCGTCCGCACTGGCTTAGGGGTTTTCTCACTCCCTCACAAGTAGCAGCACTATCCCTGGCTCTTGTTACGGACCGCGGGTGATAGGTCTCCCCGCGCTGGGCAGTCACCGGGCTCGCCTGCTCACTGCTGCTTGCGCCGCTTCAGTATCCCGGTCCACTCAGCGCGGCTCAATAGGACACGGGCGCCATCTTTCTTCCTCCCCCTCCATGCTTCTCCGTCCCGGTTTTATAGTGTCGGGTTCAGGACTGTCCGGACTGTGCGCGCTTGCTGTGGCCTCTAATTTCCCACCGGCGGGGCCTCACTGTAGGCAAATCTCTCCGCTCTACCAGGAGACAATCACTGCTCTGCCGGCCCTCTCTGTACCCGCTGCAGTGCGACCGCCATTTTGCTGCCAGACGCAATGCACCAGTATTAGTCCAAACCGGGGCCCAGGGACCGCTGTTTGAGGGGCTCAGGCTCACCTCGACTTCTCCTGCGAACTCCGGGTGACGTCCGGCCCCCAATTACAAGTCCGTGTTCACCGGGGGTGAAGAGCTCCCCTGTTCCGGAGCCGGAGCCCTCGCGGTGGGCTCAGTGAGCGCTGGGCACCATCTTGGTGCCGTGGTAGCCGCGCCAGGCCGCTCCGGATTCCGCTGGTCCGGTCTCCTCTGGGGTCACTTTGAGGCACACCTCCTGTCGCCCCAAGCTCTCAGGGCGCTCCGGTTTGCAGATCTGTATTCGTGTCTGCAGCCGGGGCTCAGGATTAATGCTTACGGGGCAAAGCGGCAGACGGAGCTCCTCAGCCTGCATCCTTTCACATTGGCTTCAGGCCACGCCCCCCAGCGACCTCCTCATGATGTCATGATTAGTGCACGGGTGGGGGTCAGTGTAGAGGAGCGGGATGGGGTCAGATGGGGAGAGATGCGGGGCTGTGACATTGGAGAGGAGTCGGGATGAGTGAGTAAAGGACTAAGATAGAGTTTGGCAAGTCGCGCAGAAGAAAAGAAAGGCGCGGCTGCCATTGTTGAAGCTGAAGTGCGGCGTGCCGCACTGTTTAAAAAAAAAACATAAGATAAAGCGCGGCGTGACACGCTGTTTTAAAAAAAATAATATTAGGTTGTGTGCAGAATCAGAACAGCTGCATGAGAGCTATTGATGATTAGAGGAGGCACTTACTTTGTTAAGCCATGCTAATGACTGTCTCCGTGGTGGCATGGAGTTGGTAGAGCCGCGCAGAAGAAAAGAAAGGAGCGCCGCTATTGTTGAAGCTGAAGCACGCCATGATGCTTAAAATAAACATAATATAAAGCGCGGCGTGCCGTGCTGTTAAAAAAAAAACCATAAGATACAGCGCGGCGTGCTGCGCTGCTTAATAAAATATATATTAGGTTGTGTGCAGCGTATAGATAAACCCCGGCATGCCACACTTAATTTGTTGAGTCATGCTAATGACTGTCTCCATGGTCGAGCCGCGCAGAAGAAAAGAAAGGCGTGGCCACCATTGTTGAAGCTGAAGCATGCTACAATGCTTAAAATAGACATAATATAAAGTGCGGCATACTGCGCTGTTTAAAAAAACATAAGATAAAGCGTGGGGTGCCACGCTGCTTAAAACGTTAGGTTGTGTGAAGTGTATAAGATAAAGCTCTGCGTGCCGCTCTGCTTAAAAAAAAACATAAGAGAAAGCGTGGCGTGCTGCGCTGCTTGAAATAAAAAAAAAAAGGTTATGTGCAGCGTCACTGTGCAGTTAGCCCCCAGGGCGGGTTGGGGAAGCTGGAGAGCGTAAGGAGAAAGTCATTTAAGAAAATAGTGCTCACTAACTGTAAATTAAACATACCAAGTAACAACACATGTAACAGGGGCATTCCTCATGGGAGGTTACTATTGGAGAAAAGGAGGTACGAAGGAGGGACTACTTAACAAATTAACCAATAGAAAAAAACATTTACAAAACACATCGAAAGGAGCCAATAAAATACATGGGTGGAACGTGGGCGGAGCTTAATGCTCATATCCTGAATACAGCATGTCTCGAAGAGACAGTGCAAGCGCTGCCTAGGCGAGACCTAAAAAGGAAAGAATGTGTGGTCCGACCATGTCATGCCCAAGGGATCCTCTTAAAATAGGGTGTTATTAGAGTATAATAGGTCAAAAATGGGCCCTGCCTGATGAGTGGGGGCGGGAACCCATCGAGACAAATTTGAGATGCCAACTTCTCTAGTAGTGCCTTGACACAAGTATCGATGACTTTATTTATATTAATAATGTCATTAAAATCCCAGAATAGAGTATTGGAGGGTCAGCTGAGTAAGAGCCTCATATTAAAAATTCATAAATTCTCCAGCATAGCCTGGGAGGTGGTAGACCAGCGCCCCCACACAGGCAAACTATGGAGAACTGATATACAAGTCCCCAGAGCTTCTGTCCCTTTAAGGTCCGGTGGACTACATGCAGAACACTTGAAACCTTTCCTAAAGCCAATGCCGACTCCCCCTCCTCTTTTACACACGTGTGGCTACCTGAAAAATCGAGCTCAGTATCCGGCGACCATAACTCATTCATCCATGTTTCTGAAGAAGATCCAACTGATACTGGCTAAGAAGATTATTAATAGAAAGAGCATTTTTATGAAGGGAGTGAACTGGAATTAGTGCGGCCCTAAAACGATTGTGACCAGTATGGGAATACAGCCAGCCGCCTGACTTACTCCACCGACCCGAAAGAGCCCCTTCGAAAGGGAGTAAAGCCGAACAGAGTCAACAAACCAGCGGCCCGAGCAGTTTCCGACTGAAAGCTTATTCCTGTAACTCATCTGGGGCCTAAAATTATGTCACTCCTGAGGTAAATAGCTGTGAGTAGAACCTGTAGCTGCTTTAAAATGGCCAGCATGGTAATCGCTGAAAACAGCTGCATGTGACTTGAAATATTTAAATCCTTGGCAGCTTTGATTCAATCTTATGTTGTCCTAAGCTTGATAAAATAAGTTCTTATGAGCTGCTTAGTAATAAACACTTATTAAATTCTCAAGTCAGTGTAGGTTTGTACATATATATATATATATATATATATATATATATATATATACACCTTACATATGTACGGAACCTGAGTACAGAAACTGTGGTCTTGGGTTATCACTGTCAGCTTGTGACGTTGCTTGCGCTGAGCATCTATTGCCTCTTCATGTCTTACTAATCCCAGTCCTCGCTGTATGAGAGAATACCAAAGCAGAAGCAGTCTAGTCAACCAGACCAAATAAAACACCATCACAAACAGATTCTGCACCATCCAGTGCACTTATTTACAGCTGTCACTTATGAACTAGGACTGCAAAGAGAAAGACCAGGACACGGAGTAATGAAGAATACTGGCAAGTAACTGGGTCAGGTGTCCCTTATGGGCTACTAATCCTGGCGACCAGTTCAAGAGCCCAACTGCGCTCCCTATGACTTTTGATATCTACTCCTAGAATGTTCAGTTATGTCGCAAGGAGCTACAGCTTCTCTTTAGCTCGTTTCACACTAGCCTGCTTGCAACCTTGCATTCTGAATGACAGGCGTGGCAACCAATAGCAGTAAAAGGGAATTTCCTGTGCAAGGGCAAGATTCCAATGTCATTGAGCACCATGCCCCAATCAGTGCTTCTCAGCCTCATTTGTGCAAACCCCACAGGGCCTCTCCGTGTTCCAACATCTGCTGACACCAAGACCATAGCACAGGGTGCAAACGGAACTGGGAGGACATGGGCTGCTGCCACAACTTCACTAACCCTGTTGCCGTTCCCCCCACATTACTCCATATGGGGTAAATTGTGGGTCACGCGGCTAGACCAGTTGAGTGACTCATGATGATGGCCCCTTCCTGCAGAATGTGATGAGGGGCCCCTGAGTCTCCCATATCGCACAGATATTAATTGTCCTTGGGCTGAATGTGGGGCCACTGAAAGGTTAGGGGCCCCTGAAGTGTTGGAGGGCCCCCTGCGCCGCTACGCCTTTGGGCTAGGCATCATCTTGGCTGGGGCTACAGAGACTGATGGCACAGTGAAGGGGGCCTCTTGCTTCACTACGTCCAACAAGACATGCTGAATTTGTCCTCAGATGACTACTCCTCAACACCACTGAAGATTTTGGGGAAAGGATGAGGCATGACAGCCAGAGCTGCCAACTTTGGAACTGTGGAACTAGGTTCAAATCTCAGCTTCGGATCAATATCTTCTGATCCTGGGCAAATCATTTTATCTCCTGTGCCTTCTAAAAAAAAAAATCTGGCCTTGTGTAATGATGTCACTGATGCTCATGTGGAATTCTCCAATACCTTTGGGGTGAGTTGTGCTACATAAAACTGCAATAAAACAAAAATACCAGGCCTCTGTGGATGTGCTAAATGCACTCTTCATTCACCAGGTGAACCCTGGCTATGAGCTGTTCTTGCTTCACCTAGCACGCCAATGAGTCCATGGACACATTTCCTATTAAGTTGCTAGAGTTGGTGAGCACATGCACAGTTGTTGGCCTGAGCAAGAGATACACCTGCAAATTATTGTGGGCTGCAGCTATTTGCACCTTCTACAAAAATATCTTAAAAAAATTTAGGCTTAAGCTCCCAGCCCTGCCAGCAGTGAATGGAGGTGCTGAACTGTGAGGACCATAGGCAATCCACACTGAGGCAGCATTCACATGAGAGGAACCACCCTAGAGAGAGAACAAAATAGCACAAAGAGCAGTGGCGCTGGAACTGGGGGTGCCGGAGGTGCTGCAGCACCCCCAAACACTTGAAACAGTTTAGATGGAGAATGAACAATCAAGGGACCATTGAAATGTTTTTCTTCTGGCAGTATTTGTTGTGTTCTAGAAGTTACTGGCCAGCTTCCCCACTTTAAAAATTGTTCCAGCCCCATTGACAAAGAGTGAGCTGTCCCCGACACATGCCAAGATCACAAAACTAGATGAATTAGAGGCCACTCAGCCACTGGTGCCGGAACCATTTTCAGAGTGCGGGTGCTGCCATCAATGTTACATCACTGAAGTCATCGGGTTTATGAAAAATCCAAGCGTCACACAAAGAACAAGACTAGCAAACGAGCCACACCCATTCAGCACAAGACTGGTGAGGGTGAGGGCGTGGTATGTAGCCGGTGGTATATTTGGGGCACGCTGTTAAAAATATATTACTAAAGCTTGGTGTGGTGTCGCATTGTCATTTGCCGACATCTCATTTTCTACTGAAATGGCCACTATATTTGCCCAGCCATGACACTTTACTGAAGAACATAGATAGCGCTCAAACGATAATGTGTGGAAAATGGGGTTTGCATATATAAATCATTTGCACATCACCAAGTAAAGTGTCTTGATTTGTTTTGATTATATTAAAATCTTTGTTTCCATTTCAGGGTTACAAAATAATGAGCTTCTTGCATGCTTTCCTAAAGGTGAGCCAAAAATCAAGAGTAGAATCAGACAACAGGAAGACTATGCAGCAGAGACTGAGGGCAGGGGCCTGATAGCACTAGCTATGAGAGCAATGGAGATGGCGTGAAGCTGGGGAGAAGATCAAGACAAGAAATCAAAAACAGGGCTATAGAAATTAGGAACAGGAGTGCAGAGATCAAGAGCAGGCTGTATCCGACAGGCATTCGGACGAGTAATGCTGTGCTGGTGCATGGAGACTGGAAAAAGGGTTTAGAACAAGGAACTCAAGGGTGTACCCAACAGCCCCAGGGACAAAGGAGGTCCTGCTACCTCATGGAAATTGGAACAAGGATTCAGAATAAGAAACTGAAGGATGTACCTAGCAGGCACTGGGGCAACTAATGCTTTAGTGGTACTTGGAACAAACACAGGAACTCAGAACAAGGTTAACCGCAAAAGTACAGACTCAAGCAAGAAAAGAACCACTGCCAATTCAACAAATGCATGGTCAGAACACCAGCAGGAAAAAGAGAAAAATGCACGGAATCAGTGTACAAAGTTAAGGCAGGTAGAAGGTGAGACTATGGGGCACCGAAGAAACAAATTAAATCAGAATGCCGCACAAGGCAGCCACAGGAAAGGAGGCCAAACACTGCCAAGGCACAAATAGGGATTCTTCTCAAATTCTCAAAGACAGGTTTACCAGTGCAGGCAACTGGAACTGAAAGCAGGAGCTCCCAGAAATGGCAGTTAATATCACAAATTCTGAAGGAAGAAACTAGTCTTAAATTTCTCCTTCCGGCTCACTTTTGAATCCAGAGCTGGTGTGAGCAAACTACAGAAGTGCAGAAGAGAGCAGTTGAAGTCCCTCCTCCATGTCCCTTCCAGATGGAGTGCATGGCGATTTCTCAAGGAAGCAACAAGTGGATAGAAATACATTTGGAATGGAACATGGAATGGATCTTGTCTAGAAACATGGCAGGAAAGAATGCAAGAGAGCACAAGGGCATGCTTGAGGTGATAAAACAGAATGTAAAGTGTAATTAGATTCACTAAAGATTTCCTCTCCAGCTCTCAGTGGAGCCATACAAGTGCCACAATGCAACAGTAGTTGGGAGGCAAACCTTGTCATGGAATATGGACTGGATCTGGTTTAAGACAACCTGTGTTTGAACTTTGGAGCATGGCCCAGGTTCCAAAGCAGTGTTCACAACGGAGGCAGGGTTGCAGAAGGTCTTCAGGTCACACTACTGATGGCAGGATGGGAGGATCCGGGCACAGGGCTCTTGCCTTTAAGACAGCTTTATTCCTCAACAACCTTCAAGCTATTTACATTCAGGCGCCTTTATTGCTCTTATAGGCATGTCACACTTTGCCAATGGTTTTTAGTGATGCTATACAGCAGTGGCTCCCAAACTGTTTAGAACCAAGACCCATTTGCGACCCGCCTACCTTTAATGGACATAAGGAGGGGCGATTTTTTAATGTAACTAAAGCATCGCGTGGTAGTGCGTTGTCATTCACAGACAGCACATTTTCTATTGAAATGTTCAATAACTTTGCACAGACATTCAGTTTTACTGGAAGAACTATATAGCACACAAAAGATAATGTGTGGAGATCGGATTTCTGTTCATATTTATCATTTGTGCATCACTAAGTAAAGTCTCTTGATTTGTTTTGATCCTATTAAAATCTCTGTTTCCAGCAAGCTTCAGAATTTCAAAAGCAATGGGCTTCATTTGTTCTTTCCTAACTGCTGAATGCATGCAGTTCATTTGCAGGTATTCACATTTTGTTGTGTGTTGCAAAAATGACATCTCAGAGGCTTTCCTTTCACATTCCCTGAACTCCAGCAAGTTTGTCACATAATTCACTTTAAAAACTCCTCTCACTTTACAGTCAGAGAAAGAAATGTAAACACCAATCCTGCAGCAATTTATCAGAGGACATATCCTGAAATTAGACCGCTGCCTTTGAAACACCGGCAAATGTGGCAAGTTAAACACAGAATTTAAAAGCATCATTATTTATTGCTCCCACTTTCCGGACCCTCGAAAAAGACAGTTTGCAACCCACAGTTTGGGAAACCCTGCTATACAGCATCTCTGATACTCTGCAGCATGGCTAAAGAAGAGAAAAAAAGCCTATGATGCAGCTGGTACGTCATTTTTTAAAAGTGCGCACCATGCATGTGCGTGCTTACAAATTGACGCACTGAAGTATACCAAAAAGAAAGATGAATAGAATGCTGGAAATAATCTCAGCCACTGGTAATTATTTGGGTCTACATCCCAATCCATTGTTATTTTGCACATCATGCCAGCTTAGGGCCTAATTAACAAATGGCCTCCGCAGTCACGGTGGAAGCCTTGCAGTCGCAGCGGAGGCCTCGAAGTCGCAGTGGGGGTCCCGGACTCATGGCGGGACCTCGGCAATGGAAAACTGCTGTACAGAGGTCCTGCCAAGAGCGTGGGACCCCCGCTGTGACTGCAAGGTCTCCGCCACGATTGCAGAGGCCATTTGTGAATTAGGCCCTTAGTTTGGACTCAGCCATATGCAAATCAGTCTTGACCCTTCTCCAATTGGAACAGTCCATCCCAAACTGAGAGGTTAGGTCCTCCTTGAACTGGAGTACAAAAAACCCAAGACCGGTCGGGTGTAGCTTGATCCTTGTCGCACAGTGTGCACAGACCCACATGGTCAATCTTGTCCCACTTAGGACGTCGAACTGAAGTAAACAAAAAAAGTGATAGATGGAATGCTTGAATTAATCTCAGCCACTAGTAATTACTTGAGACACATCCCAGTCAATGCCCAGTCAGTTGGTAGGTAGAACTGTTTTTTAGCCTTTTTTTCCCTGTAATACGCTTTACAGAGAACAATGAGAGATACATATATAACAGTTCAATAGATCATATATCGATTTACCAGGTTCTATGAAGCGAAAAAATACAGAACATCATAGTGATGTAATGGGAGATGTGTGTGAGAAAAACAGACATAAGAGGAGAAATCAGGGGGGAGGGTATAGGAAGAAGGTGAAACACCCTGCTAAATACCATAGACATAAGTGAAGCTGTTATTTAGTACTAGATTTTCAAATTATTCATTGTTAATACATTTTCTGACTTAAATTTTTTTATTTTTACATTTCCATTATTAGAGGGGTTGGTGGATAAACCATGCCAGAGACATTTGGTGGGATCGCGTGGCTTGGAGCTTCAAGGTAGAATCTAAATATGTGAGTCTTTAGTCCATATCTAAAAGCCAAGGTGTTCCCTGCTGTTCTCAGATGAAGAGGTAGAGAGTTCCCACGAGCTGAAAAGTGTGGAGAGTAGATGCCGCGAGGAGCAGGCCCGGTCTGGCCTTCTCATTGTGAACTGGTTTGAACATTTTTGCCAGGAATGATTTTGGTCTCCAGTCCGGCCCTGGTGAACCACACATACGTTCATCCAACCAGCACGTCTGGTTAACCAACAAAACAAGAAAAACATAGATTTGTGCTAGAATTCTTGCACATGTTCATAAACGTTCTCTTGAGATAATAATTATTTCCACAACCTTATGATTTCTGTGTCCAAAATAACCAATAGTAGGGCGATTTGATTCAAAATAAATTTACTACATTCACAATTATAGCCAGTTAAAGAATATATTTGCTGTAAACTTTCCAGAAGTAATCCTTACTGCTACTCATAAAACATAAACTATCTATGAGAAGCTTAAATGCTGAAGTTCAAAAGACACTTATCCAACTTTTGTGTAGCAGCGACTGAGGTCATCTGGGAAGCAGCTTGGTCCACAGTGCCTGTTCCTAACTACATCTTGAACTTGTTGACGACTAGACTGCAACTTTGAACAGACCTCTAGTTTCAGTAAGATGCGGCTCTACAGTGTGTTTCATACCCATTACGCTAGCTGCATGTGTTTTTTCTGGGGACAAGAGCTGTCGGTGTCGTGTATTGCAACCCAATTGTTACGGTAAATATCATTTTGTACATAAGTGCATTCATTAAATGTATGGACTATGGGAACTGTAGTCTGTATCCCTTGAGTCCTAACACAAACCTTTCAAAGGCATACACCGGAATTGTTTTTTTGTGTACTATGTAGCAAAATTTTCAAAGGCGGATGCCATGCATGGGCATACATGCACATACACAGAGAGTTAGCCATCTTAGAATGGTTTTCGGCATGATTTGATATTGATTTACCGTTCCAAGATGGCTGACTGCCTTTCTGGGAATCGTAAAATAATTCAAAATGTAGGTGTGGGATATTGCACAGATGTGCACCTCAAGAAAAGCAGCAGCTCAGCCCTTGCATCTAAAAAAAAGAAAACATTAAATAAAATGAAACATTGCCCTGCAAACCCTGGCACTGAGGTGCACTGTTTTTGCTAAAGGAAAATGCCGTCTGCCAGAAAGCGAGAAGCCAACGGCTGAAGTGGGTTGACCCATTACCTCAGGCTGCATGCTGTGGTGGATGGAAGCAAAGCGTGGTTGACAATTCAGCAGCCCATTGGATAAAGACTGATGACCTAAAAATCCTGTATGCATGTACAGTAAATATGATTTATTTGAAATACAAGAGCTGTCTCATAGAACAGACCTATAAATAACTCTGTATGTGTTTTTGTTAAGTGCAACATTCACTATAAAGTTGGCTTCTTGGCACTACAGGGTATGATCAACCAAGATGCAATACCATCCTAAATCGGAAACGGATCTGTTTTGAGAAGGCACCAAACTGCAGGTGATCCTGTTGCAATCAAAAGTGAATCGGGCATGAATTCCACTGTCTGCGCTGACAATACACTGGCTTTCTTCTATTTTGGGATTTTAATGCGGAAGTGATTCGCTGAGGACAATGGCTGAACCGCGTAATAAACGGTGAAATTTTTCTGAAAAAGCTCCAACCAAGCCCTATTTTGAAGTGGTTGGTGAACAGCGCAAAGTGACTTAAACTGCACGCTTTGGGCAATGGGAGTCCAGGCAATGATTTAAGAGCTGGAGAAGCAAGATCATTTTAAGTGCATCTGATGCTCCTGGGGGACAGGGTATACTCTGTAAAATGCCCATGACTGAAGTTTGTTCCTCTTCCCTCCTGGGTGCAGTAGCGTTTGACGACTTGAAAAAACTGTGGGGCGAAACATACATTAAAACAAACATACATACATACATTATAAAATTACATTACATTAAAAATTACAAGAAAGAAAAAGTAATAGTTTCACTCACCTTCTCCTGCAGCATGACCTCGATGCTCTCCAGTCCCTGGCTCCAGACTCCTCTGAGCGTGAGGTGACGTCAGACAGCCAACTCCCTTATCCAATTCAGGTGCTGCTCTCATGCTGCATGAGTGAAGCATCTGGATTGGCTGGAGCACGCTGCCTCAGCCCTCCAAAAGCCACTGGAGGCCTGTGCCTGCTCTCCAACCCAGCTGTCTAAGACAGCTGGGTTGGAGAGTTTGAATTGCACATGTAGGTATGACTGTAGCAAGGTGGCCGGCCAAAATGACCTGCGCACTTCAAACTGAAGGGGCCACAATGACACACTGGCCCTGCCCCCACACTCCATTCCTCAGAGAAGGAAAAATAAAATGGTAATAAAATCATTTATTACCATTTTATTTTCCACTCTTTCTGCAGGAGTGGGGGGGAGGTGACACTCCTCCGTTCCTATGGAGAAACTACCGCTGCTTGGGTGGACTCTTTCAGCATAGACCGTGTCTAACTACTGGCTGGTCCTGAGATGCCCATTGCTATGGGCTGCCCATGCCCTCTTGGGCAGGCTCCTCAGGCTCAGACTATATCTAGCCATATAATGTTTATTCCCACTGGCTTCTCCTATGATGCCCATCCCTATGGGTTGCTCCTGAGTGGGCCTCTTAGGAATAGACTATAACTGGTGGTGTAACCCCGCTTCCTGTGGGTTGCTCCCCTCCCACTTACGGCTGGACCCCTTGCTAGTCGTATAGCGATAGATTGTTTGCTGCTGCTCCACTGACTTATACCATGGCTGGTCATAGAGCAGTTTGACCCTCAGTACCACTCAGACCATAAGTCGAAGGTGGTTGTATAATGCCACTTGGGTTGCTCCTATGCTGCTCTTGAGTGGACCCTTCAGGCATATACTGATGCTTCTGCTGTGTGAAATCTTTTATTAAGTAAGCGTAATCTTGCATAAACCTTGATATTTCACATAATTTCTGTTTTTCTTCTGCTTACGCTGTCAATGCCATTTTAGCTCACGAGAGACCTGGTTTGAGAAGAAAATGCCTTGCAGGAACTGCGAAACTGGATGTGTGCAGCAGGCGCCTGCACCGGCGAAATTCACCCAGTGACTTTAGAAGCTATGGAAGGTACATGGAGCTGCTATCCTGCGTGGCTTTTTGTAAGGAAGGGAGGGCATGCATTGTATGCAATTTCTCATGAAACTGGCAGAGTACCCATAATTCTCACGAGAATTATGCAGATTATATTTTGAGAAAATAGCAATTTCAGCCACCCCTAGTAACAGAATGCCCATCCCTATGTGTTTCTACAATTCCAATCGTAGGTGGATTTCAGAGCATAGATTGTAGTTGATGGATGATTGCATCTTCAAATGGTAGCACCCATGGCACTTCCTACAGCCCCATAATCAATGTCTTTAAATTGCATGAAACCGACCACTCCAAAATATGGCATGTATCTATCTGCCTGCATGGTTGCGTCTATTCTCACACTCTTCCCTACACGTATGTCTCTGTTCAGCTACACGTGACAGTTTGAGTGATTTTTGCTCCACCCAACACCAAACCACTTCCCGCATACACTCACTACACTCTCACACTTTCTATTCATCTAAACTCCAGCGTATATTTCTTAAACTTCCTATATCATACTCTGTTTCGCTTCAAATGCATGCCACAGCACAGCAAAATGCCTTAAAAAAAGAGCACAATCCTGATTCTCGTGCGTGATATCGAGTCACTTTGATGTAGGAGTTTCTCCCCGGAATATCGAGGTAGGAATCTCGACGGCACCAAATATCGTGGACACAATATCAAAGGACAAAATAGCGAAAAGTAAGTGAGTATATTTTCTGTACCTAACTCCACATATATGTACCTTAAATAAAATTCTTAAATTCCATATTTATAAAGCGCAACTTATCACCCCTAAGGATATGCAGGCGCTGGGGGCCGTTGGGGAGATTAAGTGAGCTGTTGCCCAGAATCACATGGTGCTGAGCTGAGCTGCTGTCAACGCCGGGGATCGAACCGCAAGCCCTGCGCGCCGGAATCAGCTGCTCTGGCCGCTGCACCACACCTCTCATTTTTATCCCCAGAGTGCATAAATTTGGAGTTCTATACTTCCTCTATACGCATTTACATTTGGATATCTTGTCTGTGATATTAGGACCCTATCATTTGAAGCATTCCCATGGAGTAGCGTGTGATCCAGCGCGACTAATATAACTTCCTCTCCTGTGGACATAATATCCAGGTTGGAAACACAACAACTATACCAATATGACGGTGGGGCCCATAACACCTCATATACATTCACTCACTTAAATATTCCCTGGATCTCATCCACCTTTACCTAGGAGAAAAAGTTAAAGACTGCTGGAAGTGAACGGGATACCTTTTAAAGTCGACAAGATATTTTCTCAAACATCATACATAATTAGACTAAATCCTGTCGATTTCTAAAACATCAAAGTATTCCGCTCATTGGTCGATGGACCAACTAGTAGGAATCAGTTGATGGTGATTAAGACCAGCTCAATCACTTTAACCTATTAATATTTGCATTTATCATTGAGCTAAAGAACCACAGACTCATAGTTTAATTTATAATAAAGTTTATCTAAAGATTTAAAGATGCATAGGAAATCTAAATTTTATTAATCAATTAATACATTTATCATCATTATAAAGAAGAAACTTTAAAGGAATTATGCATACCCTTTTGGATGGAAAAATAAAGTTCGTCACAGCAGATAGATTGCGGATCACAGCATAGAAACTCCCAAAAACTGACTGACTGTCCCGCTAAACAGGCCTCCTCTACAGGACACCTATACAGGTTTCCCGTAACGTTCCCGTTCGTTCCCAGTCAGATTTAAAACAAGAAGATTTAATTATTTAAAGAAAATGGCCTATAGAAAAAATAGCAGCGGTTCTCCAGTATCAGCGTCCAGTGCTCAAAAATTATGTATGAATAGCGCTCTTCCTACTTAAGAGTAGGTCCTCTTATACCCTATTACTAGCTTACTAAACAGAAATGTTTCAATCTTTGGGGCAAGATTCACGCTAATTGGTCCATTGGAGGGGTGGCAAACATCTCCTCATTGCCCTCCTTGTTCAAACCAGTTCCAACAAATGTTTATAATTTGCGTCCTTTCACACGGTTTCAGGACATTACCAATCCGATTGACAGTTCCTCACTTGTAACTTCTTCTTGTATCTTTATTAAAACAGTTCATTGTTAATTCACGGCTGCATCTTCAGTTCCCATGCATTCTCGCTGAGTCCCTTTTTGGCACCCATCTCGCTGATTGGTCAGGGTGACCTTGATCCCCTTTTCATTCTGTGCTCAATAGGAAACCACGTGGTTGGGTTCTACAGCTTTTCTTCCGCTTGGAAGCCATTTTGCGTCTGCGCGTTTAAGCTCATCTACCTCGGCAGCCATTTTTTACAGCGCGGCCAAGCAGGCCTGAACTAACTATTATGAAAACAAACACAATAATAGTTAAGAATAAAGAAAATAAGCCTTTTCGTTTCCCACCCGTCATTCTCACGTACCCCAATTAGGTGTTTACCTAGCAAAAGCAACATATCAAGCTAATTTTACTTACCATCCATATTCTTTTGCCACAATACAAATTACTACATAGCAGAAATCATGCAAAAATCACTCTAATTAGTACGCAATTGATGATATCACTATTATTTCACATTTACAATTGTAAGTAAGTTAGTTTGCACATAAATTGCCTTTTTAGTAAAAATGTATAATAAGAAAACCGTAAAATGTTGATTAATTTTCAAATCAATTAATAACGTTAATAGTTAATATTAATATTTAGGGGGTTCAAAATTTTCTCAGTTACCTTGCTCCATCAACTCCCCCCTTTGGTGATTTTTAATATCACCACAAAAACCCATGTCACACAAATTTTCAGATAGCATTGTTTCTTGTCCTTTTGCATTTTGTTAGTTTTACACATCTGTATCCCTTTCATCTTGTCTTTTTGTTCTCTCATACATGCTTTCTTTCAGTTCTTCCAGTTCTATTTCACCTAATTCTCGTTCTCTTTCTTTATTTATCTTATTTTCTCTTTTTATTTTGTTTTGCCTTTTTCTCCTTTTTATACATATAATAATAAATTTCAAACATAACACTACTAAAATTGCTACTGTTGCTGATATCAAAACTTTCCCTACAATAGAACTACCTATCTCAGTGAACCATTTTGGTATTGAGGAAAAACTCTTACCAAGCTTCTCCCAAGCATTTTCAACCTCCAGTGGAACAAGTTCTTTGTGCAAATTAGTAATATTCTTTATATACTTTTGTATATTTTCACTTTTATCTGGAATGTAAGTGCAACAATGTTGGACTTTCAGCATTCCACAGACTCCTCCCTCTTTTGCCAAAAGAATGTCAAGGGCAAGTCGATTTTGCATCACCATAGCTCTCATGGCAACCATTTCGGTATTTACCATCAAGAACCCTCCAGCAGTGTTCGTTGATAAACGATCTACCACTGTGGACAATTTCCAATTTTAAATGCATTCAAAGATATTCCCACTGCTGGTATCATTGCTCCAAAAATGTCACCCACTATTTCTGAAAAACTTTCTCTTTTTCTACGTGTGAATGTTGCACCCATTTCGTGTGTTCCTTTTTCTTCTCTTTCTACATGAAAATTTTTGGAAAGACCAAACCTAAGTAGCATGTCCCATACCAATGGTCCGGCAACCTGTAATAAGCTCTGTTCCCGCATACATAATAGATCCCTGGAAATATTGGATCTTTTCCTCCTTTGAATCCCCATCCTCCTAAAATTTTATAATTATCTCGGCATTCACTGGAACCCACGAAATAGTTGTCATATCTAGTTCTATTTCTACTAATACACAACTTTCCCTGTTGGGGCCAATCCAGAGTCATAGCTGCATTTGTCTTTTTCTTATCATTACTTTCTACTGCCCATAGGGGTGTTTTTGTCTCTTCTTCTATTACCTTTCTTTGAAATTTGACTCTTCTGCTTTCCACCATCTCTAAAAATACCTTTTCTTCATCCTTTAACTCACAGGTAAGGTTGTGTTTAACTATATCATCTAATGTCAAATCTTTATTTTCTAAGAAAAATTCACCAAACAATTTTGCTCCTTTCACCCTGTTCAATTCAGGAATTATAGGAATTTTTGCAAAAATCTTATTTATATCAGTGTAATAATATTCTAATCTACCTGTTTTATAAAACAAACTGGCTAAAACACTACATGTTATTCCATACGTCAAAGGAAGGTGATGATAGGTTACACCTTCTGAAACAGACGCAGGCAATTGCATACAAACATAACAATCTCTTACATCCATGGTTTCTACATATTCATATAATAATTTTGTGAAAACGTTCTTTGAAAAATCAGTTATGGATCTATCTTTATGTAATTCTGCACTATCTATTAATGTTGCTGTGTTCTGTATATTAGCTTCCTTATCCTTCTTTGTGCTGTTCCCTAATATAGACGTTTCTTCTACAGCTAATCTAATTGGAATGGTGATCGCTAAAATAAGCCATACGAACATTAATAAACCTGTACAAAAGAAACACATTCTACACCACCTACGTAAAAACGCACATCTATTCTCTGTGTCTACCATCTTGTTCTATTACCTATATATATTTGTACAGAAAATGTGTCACCACACCTCAAAATGACGTTTTAGCCACTTTACTTTCTCACTTTGTCTCGTTTGGTACTCTCTTTAGTTCTTCTCAGAACTCTTTCTTGTCTTATTCGGTTTTAGTGTCCAGTCCAGCAAAACTTCTTTTAATCTCTTCAAAATTGTTGCACTTCACTTTCACCCGTTTGTTTGCAGATTTGTTCTGGGTTCTCGTGAGTGATTTCTTCTTCCTTGATATCTGTTAGTGCGATGTATAGCCACTCAGGTGACTTATATTTCAAATTAGCCTTCTTTATTCTCTTCGTTTTCTGTAATTGTTTTCCACTTTGTTTTTCTTGTTCCTTTTGACTTGTTATCTCATTTACTTGTTCTGCATTATCTTTGTTTATGTTTATGATTTTGTATCTCAATCTTTTGACTTCGTGGGGCCAATTATCTCCTTTTCTCTGCCTTTTCGGTTCACTTTCTTTTTCTTCTCGTTCTGCTCTCCAAGTTCTCTTTCTTGGACCTAGTTTCTGTTTTCTCTCTCCTTCACTTTCTTCTGATTCTGTTTCAGACCTTACTTCATTTCCTCTTATTTTGAACTTTATGATTTCACTTTCTTTATCTACCTCTGCTTCCTCCTGTGTCTTTTCTGTTTGATCACTAATTTCTATCCCTCCTCGATGTTCTTCCGGATCTCCGTTGATCTCTCTATCTGTTTCTATATTTCCCTGTTCATTTGTTTGTTGTTCTGTCCTTATTTCTCCTCGGGTGTCTTCCGATTTCTCTATCTCTCTATTTGAATCTATCCCTGCTTTGTCTATTTTGACACTTTTTGTAGGATTCTTACCATAACTTGTGCTTGGCTGTTCACTGTCACTGTCTCTTTGTTCAGTTTCTTCATTTATGGTGTCAAATTTCCATTTATTCTTTAGCTTTTCATCACAGTCTGATTGATCTGTATCAGATGCTGAACTGGTATCTGATATTTCCAGATGTCGACTTACAGGTCGATCTTCAAGTTCTGGAACTTTTGCTATTTCAAATTCTTCTCCTGCTGTTAAACTTGTACCTGGGTCTTCCAGATGTCGACTTACAGGTCGATCTTCAAGTTCTGGAACCCTGCTTGTTTCTTCTTCTGCATCAGATGCTGAACTGGTATCAGATATCTCCAGATGTCGACTTACAGGTCGAGCTTCAGGATCTGGAACTCTGATGGTGTGGCTGGCATGCACCCAGTTTTTCACTCCTGCACACTTGACTGCAGTTGTTGTCACCAGGATCACTTGTCGTGGTCGGTCCCAGCGATGAACCAAACAGTTTCTTCTTCTGTGGACTTTTATGCGGACCCAATCTCCTGGGCTCAAATCATGAGCTGGTTTTCTTTCAAGAGTGGTTGCATCCGGTCCAACCTGATGAAACACAGAATGTACCACATCAGCCAATCCTTTGCAATAATCCAATACGAGATCATCAGTTATAGTCAGCAGTTTGTTGACAGGTACATGTGCTTGTCTCATTGCTCGTCCCATAATTATCTCGTGGGGACTCATACCTGTTTTTCTATCAGGTATGCTTCTGATAGTCATGAGTACCAGTGGAAGGGCATCTGGCCATTTGAGTCCTGTGGCTTGACACATTTTCCCTAACCTATTCTTTATTGTTCCATTCACTTGTTCTACCACTCCAGAAGCCTCTGGTCTGTATGCACAATGTAATTTCTGTTGAATACCAAGAGCTTCACATATCAGTTGAATTAGTTCATTTTGAAAATGTGTTCCTCTATCTGTTTCAATCGTTACTGGAAAACCATACCTTGGAATGAATTCTCTCAACAGGAGCTTAGCCACAGTAATCCCATCATTCCTTCTGGTCGGATAGGCTTCCACCCAACGAGAAAACAAACAGACGACCACTAGAACATACCTCAGTCTATTGCTTGGGGGCATTTCTATAAAATCTAGTTGCATTCTCGTGAAAGGACCTCCCTCTCGTCCTATTGTTCCTAGACTCACTACTGTCTTCCTACCTGGATTTATCTGTTGACAAGTAAGACATCTCTGACAAAGACTTTCAGCTATGGCTCTGAATTTTGGGTTATACCAGGTTTGTCTGAAAAGTCGGATCATAGCATCTCTCCCAATATGAGCTTGTCCATGGTACATCCGTGCCATGTCAGAAATCAACTGCAATACAGTTCAAAATCTTTTTCATAGTCAGGCATTCCCAGTGCCGGCGCTTCACACAGTCTTGCTTTTAGCTCTCTGAATGCCTTCATCTCTTCATCATTTAATTCAAACGGATCTTTAACATCCTTTTTTGGCAGTCGCTGTAATGGTTTTGCAATTAGCGAAAATCCACTTATCCATTGTCGACAATATCCAACCATTCCCAGGAACATTCTCACCTCTCTTTGTGTCATAGGAGCTCTCATTCCTCGGATAATCTTTATTCTCTCTGTCGTTACCTTACGCATTCCCTTTTCAATCTTATGACCTAGGTATTGAACCTCCTGTTGACAAAACTGTAATTTCGATGGGGACACCTTATGTCCACCTCCTGCTAGATGGTTCAGTAAAGCAATGGTGTCTGTAACACATGCTTCTCTGGTTTTTGATGCCACTAATAGGTCATCAATGTACTAAACCATCACCGATTTCTCAGGCATTCTTAAATCTTCCAGTGATTTCTTTAAGATCTGATTAAAGATCGAGGGGCTTTCTGTATACCCCTGAGGAATTCGGCACCATGCCAAAATACGCTCTCCGAACCTGAATGCAAATAATGGCTGGCTATCTGGATGCAACGGGATAGAGAAAAATGCATGGCACAAATCAATGACTGTGTACCATTCTGCCTCTCGTGGAATCTGATATAGAATTACAGCTGGGTTTGGTACAATTGGACAACAAGGATCAACGATTTTATTAATCTTTCGTAAATCCTGCACTATTCTATATGTTCCATTTAGCTTTTTCAGTCCCATTATGGGCGAATTACATGGACTGCTCATTATTTCTTTCAAAATTCCTTGTTCGATCATTTTGTCTATAACGGGTGTTATTCCTTCAATGATTTCTGGCGTCAGTTTATACTGTGGGGTATTTGGAAAATTTGTTCCTTCTCTGACAGAAATTTTAACAGGGTCTACTCCTTTCATTAACCCAATATCTTCACCTGTAAAATCCCACACCTCCTGTTTTACTGTCTCCTTTAATTCATTTGGGATTTTCTCTACATCGAATACAGGAAACAAATCATTCACTCTGGGCTCTAATTCTGCCATGGTCATTTTATATAACACATCTTCATCTGGCATCTGAAATGCAATTCCATCCGGAGTACAATAGATGGTGCAGTTCATTTTGCAAAGTAGATCGCGTCCAAGTAAATTTACAGGACTACAATCACATACCACAAATCGGTGCATTTCTCTAAATGGTCCTACTTTTACTTCTACTAATTTGGTAAGAGGCGCTTTGATTTGCTGGTTTGAGACACCAACGACTTGGATATATTCACCTGAGAGAGGAAGGTTTGGAATTTCCACTGATCTAACAGTAGAACGGGTAGCTCCAGTGTCCACAAGGAATGTTACATCTGCACCATTCACTTCTCCATCCACAAATGGACCTGACTGATCTACCTCTAGAGTTGCGCCAAGCACGCACTCTTCCTCCTCTCCTAGGCACCGTCATAAACTTTCATCCGATTCATTCCCATCCTGCCGTAACCAATACTGCGATATCGCAGCTACGCGCGGCAATTGTGTTACCTGCTCTCCTCCGTAGAATCCTGTCTCTGCACTGTATCTCTGTGGATTTACACTCTTGGGAAGTGGTGGTTGTGGCACCTGACTCTGTTGAGTAACTACCTGCGGTTGTTGCAGCTGTTGGTAACTCACCTCACTCTGCACCTGTGGATTTAATGATTGATTTTCTGCATTAGCTTTTGGAAGAAATTTACACTTGTTTCTCCAATGCCCTAACTTTCCGCAATTGTGGCATGGCCACTTTTTGCTTTGCTTCTTCTATACTCATTTGGCCTTTACCTTTACCTATATTCGGTTTAGATTTAGTTTGTCCTGTCTCATTATTCTGATTATTTAATTGAGCTTCCTGTTTTTCTGCAACTTTCACTTGCGCCCACATTGCTTTCTCTTTTAATTTCGTTGTCTACTCTCAATGTCATCACTACAATACTTAGCATACCTCAACACTTCATCTACTGTACTGCTCTGCCACCCTATCATATGCTGTTTAATCATTTCACTTATCTCTGGTTTCAGCCCATAAACAAATCTATACACAAAATGACTCATGTCTTTCTCATTCAGAGTCTAATAGCCACTATACTGTTTGAAAACCAATAGTAGCCTCGCATAGTATGCATGTCCTTACTCTCCTGCGTAGTTCTGTCAATTTTTACCCAATCAGTTTCTTTGGGCGGAATTTTGTTTTTCAAAAGGTAATAACTTGGTCATATTTCCTCATGACCTCTGGTCCTGGCGCTCCTGTTTTTACATCTCTGGGATATTCTACAGTTGGCCAATCAACAGTAATTTTACATTCCGTCCACAAATCAGCTGGTACCACAATGTCAAACAATCCATCCAAATCTATCCACAACACCTTCGAAACTTTGACAAACCTTTCCACTTGTCTATACCATTCTACAGGTTTCTCTCTCAATTTTGGAAAGTCATTTGTAAATGACAGTATGTCTTGTCTGGACCAGGGGACATGTACATGACTACCTCCTGGAGTTTCTCTCATCGGATACTCCCTTACAACTGACTCCTTGTCTGTCACCGCAAAAGCCAAAGACGCTTTGTCAGTTGTTTTCTCATTCCTTTTAGTCCACATGCTTCTCCATCTGTCCACATCACCCCACTTTCTCAGCAAAACAATCAACTCTTTTATCTGGGTTAACCGTCCTGATGTATTCAGATTTTCTATATCTTTCTCACAAAAATCTACTCTATATGGTTTCTGTAAACTCCTGACTTTCACAAATTCTACTCCAAGTTCATTCGCTGTCTCTTCCAATTTGTCATGTAGATTTCTAGCTCTCCAAGTAATGCTCTTGCACAAGAACATTATCTCGTCGTCCTGATATGTTTTCAGTTTTTCTGTGCCAATGGTCCCTAAAATTAACTCTTCCATATCTATTTTTAACCTAATTACATCTAATGGTTTTGGTTCTGTCTCTTTCTTTTGCAAATTTCTCATCCACTCATTTAATTCGTCTGGAGTTGGACCTACAGGTGTACTATTTATTTCTATCCAATTTCTATTCCTTTCTGGAGTTTCTGATGCAGACTCAGTTCCCATAGGAATTTTCCTTATTTCACTCTCATTTATTGTCAGGTTGGTAGGTGGGCTCGGTCTATATGAACTGACCAAATTTCTTGCCCCCTCAGTTTCTAGTTCCATCCCTTCTCTCATTCTTTGCAAATTCGAGTTCATAGGGATAACTAAGGAATGTTAATCTATTTTCTGGTTCTCAAAAACTGGTATTACTGGTCCTATTGTCACTGGCACAGTCTCAGCTTCCATGTTCATTGTTAACTCTCTTATTTTCTCAGTCAATTCTTTTGTAGTTTTTGCTAACTCTGCTGCATTATCGCCATCACATTTTTCGCTTTGTGGGGATTTTAACTGTTCATTTGACCTATTTATCTCATATCTGCATTCTGGACTTTTATTCTTCCCAGTTTCCATTGGCGGTGCATTGGGTATCACCACCGCTGAATTCTGTTGATATGGAGGTGGGTTTCTGTTTAAAATATCTTCCAGCAACTCATCCTCTGTCTCGCTACTTCCATACCTGTACCTTTCTGTAACTGTATGTTTCCTTTTCTCCGTACACTTCTTTCTTGTACCTTCCTCAACTGCAAAAGCTGGAAACAAACCTTCTGCCATATTAGCATATCTCCACCGCTTCATTCTGTCCTCATGATTCACTCCCCACATTCTTCCAGGAACAAAACCACGATTCTTTTCACCTCTGTATCTTTCTCGTTCATACATCTCATCTTCCCATTCACCTAACGCCTCAAACTGTGTCGGTCTAGGTTTTGGCTCAAGCTTTGTCATTTTCTCTCTCAAATTTCGAAGTACTGCTACGTTAAATGAACCATTCTCTGGAAAAGCCAATATTCCATCATTCTGAGTATATTTTGTCCAATTTTCTAACCAAATGCAAGTATGATAACCATATTTCAGCATCATATGCGAAGCTGGTGTTTTCGGCGGAGGAATTACCTGTCCCTCTCTAGTTACTACTTTCTTGTCTTTCTTAAAGAAGTTCTTAATTTTCGCCATCCATGACGGTTTCTCTCTACCATATTCATAATAAGCCATATTTCACGATTTCTTTCCCTTCTGCAAGCTCGTAACTCTATTCTGATCTCTATGTGCTATTCAGACCTATCCCAGCGCGTCTCACACTAACGCACCAATCCGAAGCTTCTACGTCACTGCTTTTCAGACCTATCTCAGCGCGTCTCACACCAACGCACCAATCAGGGCGTTTTCCGTGTGTCTATTGCACTGGCGAATCCCAGCGCAGCCTTTTTGTCAACGTCAGTTCTGCTCCTGACCCCTCCTTTACAACATTTATCGGCAATTCTTTTTCTTGACTAAATCTTATTAGTTACAACATAAAACACATTTCCATTGTCTGTTTTCGCTAAACAAAGTGATAGTTTTACTCAATTTTTCAAGAATACAGTTTCGTTCGATAAGTGTAGCACTTTCCTCTACCTTACCCTTCTTTCAAGCAAGGGGTAAACCCGTTTCTCTGGGGATAAAACACATGTGGAGACTATACTGCTCCTGAGAATTAAGGCCAGAGTTTCACAAGAAAACCGGTTGCTATTTCACTCATACACGTTTTATACAGAAAATGTCCCTATCATAACACAACCTGTGTTATCACCATTTTGAAAACCTAGACAATGCACTATTCCGTGTGACTTCTCTTGCCACACGTGTCCACTTCCTACTTCCCGGAAGCTTCAAAATTTCCGACTTACATATAACATAACACGACTCAATATAAAGTGTTAAACATGTAATAATCAATAATCAATAATCAATAATCACCAAACTAATCTATAGTAACCATAACTCTGCTACCAAGAAATCTGATCCAGCGCGACTAATATAACTTCCTCTCCTGTGGACATAATATCCAGGTTGGAAACACAACAACTATACCAATATGACGGTGGGGCCCATAACACCTCATATACATTCACTCACTTAAATATTCCCTGGATCTCATCCACCTTTACCTAGGAGAAAAAGTTAAAGACTGCTGGAAGTGAACGGGATACCTTTTAAAGTCGACAAGATATTTTCTCAAACATCATACATAATTAGACTAAATCCTGTCGATTTCTAAAACATCAAAGTATTCCGCTCATTGGTCGATGGACCAACTAGTAGGAATCAGTTGATGGTGATTAAGACCAGCTCAATCACTTTAACCTATTAATATTTGCATTTATCATTGAGCTAAAGAACCACAGACTCATAGTTTAATTTATAATAAAGTTTATCTAAAGATTTAAAGATGCATAGGAAATCTAAATTTTATTAATCAATTAATACATTTATCATCATTATAAAGAAGAAATTTTAAAGGAATTATGCATACCCTTTTGGATGGAAAAATAAAGTTCGTCACAGCAGATAGATTGCGGATCACAGCATAGAAACTCCCAAAAACTGACTGACTGTCCCGCTAAACAGGCCTCCTCTACAGGACACCTATACAGGTTTCCCGCAACGTTCCCGTTCGTTCCCAGTCAGATTTAAAACAAGAAGATTTAATTATTTAAAGAAAATGGCCTATAGAAAAAATAGCAGCGGTTCTCCAGTATCAGCGTCCAGTGCTCAAAAATTATGTATGAATAGCGCTCTTCCTACTTAAGAGTAGGTCCTCTTATACCCTATTACTAGCTTACTAAACAGAAATGTTTCAATGTTTGGGGCAAGATTCACGCTAATTGGTCCATTGGAGGGGTGGCAAACATCTCCTCATTGCCCTCCTTGTTCAAACCAGTTCCAACAAATGTTTATAATTTCGTCCTTTCACACGGTTTCAGGACATTACCAATCCGATTGACAGTTCCTCACTTGTAACTTCTTCTTGTATCTTTATTAAAACAGTTCATTGTTAATTCACGGCTGCATCTTCAGTTCCCATGCATTCTCGCTGAGTCCCTTTTGGCACCCATCTCGCTGATTGGTCAGGGTGACCTTGATCCCCTTTTCATTCTGTGCTCAATAGGAAACCACGTGGTTGGGTTCTACAGCTTTTCTTCCGCTTGGAAGCCATTTTGCGTCTGCGCGTTTAAGCTCCTCTACCTCGGCAGCCATTTTTTACAGCGCGGCCAAGCAGGCCTGAACTAACTATTATGAAAACAAACACAATAATAGTTAAGAATAAAGAAAATAAGCCTTTTCGTTTCCCACCCGTCATTCTCCGTACCCCAATTAGGTGTTTACCTAGCAAAAGCAACATATCAAGCTAATTTTACTTACCATCCATATTCTTTTGCCACAATACAAATTACTACATAGCACAAATCATGCAAAAATCACTCTAATTAGTACGCAATTGATGATATCACTATTATTTCACATTTACAATTGTAAGTAAGTTAGTTTGCACATAAATTGCCTTTTTAGTAAAAATGTATAATAAGAAAACCGTAAAATGTTGATTAATTTTCAAATCAATTAATAACGTTAATAGTTAATATTAATATTTAGGGGTTCAAAATTTTCTCAGTTACCTTGCTCCATCAACTCCCCCTTTGGTGATTTTTAATATCACCACAAAAACCCATGTCACACAAATTTTCAGATAGCATTGTTTCTTGTCCTTTTGCATTTTGTTAGTTTTACACATCTGTATCCCTTTCATCTTGTCTTTTTGTTCTCTCATACATGCTTTCTTTCAGTTCTTCCAGTTCTATTTCACCTAATTCTCGTTCTCTTTCTTTATTTATCTTATTTTCTCTTTTTATTTTGTTTTGCCTTTTTCTCCTTTTTATACATATAATAATAAATTTCAAACATAACACTACTAAAATTGCTACTGTTGCTGATATCAAAACTTTCCCTACAATAGAACTACCTATCTCAGTGAACCATTTTGGTATTGAGGAAAAACTCTTACCAAGCTTCTCCCAAGCATTTTCAACCTCCAGTGGAACAAGTTCTTTGTGCAAATTAGTAATATTCTTTATATACTTTTGTATATTTTCACTTTTATCTGGAATGTAAGTGCAACAATGTTGGACTTTCAGCATTCCACAGACTCCTCCCTCTTTTGCCAAAAGAATGTCAAGGGCAAGTCGATTTTGCATCACCATAGCTCTCATGGCAACCATTTCGGTATTTACCATCAAGAACCCTCCAGCAGTGTTTGTTGATAAACGATCTACCACTGTGGACAATTTCCGAATTTTAAATGCATTCAAAGATATTCCCACTGCTGGTATCATTGCTCCAAAAATGTCACCCACTATTTCTGAAAAACTTTCTCTTTTTCTACGTGTGAATGTTGCACCCATTTCGTGTGTTCCTTTTTCTTCTCTTTCTACATGAAATTTTTTGGGAAAGACCAAACCTAAGTAGCATGTCCCATACCAATGGTCCATCAACCTGTAATAAGCTCTGTTCCCGCATACATAATAGATCCCTGGAAATATTGGATCTTTTCCTCCTTTGAATCCCCATCCTCCTAAAATTTTATAATTATCTCGGCATTCACTGGAACCCACGAAATAGTTGTCATATCTAGTTCTATTTCTACTAATACACAACTTTCCCTGTTGGGGCCAATCCAGAGTCATAGCTGCATTTGTCTTTTTCTTATCATTACTTTCTACTGCCCATAGGGGTGTTTTTGTCTCTTCTTCTATTACCTTTCTTTGAAATTTGACTCTTCTGCTTTCCACCATCTCTAAAAATACCTTTTCTTCATCCTTTAACTCACAGGTAAGGTTGTGTTTAACTATATCATCTAATGTCAAATCTTTATTTTCTAAGAAAAATTCACCAAACAATTTTGCTCCTTTCACCCTGTTCAATTCAGGAATTATAGGAATTTTTGCAAAAATCTTATTTATATCAGTGTAATAATATTCTAATCTACCTGTTTTATAAAACAAACTGGCTAAAACACTACATGTTATTCCATACGTCAAAGGAAGGTGATGATAGGTTACACCTTCTGAAACAGACGCAGAGCAATTGCATACAAACATAACAATCTCTTACATCCATGGTTTCTACATATTCATATAATAATTTTGTGAAAACGTTCTTTGAAAAATCAGTTATGGATCTATCTTTATGTAATTCTGCACTATCTATTAATGTTGCTGTGTTCTGTATATTAGCTTCCTTATCCTTCTTTGTGCTGTTCCCTAATATGGACGTTTCTTCTACAGCTAATCTAATTGGAATGGTGATCGCTAAAATAAGCCATACGAACATTAATAAACCTGTACAAAAGAAACACATTCTACACCACCTACGTAAAAACGCACATCTATTCTCTGTGTCTACCATCTTGTTCTATTACCTATATATATTTGTACAGAAAATGTGTCACCACACCTCAAAATGACGTTTTAGCCACTTTACTTTCTCACTTTGTCTCGTTTGGTACTCTCTTTAGTTCTTCTCAGAACTCTTTCTTGTCTTATTCGGTTTTAGTGTCCAGTCCAACAAAACTTCTTTTTAATCTCTTCAAAATTGTTGCACTTCACTTACACCCGTTTGTTTGCAGATTTGTTCTGGGTTCTCGTGAGTGATTTCTTCTTCCTTGATATCTGTTAGTGCGATGTATAGCCACTCAGGTGACTTATATTTCAAATTAGCCTTCTTTATTCTCTTCGTTTTCTGTAATTGTTTTCCACTTTGTTTTTCTTGTTCCTTTTGACTTGTTATCTCATTTACTTGTTCTGCATTATCTTTGTTTATGTTTATGATTTTGTATCTCAATCTTTTGACTTCGTGGGGCCAATTATCTCCTTTTCTCTGCCTTTTCGGTTCACTTTCTTTTTCTTCTCGTTCTGCTCTCCAAGTTCTCTTTCTTGGTCCTAGTTTCTGTTTTCTCTCTCCTTCACTTTCTTCTGATTCTGTTTCAGACCTTACTTCATTTCCTCTTATTTTGAACTTTATGATTTCACTTTCTTGATCTACCTCTGCTTCTTCCTGTGTCTTTTCTGTTTGATCACTAATTTCTATCCCTCCTCGATGTTCTTCCGGATCTCCGTTGATCTCTCTATCTGTTTCTATATTTCCCTGTTCATTTGTTTGTTGTTCTGTCCTTATTTCTCCTCGGGTGTCTTCCGATTTCTCTATCTCTCTATTTGAATCTATCCCTGCTTTGTCTATTTTGACACTTTTTGTAGGATTCTTACCATAACTTGTGCTTGGCTGTTCACTGTCACTGTCTCTTTGTTCAGTTTCTTCATTTATGGTGTCAAATTTCCATTTATTCTTTAGCTTTTCATCACAGTCTGATTGATCTGTATCAGATGCTGAACTGGTATCTGATATTTCCAGATGTCGACTTACAGGTCGATCTTCAAGTTCTGGAACTTTTGCTATTTCAAATTCTTCTCCTGCTCTTAAACTTGTACCTGGGTCTTCCAGATGTCGACTTACAGGTCGATCTTCAAGTTCTGGAACCCTGCTTGTTTCTTCTTCTGCATCAGATGCTGAACTGGTATCAGATATCTCCAGATGTCGACTTACAGGTCGAGCTTCAGGATCTGGAACTCTGATGGTGTGGCTGGCATGCACCCAGTGTTTCACTCCTGCACACTTGACTGCAGTTGTTGTCACCAGGATCACTTGTCGTGGTCGGTCCCAGCGAGGAACCAAACAGTTTCTTCTTCTGTGGACTTTTATGCGGACCCAATCTCCTGGGCTCAAATCATGAGCTGGTTTTCTTTCAAGAGTGGTTGCATCCGGTCCAACCTGATGAAACACAGAATGTACCACATCAGCCAATCCTTTGCAATAATCCAATACGAGATCATCAGTTATACTCAGCAGTTTGTTGACAGGTACATGTGCTTGTCTCATTGCTCGTCCCATAATTATCTCGTGGGGACTCAAACCTGTTTTTCTATCAGGTATGCTTCTGATAGTCATGAGTACCAGTGGAAGGGCATCTGGCCATTTGAGTCCTGTGGCTTGACACATTTTCCCTAACCTATTCTTTATTGTTCCATTCACTTGTTCTACCACTCCAGAAGCCTCTGGTCTGTATGCACAATGTAATTTCTGTTGAATACCAAGAGCTTCACATATCAGTTGAATTAGTTCATTTTGAAAATGTGTTCCTCTATCTGTTTCAATCGTTACTGGAAAACCATACCTTGGAATGAATTCTCTCAACAGGAGCTTAGCCACAGTAATCCCATCATTCCTTCTGGTCGGATAGGCTTCCACCCAACGAGAAAACAAACAGACGACCACTAGAACATACCTCAGTCTATTGCTTGGGGGCATTTCTATAAAATCTAGTTGCATTCTCGTGAAAGGACCTCCCTCTCGTCCTATTGTTCCTAGACTCACTACCGTCTTCCTTCCTGGATTTATCTGTTGACAAGTAAGACATCTCTGACAAAGACTTTCAGCTATGGCTCTGAATTTTGGGTTATACCAGGTTTGTCTGAAAAGTCGGATCATAGCATCTCTGCCAATATGAGCTTGTCCATGGTACATCCGTGCCATGTCAGAAATCATGCTATCAGGCATAACTGGTCTTTCATCTCTATAAACCCAAACATCATCTTCCTCCCTTTTCCTGCATCCTGCTTTTATCCAGTTATCTTTTTCCTCATCATCTGCTGCTTCCTGTAATTGTCTCACTTCTGCCCATGTTTCGACAACGTTAGTAAAAAGCAAAGGACATGAAACATGCTCTCTTTCTCTCTTTCGGTTCAGTGAGACTACATTTTTAGCACAATACTGAGCTATCTCGTCGGCATATTTATTGCCCACGGTTATGTAGTCTTCCCCATTTTTGTGTGCATTACACTTCACCACGGCTATTTGTTTAGGCAGCTGTATCGCCTCAAGTAATTTCTTTACAAACTCACCATTTCGAATCGGAGTTCCTGCAGACGTCAAAAAACCTCTTTGGGACCAGATCTGCCCAAAATCATGGACCACTCCGAAGCCATACTGGCTATCCGAATTGTCACTGTGATTCGGACATTCTTTCCCAATTTACATGCTTGAATTAGAGCAATCAGCTCAGCCACTTGGGCGCAACGTATCCCTCTCAAACAAGATGCTTCCATTATGGCAGCTACTGTACATACAGCATACGCCGCACTCAAAACTCCTTCACTTGTCCTCAAGCATGAGCCATCCACAAACATTACATAATCTGATTCTCTTAAAGGCTCATCTTTAATGTCTGGCCTAGGTTTTGTACAGTACTCAAGTACATTCAAACAATCATGGTCAACTTCATCTTTGTCTGACTCACTCCCTTCATCCGGCAATGATGTTGATGGATTCACGCTTGTGCATCTGTCAATGGTTACATTGTCTGTAGTTAAAATCACTTTCTCATATCTAGTCAGCCGACTATGTGTCATGTATTGAGTTTTGGTTCTTGTCTTACCCTGGGCAAAGCACTACGCTACGCTTGCGTAGTTTGCGAAGTTTGCGCTACTTCGCACAACGCGAATTGCACGTAGCACAGTGCAAACACACGTAGCGTAGCGTAGTGCAGCGGTCATTTTTGCTTGCTCGCGGTCCTCAACGTCAAGTTGGCGACCGCGAGCAAGCAAAATGACTATCCGGCGAGATTCTCAACGCAGGGAGGTCAGGTTTCTCATTGCGAGTGGTCGCGTATGCTCGCGACCGCTCGCGATGAGAAACTACCAGTTCGCGTTGAGAAAGCTGCGGCTCGAGTAAAAATCTACTCGAGCGGCAGTAAAAGACAGCTCGCACTGTGCAAGATGCCGTTTTCAATGATTGCACAGTGCGGACAAGCATCCGGCACTGTGCAATCATTGCGAACAGTGCACTACGCAGTTCGCGTAGTGCTACGCGTAGTTCGCGTAGTGCGAACTGCACTTTGCGTAGCTTCGCGTAGCGCTACTTCGCGAACTACGCCCAGGCTTATTCTTGTCAAAAGAATTTCAACAGAGTGTGGAACATATACCCTCAGTGGGTATCCCATTACAATGCCTTCACTTTGTCCAGACTCACACAAGTAGCAGCTACTGCTTTCAGACATCCAGGCAACGCCTTTGCTACTGGGTCTAAAACAGCTGAAAAATATGCAATAGGTCTTTTCATATTTCCATGTCTTTGCACCAAAACTGAAAGTGCACATCCATCTCTCTCACTGCAATACAGTTAAAAATCTTTTTCATAGTCAGGCATTCCCAGTGCCGGCGCTTCACACAGTCTTGCTTTTAGCTCTCTGAATGCCTTCATCTCTTCATCATTTAATTCAAACGGATCTTTAACATCCTTTTTTGTCAGTCGCTGTAATGGTTTTACAATTAGCGAAAATCCACTTATCCATTGTCGACAATATCCAACCATTCCCAGGAACATTCTCACCTCTCTTTGTGTCATAGGAGCTCTCATTCCTCGGATAATCTTTATTCTCTCTGTCGTAACCTTACGCATTCCCTTTTCAATCTTATGACCTAGGTATTGAACCTCCTGTTGACAAAACTGTAATTTCGATGGGGACACCTTATGTCCACCTCCTGCTAGATGGTTCAGTAAAGCAATGGTGTCAGTAACACATGCTTCTCTGGTTTTTGATGCCACTAATAGGTCATCAATGTACTGAACCTTCACCGATTTCTCAGGCATTCTTAAATCTTCCAGTGATTTCTTTAAGATCTGATTAAAGATCGAGGGGCTTTCTGTATACCCCTGAGGAATTCGGCACCATGCCAAAATACGCTCTCCGAACCTGAATGCAAATAATGGCTGGCTATCTGGATGCAACGGGATAGAGAAAAATGCATGGCACAAATCAATGACTGTGTACCATTCTGCCTCTCGTGGAATCTGATATAGAATTACAGCTGGGTTTGGTACAATTGGACAACAAGGAACAACGATTTTATTAATCTTTTGTAAATCCTGCACTATTCTATATGTTCCATTTGGCTTTTTCAGTCCCATTATGGGCGAATTACATGGACTGCTCATTATTTCTTTCAAAATTCCTTGTTCGATCATTTTGTCTATAACGGGTGTTATTCCTTCAATGATTTCTGGCGTCAGTTTATACTGTGGGGTATTTGGAAAATTTGTTCCTTCTCTGACAGAAATTTTAACAGGGTCTACTCCTTTCATTAACCCAATATCTTCACCTGTAAAATCCCACACCTCCTGTTTTACTGTCTCCTTTAATTCATTTGGGATTTTCTCTACATCGAATACAGGAAACAAATCATTCACTCTGGGCTCTAATTCTGCCATGGTCATTTTATATAACACATCTTCATCTGGCGTCTGAAATGCAATTCCATCCGGAGTACAATAGATGGTGCAGTTCATTTTGCAAAGTAGATCGCGTCCAAGTAAATTTACAGGACTACAATCACATACCACAAATCGGTGCATTTCTCTAAATGGTCCTACTTTTACTTCTACTAATTTGGTAAGAGGCGCTTTGATTTGCTGGTTTGAGACACCAACGACTTGGATATATTCACCTGAGAGAGGAAGGTTTGGAATTTCCACTGATCTAACAGTAGAACGGGTAGTTCCAGTGTCCACAAGGAATGTTACATCTGCACCATTCACTTCTCCATCCACAAATGGACCTGACTGATCTACCTCTAGAGTTGCGCCAAGCACGCACTCTTCCTCCTCTCCTAGGCACCATCATAAACTTTCATCCGATTCATTCCCATCCTGCCGTAACCAATACTGCGATATCGCAGCTGCGCACGGCAATTGTGTTACCTGCTCTCCTCCGTAGAATCCTGTCTCTGCACTGTATCTCTGTGGATTTACACTCTTCGGAAGTGGTGGTTGTGGCACCTGACTCTGTTGAGTAACTACCTGCGGTTGTTGCAGCTGTTGGTAACTCACCTCACTCTGCACCTGTGGATTTAATGATTGATTTTCTGCATTAGCTTTTGGAGGAAATTTACACTCGTTTCTCCAATGCCCTAACTTTCCGCAATTGTAGCATGGCCACTTTTTGCTTTGCTTCTTCTATACTCATTTGGCCTTTACCTTTACCTATATTCGGTTTAGATTTAGTTTGTCCTGTCTCATTATTCTGATTATTTAATTGAGCTTCCTGTTTTTCTGCAACTTTCACTTGCGCCCACATTGCTTTCTCTTTTAATTTCGTTGTATACTCTCAATGTCATCACTACAATACTTAGCATACCTCAACACTTCATCTACTGGTCTGCTCTGCCACCCTATCATATGCTGTTTAATCATTTCACTTATCTCTGGTTTCAGCCCATAAACAAATCTATACACAAAATGACTCATGTCTTTCTCATTCAGAGTCTCATAGCCACTATACTGTTTGAAAACCAATAGTAGCCTCGCATAGTATGCATGTCCTTACTCTCCTGCGTAGTTCTGTCAATTTTTACCCAATCAGTTTCTTTGGGCGGAATTTTGTTTTTCAAAAAGGTAATAACTTGGTCATATTTCCTCATGACCTCTGGTCCTGGCGCTCCTGTTTTTACATCTCTGGGATATTCTACAGTTGGCCAATCAACAGTAATTTTACATTCCGTCCACAAATCAGCTGGTACCACAATGTCAAACAATCCATCCAAATCTATCCACAACACCTTCGAAACTTTGACAAACCTTTCCACTTGTCTATACCATTCTACAGGTTTCTCTCTCAATTTTGGAAAGTCATTTGTAAATGACAGTATGTCTTGTCTGGACCAGGGGACATGTACATAACTACCTCCTGGAGTTTCTCTCATCGGATACTCCCTTACAACTGACTCCTTGTCTGTCACCGCAAAAGCCAAAGACGCTTTGTCAGTTGTTTTCTCATTCCTTTTAGTCCACCTGCTCCTCCATCTGTCCACATCACCCCACTTTCTCAGCAAAACAATCAACTCTTTTATCTGGGTTAACCGTCCTGATGTATTCAGATTTTCTATATCTTTCTCACAAAAATCTACTCTATATGGTTTCTGTAAACTCCTGACTTTCACAAATTCTACTCCAAGTTCATTCGCTGTCTCTTCCAATTTGTCATGTAGATTTCTAGCTCTCCAAGTAATGCTCTTGCACAAGAACATTATCTCGTCGTCCTGATATGTTTTCAGTTTTTCTGTGCCAATGGTCCCTAAAATTAACTCTTCCATATCTATTTTTAACCTAATTACATCTAATGGTTTTGGTTCTGTCTCTTTCTTTTGCAAATTTCTCATCCACTCATTTAATTCGTCTGGAGTTGGACCTACAGGTGTACTATTTATTTCTATCCAATTTCTATTCCTTTCTGGAGTTTCTGATGCAGACTCAGTTCCCATAGGAATTTTCCTTATTTCACTCTCATTTATTGTCAGGTTGGTAGGTGGGCTCGGTCTATATGAACTGACCAAATTTCTTGCCCCCTCAGTTTCTAGTTCCATCCCTTCTCTCATTCTTTGCAAATTCGAGTTCATAGGGATAACTAAGGAATGTTCATCTATTTTCTGGTTCTCAAAAACTGGTATTACTGGTCCTATTGTCACTGGCACAGTCACAGCTTCCATGTTCATTGTTAACTCTCTTATTTTCTCAGTCAATTCTTTTGTAGTTTTTGCTAACTTGGCTGCATTATCGCCATCACATTTTTCGCTTTGTGGGGATTTTAACTGTTCATTTGACCTATTTATCTCATATCTGCATTCTGGACTTTTATTCCTCCCAGTTTCCATTGGCGGTGCATTGGGTATCACCACCGCTGAATTCTGTTGATATGGAGGTGGGTTTCTGTTTAAAATATCTTCCAACAACTCATCCTCTGTCTCGCTACTTCCATACCTGTACCTTTCTGTAACTGTATGTTTCTTTTTCTCCGTACACTTCTTTCTTGTACCTTCCTCAACTGCAAAAGCTGGAAACAAACCTTCTGCCATATTAGCATATCTCCACCGCTTCATTCTGTCCTCATGATTCACTCCCCACATTCTTCCAGGAACAAAACCACGATTCTTTTCACCTCTGTATCTTTCTCGTTCATACATCTCATCTTCCCATTCACCTAACGACTCAAACTGTGTCGGTCTAGGTTTTGGCTCAAGCTTTGTCATTTTCTCTCTCAAATTTTGAAGTACTGCTACGTTAAATGAACCATTCTCTGGAAAAGCCAATATTCCATCATTTTGAGTATATTTTGTCCAATTTTCTAACCAAATGCAAGTATGATAACCATATTTCAGCATCATATGCGAAGCTGGTGTTTTCGGCGGAGGAATTACCTGTCCCTCTCTAGTTACTACTTTCTTGTCTTTCTTAAAGAAGTTCTTAATTTTCACCATCCATGACGGTTTCTCTCTACCATATTCATAATAAGCCATATTTCACGATTTCTTTCCCTTCTGCAAGCTCGTAACTCTATTCTGATCTCTATGTGCTATTCGGACCTATCCCAGCGCGTCTCACACTAACGCACCAATCCGAAGCTTCTACGTCACTGCTTTTCAGACCTATCTCAGCGCGTCTCACACCAACGCACCAATCAGGGCGTTTTCCGTGTTTCTATTGCACTGGCCAATCCCAGCGCAGCCTTTTTGTCAACGTCAGTTCTGCTCCTGACCCCTCCTTTACAACATTTATCGGCAATTCTTTTTCTTGACTAAATCTTATTAGTTACAACATAAAACACATTTCCATTGTCTGTTTTCGCTAAACAAAGTGATAGTTTCACTCAATTTTTCAAGAATACAGTTTCGTTCGATAAGTGTAGCACTTTCCTCTACCTTACCCTTCTTTCAAGCAAGGGGTAAACCCGTTTCTCTGGGGATAAAACACATGTGGAGACTATACTGCTCCTGAGAATTAAGGCCAGAGTTTCACAAGAAAACCGGTTGCTATTTCACTCATACACGTTTTATACAGAAAATGTCCCTATCATAACACAACCTGTGTTATCACCATTTTGAAAACCTAGACAATGCACTATTCCGTGTGACTTCTCTTGCCACACGTGTCCACTTCCTACTTCCCGGAAGCGTCAAAATTTCCGACTTACATATAACATAACACGACTCAATATAAAGTGTTAAACATGTAATAATCAATAATCAATAATCACCAAACTAATCTATAGTAACCATAACTCTGCTACCAAGAAATCTGATCCAGCGCGACTAATATAACTTCCTCTCCTGTGGACATAATATCCAGGTTGGAAACACAACAACTATACCAACATGACGGTGGGGCCCATAACACCTCATATACATTCACTCACTTAAATATTCCCTGGATGTCATCCACCTTTACCTAGGAGAAAAAGTTAAAGACTGCTGGAAGTGAACGGGATACCTTTTAAAGTCGACAAGATATTTTCTCAAACATCATACATAATTAGACTAAATCCGGTCGATTTCTAAAACATCAAAGTATTCCGCTCATTGGTCGATGGACCAACTAGTAGGAATCAGTTGATGGTGATTAAGACCAGCTCAATCACTTTAACCTATTAATATTTGCATTTATCATTGAGCTAAAGAACCACAGACTCTTAGTTTAATTTATAATAAAGTTTATCTAAAGATTTAAAGATGCATAGGAAATCTAAATTTTATTAATCAATTAATACATTTATCATCATTATAAAGAAGAAACTTTAAAGGAATTATGCATACCCTTTTGGATGGAAAAATAAAGTTCGTCACAGCAGATAGATTGCGGATCACAGCATAGAAACTCCCAAAAACTGACTGACTGTCCCGCTAAACAGGCCTCCTCTACAGGACACCTATACAGGTTTCCCGCAACGTTCCCGTTCGTTCCCAGTCAGATTTAAAACAAGAAGATTTAATTATTTAAAGAAAATGGCCTATAGAAAAAATAGCAGCGGTTCTCCAGTATCAGCGTCCAGTGCTCAAAAATTATGTATGAATAGCGCTCTTCCTACTTAAGAGTAGGTCCTCTTATACCCTATTACTAGCTTACTAAACAGAAATGTTTCAATCTTTGGGGCAAGATTCACGGTAATTGGTCCATTGGAGGGGTGGCAAACATCTCCTCATTGCCCTCCTTGTTCAAACCAGTTCCAACAAATGTTTATAATTTCGTCCTTTCACACGGTTTCAGGACATTACCAATCCGATTGACAGTTCCTCACTTGTAACTTCTTCTTGTATCTTTATTAAAACAGTTCATTGTTAATTCACGGCTGCATCTTCAGTTCCCATGCATTCTCGCTGAGTCCCTTTTTGGCGCCCATCTCGCTGATAGGTCAGGGTGACCTTGATCCCCTTTTCATTCTGTGCTCAATAGGAAACCACGTGGTTGGGTTCTACAGCTTTTCTTCCGCTTGGAAGCCATTTTGCGTCTGCACGTTTAAGCTCATCTAACTCGGCAGCCATTTTTTACAGCGCGGCCTAGCAGGCCTGAACGAACTATTATGAAAACAAACACAATAATAGTTAAGAATAAAGAAAATAAGCCTTTTCGTTTCCCACCCGTCATTCTACGTACCCCAATTAGGTGTTTACCTAGCAAAAGCAACATATCAAGCTAATTTTACTTACCATCCATATTCTTTTGCCACAATACAAATTACTACATAGCACAAATCATGCAAAAATCACTCTAATTAGTACGCAATTGATGATATCACTATTATTTCACATTTACAATTGTAAGTAAGTTAGTTTGCACATAAATTGCCTTTTTAGTAAAAATGTATAATAAGAAAACTGTAAAATGTTGATTAATTTTCAAATCAATTAATAACGTTAATAGTTAATATTAATATTTAGGGGGTTCAAAATTTTCTCAGTTACCTTGCTCCATCACGTGCTACCCTTCTGCAATGGTTCTTTGTCACCTTGTCAGGGGTACAAAGCACTGTAACTGCAGCTACATTACAATATACAGCAATAATTGGTCGGGCTGCAGTACGTTGTGTCAGTGTGAGCATGGCATCTGGGATAGAAGTCAAACGATACTCGGTTAGCATAGTGCATTCTGGATAAGACCCACGGCCACTGGAATTATGTGACTGTGCGGCCGTGGCGATCTTTGCTTCTTATAGACTTGCTGCGTTTTCCACATAATCCATCATCTGCCACATAATCTGCAGATTTTAACAAAAAATTTTTTTGTTTCTAGCTCAAAAGGTTCGAAGGTTACTAAAAATGCAGTGACACGTGTTGCTGCACAATGGAAGGCCCTTCGCAAAGCCGGACTGGTCACCTTCCTGTGTTTTATTGTTTTATTTGAGTGTTAAGCTGGCACTAATGAGGTGCAACCAGTGCCCAGACAGTGTTACCAAGTTTAAAAATAACGAAATAATGAAGCAATACTTTTACAAAAGGTGCCGTATTAAGCTGCTTAATTTGGCTTTTCGTGCTGCATAATTTATTCAACCCTGCCTCATAATTTGGCCCTCTCCTGCTGCATAATTCCAGTGGCCCTGACAATACCAAAGCCATACATGCTTCAGCCCCATGCGGAAAGCAAAGATATGGGGAAAAGTCTTCTTAGAATCTTTAAATAGAAAAAGACTATTTTCCTCATACCTCGTAGCCTGGGTGTTCATCACAGTCTATGTCTATGACTATGTCTATGTGGGGTTATTTATATAGTGCAACTGTTACTCCTAGGAGTGTCCTAGCGCTATTGCCAAAAGGGTGACAGCGGGGGAAGAAGAAAGGAACTAGGGGCTGGCAAAAAGCCATGTCTTCAGGGCCGGACTGGCCTTAGCGGGCACCGGGCGTTTCCCCGGTGGGCCGCCAGAGTGGGGGCTGGTTTTGGGCCCCTGGGGAGCCGTTTTTGTTACTGGGGGCCGGCAATATCGGCCCCCTGTAACAAAATCGGCCCTTGCAAACAGCTCGGCCGCTGCCCCCCTGACCCCCAGGGGGGCCGGCCGAGCAGTTTGCCAAGGCCGATTTCGGTTCCCAGTCCGGCCCTGCATCTCTTAAGCTTTTTACGAAACACAGGCGTTGCCTTGATACATCAGAGGGTCAAAGGCAGTTTGTTCCAGAGGGAAGGGCCAAGAAAGAAAGGGCCTTGCCCCCAGACCTTGCCTTCCTGATTTGCAGGATTCTGGCAAGGCAGAGATTCGCAGAGTGAAGGTTTCCCTGTGGGGCATAGAACTTAATTCTGTTTTGTAGATAGCCTGGGCCAGTTCCATATAGAGCTTTCTGGGTCACAAGCAGAGTCTTAAAGATAATCCTCTTCCTTACCGGCAACCAATGAAGACTCTTAAGAATACTTGACACATGAGAGTCACGGGGAGCCCGAAAATAGTTCAGGCCGCTGCATTCGGGACCAACTGCAGCCTATCAATCAGGTATTTGGGCATGCCTGAATAGAGATTGTTCCCATAGTCAAGACATGAGATGATCAGGGGTTGAATCACTTGTTTTCTGGCTGCAAAGTACAATAAGAACAGAAACGTCCGAAGAAGTCTAAGAAGGGCAAAACAGGTGCCAACCACTGACTTTACTTGGGAATGGAATAGCAATTGACCACCAAATTTAAAGCCCACGTTTTTCACCACCAGATTATTGATAAGTGGGGGGGAGGCATCAGACGGCTAAAAGGACTGCCAAGGTGTCTCAGCCTCTCAACCAAAAAAAAGCAGCTCTGTCTTTCCAGCATTACATTTAAGTTGGTTCATGGACAGCCACCCAAACACCACCGAAAGGCAATTGCGAATTTTACTGCCTGGGCAAGGCTCGTTTTTCTTCCAAAAAAACAGCAGCTGGGCGTCCTCTGCATATGACACAATTTTTGCCCCAAAAGATTCAGCCACGGTAACCAAAGAAGTAAGGTAAATATTAAATAGAGTCGGGCTCTGGGCAGAGACCTGAGGTACTCCTACACTTAGATTACGGGATTTGGCCGAGTAGGGGTGGCACCATACCTCTTGTCCCCTCTCCTCCAGGAAAGATGCGAGCCACTTCCAAGCCAGCCCCCCAATACCTACTGAGTGGAGACGAGCCAGGAGGATATGGTGTGAGATCGAATCAAAAGCAGCCGATAGGTCTAAAAGAACCAACAGTGCTGTGTCACCCATTTCCAGACCAAATCGGATGGAATCAACAACCACCAGCAAAGCTGTTTCGGTACTGTAATTAGGGCGAAAGCCAATTGGCTAGCATGCAGTAGGCTATTTCTTTCAAGATATGATGATATCTGATGATTTACATGTTTCTCCAGCACCTTAGAGAAGGTGGGGAGGAGAGAGATCGGCCTGTAGTTGGTCGGGTCAGAGGGGTCTGCCTGGGTTTTTTTAAGCAACGGAATGACCTTTGCTTGTTTTCATTTTGTAGGTACAGTAGCTGACGAGAGTGAGATTCGCCAGCGGGTTGATAGCCTCTGCCCCCTGAGCAAGAATAAAAGAGAGGGTCGGGTCCAACAGGGAACCTGATTTGAGGCACTTTAAGGCTAAGAGAGAATCATCTAGAGAGATGGGAGAGAAGGAATTCAGAGAGCTAGCTTCAGCTTTAGTGATGGAGACAGAAAGGGAAGGATCCTGGCCAGACTCTACCCAATTTTCTATCTCATTTTGCGTGACTACCTCTGTGATGAGCTCAATATACTACCTCCAGCTCTTGGAGGTGGGAGGCTGGCCTGAATAATATCTATTATTTCTTGAAAGCAAAGAACGAGTGACTCACACCATTCCAAGGACGGGGGTTTCTGGTTGGTGCCTACTTCGGGAGAGGAAAAAAAATTAACAATTTAAAAAAATTTCTCTGGAGTGGTTTCCTGCCTTTAAAATGTTGGCCTTGAGGTAGTCTTTTTTTTGCTAATTTAATTTCTTTATAGCACTTTTCTAGTTCTGCTTTATATTCTGATTTTGCTTTTTGGCAGTAGCTTACCCTCTATAGCCTCTCTTTGCATTTACAAACTAGCTTTGTTCTTTTGAGGGAAAGGATGCACCAAGGGCTGGGCACTTTGGTGGGACGTTCTACTGTCTGGTGCTAAGGCTAGGCTAGCGGACTCAATCCAACTATCAATCCGACAAACATCCTCATTGATATTGCCGGCAAGAGAGGGCTTACCCGCTTCAAGTCTATTGCCTAATGTTTCAGTTTAATTTTATGAAATGCTCTGACCGTACTGGATAAGTTGCCTTTGTTAACAAGGATGTTTCTAAGCTTTGCCAATCTAAACCTGAGCATATAATGGTCAGTCCAAACCAGCGGAGTAGGAGGATCAACTTCAGGAGATAGGGAAGTGAAGATTTGGTCTAACGTATGGCCGGCCAGATGAGTGGGGGCAAAAATTGTTTGAGTAAGGCCCATAGCCACTAAGTTCTCCAGAAGCTTTAAACTTTCTTAAGCAGATTTGCAATCCATGTGTAAGTTAAAATCCCCCAGCAAGATACATTGCGCATATCTGAGAGTCAGAGGGGAGAGGACTTCACATAGAGAGGATAAGAACCCTCCGGAGGGACCAGGAGGTCTATAGATAAGTGCCCCAGATATAGATTGCTTAGATGAATGAGAGAGTAAACCCTAAAATCTTTGCCCCTTCTAATTCCATTAGGGGCAGCTGGGTCAAGGTATAGCATACCTTATAAATAATAGCAAGTCCTCTCCCTCTGCCCTGGTCTCGATCTTTGCTCACAATTTTAAATCCATTAGGAACTGCTGACCAGATATCCGGGCCAGAGGAATCTGTAAGCCAAGTTTCAGTTACAAACAAAGCATCAGGGTATTCATCACATAGTAAGTCATGAATATTATTAGCTTGTTTTGGGAGGGAGCGAGAGTTGATCAGAACTGCCTTAAAAGAAGGGTTCAGCTCGGGTTGATGAATAGAGGATTGTTCCCTACGATTAATGTCAAAGTCACAGGATGTACACTTATTCTCTGTAAGACCCAGAGTATAGGGGTTAAAAGGTATACATCTAGGAGTTGGGGCCAAATCATGAAGTTGAGAAGGGCTGTAGGAGAAACAGGACGTACTGTTTATGATGGCACTGATCCAGCGGTTCACCAACAACAGAAACTCTATTACCATATACTCACCTGGGCCCATAAAACTCACGGTGGTTAAAACCGCTGGTCGGTTAAGGGGTTTCTGTTTAAATTTAGGATTAGTTCACTCGATACCCTTTTCATTTTCAACTAACCCTTCACAGATCAACAAGTTCTTTCCTCTGGTCGATGGACCTTTAGTTGAACTAGTTGATGGTGATTGTTAGACTTGGCTTTTTCAGCGGGTTTACCCCCAGACTTTTTGCTTTTTGTCCTCCTGTTTTTGACCCTGTGTGTGTTGGTTTTAGGACTCTGGGCACTTTACCACTGCTAATCAGTGCTAAAGTGCATATGCTCTCTGTGTAAATTGTGTTATGGATTGGTGTTTCCATGATTGGCCTATTTGATTTATGTGTCAGTCCCTTGTAAAGTGCACTGAGAGTGCCAGGGCCTATAGATCAAATGCTGTTGGTGGGCTGCAGCACTGGATTGTGCCACCCACGCAAACAGCCCGTAAAGTGTAACTCTGGCCTGCCATTGCAGAGCCTGTGTGCAGCCTGGGGCTGCCATGTCGACTTGGCAAGTGCACACACTTGCAAGTCCCTAAACCTTCCCTTTTCTACATGTTAGTCACCCCTAAGGTAGGCCCAAGGTACCCCTGTGGGCAGGGTGCATTGTATGTGAAAGGTAGGACATGCCCTGGTGTGTGTGGCATGTCCTGATAGTGAATTACAGCCTATTTCGTTTTCACTATTGCAAGGCTACCTGTTCCCCATAGGCCAGAATGGGCAGTTTTGATTATTACAGCTTATAATCCTAACTGACCCAGGGAACATGGTAGAAATTCGAGTTTAGTATGCCTGGACTCAGAATGATAAAATGCATCTTTTAGTGAAGTTGGGTTTAACATTCTGTGTTTGAAAATACCACTTTTAGAAAGTGGGTATTTTCTTGTCTAACCATCCAAGCCTGCCTCTGCTAGGTTGTGTATTCCTTGTCTGGAGTGTGAGTGACAGGGGCTGGGGAATGCCAGGAGACAGGGTGAGTCAGCACAGGGCTGAATAGCAAGATCTACATGTAGATGGGTGGGAGGAGTTGCACCTGGGACCTGAATAGGGCTGGGCCTTCCCTCCACAATGCTGGCTCCACCTCCTGTGGTGCGTCTGATGTCCCTGGCCTGCACTGTGAAAGGAAAGAAGGAGTCTTGTCAACAAAGTGCTCCAGGACTGACCAGAACTGGTTTGGACTAGGCAAAGGCCTCTCTGCCTTCAGAGAACAAAGAGAAATTGAGGATAAAAAGGGGGACCCAAACCCCAGAACTTTAGATAACTTCTGAACTAAGGAACCTGCCAGGAAGAAGGACCGGGAAAGCTGGAGGAGGAGTACTGCCCCTATGCTGCGTGTTGTGGGGTTGACCTGCAGTGGTTGCTTCTGTCTTGGGTAGGGAAAGGACTGGACTGTGCTTTCATCATCCTGCTGTTAGAGTTTTCTCCAAGGGCTTGAAGTAGAGCTTGCCTCCTGTTGGAAGTCTCAGGGATAGAAAAGACTTCAAGGGAACTCTTTGGGATCAAGAAGACTGCCAAGAAGAAGAGCTGGAGAAGCTGTGAGGAGGAACTACCACTTTGCTGTGTGCTTTGCTGTGTTGGCCTGCAGTGGCTGCTTCTGTCTTGGGCAGTGAAAGGACTGGAACTGAACTTTCTGCAATCTACTTTGTGAGTGTCTCCAAGGGCTTGAGGTAGAGCTTGCCCCCTGTTCAAGAAGTCTCAGGAACAGCAAAGACTTCAAGCCTGACGCCGTCTACAACGCCGCTGCCGACTCCGTGTCATGAAGGCACCGCAGAGGGCACCGCCGCAACGCCGCACCGCGACCCTGGTCTCACCGACGACACCTGCTGACGCCGCCACCGAGCCGCTGCTCGCACCGTGACCTGTGGGCACCGCACTTCGCACCGCCTCGCTTCACGACGATGCCGTGGTATCCCCGACGACACCGCTCCACGCCGGACTCGACGCCGCTGCTTGCACCGTGGTTCGGGGGCACCGCTCGTAAGTTACACGACGCACCGCCCTCATCCCGCACCGCAGCCTTGGCCCACCGACGCCGGTGCCATCGACTCCAAGTTCGTCAGCCGACGACAGCGCTGCAGCTACGACGACGACGCGGCTGCACTTGACCTTCCAGCACCGTGACGAGCACCGCCTTCATCTCACACCGCGACCCTGGTCTCACCGATGACGCCACGGATGCCGCCACCAAGCCGCTGCTTGCACCGCGACCTGAGGGCACCGCACGCCGCACCGCTGCACTTCGCACCGCAGCACCCGACGCCAGCGCTCCTGACTTCAACAGAGAGGAGATCGATCTGCAACACGTGTAACTTCGAGGGCCCGACGACACCGCACCGACCTCCGGAACCGACGCCTGCGGACGCCGTGTGTTCGGAAGCTCACCGCGAGGTCATCGACGCCCTGCATTTCTGAAAGGTACTGATTGCGGGTCTTCCCGACACCGTAGCTGATCCACGACGCCGCGGTCAGCCAGAACTGTTTGGATTTGTTTGTTCACGACGCCGTGTTAGCCCCGGACGGAGCTATCGACATCAAGGAACTGTTTTTAAGGACATTTTGATAACAGAAGATTTTTAAAGTACTGTACTGTGGATTTTTATCGTATTTGGTCTTGTTTTAAAGTATATAAAAATATCGGATATTTTTCAAACTGGTGTGGTGTCAGTTTGTAGTGCTTACATTGTATTACTGTTGGTTATGTGCAAATGCTTTACACACTGCCTCTAGAATAAGCCAGACTGCTCGTGCCAAGCTACCAAGGGGGTGAGCAGGGGTTATTTTAGGAGTGTAACTCCCTTACCCTGACTAGGAAGAAGGGTCCCTACTTGGACAAAGGTGCAAGCCCTTGCCAACTAGAGACCCCCATTTCTAACATTTGTTGTCAGCGGTGAGGATAGGACTTGTATTTGCACTTGACTTACAGTGATTGGTGTGCACTACTACCATATCGCAGACCATTACGTACCACATGCAGGTTCTTTTTCTTTTTGGTCTATTTTTGATCTTGCCAGTTTGAACTTGCTACTTCAACATGCCTGAATCAATTGCATCATCGCTTGCATCCTTGGAAATTGCCTTTGAGGAGGATAGGTTGGAATCCTACAATGTTAAGGAATTGAGAGCGATTTGCAAAAACCTAAGAATCCAAATCAGAGGCCCCTCTAGGAAGGAGGAGCTACAAAAGGCGCTGAGGGCCTGGGTAGCAGCCAGACATGCCAGTGGGCAATCTGGTGATCTCAGTGGAGAGGCAGAGGAGCCTATTTCTAGGGTGGATGTGCTTTTGGGAGGGGGGGGACCCTCCAGGCAAGGCAGCAGTGGCTTGTCCCCAGAGGAGCTGGAGGACAGGCGGGAAGCAAGGAAGTTCGAATTAGAGAAACTCAAGATGGCAAGTGGGAGGGAAGAAAAAAGAATAGCCATGGAGGAAAGGAAAATGATACTAGATCATGAGCTTAAAATGAGAGAGCTGGAGCTGGATTGGGAAGCCGGTAGGGCTTTGTCCAGCCCAGATGGTGGCAGCAAAAATGTAGTGTCTAGTACTGAGGATGAGGTACACACAGATACAGATTTGGGGCCCTACTTCAAGGAGGGGGTCAACATACACCAGGGGGTTCAGGATTGTGAGGTTACTCCAGTGGTGCGCAGTATCCCTGAGGTGGATTGGGGAGCTGACACAGGGGATCATTTTCCTGGTAGTGGGAGGGACACTCTACTGACTCTAGATGAGAGGTGCAGGGAGAGGGTTCCCCCATGATAGAAGCCCTGGTAAGTGAGTATGGGGACCAGCCAGAAGAGTATGGGTGGAGAGACAGCAACAGTCAGACACTGTCTCACCAGTCTTGTGAGAATGATGTGGGGTACTTTTCTGAGGCACTGGATGGTTGGGTGAAGGGTAGTTTGGTTAACACCTGTGGGGGCTGTGTGATTCAATTGTTGGAGAGCATATTTTAAGTCCCTGTTTTCCAGAGCTATGCCAACACCCAGTGGAGTGTGAGTTTTCTGACCCCAGGGAGCTTGCACTGGAGGCAGACCTTTTGGTGGATTCCAGAGGGTCTGGAGAAGCATCTGGGGGTGACCCGGAAGGAAGTGGCTTAGGTATTTCCCAACCAAGGGTGGTGGGAAAGGTTCGTGGTAGCCCAGCTAGGTCCCGGTGTCATGGGAAGGGTGTAGGGACTCACGTCCTGTCTCTGCGGAAAAGGAGTGGGAAGGGGCTGCGGCCCAAGGTGCCCGAAACCCGGTCCCAGAGCCTGGGTGGTTTCAGGAGGGAACACCAGGTGGGGAGCCCAGGCTGTACTGATAGGCCATCCGTTGAGGGGGATCTCCTAGGGTCCGGAGAACCTGGAGCATCTGTAAGCGGAGCTCCAGTGGTTCTGGTGTCTGGCGGTGCCGCTCCTAAGTGGAGGGTGCAGAAGTCCAGAGTGAGGGGTGAGAGGGGGATGTGTTCCCCAGTGGGAGAACCAGTGGGTCAGGGGCCAGCCAGAAGGGCTGAGCCATCTAGCAGTGACCATGGTGACACCACTTCTGTCCTGGGGGATCTTCGCGCACTGTCAGATGGACAGAGGTCAGGAGATCTGCGCCAGGCAGACTGTCACACAACGCATGAGTCATGTGTTACCCTCAGGGGGGGCATGCGTGCTCCCAAGGAAGTCCTGGTGCGCCGGGCAGGTGCTCAGCTGCAGGGTTTAGTCCCTGGGTTGGGAAGCCAGGTTCAGGTCCTGCCTAACCTGGAGGGAAGGATGACTGTAAGTAGTGTCCTGACCGGGATGTCTTCTAGGGGTATCACTCCAGGTGGGAGGGTGCAGAACTCTGTAAGGGGGTGCAGAGAGAGGGAGTCCTCGCCTCTGACCCCGGTTCAACTTGAGGGTTTAGACCCTAGGTTGGGAGACCAGTTGCTGGAGGGAGGTCCTGAACTGGTGGGTGAGTTGGGCAGGACACCTGCCACAGGTGCCCTGACAATTTTGGAAGGACCAGTAGGTCAGGGATTGCCAGCTCTGAGGTCAGAGCACCCCAGGACTGACCCTGGGGAGGCCACTTCTGGCCTGGGGGGTCTTCATGCTCTGTCAGGTGGACAGGAGGCTGGAGACCTGCGCCAGGCGGATTCTGGCACAACTCATGAGGGGTGTGTTTCCCTTGGGGGGGGTTGGTGTACTCCCCCGGAAGTCCTGGGTTGCCAGGCACAGGTCCAGCCTAAGGGTACAGACCCTGGGTTGGAGGACCAGGTTCAGGGTGTCCCCTCTGACCTGGGGGAAGGGGCAACTGCTAACAGTGCCACTACCAGTTTGTCTTCTGGGGGTGCCGCTCCAGGTGGGAGGGTACAGTGCCCCAGGCAGGAGGACCGGGTGTGGGAGAGCCTACCCCAGTCCCTTGTTCAGCCTCAGGGTACAGACCCTGGGCTGGTGTACCAGTTGCAGGATAGCACCCCTGAACTGGTGGGTGAATTGTGCAGAACGCCTGCCACAGGTGGCCTGACAATTCTGGAGTTGAGGGGACTGCTCCCGGTGGGGGATGCAGTGCCCCAGGGAGGAGGACAGGGTGTGGGAGAGGCCACCCCAGTCCTGTGTCCAGCCTCAGGGTACAGACCCTAGGCTTGTGTACCAGTTGCAGGATAGCACCCCTGAACTGGTGGGCGGAGTGTGCAAGGCACCTGCCACAGGTGCCCTGACAATTCTGGAAGGGAGTACCGCTCCAGGTGGGAGGGTACGGAGCCCCTGGGAGGAAGACCGGGGGTGGGAAAGCCTACCCCATTCTCCTGTCCAGCCGCCGGGTACAGACCCTAGGCTGGTGGGTCAGTGCCAGGATGTCATCCCTGGCCTGACAAGAGGGAGAGTGGACAAAGGGTGCCAGGCACCTGGGGCTACCGCCCCCACTCTCCGACGCCACAGAGGTTAGAGAGCCCTGAGAGGCATAAGGCCTGGGTCTCCCCACTGACAACTGTCGGTAGCCACTGTGGCTTACTGTCCTGGTGGACAGAGTTGCCCCTGGGAGGGGAAAGGAGTCACACCCGGGGGTGGACTGGGCCACACCACTGTGTTGGCCATGTGGGCACTGTCGGCCTGTTAGGACACATCTGTGAGCAAAGTAAGTTTAGGCGCTGCACAGATGGGGTTCACAGGTGAAGAGAAGGGTACCCCATGGGTCAGCTTAGTGGGCCCTGAGAGTATGGATAGAGAGATCCAACTGGGTTTGGAAAGGCGTAGAACCAGAACGTGCCCCCGCTGTTGTGGGCCAGGTCTATGTTCTATCGCCCCAAGCAGGGAAGTCCATCAAGGGATTGATTAGTCTTCCCTGGCTTTAGGCTGAGAGGGGGTTGTGTTAGACTTGGTGTTGTAATTGCATTTCCTATGTTTGTTTTATCCCTTTCCCTGTCACCTGCACACAGTGCATCTTTCACCCTGCATTCTAATTCCACCTGGAACGTGGTGGTTGCTGTGCAGCAGGAGTTCAGTTGTCCTGAGCCTGCCTGCTTAGCAGTTGTATATGTTGCTGTGCTGTCTCATCCAATAAATCCCTTTTTATCTTCTGGATGACTCCGAGTTTACATTATAACAATGGCGACGAGTTGAGGAGAGGAGCAACTCCATCAACTTTTTAAAGACAGCACAGGAGTGGAGTGTTCCTGAACCGAAGAAGATTTCTGCACGATGGTTATTTCGTGAGATAGCGATATAACCCATCACAGAGCCATTTGATGGAAGCGGTAAGAGAGAGACCGTTCCGGCGCATGTAAGAAATTGCAGAAACATCGAGATTTGAGTGAGCCTAGGACATCAAGCAGTTGCGTGCCTCATTCAAAAACAAAGTACCTGCATAGAACGAGTGGACCACTGACGCCACAGAAGCCTGACGCGGCATTCGGACATCCTTCTCTTGGCGTTGCACAGTGAGTACGACGCTCCTCAAGCAAGGCACGTCATACGCACAGAGCGCATGACGTAGTACTCATCCGACGGCCATTTGCAAACACTCCGGTTGTCATAACATCGACACGGAGATATTCCTCCGTATGGACACACACGTCGGGGAAATCAAAGTAAGTGCTAAATAAACGCAACGCGCACCAGGGCATTTGCGCGCAGGAAAAGCACAGTACTTCAAATCAAACTCATATAAGTTCGTTTTAAGCATCACGCGCAATCCTTACTATTCCCTCCAATTTTTTTTTCTTTCAAAGACTGCCAAACTATTCCTTTGCGTACTTTATAAAACGCAGAAAACAATCTGTGGGGAACTAATTACATTAACCAGTTCCTTAATAATTCAATGCTTTAAGCTTACCTTCACCACACAGGTCAGTGTCATTTGGTCAATCTGTGTGCGCTACTGCTTCAAAACACCATGCAGTTTGATCCTCCTAATAAGTTTCTCCAAAACAAAGGAGATCCCCCAATTCCTTGGACAAGATGGAAGGAAGAATTCCTTAATTATATGAGAGCCATCGATGGTGAACGCATGGGGGCAGAAAGAAAAAAAAGTATTTTATTACACTGTTTAGGATCCGAAGGTCAGGTTATTTTTAGAGCGCTTCCCCAAGTTTCCCCCACAGAAGGAGAAGGTGAAGGTACCAACGTATATAAGGAGGCTTTGCAAAGAATGGAACAAAGGTTTAAGCCAGTCACCAACATTGCGCTAAATAGATATAAATTTTATACTAGAATACAAACTGAAAATGAATCTTTTGATGACTTTTTGACAGCCCTCAGATCCTTAAGTTTACATTGCAATTTTGGAGTTATGTGCGACTGAAATGATTAGAGATCAAATAATTGTACACATTAGGAATAAAAAAACTCAAGAACGTTTATGGGAAATTGGTGATCCCAAGTTATCTGAGGCTATTTCCACCGCCAAAGCTCTCGAACAGTCCGAGAAGTGGATGCTCACTGTTAAAAACAATAATAGTAATAAATCTGATCCTAGTGAAGAAATATGTGCGGTAAAACGTCCGGAGGTACAACGCAATGAGAACCCGTCTTCAAATTATTTTCGCCTATTAACCACGGAAGTTTTAAAACATTTAACAGAAACGAAAGAAATGGCACATGTTACAGATGCGGAAGTAGAATGCATGTTGCTTCGTATGGTGGCTGCCCGGCCATTAACAAAGAGTGCAATAAGTGTGGAAGAGTTGGCCATTTTTCGTCTGTGTGCAGGGATTTAAGGAGAAATAATTCCACAAGGGGTAGAGTGTCAAGCGTGTCTGGGAATAGTGATATTGTTCAGAAATGTGACTCTTGTGCTGGTGCAGAGGAAAACAAGGGTTTTGTGGTTTGTTTATCTGAAGAAATTGCTAGCATGAGCAATTCTGAAGCTCCTCACTGTAGGAAATCTCCAATGTGTTTAGTTGAGATTTCCGGTGTATCATTAGATCTCATGGCCGATTCTGGTTCGCCATGGACTATTATTACCAAAGATTATTTTACAGACAAATTAGGTTCTGTTATAAGCTTCAATGAAATTTTGCAATCTGACATCATAGCAAGGAGTTTTGATGGGTCAACTATAGATATGATTGGATATTTTAATGTGAATTTACGTTTTAAAACAAGGAATTCGTGTATCAAACTGTATATTGCTGTTAAAGGAGTAAATGTTCTGGGTTGGAGGGATCAATACAAATTAGGAATCATTCTAAATCCCCGCTCCAAGGAACCTGTTTTATTAGATGAAAGTATATTCTTAGAAAAGATAGCTGTGATTTCATCAGACGAGAAAGAGGAATTATTAAAAGAGAAATTCAAGGATGTATTTTCTGATGAATTAGGGAAACTTAAGAACTACTCTCACAAAATTAAACTCAAGAATAACATCGTTCCTGTGAGACAAAGATTAAGGGGTGTGCCGATAAATGTCAGAGATGAACTAAAAAATATGCTTGATGACTTAGTGGCTGAAGGTATCATTGAACCTATAGATTCAGCCGAATGGGTTTCTCCCATTGTTTTAGTAAGAAAACCTGACAAAAAATTGAGGTCTGTGTTGACCTCAGGGCACTAAATGCAGGTATTGTGGTGGATTGTCATCCCCTCCCAAACATTAATGAAGTTGTGCCAAAGTTTTTCCACCCTAGATCTCAGGTCGGCATACCACCAAATTTCTCTTACAGAAGATTCAAAGATGCTTACAGCTTTTATTACTCCTCAGGGCTTGTATCAATATACCAGGATGCCGTTTGGTTTAGCTTGGCGGCATCCGTATTTCAAGAGTGATGTTCAACATTTTTAGGGATGTTGACGATTTCGTGAAATGCTTTCAAGACGATATTTTGATATTTTCAAAGAATGAGGAGGAGCATTTAAAACACTTAACAGAAGTGTGTGGAAGACTGAGAGAAAGTGGTTTAACCCTCAAAGGTGAAAAGTGCAAAATGTTCAAAACTTCGGTAGAATATCTAGGTCACACTCTTTCTGGTAATGGGGTGGTGCCTAAAAAATCAAACGTAGAGGGTATCATCAATGCACCTCATCCCACGAACAGGGAACAATTACTGTCATTTTTAGGAATGTGTGAGTATTTTGATGAACCATGGAAGTGCTCTATTATTTAGAGGTGTTCAGTTTCAGTGTTTCACATGCTTACAGTGAGGAGCCTTAGGTGCTCCATTCTTTTCTTGCTTATTGTTGATGAGCTTTAGTGATGCTCAGTTGTTAGTTCTTGTTTCATGTGAACCACCTATAAGTGCTCTATTATGTTAGAGGAGTTCATGTGCATGCTTTGAGGAGCCGTAAGGGCTCAGTTTATTGTCATTCCAGATGAACCACTTTATGTGCTCCATTTTTGAGGAGTTCAAATGTTTGCTGTGAGGAGCCGTAGGGGCTCAGTTTATTGTCAATTTAAATGAACCACTTTATTGTGCTCTGTTTTAGAGGAGTTCAAATACTTGCTGTGAAGAGCCGCAAGGGCTCAGTTTATTGTCATTCCAGATGAACCACTTTATGTGCTCTATTTTTGAGGAGTTCAAATGTTTGCTGTGAGGAGCCACAGGGGCTCAGTTTATTGTCAATTTAAATGAACCACTTTATTGTGCTCTGTTTTAGAGGAGTTCAAATACTTGCTGTGAAGAGCCGCAGGGGCTCAGTTTATTGTCAATTTAAATGAACCACTTTATGGTGCTCTGTTTTAGAGGAGTTCAAATACTTGCTGTGAGGAGAATGTGTGAGTATTACAGTAAGTTTGTGAACAATTTTGCTTCAAAAATGGAGCCCCTCAGGAAGTTATTAAGACAGAAGGCTGTTTTTGAGTGGAATATGGAGCAACAACAAGCTTTTGTTTCCATCAAAAGTGACATTCTTCAAGCTCCCACACTTAAACCTTTTTGTCTGAACAAAGAATGTGTAATTACAGTTGATGCCAGTTTGTACGGTATTGGTGGTGTGTTGGCTCAGAGGTGTGGGCAAGAGGAATGGAATGTGTGCTTTGCTTCTCGCACCCTTAATGAAACGGAACGCAGATATGCGGTTATTGAGAAAGAGTTGTTGGCATGCGTGTGGGCGATTGAACATTACAGGAATTATATATGGGGTAGCAAGTTTATTTTAAGGACAGACCACAAACCGTTGGTCAACATTTTATCTCCTGGTGGTGGATGGAATTCCACAGCTCGCATTGCAAGACTTACTTCCAGGTTACAAGAGTACTGTTTTAAGGCAGAATTTGTTCCTGGAAAAAAAATGTTGTGGCGGATTTTATGTCACGTCTACCTTGTCAAACCAGTTGTGACGAAAAGATGGATGATTCAGAAGTTGTCACTACCATCCAAGATGTAGTTGATGGTCCTTTTGAAGGTATCACTGAGGAGTTATGGAGGTCTAGTGTTAAAGAAGATCTCACTTGGCAGACAGTTAGGAAGTTTGTTTTGGAGGGTTGGCCGGACAAAAGGAATGTTGCAGAAGAGTTTATGCCCATGTTCAAAGTGTATGATGTGTTAGAATTAGAAGGGGAACTTATGTTTAAAAGTGGGAAATGTGTGCCACCTTTTGGTATCCAGAAGATAATTTTAGAGTTAGCACACAAGCTTCATCCCGGCATGTCTGCCATGAAAAGGTTGGTCAGAAATTACTTTTGGTGGCCAGGTTTAGATTGTATGGTAGATCGTAAGGTTAGAGAGTGTGAAGTTTGCATGAGCAGTGATAAAATGATGAAAGTGAACGTACCCCCCTTAAAACCACTGATTGGCCAGATGAACCATGGAAAAAAGTAGCTTTTGATATTTCGGGCCCCTTCATGTTTTTACCACATGATTCTCGCTATGCCTTTGTGATGGTGGATTACCACTCCAAGTGGCCAGAGGTCAAGTTAGTCTCTAATTCTTCCACCAACATGGTCATTGAGTTTTTCAAGGAAGTGTTTTCCAGAGAAGGTTGTCCTGAGGTGATTGTAACTGATAATGGAGTTCAGCTCATCTCTACAGAGATGGAAAGTTTTCTAAAATACCATAACATCAGACATCAAAAGGTTTCTTTGTATGAACCACATGAGAATGGCCTTGTGGAACGGTTTAATAGGGTCTTAAAGGGGTATTTAGCTGATGGGTGCAAATTGGGAGGAGATTGGAGAAATTCGTTAAGAGAGAAATTGTGGTTGTATCGCATAACACCGCACACTACAACAGAGGTCAGTCCCTTCCGATTGTTTAAGGGCGGCACCCGGCATCAAAAATTTGTCCTTGGTGGTTCAAAGAGAAGTGCAAGAATAAATTATTGTCTGACGAGTTGGTAAGTGGAGTTGCACAGAGGGTTGAGTCTAAACAACTTAAAACAAAGAGATGGTATGACTACAAGTGGAAAACAAAACCTCCAAATTTTGCCATTGGGGAGTGGGTCAGAGTAAGGAAACCTGGTTTTATCACCAAAGGATCCAAGAGGTTTGGTAAGCCCATGAAGATTGTAAAAGTATTTCATAACAGTATCATAACACAAGATGGCAAGTTATGGAATGTAAAACGTGTGGCCAAGTGTCCTTTGATTCCCACCAATGCTAGAGATGTTATATCAGATCATCGCAGTATTCCAGATTCCTCTGTGGCTTCCAGAGTCAAAGTCTCAGAACGTTTGAGAGTTCGTCCCAAGAGGTTGACTGATTTTGTTAGATAGCTCCCTCCTTATGTTATTTTGTTAAACAAGGGAGGTATGTTGTAATTGCATTTCCTATGTTTGTTTTATCCCTTTCCCTGTCACCTGCACACAGTGCATCTTTCACCCTGCATTCTAATTCCACCTGGAACGTGGTGGTTGCTGTGCAGCAGGAGTTCAGTTGTCCTGAGCCTGCCTGCTTAGCAGTTGTATATGTTGCTGTGCTGTCTCATCCAATAAATCCCTTTTTATCTTCTGGATGACTCCGAGTTTACATTATAACACTTGGCTTTTTCAGCGGGTTTACCCCCAGACATTTTGCTTTTTGGCCTCCTGTTTTTGACCCTGTGTGTGTTGGTTTTAGGACTCTGGGCACTTTACCACTGCTAATCAGTGCTAAAATGCATATGCTCTCTGTGTAAATGTGTTATGGATTGGTGTTTCCATGATTGGCCTATTTGATTTATGTGTCAGTCCCTTGTAAAGTGCACTGAGAGTGCCAGGGCCTCTAGATCAAATGCTGTTGGTGGGCTGCAGCACTGCATTGTGCCACCCACGCAAACAGCCCGTAAAGTGTAACTCTGGCCTGCCATTGCAGAGCCTGTGTGCAGCCCGGGGCTGCCATGTCGACTTGGCAAGTGCACACACTTGCAAGTCCCTAAACCTTCCCTTTTCTACATGTTAGTCACCCCTAAGGTAGGCCCAAGGTACCCCTGTGGGCAGGGTGCATTGTATGTGAAAGGTAGGACATGCCCTGGTGTGTGTGGCATGTCCTGATAGTGAATTACAGCCTATTTCGTTTTTCACTATTGCAAGGCTACCTGTTCCCCATAGGCCAGAATGGGCAGTTTTGATTATTACAGCTTATAATCCTAACTGACCCAGGGAACATGGTAGAATTTGAGTTTAGTATGCCTGGACTCAGAATGATAAAATGCATCTTTTAGTGAAGTTGGGTTTAACATTCTGTGTTTGAAAATACCACTTTTAGAAAGTGGGTATTTTCTTGTCTAACCATCCAAGCCTGCCTCTGCTAGGTTGTGTATTCCTTGTCTGGAGTGTGAGTGACAGGGGCTGGGGGATGCCAGGAGGCAGGGTGAGTCAGCACAGGGCTGAATAGCAAGATCTACATGTAGATGGGTGGGAGGAGTTGCACCTGGGACCTGAATAGGGCTGGGCCTTCCCTCCACAATGCTGGCTCCACCTCCTGTGGTGCGTCTGATGTCCCTGGCCTGCACTGTGAAAGGAAAGAAGGAGTCTTGTCAACAAAGTGCTCCAGGACTGACCAGAACTGGTTTGGACTAGGCAAAGGCCTCTCTGCCTTCAGAGAACAAAGAGAAATTGAGGATAAAAGGGGGACCCAAACCCCAGAACTTTAGATTACTTCTGAACTAAGGAACCTGCCAGGAAGAAGGACCGGGAAAGCTGGAGGAGGAGTACTGCCCCTATGCTGCGTGTTGTGGGGTTGGCCTGCAGTGGTTGCTTCTGTCTTGGGTAGGGAAAGGACTGGACTGTGCTTTCATCATCCTGCTGTTAGAGTTTTCTCCAAGGGCTTGAAGTAGAGCTTGCCTCCTGTTGGAAGTCTCAGGGATAGAAAAGACTTCAAGGGAACTCTTTGGGATCAAGAAGACTGCCAAGAAGAAGAGCTGGAGAAGCTGTGAGGAGGAACTACCACTTTGCTGTGTGCTTTGCTGTGTTGGCCTGCAGTGACTGCTTCTGTCTTGGCAGTGAAAGGACTGGAACTGAACTTTCTGCAATCTACTTTGTGAGTGTCTCCAAGGGCTTGAGGTAGAGCTTGCCCCCTGTTCAAGAAGTCTCAGGAACAGCAAAGACTTCAAGCCCGACGCCGTCTACGACGCCGCTGCCGACTCCGTGTCCTGAAGGCACCGCAGAGGGCACCGCCGCAACGCCGCACCGTGACCCTGGTCTCACCGACGCCGCCTGCTGACGCCGACACCGAGCCGCTGCTCACACCGCGACCTGTGGGCACCGCACTTCGCACCGCCTCGCTTCACGACGACGCCGTGGTATCCCCGACGACGCCGCTCCACGCCGGACTCGACGCCGCTGCTTGCACCGTGGTTCGGGGGCATCGCTCGTAAGTTACACGACGCACCGCCCTCATCCCGCACCGCAGCCTTGGCCCACCGACGCCGGTGCCATCGACTCCAAGTTCGTCAGCCGACGACAGCGCTGCAGCTACAACGACGCCGCGGCTGCACCGTGACCTGCCAGCACCGTGACGAGCACCGCCTTCATCTCACTCCGCGACCCTGGTCTCACCGACGACGCCACCGACGCCGCCACTGAGCCGCTGCTCTCACCGCGACCTGAGGGCACCGCACGCCGCACCGCTGCACTTCGCACCGCAGCACCCGACGCCGGCCGACGCCAGCGCTCCTGACTTCAACAGAGAGGAGATCGATCTGCAACGCGTGTGACTTCGAGGGCCCTGACGACACCGCACCGACCTCCGGAACCGACGCCTGCGGACGCCGTGTGTTCGGAAGCTCACCGCGAGGTCATCGACGCCCTGCATTTCTGAAAGGTACTGTTTGCGGGTCTTCCCGACACCGTAGCTGACCCGCAATGCCGCGGTCAGCCAGAACTGTTTGGATTTGTTTGTTCACGACGCCGTGATAGCCCCGGACGGAGCTATCAACATCAAGGAACTGTTTTTAAGGACATTTTGATAACAGAAGATTTTTAAAGTACTGTACTGTGGATTTGTATCGTATTTGGTCTTGTTTTAAAGTATATAAAAATATCAGATATTTTCCTAAACTGGTGTGGTGTCAGTTTGTAGTGCTTACATTGTATTACTGTTGGTTATGTGCAAATGCTTTACACACTGCCTCTAGAATAAGCCTGACTGCTCATGCCAAGCTACCAAGGGGGTGAGCAAGGGTTATTTTAGGAGTGTAACTCCCTTACCCTGACTAGGAAGAAGGGTCCCTACTTGGACAAAGGTGCAAGCCCTTGCCAACTAGAGACCCCCATTTCTAACATTTGGTGTCAGCGGTGAGGATAGGACGTGTATTTGCACTTGACTTACAGTGATTGGTGTGCACTACTACCATATCGCAGACCATTACGTACCACATACAGGTTCTTTTTCTTTTTGGCCTATTTTTGATCTTGCCAGTTTGAACTTGCTACTTCAACATGCCTGAATCAATTGCATCATCGCTTGCATCCTTGGAAATTGCCTTTGAGGAGGATAGGTTGGAATCCTATAATGTTAAGGAATTGAGAGCGATTTGCAAAAACCTAAGAATCCAAATCAGAGGCCTCTCTAGGAAGGAGGAGCTACAAAAGGCGCTGAGGGCCTGGGTAGCAGCCATACATGCCAGTGGGCAATCTGGTGATCTCAGTGGAGAGGCAGAGGAGCCTATTTCTAGGGTGGATGTGCTTTTGGGAGGGGGGGACCCTCCAGGCAAGGCAGCAGTGGCTTGTCCCCAGAGGAGCTGGAGGACAGGCGGGAAGCAAGGAAGTTCGAATTAGAGAAACTCAAGATGGCAAGTGGGAGGGAAGAAAAAAGAATAGCCATGGAGGAAAGGAAAATGATACTAGATCATGAGCTTAAAATGAGAGAGCTGGAGCTGGATTGGGAAGCCGGTAGGGCTTTGTCCAGCCCAGATGGTGGCAGCAAAAATGTAGTGTCTAGTACTGAGGATGAGGTACACACACATACAGATTTGGGGCCCTACTTCAAGGAGGGGGTCGACATACACCAGGGGGTTCAGGATTGTGAGGTTACTCCAGTGGTGCGCAGTATCCCTGAGGTGGATTGGGGAGCTGACACAGGGGATAATTTTCCTGGTAGTGGGAGGGACACTCTACTGACTCTAGATGAGAGGTGCAGGGAGAGGGGTTCCCCCATGATAGAAGCCCTGGTAAGTGAGTATGGGGACCAGCCAGAAGAGTATGGGTGGAGAGACAGCAACAGTCAGACACTGTCTCACCAGTCTTGTGAGAATGATGTGGGGTACTTTTCTGAGGCACTGGATGGTTGGGTAAAGGGTAGTTTGGTTAACACCTGTGGGGGGCTGTGTGATTCAATTGTTGGAGAGCATATTTTAAGTCCCTGTTT